>CM066166.1:95705475-96931975 GCA_033629205.1 Lithocarpus polystachyus | reverse complement strand
ACAAATCAATATATCTCCCCTAATAATGGAAAACCCAAACAAAATGATCATGAGCCAAAAAGATAAATACATAAAGAAGCACCTAGATACAATCTAAAGCTCCATAGCTCCAAAACAAAACAAAACAAAAAAAAAAAAAAAAAAAAAAAAAATCTACCCCTAACAACAAAAACTCCTAAAAAAAAAAAAACATACTCCTCTACAAATGCACTCCCCCTTTTTGTGACAAATTGCCAAAGGGCACTCACTCATCATATAAAGGAAGTGGCGGACGTGATCATCTAAAACTCTCCAAATCTGCTCGCAAAGCAAGAAGCTCATCAAGCATGTCCACCAAAATTTGACCATGAGCTGCCTGAACAGTTATGACAATCTCCAACATACGTCGAATGTCTGAATCATCCGAAGTAGAAGGTGGAGGAACAGCAACAGCAGCAGCAGTCAGATCAACAGACACCTCAGTAGAAGTATCACTGTAGTAGAAGAAGGAGGAGGAGGAGGAGGAGGTACACTACCTGAAGACTCAACCTTAGGGCGTTTAGAGCTTGCTCTCATCTGAGCAGCCCTCTGTCTAAGAAAGGTGGCACCTATGGGAGCTATAATATGGACAGGCTCAGAGGCAGGAAATAGGTCTAACCCTAAATGCAAAAGAATCCGATAAATAAAGAGCGAAAAGAAAAGAGCATGAGAAACAGAACTACTCCTATGAACCTCAATCAAGGATGGGATGAAAAAAATGAGGAAAACTCATAGGAGCATTTGTAACAAGGGCATACAAAAATGCACATCTCTCTAAAGGAATAGTATGCAAGTGAGAGATAGGCTAGATGGAGTGGCAAGAAATCCAAAAAAAATATATATATAATGAGTCTCGGTCAACTTGTTAGAGGTGATCCGAGGATCAGAACCCCATTGGATAGTAGTGCTAGTAATGAAAGACATAATGTCATTCAGGGGAGGAGACTCATTGTACGGATATACAGGATGCTGGACCAGTGGCACCTTAAGAGCCTCAGCCACTACTGAAGTAGTAATGATGAACTTTTCACTTCGTATCTAACTCTTAACTTGAGTGTTGGAATCGTAAGTATGGACAGAGAGGTTCGAGTAGAACTCTCTTATCAAGGGAGCCGAAGGAGGATGATCGACATCTAACCAAGGTAACCAGCCCCCGACACTCAAAGTTTCTCCGAATCTTACCATCTAACTCATCTAATAACACTTTTCTCTCAGCCCAGACAGTCCTACGAAGGTTTAGCTTCTCATAAGTTTCCTAGTTTTCCTCACCGGGAAACCTAGAGCTATCAAATGTAGGAGAAGATGAAGTGCAGGGCACTCTATGGGCTCGATTCTTCCTAACCATGATGCTACGGTTTACAAGGATAGACATAAGGAGACAGAGAGAGAAAAAAGAATAAAAACCAAGGGCAGACTGCATGTTAGCACAAAAAAAAAAAAAAAGAACAAACTGAACAAATTGAACATCACATAGGATAGATAATACAAAAAAAAAATTGATCAAATTCATCAATCCAACAAGCCAATCTCATCCAATTAAACCCAATTGAACAAAATCCCCAATTCGGGGTAGTTTCAAGCCCTAGAAAAATCAATTTTCCCAAAATCAACAAATTGATCAAATTAATTCACAAAGATCAGTTTTATATTGTCCCACAACAAAAACCCATTAATCAATTTCCAAAGAAAAAGCTTAAATCACCAAAATCCCCAATTTTCTTAGGTTCGAAAATCACCCTTAAATGCATGAAAATCATGCATGAAACATGAAAATAAATAAAAAAAGGAGGGGCAAAAGAGTCTTATCGGCCTTGGAAGACAAAAACCTTGCAAAATTTTTGAGGGAAAATGACAAAAAATTTTGTTGAATGCTTGACCGATTGAAGAGAGAGAAAATGAGCTTTTGAAAAAGTTTGAATAGTGATAAACACGTGAAAAGTTTATGTTTTTAAAAAAGCCTATGAATGATTTTCGATCGATCGAAAAACAGGTTCGATTGATCGAAAATTACATTCGATCAATCCAGCATCAATCGAGTAGCAATCGAAACGGACAAATTCAAACCTAATTTTAATCGCATTTTTGATCAGTTGAGAAACAGGTTCAATCGATCGAAAATCAGGAAAAATCAAATCTTTGAAAAACCGAACAATTTTTTGTAGAAACACCTCAAAGCATAGAATTTTATGAATAGAATGCATGAAAATGAGATGAAATGCTTTTCAAAAATGCTTGAATTTGTTCCTTGATATCCCAAAATTAAAATTTTCAATCAATTTTCCTTAAAATCTCAAATTATAAATATATTTAGCATTAAAGATCAAGGAATTCTTCAACCTTGGTTGGCCAAACCACAATCACACACAATAACATGTACACAGTTTAGCAAAGAGTACTTTGTGTAGTGTGTGCAACTAGCAAAAGCTTAAGATACATGTGAGGTGATATGTGAATAGAAATCAAGCACAATTTCTACAAAATTCATTACATAAAATTGAAAGAGACTATCACCTAAAGAGTGACATCATATAACTCGCACATCTCCTAGAATAAAAGTTTGCAATCATGTAAGTTTCTTGAGTTGCCTCATAATATACACACCAATTTTATTTGATTAGAAACTTATTAGAATAGCTGGGATAATGTACACACCATTTTTATTTTAATTATGAAGTTATTATAGCCCAATAATGTACACACCAATTTTAGCATTTAAACCGAGGCTACACCTTATGTTCTTTTTGTGCATGTGCTACACTATCTCAAGCACAAAATCTTACGATATGCACTAAGGTGTTCATGATTACCTAGTAAACAGTGGTGAGTAGGCCTGTCCAAGACAAACCGAGCAACTGATCCACCCGAGTTTCCGACTGGCCCGATTCAGGAATCGTCTAATCCGAGTCTAGTGACGGGTCGGCGGCGGTTTCCGAGGAACCCAACCCGATTCCAGCGGGTCAGTTGGCGGGTCCTTGCACCTAAACCTGATTTCAACCAATCCGACCGATTCTACCACCCAAAAGGCCGCCGATCTCTACCATCTACGCAGTTTATCAGTCGAATCTTGCCAAATCCGGCGAGATCTCATTGAGATCCGGCGTGATATCGTCGAGATCCAGCGAGATCTCTTCAAGATCTGCCTAGATCCGGCGAGTTCTTTCCATAAAAGGCTATTTTTCAGCCAGATTCGCCGGATTTCGGCTAGATCTGTCCAGTTTTCGGCCAGAACTAGTGAGTTTCGGCCAGATCCGACCCGATTCTTCGATCCGACCCGACTCTCTGAGCGGTCGGCGGCAGGTCTGAAAATTTTTAACCCGAGGAAGTTGGGTCGGTCGCGGGTTGGGCACAAACCCGACCCGGACCGACCTGTGGTCACCCCTAGTGGTGAGATGGTTATTTATGCCTTTCTTATTAAGTTCAAGTCCGACAATCAAAGGCATGTGATTTCAAGATCAAGATTATGTGATCAGAAACTATAAACGTCTTCCCACACAACATGCACTACAAAGTTCAAACTAGTAAAGTGCAATAAATAAGCTCATCCAAGTTGAACAAGGTACATAAACATGTTATGTAAAGATAAAATGGCCAACCTTGATATCAAATCCAAGGAAAAATAATATAAAATACATTTTGTGTCTTTTTCTTCTTCCTTTTTTTCATATATTTTTTAAAAAATCCTAGAATGAAATGCATGAATGTTATGAAGTGCAAATCCTAGAAGAACCAAAAAAAAAAAAAAAAAAAAAAAAAAAAAAAAAAAAAAAAAACCAAAGAACAAAGGTCACAAAGAGTAGAGTGAAGAAGCACAAGAACCATATCAAACAGACTCAATTTGATCGAGTCTTTTGCATCCAAAGCTTTTTAGATGCAACTCTTGCATTTGAGTTATTATTTATATTAGAATTTTGAACAACTTCAGGATTGGAATAAAGGTTTAAAGCCTTTACCAACTCACCAATAAGTACCATAGGATCTTGTACTTGAGGTACAGGTACTTTTGACTTATTTGCTTGCTTTGCAGCTTGCAACTTGAAACAATTTGGATGAATGTGTCCAGACTTTCCACAAAAATGACAAACCCAAGCAGGCTTATCATTTAACTTACCCTTTAAAGGATTAGGAACCTTATGTTTAGACTCTTGAAGATCAATCCTAATTTTCTTAGGAGGTGTGACCTCTACAAGTTTAGTAGCCTCATTCACAGAGGGTTCAGAAGGAGAAACAAAGATTGTGGAATGGGGTTTAGGCATAGAGATGCTTTCTACAAAACCTAAACCAGTTTTGTCAGAGGGAGACTTTTGAACACTTAGCATATGATCAAGTTTGAAGCTTGCAAACCTATTAGTTTGTTCTCTAGCAACAAACAATTCATGTTTCAAATTCTTAACTTTATCAAGCAAAAGCATATTCTCAGTCTTCACATTATTTAAAAGTTCATTAGCATCAAACAGTTTCACAAGCAAAATTTTCTTATTAAGTTCAAGAGATGCAATTTTCTTCAAGCCAAGATCAACATTCATAGCATCCTTTGCAGTGACTTTGCAAAGTTTATTGTAGGCTTCCTATAAATCTGCATCTTCAAAGAGCTCCCTATCAGAAAGGTTTTCTTCAACAGCAACACTTTCATAAACTACAGTAGTAGCAGTGAAAGTAATGAAGTTTCCATCCTCATCACTACAAGACTCATTATCAGAAACTTCATCATCACTAAGGGTTACAGTCATAGCCTTCCCCTTAGACCTCAAGTATGTAGGATATTCAAATTTAACATGACCATACCATTTGTTAGGTTCTAAAGATTAGGAACTAATGTATTTAGAACTTCAATTTGTATGTTGGCAAACCATGATCAAAACAATGTTTAGTCGTGTGTTAGACTTGCTCAAAGTATGGGTCTTAATGTAAAGTTGGAATCGAGTTTTTATGCAGAATTACCTTTAACTTTCTGTATGACTCGATCGATCGAAAATTAGACTCGATCGATCGAAAATCGTGTAGAACGTTTTTCTGCAGAAAATTCCAACTCAACCCAAGCCCGTTTTAATGTATAGGGTTTTATGTTTTGCCCTAAGTATAAAAGGGAAAACCCTAGCCACGTTTTCAGAGTTCTGTTTTGCTGTGTTTGTGAATCTCATTGTGAGATCTAGAGGTGTTTACCTTCACATACACTTAGGGTTTACAAACTTGAGATTTATGTCAAGAGTTGTGTAGATCATTACAGTTGCAGAATCAAGAGAACACAAAGATATACAAGCAGGTGCGCTTGTGGATTTGCTGAAGAATTCCGGAAAGAAGGAGTCCGTGGATCTCGGAGCTATCATGGGGTCATGGTAGTAAGTTTCCTACACTTGGGTAGCAATAAGATGTTAGTGGTCTAAGTCTATTGTGTAAACTTCGATTCTTTCATAGTGGATTCAGTTTACCTTGAGGATAGCTAGGTCAAATCCTCCCCAGGTTTTTACCGGTGTGGTTTCCTGGGTCATCAGATCTTTGTGTTGTTTATTTTCCGCTGCTTTGTTATTTTTGCTTAATTGTGTTAACCTAGTTTTAATTAAATTACCTAAGTTAATCACTTGGCTAATTCTCTAGGTTAATCTGTTGGGTTTAAGGGGTCTAAACGAATTGACACCCTTGACACCTAAAACATTGTTGCCCTTATAGAATTATTAGAAGGTTGACCTACTTTTTCTTTAGGTTTTTCAATGTTATTAACCTTAGTGGAATCATTCCTCCTAAAATTTCTAGGTTCAGCAGTGTTCTTACCTCTTGCCCTTCTGTTGTTGTTCCTAAGAAAGTTTCTAAAGTTCTTGGCAAGATATGCAATCTCTGTAGCAGAGAGCTCGTCATCAAATCCACTCACATCAACATCATCAACAGACTTAAGAGCCATTGATTTGGATTTGCTAGTCTTAGGTATGTCCAACTCATAGGACTGAAGAGATCCTACAAGTTCATCAACAAGGATGGAGTCCACATCCTTGCTTTCAATGATGGGAGTCACTTTGGGTCTAAAATTCTCAGTCAAAGATCTAAAAATCTTCCTAATAATTTTAGATTGGTCATAAATTTCACCCAAATTATATGTAGAATTAACAATATCATTAAGTTTAGCATAGAATTCATCAAAAGATTCATCATCAGACGTCCTAATGCTTTCAAATCTAGTAGTTAATTGCTGCAACTTGTTGAGTTTAACTGCCTTTGTGCCTTCATGCATAGTCGAGAGGATATTCCAAGTAGTATGAGCAATCTCGACATTAGAGATTCTCTTAAATTCCTCCATAAAAACAGCATTAAAAATAGCATTCATAACTTTGCTATTAAAAGTGGCTACTTCATTTTGAGAAGTTTGCCACTCACTCACAAGAGTAGTGGGCTTCTCCCATCCGTATTCAACAGAGTTTCAAACTCTCTCATCAATAGATTTCAGGAATACTTTGATCCTTACTTTCCAATAAGCATAATTATTCCCATCAAAGTGAGGTGGAATAACAAGAGAGTGTCCGTGTTCCATGACAACCGGGGTCAAGGATCAGCTCTTAGATCAAAAGATTTAAAACAAGAGAGCTACCCGCTCTGATACCACTTGTTTGTTTTTAGACCTCTTAAACAAAACCAGATTAACCTAGTTAATTAGCCAAGTAATTACTTAGTCAAATTATGAAGTCTAGGTTAGCACAGTATATCATATCATTGCAAAGTGCGAAAAATAAAGAACACAACAATATGATAACCCAGGAAAACCAAACCGGTAAAAAAACCTGGGGAAGATTTAACCTAGCTATCCTCAAGGTAAAACCAATTCACTATGAAAGAATTGAAATTTGCACAATAGCGATTTAGACCACTAACATCCTATTGCTACCTCGAGTAGAAAACTTACTACCACGACCACGTGACAACTTCAAGTCCACGGACTACTTCTTTCTTGAATTCTTAGCAAGCACAAGCACTATGTTGATGATAATTTGATTGCTGGTAACCATGTTGAATCTATATGTGAAGTTAAAGATTTTCTGAAATCCCAATTTGAAATGAAAGATTTGGGTAAAGCTTCCAATGTGTTAGGAATTCAAATTATTAAAGATAGAAAATCAAGAATATTTCAATTATCTCAAGAACAATATATTGATAAAATTTTAAAAAGATTCTATATAGATAGTTCAAATCCAATTGATACTCCTATCCATAAACAAACCAAATTGTCTAAGAAAATGTGTCCTGTAAATGATGAAGAGAAGAGAAAAATAGAGCATAGACCTTATGCTTAAGTTGTTGGCAGCATAATGTATGCTATGCTATGTACAAGACCTGACCTAAGCTTTGTTGTAAGCCTTGTGAGTAGATTTCAAAGTAATCCAGGTGAGGCTCATTGGGTGGCTGTTAAAAGAATTTTAAGATATATTAAAGGTACAAAAAGTCATATAATGACTTATAGTGGGAAAGATTTGAAAGTTACTGGATATTCAGATTCTGATTTCTCTAGTGACACAGATCATGGGAAATGCACATCGAGTTATGTATTCCTTCTTTGAGGAGGAGCTATTTCTTGGTGTAGTAAAAAACAAAGTTATGTAGCTAAAAGCACTATGGAAGCAGAATATATAGCATGTAGTAGTGCCAGCAATATGCACCATAAAAAGTGGTGAGCTTGGTACAAGAGGTAAACATATTGAACATCATCATTATTATTATATTTTTGATGTGGTACTAAAAAATGAAATTCTTGTAGAATATGCATCATCAAAGGAGATGGTGGCAGATCCATTAACGAAGGCAGCTACTACAGAGAGTTTTAGGGGACATGTTCGTAATATGGGAGTTATTGAATAATTATTGTACATCTCAAATTATTTGGCCAAGTGGGAGATGTTGGATTGTGTGGCCAAATAGCCCACAATATGGATATTGAACTGTGTGGTTAAATAACCCATAATGTGTATGTGTGTAATTCTCAAGAGAAATTACCTAGACAATATTGTATATGAGATGATTATTATTAACAAAATTGTTTGAATAATGGAATTGCATGTTTTGACTATGATTGGCTATGTGGGGTTTGACATAGTCAAATATGCAGTTGAGATTTCTCAGGGATAATGAGTTGTGAATGGGGGCAGTGAGGTGGATAAGAGATCTGATTTTAACGTTTAAATAAACGTTAGAGACTTTAATGTTCATGTCCTAATTTGTAGGAATTGAAATGTACGTTGGCAAATTTTGTGGATCTTTAAATATCTCACTTGAGATCTCTGGATAAGATAACCACACAAAAATCTTGCAGAGTGAAAAAAACCCATTGCAACCCAAACACTATTTCACTCTTATCTCTCTATTTAAATACACGTTTCAGATATTTACTCTTTTAGTGTTTTAGTTGAATAAGAGTTCTATTTCAATTTTGCTTCACCCACTACAAGTGAAGGCACTGCAATTTGCGCCAACTCCCCCCCCCCCCCCCAAATAAATTTTTATTCGGATGGGATTTATGTTGGCTTCATCAAAGTACATCAGTTTTCCTCTAACTATGCAGAAACTGTAATGCGAAACTTACACCACTATCTGCAATTATGGAGAATAAAAATAATAATTTTTTTTCTTTCAATTTATTACATGTTGTTCATTTAAAATTGCAATGTCTATTGGATAGTATAGTATATTGTTATTCATTTTATTGCTATTTTTTATGATTGAATAGTATCTTGAATAATCGCTACATGTAGTAAAAAATGTAAATAAATAAATATATATATATATATATATATATTCTTTAAAATTTCAAATTTAATTGTTTTTTTGTGCATTGCACATGTTAGTGACTAGTATTCTTTAACTTTGAAGAAAAAGAGAGATACATCAATTTAAAAAAAAAGAAAAGAAAAAAAAAGATACATTAATGTTAGGTTAAGGAATAATGTTGAAACGAAAGAGCAAATAGGAAATTTCAATTAAATTTATTTCGGGATTGTGTATCATATATATATTTTAGCAAAAAAAAAAAAAAAATTTATTTTAATTTTTAATATTTTGTTTTTTTACAATATATTTAGTAAAAAAAAATTACAAAAGAATAGTGGAAATTTTCAATCCTTCTTTTCCCCAGCAGAGTGTGCACCGGGCTTTGTCACTCGTATATAGAAAATTTCCAAGAAACCTTCATTCAATGTATCTTTTACTTTGGTAAATAGTATATACCATGTTTGATGTTTCATTCACTTTTGTTGCAGTGACATACGAAATTTGCAAGGAATTTCGTTTTACTCACGTTGGCATGTGAAAATATGATTGTTTTCTCTCTCTCTCTCTCTCTCTCTCTCTCTCTCTCTCACATAAATATTTTATTATTCTCAGTTTTTAAACTTGTTTTATTCAACGATTGAGATTGAAAGTTGTGTTTTACAACTCTCAATCTAAACTGTTAGAGCAATTGCATACTTAATATTATAGAAGGAATTGGTCGAGGTCTACTATATCTTCATAGGGATTCTAAATTAAGAATTATTCATAGAGATTTAAAGGCAAGTAACATCTTGTTGGATAAAGATCTAAATCCAAGAATATCAGATTTTGGTATGGCCCGAATTTTTGGAAGTAATGAAGACCAAGCCACTACTAATAGGGTCGTTGGAACTTCATAAGTACCTTTTGGATTGGCAAATTCAGTTTGATACTAATACAAATATTAGAGATGATAAGATTTGGTTGTGTTTTGTCAAAATTTAGTGGCTATATGTCTCCTGAATATGCAATGGAAGGGCGATTTTTAGAGAAATCAGATGTCTTTAGCTTTGATGTGTTGTTACTAAAGATACTTAGTGGAAGAAGAAACTCAAGTTTTTATCACGACTAGATAATTTCCCGCGCGATGCGCGGACACTTTGAAGATTCATTTAAAATAATTTTCACATTTTTTAAGACCTATTTATATTACTCATTTTATTGTATAATATTTATGTTTTACCAAAATATTGTTGAATGCTTTGAAACTCAATTTTCTTAATTCATATTTTATATAAAAAAAATTGTTATAGAATTGGCTTCCGAATATTGAGTAGAATTGCTCTACTAATCTAAACTTTTAAGGTTGGAACAATCAAGTTTTTTGACATTTGTAGGAGACTTAACATATTATATTATTTGTAGACTATATTTTTAAAATTGGTTAGATGATTTTGAAATTGAAATTTATAAATTTAAATTCAAATCATAAATACTTTCATATCCTAAAATTACTAAAATTCAGGCAACCTCCCAAATACTTTCTTAACCAAATACCGATTCTTAAATCTCAAACACTCATTTCATTATCTCAACAAAATGAAATTTTCTGTAAATACCGGCATATAGAGAATGTGATAAGATATAGAAAAAATAGTTAAAACAATTCCATTTATCAATATTTAATTGCCTTTAGCTCTCTACATTTAAAAAAATAAAATAAAAATTTAATAGAGCACAAAACACTCTAAAATCATCATTAACTTTTACTTTTATCATCATAGCTTATATCGATATTGTACTAAATAGTAGTAAAAAAACTACTAAGGAACTTATAAATTATTAGTTCTAAAACATTATAAATAAAAAAAAGCAACTAATCTCATCAATAATCAAGTATAAGGTTTTTTTTTTTTTTTTTTTTTTCTCTTTAGTTCTAAAAAAAATACATTTATGGTTTTCTCACACTAAATACCCAAAGATGTAAAGCAACCATAACTTTTACAAAACCCAAAACATCTGACCTCAACATTAAAACCATATGTAATCCGATGTCACTCAATAAAAAAAAAAAAAGCAAGCCCTCTTCCTTGGTTATAGCCAACTCATGTTAGTTAAGATTAGATAAAACGATGAAGTTGGAGTTGGGTAGGTGTCATTGAAAGATTGAAGATAAATGACATCATTCTTGGTCGGAATGTATTTGAGATGAGATGCATGAAGGGTTGTGGGTTATATATAAAGGAGTAGAAGTGCAAGAGATTTATCTTGAAACATTGAACCAAAAAAATCTAAAAGTCATGCAAAGAATCTTTATTCTTTAATAGGAAAAGTCTTGAAACATTGAACTAAAGAAACAAAAAGTCTCTAATTTTTTTTTTTTTTTTGGTTCTTATATTGTGGATTAAGAGGATTTTAATTCTCTTTTCAAATAGTGCGCCACATGGCAGCATCTCATGCTTTTACGCATGAGGTCTCTGCTTTTATATATATACTAGTCGCAAACCCGCGCGTTGCGCGGGATAATTTTTTTTTAGGGCGATCTCATTAAATATATTATTATTATTATTATTAACAATTGATTTTTCATTATTTTTTAAATTAATAAAAACCTTACTTATACCCTTTTTTTTTATGACAAAACTTATGTACAGTACCTTAGGTGTTGTTCTTTAGGTTCCCTTTTTAAAATTTAGTCATGTGGCTATTTAACTATAAAATACGCTTTCATCCCATGAAAAAATAGCCACATGACCAAATTTTAAAAGGGGAATCTAAGGAACAGCATTTAAGTACTGTATCTAAGTTTTGTTTTTTTTTTTTTTTTTTAACATTTACATATACTTTTTTTTAATATAAATCTTTATATATACTTTATGTAAACTCTATTTATTCCAATTTTTTAGATGTGTAAAATCATAGACTACTACTCCATAATGATAGTAGCTAATTAGTTTTATCAATTTTTTTTATGATCTCATTCGTAACGTTTCTTAGTATTATCATATATTTATTGATTAATGATTTGCATAACAGAGGCTTTAAATGAGATGTAGCATTGTTCATTAGATTTTTAAAAGTATTGATGTATGAAGATTATATATATATATATATATATATATATATATATATATATATAAAGGGTTAAATGAAATGTCAAAAAAGGGATTTTAAAATTTCCTGACTTTATTTCTTATGTAATATATATGATTATTGGAGAACATCTCCCTTTTAGTTATGAATGGAAATATGGTTTCTATGGTTAGAGTTTGATTAGATTTAAGTTTAAATGTAGTAATATGATTGTATTTCATTTTTTATTATTGATTTAATTTTTTAAGTGAATATAACAATTGATTTTATTGCACTTAAAAATTTTTAATGTTCTCCGTATGGTCATATCTATTTAATTTTTTTATTTCTCCATACAGTCTCTGTGTTTTCCAATTAACAATTATTAATTGATGTTTGATTTTTTTTTCTTTATCTATTCTTTATTACTTTGTATTGTTTTTGTTTTTTTTTTTCGTTACCGTAAACCTCTCTCTCTCTCTCTTTCTCTCTTTATTACTAATTGACATTTGATTTTTTTTTTTATCTACTCTTTTGTTCTTTATTTATTGAATTTAAGTTAAATATTAAAATTTTAAATTTTTTTAAAATAAGAGGAGTGGAAATATAAATAATTTAATGATATAGAAGACATGGCTGAATTTAAATGGTGAATAAAATAAGATGAGAAGAAAAAAAAAAGTAAAAATAGAAGATATAACAATAAACACCTATCCAAATCATGTTATATAATAAAATATTATTATATTTTTATATAGTATCTTTAATTCTTTATAATGCTATAGGATAACATTTAACAATAAAAAAGAACAAAAAAAAAAAATTTTAAACACAAAACTAAATCGCATCACCCAAAGTAGAGTTTTAAAGAACACCAAAATTAATCAATCTAAAACAAAGAGGCAAAAAAAATTTAAAAAAATCCACCAAAAAATTGAGTGAGAATTAAAGAGAGTGAAATGACAATTTTTTTTTTTTTTCTGAGAGAAAACTATATATAGCATGGAAAAGAGAATGACAAATTTATATTATGATGATAAGAATAAAAAGAAACAAAATAAAGGAAGATGAAGGGAAATAAGAAGAGTGATATTAAAGTGGAGGCTAGTGGGGAGATGAAAAGATAAAGGGAAGAAGAAAGGTTGGACAAAGTGTAAATGTAAAAAAAAAATGAGTAGAATTTTTTTACGACATTTTTATTTACTTTAAATAAAATATTCTATGTTAAATTTTTAAAAATAAAAAATAAGAAAAATTATAAATAATTTAATGATAAGGAAGGTTTGACTGAATTTAAATGTTAAATAATATGATCAAAATCTTCTAGAGTTTCTAAGGTAGTCTACCATATAAAGTTCTTTACATCCTCACATTTCTTTTAAAATAAAAGACTAAGATTCTGCCATATTATCAATCCACTACCATAACCATTATTGAATGCTATAAAAAAAAATTCAAATTTATTCACCTTACCAAAATTATGAGGAAATATTAATGGAAGGAAATCACCGCCATGGACTCGATGGTTTTGCAAAAGAAAGTAAACATTGCCATTCTCCACGTAATAAAAAAATTTCAACTAAACCCATACTATTTTTTTATTGAACAAATTTCATATCAAATCTATAAGAAAGAAGCAAAACCAAAAGAAAAGAGTTTGTTCAATGATCAAAGCCAGAAGAAACCAAAAAAGTACAAAAGGCCGGATTGAGTTTTGATCGAAATAATCTCAAGTGCTTATCTAATACTAGAAATTTTAAGGTACGTTTTGGTCTAAAGAAGAGCAACGTTTTGGGTTTTTATGTTCTAAATTTTCAAGTAGGTATTAATTTAATGCATAAATTTAACAGTTAGGCTTTTCTTTTCCAAGTGGGAATTGCTTTCAAATACTTCAATTTGTACCTTCAGCCCAAAGTAGAATATGACTATGTAGATTGGTCATGGGACAAATGCGGGAGAAATTAAGTTACAACTCCGTAGTTTGTTTTTGGTTAAATGGCAAATGGTGAATAAAGTTGATTTTTTATTTTTTTTGGGAATCATTATTTGGTGGATGGATGATGTGGCAAGATCTATGTCTTAAAATACCCTAGGAATTTTAGAGGATTTTGATCCTGAATAACATAAGATGAGAAGGAAAAAAGTAAAAATAAAAGATATAAGAACAAATACCAAATTCTCTGAATCATGCTATATAATAAAATAATATTATATTTTTATATACTATGTTTAATTCTTTATAACATAATATGATAACATCTAACAATAAAAGAGAACAAAAAAGTAAACAAATAAAACAACCAAAAGAATCGAGGATAACATCAACACAAAACTAAATCACATTACTATATTTAATTCTTTATAACATAGCAAGATAACATTTAACAATAAAAAAGAACAAAAAAAAAAAAAACCTAAAGAATCAAGGATAACATTCAACACAAAACTAAATCGCATTAACCTAAAGTAGGGTGCTATGGAACACAAATTTATCAACCTAAAGTAGAGATGCAAGAAAAAAAAACCATCAAAAAATTGAGAGAGAGAGAGAGAGAGAGCTAAAAAAAAATTTTGTAAAGGAAACTATGCATAGAATGGAAGAGATAGTGACAAATTTATAGTAAGAGGGAGTGAATAGGAAGAGACAAAATAAAGGAAGATGAAGGGAAAGAGAAAGAGTGATATTGATGTAAAGGATAGTGGGGAGATGAAAAGGATAGTGGGGAGATGAAAGGGTGAGGGAGGGAGAAGGTTGGTGAAAGTGAAAAAAAGAAAAGAAAAAAAGAGTAACTGTTAAAGACAATTATAAGAAAATTGAAAAGAAAATAAATAATGATATGGATGCTGATGTGGCTTAACCGGAGTATAACAAAAATAAATGCAACACTTCAGCTTTTAGGTATATATATATATATAGTGGAATTAAATTAATAAGAAGTGAGATTTATGGTGGAGATAGTGGTGGGAATTAAATTAATAAGAAGTGGACTTTATGGTGGAGATAAGGGTGAGATTTATTTTATATTTGTTAGTATTTTAAAATTGAAAAAAAAAACTAATTTTAAATTGTTGAACAATTACAAAAAAATATGGTGGAAATGACATGGCTGCTGACGTGGCTCAACGTGAGCGTAGCAATATTAAATGCTACGCTTCAGCTTTTAGTAATATATAGATTGATGATGAGCAATTTGTGAGCCTTTTAGGACATGTAAGTCATCCTTATCTCATTCCCTTATGTTTTTTTACTACCTCCAATGCTTGTTTCTTCTAAGTTGGTTGCTAAGAATTTCAGTCCTCTTTTTTTGTTTCCAGGCATGGAAATTGCGGAAAGCAAACAACATCGTGGCCTTAATAGACCCAAAGATATTTGAACCATGCTATGAAATGGAGATTTTGAGATGTATTCATGTTGGCCTGCTGTGCGTGCAAGAATTTGCCAAAGATAGGCCGGTTGTATCTACTGTAATTTCGATGCTTAAAAGTGAGATTGTTGATCTTCCTTGTCTGAAGCAGCCAGCATTTACTGAAAGGCAGATTGGGTTTGACACAGAGTCCTCTAAACTTAGCCAAAAAAAAAAAAAAAATGCTCGGTTAACAATGTTACTAATACAATGATTCAAGGTCGATAGGTAGCATGTGTTGTTGACATCATCATGTTGTGGTTTCATATTCATTCTGAACACTTTACGATGAATCTCATATGGTGTAAATACTGATTTCTCTATTCCCTCTTCAATTTCCACCGTTAGGCCAATTTAAGAAGAAGAAGAAGAAAAAATTAAATCATATTCCCTTCCTGGTACACTAAAAATGATAATTTTATGTCACCTATAAAGTCTTGGCTTTATTTCATGCCAAATTTACTTGCAAATCTGCTTATCTTGATGTACTTTTGAGGATTACAATGTATTGGGGAAAATTTACTTGAGCCTAGGCTACTGTTGTTTAGTAGTTCAAGATGCGACCGAGTCGCCCTTGCAAGTTGTGTCCTAGGCTGTGAGGTGGACACATGGTAGAAAAAGGAAGCATTTGTATTTATGCAATTTGCGACCTGCTTGAGTATAGACTTCCAGCACTACATTTTTATCTGCAGCCAGGTCATTCTTATCTAGAAAACAACCTATTACAATCTGTAAGAGAGCTAGAGAGAAAACTCTAAAGAGCATATTGTGAACCTTTGTGAGAGTTTATTGTGCTCATCCTTTGAGAGAGAGAAAACCCATATTCTTTGAGTGAATCCATAGCCTTTTCTCTTCTCTTTCCCTCTCACCTTTTCCATATCTTGAGAGGTGATTTTCCAAACCCTCCATATTACCTTTGAGTGATTGAAGCAAGAGATTATTGGAGAAGCTACACCTCAAATCCAAGAGGTCTTGGTGGGTCATTGTTACCCGCTTAATGCATGAACTCCAATATTAGGTGAAGAAAGAACTCCAATAAGTTGGGTTCTAGTTGGAGCTTGGACAACTCAAGTACTGGGGGAACCATAAGCTTGGATGGTCTTTAAGAAACTTGTATTTTAACTATTTACTAGTGGAGATTTAGCGGTGGTGCTATGGAGAGGTTTTTCATTAAGGACTCTAATTTTCTCTTCGATAATACATCTGGTGCTATCTTTGATTTGCTTACCTTCTCTGACTCCACACTTTACATTGCTTTATATTCAATTATAGCTATTTGAATATGCATGCAATGAAAATTGGTTAATCACTTATATTGGGCATTAATTGTTAATTTAGGATAAAAGTGATTATGCCATAAAATTGGTTATCTGGGGTTTAAATATTTGCTAGAGTGTCAATTAAAATTTCTCGACACCTACCAATAATAAATGAACATCTATATATATATATATATATATATATATATATAAACTGAAATGTAACATTTGTTGTTGTTATGCTCTTATTAAGCCATATTAATGCCTGCATCTTCCACCCATTTTCAACATTTTTTTTTCGTAATAATTCCTAATTTATGGTTATACTTTCTCTAACTTTCCCTCACTCTTTTACCTTTTCATCTTCTTACTACTATCTACCTTAATATCACATTTTCTCCATCCCTTTATCTTCTTTTATCTTTGGTTTTTCTTATTTGCCTCCTCTTACTATAAGTTTACAGTTCTCTCTCTCATTCTAAACATAATTTTCTCACACACAAAAGGTTATTTCTCTTTCTTTCTCTCTCTCAATTTTTTTTTTCATTTTTTGGTGGATTTTTTAAAATTTCTTGCATTCTACTTTAGGTTGATGAATTTTTGTATTATTTGGAACTCTACTTTGAGTTGATGTGATTAAGTTTTGTGTTTTTAAGTTGTTATATTTTTTCTTCTCTTTGATTTCATAGAAGTTATCATATTGCATTATAAAGATGATATATAAGAATATAATGTTATTTTATTACATAACATGAATTAAATAATTTGGTGTTTATTAATATTTTATATTTTTACCTTTTTCTTCTCATATTATTTTTTGTAAATTTCTTATTATTCTCTCTCTCTCTCTCTCTCTCTCTCTCTCTCTCTCTCTCTCTCTCTCTCTCTCTCTCTCTCTCTCTCTCTCTCTCTCTCATTTGATAAACCATTGTGGTTTTTAAAACTCTATTTAGGGTTCTTACATTTTGGTGTTGAATTTTTTAGTTTCCCATCACAAGTAATCTCTCTCTCTCTCTCTCTCTGAGTTTTGGTTTGATTTTTTTTTTTTTGAGTTAATATTTAATTATTTTCGAAGTTAGAATTTGAATTTATATCAAAACACAATCTTGGCTATGCTAATTACATATCAACATTCGGTCCATTTCATTCTATTTGGTTTATTTTGGTCCACTTCATCTATTCGGTCCAGTTCAGTCTACTTCATTACAATTCGGTCTACTTCGGTCCAATTTGGTCTTCTACAGTGATTTCGGTCCACTTTGGTCCAATTAGGTCCATTCTGCCCACATTGGCCCATTCGATGTACTTTAGTCAATTCAATCTAGTTCGGTCCATTCAATCCACTTTGGTCTATTCAATTCAGTTCAGTCCATTGGTTCACTTCGGTCCATTTCGTCTACTTCAGTCGATTTGGTCCACTTCGGACTAATTCATTCTACTTAGTTCCAATTTGGTCCAATTTCATCCAATTTAGTCAAACTAGTGTACTTCGGTCCAATTTGGTTCATTCAGTCCATCTCGGTCAAATTTGGTCTATTCTATCCATTTCACTTCACTTCAGTTTATTTGGTCTATTTTAGATCACTTCAGTCTAATATAGTGTACCTACTTAAGAATGGGAAGATATAAGTTTGGGTTAAGAGTACTATCAATTATTTAAGTAATATCAATTGTAATTATATGATAAGTTTTTGTTAACATAATATATAATCTCCTTAAGAAAATGAGAATTTGAATATTAACTTTGAAACTTAAAATTTTAATTGCACCAAAAGAAATTAAGGAAAATATAATGCATAATAACAATAATTAGAAGAATATAGACCATTTCAAAAACGATTAATATCAATAAAAAAACATAAAAAAATGATAAAATTATGTATTTGTAATAATACAGTGATGGAAACTACTTTTTAAAATTTTTTAATTTTTAAGAAAAACAAATTACATAATCACGTGGTGGTTACGTGTGCATTTTGAACACTGCTGAAGAATTTTTATAAGGTGCTATACTGATTCCACTATTCCTTGTTTAATGTCCACCATTAGTCCAATCTAAGAAGTCTTCTTTTTTTTTTTTTTGCTTGACGCACAGTGTATCCTCAAGGCGGACAACTAGAGACTAATCACTGCTCGCGCCGGGTGAGCCCACAAGGGGGTAAAGCGCTGGCCCGAGGGATGTTTTCAGAATGCAAGTCGTATGACTCGAACTGAGGAGCACACCCAGTCGAGCCAAGGACAAGCATCCTGAGACCGAATGCTCAACCATTCGGCCAACCCCTCAAGGTTAATCTAAGAAGTCTTCTTGGTACTTAAGGATGATTTACCCCTTTAACACAAAGTTTTTGGTGTATTAGGGGTTAATATCCATTCCAAAAATTGCTAAATAATATGGCAGATACCAGGGACGGAACCAGGATTTGAACCTGGGGGAAGGGGGGGGGGGGGCCAAAGCTTAAAACAATTTTTTTTTTTTTTTTTTTATGAAAATAAAAACTAACACCTATTTCAGAATTATTCAGATTTTTTCTTTTGAAAAAATTTAATATTGTAGTGGACTTACTCATGATCTACAAATTAAAAAAATATATATATTTCATTATTTCCATATTTTGTAGTTCTATACACTAACTAAAAAAAAAAGGAACTTCTCAACCCAAAAAAAAAAAAGTCTAAAACAAAAATAATCACAAACAGACAAGCACAAGTTTATATATATTACTAATATTAGCCACATCACACAAAGTGACAAAGACAAAGTTCACAAGTTCATATATATATATATATATATATATATATATATATATATATATTATTAATATTAGCCATATCACACAAAGTGACAAAGACAAAATTTTTGATAAAACCAAAGCAATGAATCAGACCAAGGACTTGGTCAATTGGTCTCACAAAAAAGGAACTTGGACTTGGTCAATTGGTCTCACAAAAAAGGAACTTATGACTCACTAAAGACTAGTCTTCACAGTTAACAGTATTAACAAATGACAAAACAGTTTGTCCTTGTAAGGTTGAAATTTATTAACCATTTTGTTGGCTTTATTCCGTGCCAATTTGCTTGTAATTCAGCACCTAGAAACCCTATATTTAGGAGGGAATTATGTAAGGGTAGTGTGTGAGAGAGTGTGAAGAAATGCTCAAGACTGTGCAGTGAAGCAAGGACTCGCGAATGGATCTCCAAGGTGGCTCGCAACTAGCAAGCTGTTAGAAGATGCACACGAGTGAAGCGTGCAGAGAAGCTGAACCATCTGCTAGCTGTTGCACTACACGACAAAAAGTCTAGCATGACCATTCAGTTAGCTCACGGCTTGTACTTGTAACTCAGTCAAGTCGCAAGGCCAAGTCGCCAACTAACTCTGTTTTGGAAAAACTGACTCTTCACATTCCATTCTCACTCCAGTATAAATACCCCTTATACCCACGAAATGTAGGAGCTTCCAGAGAGAATTTTGAGAGAGAAACCCTAGAGAAAAACAAGATTGACTCATCCACAATCTTTACATAGTAACTCTTCAAATTCCTTTACTCTTACCCCCTTCATTGTTAGATCCTTGAGAGGTTCATTACCCAAATCTTTTTCTCACCTTACCCACATTTGTGAGAAGGCAATTTGGTTCTTGGGAAGCAATTAGGAAGGGACTAATTTCATATTGGTTGATGCTATGGGCTATAGCGAAATTCGGTAAGTTAAAGAAGAAATAGATTCGGTGTAACCTTGTTGGAGTAGGAACTTGGAGGGCTTAGGTACACTGAGTAGATTAGGCTTGGAGGGTCTTCTGCTGTTCATGTATCCCAACTACATTCTTTAGTGGATTATTGACCGCTTGGCGGGCGGCGGATAGGTTTTACGCCAAGGGCTTCGGTTTCCTCCCTGATAACACATTGTTGTGTTGTCCTTATGTTTACATCTCTCTTCCCTTAATCTTTGTCATTTAATTTATGCTGTGGATGTGATTTTATTTGGTTTAGATTGTTTTATCAATTCTGTTATAAGCTTATGTTCATTTTCCACACATATATTGTTTGATATTAAGCTTGAATTGGTAATTTGTATTTTGGGGGGTCTAAACGTTCATAGTGTTTTATACGCTATTTGAACATTCAGTCCTGCTCCACTTTATTTCTTTATAGATAAAAAAAAAAAAAAAAAAAAAAGGTTACAAACACAAAGTCTGAAACCAATCCACACAATCAAAAAAAGCCACAAATAATTACACAGTAAATAGTAGTGAATTAAAGACAAACTAGGCTACGATCCACACATGACACAACAGTCCATAAAAAATAAAAAGCCACAACTCAGTGAACTCACAAATACAATAGTCAACAGACTCAACGCAGTCACCACAGTTCAAAAAAAAAAAAAAAAAAAAAAAAAACGATGAGGGCAGAGGGCTAATCGGCTAAGGTAGAAAAAACAAAAATATGAACTTGAGAGAGGAGAAAAACTTCTTAGATTTACTGTGTGTGACTGTGATCAAGGATTTGAGGAAAAGCAGCAGCAGCAACAATCCGGATTTGATTTGAGGAAAAGAGTAGCAGTAGCAATACCTGGCAGTGATGGAGGTGTTGATGCTTGATGAGGTTGAGTGGGGGAAGAGTGAGGTTAGGGTAAAAATTTGAGAATTATAATTTAGGTTTTCAGTCATATTTACTTTTTATTTTGTAGCTTTTAGTTTGTCATTTTTTTTTTTAATTGGGGGGGGGGGGGGGGTAACCTGGCAAATACCAATAACAAATGAACTTGCATATTACAAAATACGCAGCATACCTGAGAGCACGGTATTCACTTTGTAAACTTAAATCAATTGAAGGTCTTGGCCTCAGAAGAACCGATGATCTAAATAAAGCTTTGATCTCTAATGCAGATAAGACATGGGTTCATCTCCTCAAATCCAAATATCTCCAAGATTGAAGAAACTAAACTATCTGCTGCCATTTGGAAAGAAATTCCATTCCATTGCTTAACAAGGGTCTGTGCCACTGCCCACCTTATTTGATCAGGCTGAAATACCAATCCCAGAAATCAACCAAGTAGTAGACCTCATCCTCTTTGCTTCAAACAATGGAACAATGGTGATCTTTTTTTCCAAATATTTTTGAGTCCAATGTAGACATCCACATTCAAAAAATGTAATAAAAGTGTCACTGTAAACATTTTCACATCTTCCCCTGCTTCAAGCCCAAGCTAAGGCAGCTTTACTCGCGGTCTCCATTGCTGCAAATCGAGGATGCAAATCCGTTCTCTTTGTAGGTGATGCCAATGTTGTAATTGACATTCTGATATGAGGCCCATCTCGTGCTCAGACAGGTCCATTTGAGCGCTCATTTAATGGTCTGGCCCACAATTGGGCATGCTAGGCCTCTTTGTATGGATTGGGAAGTGTAAGTGTGTAGCCCATCAACTTTATTCTTTCGCTTCTCTGAATAAAATTTATCCTCATATACTCTAAAAAAAACTAGGCAAAAATGTAAAATTTACTATCTAAATTTCACCACTTTTCATTATAGTAATCTAAGTTTGTATTTTTTTTATTTCAATTTTCTAAATTTTAATCATCCTCAATTTAGTCATCTGTCAACAATCTATCCATTGTTGCGGTTTTACCCTTTATTAGTTTTTTATTTTTAATTTATTATCTATTTCTTAATTATAAAAAAAATTAATTAAAAAAAAAACAGATTTAGATTAAGCAAACGTTGTCATCCCTCACTAGTTGACTGATTCTATTTCTGAATTATTTTTAAAAATATTTCTGAACGTTTGATCCACCGTGTATTATGCAGATAAACAAAACTTCTAATCTTCTATACTAACGACAACGAAAGATAAACCTTGTTTTCAACTGCAGAGAACGAAGCCAACTAGCCCCTTTCTATTGAAACAAAAATCATTGTTTGCTTGACCAGAGCTAGGATTAGAGTTAGGGGGGCTGCCTTTCTGTTAGCTATGTGTGGTAGTTCAGGCCTTCGATTCTGCTGCTTAACTAAATAAGAGATTTTCTATTTTTTATTTATTATTATTTTGTGCTTTTAATCTGTGCGTTGTTGCTGGGTAAAGACAAAATTAATTAATTTAAATTTTTTTAAAGGGTTCAGTTGTTTGTTTTAGGTAAAACTGGTTGATTGAACTTAATTATTTTTAGCTTTACTATTGGTAATTTTTGTTGTTAGGCTAATTTTTTTAAGACTTGTACCTATACATTTTTTTATGGTCTTTAGAAAGAGGAAAATGCTAGAGTTACAATTTTTTTTTGCAAATTGTTGATGTGATGAGTGGTTATTGATAAGTAAAAAAGTGATATAAATGAAAGGTCTAGATGCAAACCAATAAGAATTTATTACTTCAACAGTTTATAAAAATATAATTCTAAAAAAAAAAAAAAACAGTTTGTAAAAATATTATAGAAAAGTTTGTAACTATAGCATTACTTTTAAAAGAATCAATAATATTATTAAAGAAGACAAAATATAATTTTATAGAACGAAATTGCTAAATTAATAGCTATATATATACTAATATTAAAAAAAAAAAAAAATAGGGGGGCAATTGCCCCCAATGCCCAAGTCAACCTCCGTCCATGTGCTTGACCAATATAAAAAACTTACACTCATTCCTTGCTTGACAAGCCAAAGGCAATAAAATACCTGAACTGAACGAAAAATATTTTACTTGTAAGCGACCCATAAAAGCAATAAATAAAAGCAACGTATGCAGTTCAGCCAGTTTAGGTGAAATTTGCAGACCTGGGAAGGTATATATGGCCAGTCGGAGTTGACCAGTTGACCAAATCTTTTTCTGAATCTCTAATCTATAACCCCTTTGATTACTAATTTTCTGAGAACTTTCATAGGTTTTTTTTTTTTTTTTTTTTTTTTTTTTCCTTCAAATTATTTTTCGAAAGTTGTGGGTAGCCTATGTCTCAGATAACTACCAATCCAAAGTTGCAAACTGTTAGAAGAACAAGTTATGGGACATGTTAGAAAGAATAATTTGTTGATTGTGTTTATCCTTTGTTGCATTTGTTTAGAATCTGATTCTGCCACAGACACCATCACATCTTTTCAACCCATCAATGACCCTGGCTATATAATCTCCAATGGGAGTTCTTTCAGACTGGGATTCTTCAGCCCTGTAGATTCCACCAATCGCTACCTCGGAATATGGTATAACAACATTTCTGTGACCACTGTCGTATGGGTAGCCAACAGAGACAAACCCCTCCAGGATTCTATGGGGGTTCTTACTATATCTGCAGACGGACTTCTTGTGCTACTAAATGGACAAAAAGAGGTGATTTGGTCAGCCAATGTTACAACCTCTGTTCCCAACTCAAGTGCCCAGCTTTTAGATACAGGGAACTTTGTCTTGATAAAAAACACTACTGGGACAATCATATGGCAGAGTTTCCAACTTCCTTGTGATACACTCTTGCCCAAGATGAAAATCAGTACTAATCTAACAACAGGCAACAAAGTCCAGTTGACGTCATGGAAAAGCCTTTCTGATCCATCCTATGGAAGCTTCTCGGTCGATATTCAACCTCTTGATCTTCAACAAGTATTCATTTGGAAAGATGATAGCCCATATTGGCGCAGTGGTCCATGGAATGGTCAGGTCTTCATTGGAATTCCAACTATAAATAATTCCGGATTTAGTCTCGTTAATGATCAAGAAGGAACATTTTCTTTGAGCTTTTCTGATGTGAACAATTCTTTGTTACATTTCCAACTCAATACACATGGAAGTATGGAGCAAAGATCTTGGGACCTTGTGAAGGGGGACTGGGAGGTCATGTGGGCGACTTTGAAGAGTGAGTGTGATGTTTATGGTAAGTGTGGGGCATTTGGAATCTGTAATTCACAGAGTTCGCCAATTTGCGGCTGTTTAAATGGGTTTGAGCCAAATAACACAGAAGAATGGAATAGAGGAAACTGGACTGGTGGATGTGTGAGAAGCACACCACTGCAGTGTGAGAGGGTGGCCACCGGTGGTGAAGCCGGTAAAATGGATTGGTTTCAGACAATGAATATGATGAAAGTCCCAGACTTGGCAGATTTTTCATCTGTTATTGAAGCTGATTGCAAACAGCAGTGTTTACAGAATTGTTCTTGTACAGCTTACGCGTTTGTTAGTGGCACAGGTTGTATGTCATGGACTGGAAGCTTAATTGACGCACAGAAATTCTCTAGCAGCGGAGTTGATCTTAACGTTCGTGTTGCTAATACCAAACTTGGTGAGTTGTTTTGTCTTCCAAGTTCAACCCATCCCCCATAATAACTCAGCTCCCCAATTTTATGAAAGCCTTGGAAAATACAATTTACTTGACCATAGCAAGAAAAAGGACATATTTAGTTAACTATTTTGTTTGAATTAGTGTAGTAGTTTTTCTTATTTGCAGAAACAAAGCAAGACGTAAAAAAAATTGTCACAATCAGTGTGATAGTAGGAACGGTTTCCAGTTCAATCTGCACTTACTTATTGTGGAGGTGGCTGGCTAAACTTCAAGGTAAATATTCTGACTAAAATAAGAAAAAACTTTGCTATACATTAGAGATTACTCATGACTGTAGTGTAAATCCGCAAGGAAAAAGGAAGGAAAGGAGTTTTTGTTGTTCAACAAAGGGAAATCACATATACCTTTTCCTAGTGACAACCTGAACCAAGCCGAAGTCCAGGAGCTACCATTATTCACTTTTGAGAAGTTGGAGAGTGCAACAAACAACTTCCATCTATCTCACAAGCTTGGTCAGGGTGGATTTGGTCCCGTATACAGGGTAATGACTGCTCTTCTAAAGGTTTATTATCTAATTCCAGGAATATATAGTTAATAATTTTAAATTTTGTTTATAGGGAAAACTGTCAGATGGACAAGAAATAGCAGTAAAAAGACTTTCCAGAACCTCTGCACAAGGGTTAGAGGAATTTATGAATGAGGTGGTGGTAATTTCTAAACTCCAACATCGGAATCTTGTTAGGCTCCTTGGCTGTTGTGTTGAAGGAGAAGAGAGGATGTTGATATATGAATACATGCCAAACAAAAGTTTGGATGCATTTCTCTTCGGTTAGTTTGTTTGGACACCAATTTTTAATTACAAAGATATGTTAATTCTTTTTAACTTTGTTGACAGAAATTAAGTATTGTCAGACAATGGAACAATGTTACTTGTTGCAATACTTCACTTGAAACAATTTTCTGACAACCACCACCAAAATAAAAATTTTTGAAGTTCGTGTGTGTTCACATTATAAGTTTAATCCTCATTTTATTTCTCTTGATTCTTTTGTCTAAATTCATTAGATCCACACAAAGAAAAATTGCTAGATTGGAGCAAACGCTTCAACATTATTGAAGGAATTGGTAGAGGTCTGCTCTACCTTCATAGGAACTCTAGATTACGGATTATTCATAGAGATCTAAAAGCAAGTAACATATTGTTGGATAAAGATCTCAATCCAAAAATATCAGATTTTGGTATGGCTAGGATTTTTGGAAGTAATGAAGACCAGGCCAATACTAATAAGGTCGTTGGAACTTAGTAAGTACCTTTTGGTTTGGTCATTTCAATTAGCTATGAATGCTAATATTAGAGATGACAAGGTCTGATGTGTTTTGCTGTTAAAATTTAGTGGCTACATGTCTCCAGAATATGCAATGGAAGGGCGATTTTCAGAGAAATCAGATGTCTTTAGTTTTGGAGTGTTGTTACTAGAGATAGTCAGCGGAAGAAAAAACACAAGCTTTTATAATGACTAGTCGCAAATCCGCGCGTTGCGCGGGATAATTTTTTTTAGAGCGATCTCATTAAATATAATATTATTATTATTAACAATTGATTTTTCATTATTTTTAAAATTTATAAAAACCTTACTTATACCCTTTTTTTATGACAAAACTTATGTACAGTATCTTAGGTGTTGTTCTTTAGGTTCCCTTTTTAAAATTTAGCTATGTGGTTATTTAACTATAAAATACGCTTTCATCCCATGAAAAAATAGCTACATGACCAAATTTTAAAAGGGGAATCTAAGGAACAACATCTAAGTACTGTACCTAAGTTTTGTTTTGTTTTGTTTTTTTTAACATTTACATATACTTTTTTTTAATATAAATCTTTATATATACTTTAAGTAAACTCTATTTATTCCAATTTTTTAGATGTGTAAAATCATAGACTACTACTCCATAATGATAGTAGCTAATTAGTTTTATCATTTTTTTCATGATCTCATTCATAATGTTTCTTAGTATTATCATATATTTACTGGTTGATGATTTGTATAATAGAAGCTTCAAATGAGATGTAGCATCGTTCATTAAATTTTTAAAAGTATTGAAGTATGAAGATTATAAATATATATATATATATATATATATATATATATATAAAGGGTTAAATGAAATGTCATAAAAGGGATTTTAAAATTTTCTGACTTTATTTCCTATGTAATTTATATGATTAATGGAGAACATCTCCCTTTTAGTTATGAATGGAAATATGGTTTCTATGATTAGAGTTTGATTAGATTTAAGTTTAAATGTAGTAATATGATTGTATTTTATTTTTTTATTATTGATTTAATTTTTTAAGTGAATATAACAATTGATTTTATTGCACTATAAAATTTTTAATATTCTCCATATGGTCATATCTATTTAATTTTTTTTACTTCTCCTTATAGTCTCTTTGTTTTCCAATTAACAGTTATTAATTGATGTTTGCTTTTTTTTTTTTCTTTATCTATTCTTTATTACTTTGTATTGTTTTTTTTTTCGTTACCGTAAACCTCTCGCTCTCTCTATCTACTCTTTATTACTAATTGACGTTTGATTTTTTTTTTTTTATCTACTCTTTGGTTCTTTATTTATTGAATTTAAGTTAAATATTAAATATTTAATTTTTTTTACATAAGAGGAGTGGAAATATAAATAATTTAATGATATGGAAGATGTGGCTAAATTTAAATGGAGAATAAAATAAGATGAGAAGAAAAAAAAAAGTAAAAATAAAAGATATAACAATAAACACCTATCCAAATCATGTTATATAATAAAATATTATTATATTCTTATATAGTATCTTTAATTCTTTATAATGCTATAGGATAACATTTAACAATAAAAAAGAACAAAAAAAAAAAAAAAATTTAACACAACTAAATTGCATCAACCCAAAGTAGAGTTTTAAAGAACACCAAAATTAATCAACCTAAAACAAAGAGACAAAAAAATTTAAAAAAATCCACCAAAAAATTGAGTGAGAATTAAAGAGAGTGAAATGACAATTTTTTTTTTTTTTTTTTGTGAGAGAAAATTATATATAGCATGGAAGAGAGAATGACAAATTTATACTATGATGAAAAGAATAAAAAGAAACAAAATAAAGGAAGGTAAAGGGAAGTAAGAAGAGTGATATTAAAGTGGAGGCTAGTGGAGAGATGAAAAGATAAAGGGAAGAAGAAAGGTTGGACAAAGTGTAAATGTAAAAAAAAATGAGTACAATTTTTTTACGACATTTTTATTTACTTTAAATAAAATATTCTATGTTAAATTTTTAAAAATAAAAAATGAGAAAAATTATAAATAATTTAATGATAAGGAAGATATGACTGAATTTAAATGTTAAATAATAGGATCAAAATCTTCTAGAGTTTCTTAGGTAGTCTACCATATAAAGTTCTTTACATCGTTACATTTCTTTTAAAATAAAAGACTAAGATTCTGCCATATTATCAATCCACTACCATAACCATTATTGAATGCTATAAAAAAAATTCAAATTTATTCACCTTACCAAAATTATGAGGAAATATTAATGGAAGGAAATCGCCACTGTGGACTCGATGGTTTTGCAAAAGAAAGCAAACATTGCCATTCTCCACGTAATAAAAAAATTTCAACTAAACCCATACTATTTTTTTATTGAACAAATTTCATATCAAATCTATAAGAAAGAAGCAAAACCAAAAGAAAAGAGTTTGTTTAATGATCAAAGCCAGAAGAAACCAAAAAAGCACAAAAGGTCGGATTGAGTTTTGATCCAAATAATCTCAAGTGCTTATCTAATACTGGAAATTTTAAGGTACGTTTTGGTCCAAAGAAGAGCAACGTTTTGGGTTTTTATGTTCTAAATTTTCAAGTAGGTACTAATTTAATGCATAAATTTAACAGTTAGGCTTTTCTTTTCCTAGTGGGAATTGCTTTCAAATACTTAAATTTGTACCTTCAGCCCAAAGTAGAATATGGTTATGTAGATTGGTTGTGGGAGAAATTAAGTTACAGCTCCGTAGTTTGTTTTTGGTCAAATGACAAATGGTGAATAAGGTTGATTTTTAATTTTTTTTTTTTGGGAATCGTTATTTTGGTGGATGGATGATGTGGCAAGATCTATGTTTTAAAATACCCTAAGAACTTTAGAGGATTTTGATCCTGAATAACATAAGATGAGAAGGAACAAAGTAAAAATAAAAGATATAACAATAAATACCAAATTCTCTTAATCATGCTATATAATAGAATAATATTATATTTTTATATACTATGTTTAATTTTTTATAACATAATATGATAACATTTAACAATAAATGAGAACAAAAAAATAAATAAATAAAACAACCTAAAGAATCGAGGATAACATCAACACAAAACTAAATCACATTACTATATTTAATTTTTTATAACATAGCAAGATAACATTTAACAATAAAAGAGAACAAAAAAAAAAAAAACCCTAAAGAATCGAGGATAACATTCAACACAAAACTAAATCGTATTAACCTAAAGTAGGGTTCTATGGAACACAAATTTATCAACCTAAGGTAGAGATGCAAGAAAAAAAAAACCATCAAAAAATTGAGAGAGAGAGAGAGAGAGAGAGAGAGAGAGAGCTAAAAAAAAAACTTTTGTAAGGAAAACTATGCATAGAATGGAAGAGATAGTGACAAATTAATATGATAACATTTAACAATAAAATAGAACAAAAATAAATAAATAAATAAAACAACCTAAAGAATTGAGGATAACATCAACACAAAACTAAATCACATTACTATATTTAATCTTTATAACATAGCAAGATAACATTTAACAATAAAAGAGAACAAAAAAAAAAAAAAAAAAACCTAAAGAATCGAGGATAACATCCAACACAAAACTAAATCACATTAACCTAAAGTAGGGTTCTATGGAACACAAATTTATCAACCTAAAGTAGAGATGCAAGAAAAAAAAAAAAACCATCAAAAAATTGAGAGAGAGAGAGAGAGAGAGAGAGCTAAAAAAAAACTTTTGTGAGAGAAACTATGCATAAAATGGAAGAGATAGTGATAAATTTATAGTAAGAGGGAGTAAATAGGAAGAGACAAAATAAAGGAAGATGAAGAGGAAGAGAAAGAGTGATATTGATGTAAAGGATAGTGGGGAGATGAAAAGGATAGTGAGGAGATGAAAGGTGAGGGAGGGAGAAGGTTGGTGAAAGTGAAAAAAAAAAAAAAAAGTAAATGTTAAAAACAATTATAAGAAAATTGAAAAGAAAAAAAATAATGATATAGATGCTGATGTGGCTCAACCGGAGTATAACAAAAATAAATGCAACGCTTCAGCTTTTAGATATAATATATATATATATATATATATATATATATATAGTGGAATTAAATTAATAAGAAGTGGGATTTATGGTGGAGATAGTGGTGGGAATTAAGTTAATAAGAAGTGGGCTTTATGGTGTTGATAAGGGTGAATTTATTTTATATTTGTTAGTATTTTAAAATTGAAAAAAACTAATTTTAAATTGTTGAAAAATTACAAAAAATGTGATGGAAATGATATGGCTGCTGACGTGGCTCAACGTGAGCGTAGCAACATTAAATGCTACGCTTCAGCTTTTAGTAATATATAGATGAGCAATTCCTAAACCTTTTAGGACTTCTAAGTAATCTTATTGCCTCATTTCTTAAAAGCTCAACTGTCTTTTGTTCTTCATCATTTTTTGGTATTCATGGTAATCATTTCAATCTTACTTTCATTTTTCGAGGCGTGGAAATTGTGGAATGCAAACAACACTGTAGCATTAATAGATCCAACGGTATATGAACCCCACTTTGAAATGGAGATTTTGAGATGTATACAAGTAGGGCTGTTGTGTGTGCAAGAATTTGCTCAAGATAGACCGACTGTATCTGTTGTTGTTTCCATGCTTAAAAGTGAGATTTTTGATATGCCTCGTCCAAAGAAACCAGCATTCACTGAAAAGCAGATTGCCTTGGATACAAATTCCTCTCAACACATCCAAACAAAATGCTCTGTTAACAATGTTACTGTTACGATGGTTCAAGGTCGATAGCTAGCTGCTTGTGTTGTTGACATATTCATTTTCTAGTTATTTATTCATTTTGAACACTCTCAGAAGAATCTTTAAAATTTTCTTAATATTCATCAAACTGAATGAATATTCAAAGCCATTGGTACAAATTATTTATGCTCTGTTAACAGATTCCTCCTATTTTTGTTTCTTATGCATTTTAGTATTGATGGTATGAATTTCAATCCTATATTATTGTTTCCAGGCATGGACATTGTGGAATGTAGATTTTGAGATGCATACATGTCGGCTTGTTGTGTGTGCAAGATTTTGCCAAAGATAGGCCAAATGTATCTGTTGTCATCTCCGATTCTCCATGCTTAAAAGTGAGATTGTTGATCTTCATCGTCCAAAGCATTTTGCATTTACCAAAAGACAGATTACTCCCCTCAAAGCTTCTGTGTTAACAATGTAACTGTTACAATAGTTCTAGCTCGATAGTTACCATGTGTTATTGTCATAATCACGTGATGGTTTCCTATGCATTTTGAACACTTCAAAATATTTTTTATAAGGATAAAATTTAGTTACAGTACCTTAGGTGTTGTTCTTTTGGCTTCCCTCTTAAGATTCAGCTATGTGGCAACTTAATTAATAAATACACTTTCATCCCATGAGAAAAAATCTACATGGTAGAATCTTAAAAGGGAAACTTAAGGAACAACATTAAAGTACTGTATCTAAGTCTTGCCCCTTTTATAAAGTGTTAATACTAATTCCTCTATTACATGTCTAATGTCCACCATTAGTCCAATCTAAGAAGTCTTCTTGGTACTTAAGGATGATTTACCCCTTTAACACAAATTTTTTGGTGTATTAGGTGTTAATATCCATTCCAAAAATTGCTAAATAATATGGTACGTTCAACTTTTATATATACTAGTCGTAGGTCCGCACGTTGCGCGTGATAATTTTTAAATAAAATACTATTTTACTCCCTAGACTTTATAAAGAGTTTTTAAAAAAGAAAAAAAAAAGTTTTATCATATTTTTCATAATTTTGTTTATAACATTTTTTACCGTTATCATATATTTATTGGTTGATGATTTGTATAAAATAGACATTAAATAAGAGGTAGAACTATTCAATAATTTTTTTAAGTCATGGTGTATGAAGATTATGATTTTATATATGTATATATATACATACATATATATATATATATATATATATATATAATTTCCCTAGTAGAATTTGATTAGTTTTAAGTTACTATTTTGTATTATTATATTTAATTGTTGATTTTATTACACTATAAAGTTTTTAATGTCCTCTATATAGTCATATCTATTTTATTTCTTACTTCTCTTTACCACCTTTTTATTTTCCAAATAATAGTTATTAATTGACGTTTGATTTCACTTCTTTTTTTCTTTTTTTGAAGAGGGTCATTTCTTTTTTTCTTCCTTCATTTATTTTTTATTACTTTGTATGTTACCTTGCTAGTTGTAAATTTTATAGTTATCCATAAGAAATAGATATCATGGATGCTTAAATAGTTATCGATGTAGTTACGCAGTGGTATGTCAAAAGGTTTTTTTTTTTTTTTCTTCTTCTGAATTTTCAAGAAAATATGAAAGACATTTCTCTAGTTTAGTCTCAATCAATTAAGATATCCATAATATATTAAGACAACAAGTAAGGAAAGACAATGAACGTTTAAAAGATAGAAATGTCCTCGGCTAGATCCTAGGAGACTGTGTCTTTGTATTGCTTTTCTAAGTTCTATTACAAATTACTTTCTTTTTCTCTTCCCTTTTTCTTCAGGGGCCTCTTACATTATATACCCCATTCTTAGTGGTCTTGACCCTCCACTTGTTGGCCATCCAAGCTACCACTCGAGTATCTGTCCCATTAGACACCCCTCCTAGCTCCCTGTGAGTTGTGGTAGCCAAAATAACACTGCTCAAGGGTTTTCTCCACATAAATGTGGCTAGAAAAGTAGCTGCAGCACCATAAATGTGGCCAAAAAAGTAGCTGCAGCGCATTAAATGTGGCGGTAGCAGCTTGTCCTTAGGTACATCCTAGCTTCACTCATCGGCTTACTTGGGGTGTACACCCTTTTTGTCGGGTCTTTTTAGAAGTTCCCCTCAGCTCATAAGATCCATATTTGACCTGTGTCTAGATTGTCCGAGGAGGCATTCCTCCTCGGCTAGAGCCCAAGGCCCAATGCCAAACTTGGGCCTTTACCCCTACAATAGCCACTCAAAATTCCAAATTTTCTCCCTCTCATCCGAAGAGAAGATTGGGGTTTTGATTTTTTAAAGGATCGCACTGCTTATTTCTCTAGTTCATTCGTGCGAAATCCTCACTTTGCACGCCCCTTTATTGCAGCTGACGCTTTGTAACACGCGAGGGGCCATTAATCACTCCAAGTGGCGTTATGTTCCCTACATCTAGTGGTGGGGCGTTAATCTAACGGTTGATATATGTCTTTGGGACTTGAGCAGGATAACTCTCACGTGATCTCCCCCTCTATATAATGCCTTGAAGGAGATCGATTGCCTTTTACTTTGTGTGTTCTCAAGTCTTCCAGTGATCTCAGGCACTCCGACTCTCCCAACTCCATACAGACTTAAACTTCTTTTCCTCTTTTCCCTAAGAGATTACCAAAAGGACTTTCCTAAAGTCTTCAAATTTGACTTGTTAACTTGATTTCGTAAGTATCAATTTCTTTAAACTTTATTTTCTCCTCAGTCGTGCTCCTCGAACTTCTTCCCCAATAGGAAATCTTTCCCTTGCCATCCACGTTTACTTTCATAGGTAGATTTAAGCACTTAATAGATTCTTCGTTCGAGATGGAGGGTTTTATAGCTAAATACCGTATTCTACAAGGTGTAGGCTTACAATATTGTCCCCGAACCAGGTTTTGACCAAAAGAGAGACGGGCGAGGTTGTCATTCCGATGATTGCTTTTATAGAGGGAGGGATGACACTTTCCATAGGTAGGTTAACTAGAAATTATCTGCTCAACCACAGATTATGCCCCCATCAGTGCGCTCCTAACATGTTTTGGATTTTAGGGAGTATAGATGCTCTAAACGAGCAGATGAATCTTGGGCTTACAGGGCATAATGTTGCTCACATGTATGAGTGCCATGCCCTCTCCGGGGGGTATTATCTCAAGTCCCGATCCAAGGAGGTGAGGCTAATATCCTGCCTTCCCAAGTCCAACAAAGGCTTGAAGGACGACTATCTGGTCGTCTCTAGAGATTGGCACGACGGTCTTCACTGCCCAGTTAAGGCGGTAAAGCCAGGTGGAGTACCTCAGGATTAGACCCCTCGGCTGAGACCTTAGCTTTCCAAGAAAAATATATATACATATATATTTTTTTTTAGCATTTGACTCCTCGGATTGTAGTTGCTATTGGTCTGACCTGGGTTTTCTTTTCGGATGTTTTTGCAGACAAGGGTCACATCTCTCTGAAGCTCAGCCTTGTCAACATCCCAGCACTCAACTACTTGCTGAGGTTGGAGATATTTGAAAGTGAAGACGGACAGTTACGTGCCGCCCACTTGATTTTGGACTACAGGCCCATATTGCGGGATTTCCAGGACGTAGGCAGCTAGCTGCTCTGAGTGAGGAGCCAGCCTCGTCCTCCCAATCTCTAGACACCGAGATCGACCAGTTCTGTTTTGAAGAGAAGGTAGGACCAGCAGAAAGGCCTGTTGAGCTCTTGGACTCCAAAACCGAGCTTGAAGAATCCTTTGCTATTCCTCCACCCGAGGTTATTGCTCGCTCGGCCAAACACCAGCTTCGAGGAAGAGGAAGGCATGGACTTGAAGCAGAGGCCTTGCTTGAAAGGCATAATGGCCAGTAGGAATAGAGGGGGGTCGACCTCAAAAGAAACTGCCAAGACTCAAGTTGCCCCTACTCTACCTTTTGCACCCCCCCAACTCCCTGCTGATCCCGGGTTGAAGGTCAACCCGAACCTGAGGAAGAAAAGGCCGGTAGAGAACTTGGAGGAAAGTGAGGTGGCAGCCCAAAAGGGGGGCAAGCAGTAGAGGAAGGCCAAGGACCCTCGAGAGGAGGCCAACACGCGTCGAAGGCAGCGCACCTAGGCCCTTCGGCATAAGGTTGACGGTGCCGTTATTCCCTGGGATGCCACAATCTGGGAGTCTCAAAAGGAGCAGGTCGGCGTCCTTGCCGAGGCTCTAAAACAGCCTCTCCTTCTCCCTAGGGACATGGAGGGCCTAAGATGTATCAAATAGCTTGACCTCTTCATGTCTTTGAAGAGGGACCTGGCGATGGTAGGTTGACAAGCGCCCTCTCTCACCCAATACTTAGCCGTATGCTTATTTATACATGTGCGTATTTTGATAGACTCTCTGTTGTTTTTATGCAGATTACCCAGCAGGTTTATGTGGCCAAGGAGTGTGTTAGGAGGGCCAATGACGAGGCTAAGGCTTGAGACCCACTCCCAGCTTGAGGCTGAGAAGTGATTAGGGGTTTTAAGGCAAGAGCAGGCCGAGCTGTCCGTGAAGCTTAAGGAAGCAGACAAAGCCCGCCAGAGTGCCTTAACGGGTCTAAAAACTACCGAGGGGCAGGCCGAGGATCAGCGTCAGCAGCTGCATGTAACGGAGATAAACCTGGCCACAGAAAAGCAGAATGTCTTAGACCTCAAGGTCGAGCTGTAAAAACTCAAGGACGCAGCTCGCGTGGCCATGGAAGCCGCCGAGGCTGCCGTGGCGGTAGCCTATGATAGCGGGGTGCGGGACACGGAGACTCGGCTGGGAGAGAGGTGGTCATTGTGTGCAGGGGCTACTGCATTAAGTCCTAGGGGTGGCCATGGACTTGGCGGGAGTTCCTGCCGACTCTAAGCTTAGGAGGGCCAAGAGTATTTTCTTCCCAGAAGAAATTCATGAGATTCCAAATGCGGCCCCTCCTACTGAGCAACCCCCTACTACTCAAGCTCTCGCTCTTGGGGTCAAGGCTTCTGAAGGTGCTGGAATAAGTGAGGAGGTTCAGCCACCTTTGCAGGACAAGTGTTCCGAGGATGACCTCACAATCAAGGCTATAGTCTCCTAAGCCGAAGGCGCGGTGGCGAAATCTAAAGCTGATGATGTCCCTTCCTAGGCTGCCATCCCCGAGACAGACTTCCCTTAAGCCAAGGCCTAGACCTAGGATTTTCTTCTTCTTCTTCTTTTTTTTTTTTTTTTTTTGTTTTTGTTTTTGTTTTGTGCATATATTTATATCTTTTGTAAGGGCAGCCTATCATCAAAGAATAGTGTACTCACCTTTTTGTTTAATGGAAATGTTCTTCCCTTTCATTCACTGCATTTTTTTTTTTTTTTGGCCTTGAAGCTCGTTGCTATTACCATTCATATTGTATTGTTAACAACCTAAATAACTTGATCAACTACCAGCCGTTAGGAGGCCTAACATACATTGGCACTGGGGTTAAGACAAACAATAAAAGATTGGAATCTATTTTGATACTTAGTAAAAAATAACTGAGTACCTTATAGGAAGTAGCCTAGTATTAATTTCCCCAAGACATCTGGTCCAAGGACACAGGCTTGCCTTTGGTTCTGTTTGAACTCTTATAAAAAGTAGCTTAGTGTTTATTTCCCCAAAGCATCTGGTCCGAGAACACAAGCATGCCTTTAATTCTACTTGAACACTTATAAAAAGTAGCTTGGTGTTTATTTCCTCAAAGCATCTGGCTGAGGACACAGGCATGCCTTTGGTTTTGTTTAAACACTTATAAAAAGTAACTTGGTATTAATTTCCCCAAAGCATCTGGTCCGAGGACACAGGCATGCCTTTGGTTCTATTTGAACACTTATAAAAAGTAACATGGTGTTAATTTCCCCAAAGTATCTGGTCCGATGACACATGCATGCCTTTGATTTTGTTTGAACACTTATAAAAAGTAACTTAGTGTATAACGCGAGGCATTCAAATAATAGACAAGTGTGGGATAAAGGAAACTTTCATTAATAATAGTACCTTTTCAAGTTGTTTACATTCTAAGGGTGCGGTATCTTTTTTCATCTAAGTCTTCCAAGTAGTATGCACCTATGCTTGCCAACGAAGTGATGCGATATGGACCTTCCCAATTCGGTCCCAATTTTCCCCAGGCCGGATTCTTTGTGTTACCCACGACTTTCCTCAACACTAGGTCTCTCGTTGCCTGGGGCCTCAGCTTCACGTGGGTATCATAACCTTATTTGAGTTTGTGTTGGTAGTACGCCAGTTGGACTCTTGCACCTTCCCTTCGTTCTTCGATTAGATCTAGACTTTTTCCAGCAATCCGTCGTTACTGCTCGGATCGAATGAGGTGGTTCTCAACGTTGGGAAGCCAATCTCTAATGGAATAACGGTCTCGGCTCCATAAGTCATTGAAAAAGGGGTTTTCCCTGTTGATCTACATGGTGTTGTTCGATACGTCCAGAGGATATGTGATAGTTCTTCCACCCACTTTCCTTTCACATCATCCAGCCTCCTCTTGAGTCCGTTTACTATAACCTTGTTTACGGCCTCGGCTTGTCCATTCCCTTGGGGGTAAGCGGGAATGGAGTATCAATTTTTGATCCTAAGGCCGCAGCAGTACCGTCTGAAGGCATTGCTGTCGAACTGAAGGTCGTTATTCCAGATGAAGGCATAAGGGACCTTGAACTGGGTGACTATATTTCTCCAAACGAACTTCTTAACATCTACATCTCTGATGTTCGCTAGGGGCTCGGCTTCAACCCACTTGGTGAAGTAGTTTGTGCCAACAAGCAGGTACCTCTTATTCCTGGCGGCTTTGGGGAAAAGGCCAACGATGTCTAAGCCCCACTGAGCAAAAGGCCACGAGCTGGATAGAGGGTTGAGGACTCCTCCCGGCTGATGTATGTTTGGTGCGAACCTTTGACATTGGTCGCATTTCCTAACATATTCATGTGCTTCCTTTTGCATATTGGGCCACCAATAGCCTTAGGTAATGGCTCTGTGTGACAAGGATCTCCCTCCGATATAACTTTCACAGATCCCTTCATGCATTTTCTCTAGAAGTAAGTCTATTGCTTCAGGGTGTATACACAGCAGGTATGACCCAGAGAAATAGCGTTTATATAATTTTTGGTCCTCAAACAACCAAAACAGTGGGGCCTTCCTTCGAATCCTGTCGGCCTCCACCTTGTCCTTGAGTAGGATATCGTCCTTTAAGAATAGTATTAGAGGGTCCATCTAGCTGGGCCCTGCCCTGACTTGGTGGACGCTGGTCACCTCCTTCTTCACCTTTGTTGGCGCATATAAATCCTCCACGAGAATGATTCGAGGCAGGCTCTACGCCGAGGAGGTAGCAAGTGTGGCCAGAGAGTTGGCATGCGTGTTTCCACTTCTAGGGATATGCAATAGGTGTTTGGCTTGGCCTAGGTATTCTTGCATTTTTCCATCTCTTGCTTCCAATTCCCTATTTACTTGGTCAACGACCAGTCTTAAGTCTGAGTACATGTTTATTCTCTTTTCTCCAAGCTATTCGAACTAGAGCCTCTTTGGTTCAACGCCTCATTAACATACACTCTCTAGCATATGGGACCCTGGAGAGAGATCATGCCGAGCGACTTTTCATCCATGTTTGACGTCTCGGCCACTTCTTCTAATGAGGGTTCAACGAACTCGACCACTAAATCCGCAAGGACTTGGCCTTTGACGGAGGTGCGAGGCATATACTTAATGTCAAAAGCCCCCAGAATCGTCCCCTACTTAGAAATCCTCCCCGTATAGTCAGCACTCCGAAGTATGGACCTGAGTGGGAGCTGCGTCAGAACGATAACCGTGTGTGCTTGGAAATAATGGGGCAGCTTTCGCGTAGCGTGAACCACCGCCAAGATGGCTTTCTCTAGCGGTAAATAGCGAACTTTGGCTTCGTGCAATGACTTGCTTACGTAATAAACTAGTCGTTGTATGCCATCATCCATCCATATTAGCACTAGGTTTACCGCATGTGGTGCGATAGCGATATAAGCGAACAAGACTTCATCGGCCTCAGGGCTTGACATAATCAGTGGTCGAGATAGATATTCCTTGAGCCGTTGGAAGGCCAAAGTTCATTCTTCGGTCCACTCAAATCCCTTCCACTTGTTCATTAGGAGGAAGAAAGGTCCACACCTATCCGCCGACCGAGAAATAAAACGGTTCAGGGTAGTAATCATTCTAGTGAGCTTTTGGACCTCTTTAGGATTTCGAGGTGATTGTAGACTGTTGACATCTCTGATCTGGTCGGGACTAACCTCAATCCCCTTGTGGGTTACCATGTAGCCCAAGAACTCCTTGATCCTACTCCAAATGAACATTTGGAGGCGCTGAGGCGCAACTTATGTTTCCTCAGAATTTCAAAGATATCTTTGAGGTCTCCCACGTGCTCGGACGCCTCCTTACTCTTCACCACCATATCGTCTATATAAGCTTCTATGTTCTTTCCCAACCGTGGTTCAAACATCCTGGTCATCATCCTCTGGTAAGTAGAACCTGCGTTCTTCAATCCAAACAAATCACCTTGTAGTGGTAGTTTCCGATGGGTGTGACGAAAGTTGTATTCTCTTGATCTTCTAGGTCCAATGGTATCTGGTGATACCCTTGAAAGGCGTCTAAAAAGCTCATCCGAGGATGGCCTGCGGTCACGTCTACCAGTTGGTTTATCTGAGGCATAGGAAAGGGATCCTTCGGGCAGGCTTTATTCAGGTCCAAAGTCTACACAGATTCGCCATTTTCTGCTCTTCTTCTTTACCACGACAGTGTTGGCCAACCACTCGGGATAGAAAATTTCCTTGATGGCCCCCGCTTTCTTGAGCTTCATCACCTCGTCCTTGACAGCGTCAACGTGTTCTTTGGACAGGGCGTCGAAGAGGTTGCTTTTTGGGAGAAATGGATGGGTTGACGTTTAGACGATGACAGATGAAGTTCGGATCAACCCCTGGGGCCTCATAAGCATCCCATCCAAATACATCCAAATTTTTCTTGAGAAACCTAATTAACTCCTCCTTTTCCTAAAAAGGCAGTTGAGAACCGATTTGGAAAAATTAGTCCGGGTCATCACTGATAACCACCTTCTCTAAATCCTCACATCTCGGCCGCTCGGTAGGCGCACTGACAGGTGGTCTCGAATTTTTTGATTGCTATAAGCTTTCTTGGGCAGAGGCCAAGGGCTTTTCTTCGGGCCGATGCGAGATGGCCGCCACCAAATATTGCCTTGCTGTGGACTGACACTTGATGACTTCCATGACCTGTCCTTTGGACGGAAATTTCGCCTTCTGGTGTAGAGTGGACGTGACAGCTCTTAAGGTATGAAGCCAAGGTCTGGAAACGATGGCCGTGTATGGTGAGTAAGTGTCCACTACGATGAAGTCTACTTCCACCACTTCCGGGCCAGTCTGCACGGGTAGTCTAATCTGGCCTTTTAGGATGACAGTCTTCCCATCAAAGCTCACCAATGGGGAGCTGTAGGGCGTTAGATCCTCAGGACTGAGACCCAGCCCCTTGTAAAGGTCGGTATACATAATCTCGACGCCGCTACCGACGTCCACCATTACCCTCTTTACGTCATACCCTCCGATTCTAAGTGTTACCACTAGAGCGTCATCGTGAGGCTGTATGGTTCCACCCTTGTCTTCCTCCGAAAAACTCAACACAGGTTGGTCGTCCACCTTTGCCCTCTTCTGATTTAAACTATTATCCTCAGCCGACAGTTGGGCCACAAACATCACCCTGGATGGGTAGGAGCCAGTCCTTCCCGGGGCTGTAAAGATGACGTTTATCGTGCCTACGGGGGGTCTTAAGGGTGCGTTGGCTCGAGGATGGCCTTGCACACCACTGGAATGATGTAGGAGGTGCCCCAATTTCCCCTCTTGGACAAGCTGGTCCAGGTGATTCCATAGGTTTCTACAGTCCTCCATAGTGTGCCACGGTTCTTGATGATATCGGCAATATAGGTTCCGATTGCGCTTCATGGGGTCCCCTGCCATCTTGGTTGGCCATTTGAAGAATAGTTCGTGCTTGATTTTTTCTAGAACTTGGTGCATTGTCTCTCAGAACACGGTATTAATCGCCTGCGCATTAGCAGCTCCGAGTTGCCTGGCAAAGTCTCCCTTTGGCTGACTATTATTGTACTGGTCTGACCTGAAATCTCTCCGCTCCTGGGGGATAACCTTAGCCTTTGCCTTCCCTTTTAGCTAGTCCTCCTCAACCCTTTTGTACTTATCAATCCGGTCCATAAGTTGGCGTACACTAGTAATTGGCTTCCTCGTGAGGTACTTCCTTAATCCGTGCTCTGCTGGGAGACCGACCTTGAAAGTACCGATAGCAACATCATCGAAATCCCCATCAATCTTGTTAAACATTTCCCAGTATCTGTCCGAGTTAGGGTTTCCCCTTCTCGCATGGATAAGGACAGCAGGGAGCCTAGGGGTCATAGGACTCTGCTACACGTGATGAAACGAGAGCCCAATACCCTGGTTAGTTCCTTGAAAGAGCCTATGGAATCGGCTCTCAGACCATCGAACCACCTTATCGCTATGGGTCCCAGGTTAGATGGGAAAACTTTGCACATCAAAACCTCGTTCCTAGAATGGACAGCCATCCTTTGGTTGAAGTGGCTGACGTGCTCCACCGGGTCCGTTCAACCATTATAAATGGTGAACGTGGATTGGTGGAAGCGTCGTGGAAGCTTTGCTGCCTCAATCTTACACGTGAAAGGTGATTTGGAAATCTGGTGCAATGCTTTGCCCATGGCATCGTTTCTCAGGCCTCTATGAGACGAGCTCTCATGCCTACGCCTGTGATGGTACTCCTCTTCTTGGGAGAAAGACTCGCTTGGGGGAGTTCTTGACCTTCGTTTATAGTCATCGTCCCCCTCGTCTCCAGAGGAGCTATTAGAGCTAGAAGAGTCTCGATTTTGCCGTGCGTCGCGTGACTTCTTCTTTAACTCATTGATTTGCAACTGCAAGGTCCTATTATCTTTGGACCTTCAAGAGGCATGGCTTCTTACTCGAGAACAGCTTTTGCCCGTGTGCATGGTGTGTACACTTCATTCACAATCTTTCTCACATTCAAGGTTAAGGAAACCATCTTGTTGTTGAGACTCTACAGACTCTGCTTGATGTGGATTTGACCTCACCATCGTTGTCTGTTGCACTCACTATCACACAAGCTCTTCCCACAGACGGTGCCAATTGTGCGGGCTGGGCTTGAACTCTTGGCCCAAGGGGTGTATGGACCCAAATCTAAGAAGCCCAAACAATAAATTTGTAGAGAAGTGGGTTATAGAACTGGGCTGTAGTGAGACAAGTAGCGGGCCAGTAGGTTAAGACAACAAGTAAAGAAAGACAATAAACGTTTAAAATATAGAAATGTCCTCAGTTGGATCCAAAGAGATTGAGTCTTTGTATTGTTTTTCTAAGTTCTGTTACAAATCACTTTCTTTTTCTCTCCTCTTTTTCTTTAGGGGCCTCTTACATTATAAACCCCCTTCTTGGTGGTCTTGACCCTCCACTTGTTGGCCATCCAAGCTACCACTCGAGTATCTATCCCATCAGACACCCTTCCTGGCTCCTTGTGAGTTGTGGTAGCCAAGGCAACACTGTTCAAGAGTCTTCTCCACATAAATGTGGTCAAAAAAGTAGTTGCAGCATCATAAATGTGGCAAGAAAAGTAGCTGCAGCACATTAAATGTGGCGGTAGCAGCTTGTCCTTAGGTACATCCTAGCTTCACTCGTTGCCTTGCTTGGGGTGTACACCCTTTTTGTCGGGTCTTTTTAGAAGTTCCCCTTGGCTCATAAGATCCATATCTGACTCGTGTCTAAACTGTCCGAGGAGGCATTTCTCCTCGGCCAGAGCCCAAGGCCCAATACCAGATTTGGGCCTTTACCCCTACAGTTATAAACATCTAAATTAAAGTAGATGAATATATAAATGCAAAAGTATATACAAAGTTACAACTGCACAAGATAAATATGTATATATATATATATATATATATATTATTATTATTATTCATGAACCATATTTCATTGTTTACTTATAAATATCTAAATTAAAATTTTATTTTGGAAAAAAATATAAATTAAAATAGATGAATGTGTAAAACATTTTTAGTAGATTGTAATATAAAATTTTTTTTTCTCAATATTTTATGTAACTTTTCCCATAAAATCAATATTGTTGGCATCCTTTAAAGATGATGCATAATATTTTTGAGAAGAAGAAGAAGAAGAAGAAGAAGAAGAAGAAATAGAGACGATGCTAACACATAATATAAAATTATTAAGTTTGCGTGATTTAAATATGTGGAGAAAAAAAATATTAATGTATCTATGATAAAAGTTTTTATCTTAATGATATATAGTAGTTCATATTTTTTTAGACTTAATTCAAAAAGTTCATTCTCAATAGCCTTTTAAGTCTACAAATTGCTCAATCTATGGGCCTAGTCACATTCAAAGGGTGCTATCTAAATTATAAATTATATGATTCTTTATCACACAAGTATATTGATTCCTCTAACGTATGGTAAAGGAATACAGGTTTGTGTTTAGCCATTTTCTTGTTTTGTGCTGCATAATTTAACAATATAGAGGATGTGACTTGATTTAAATGTTGAATAAAATAAGATGAGAGGATAAAAGAGTAAAAACACACTATACAGTAATAAACATCAAATTATCAAAGTCATTATATGTAATATAATAACATTACATTATTATATACTATATGCATAATGCAGTAGGATAATATTTAATTAAAGAAACTATAAAAGATAACAACTTAAAACACAAAAATAAATTGCATCAACCCAAAATAAAATTCTAATTAACATAAAAATTCATCAACCTAAAGAATTGATGCAATGAAAAAAAAATCAAACAATAGATGAAAAAAATTGTGAGAGAGGGAGAGAGAGAAAGAGAGAGAAGTAATCTTTTTTGTGTGAGAAAACTATGCATAAAATGAAAAGGAAAATGTCAAATTTATAGTAAGATATTGAGAATAAGAAGGTTTAAAATAAAGGAAGACGAAAAGGTAGAGAAAGAATGATATTAAGGTAGAAAGTAGTGGGGAGATGAAGAGGTAAAAGGGAGGGAGGGTTTTGGAAAATTAAAAATGAAAATAACGATTAAAAGATATTTTAATTTTTAAATAATGGAGTTTTTAAGTCACCTTAAATGAGAAAATGTTTAAAAATATTTATATATATATATATATATAACAAAAATTGGAAACAAAAAATGATGACGTGCCTGCTGATGTAGCTCAATGTGAACGTAGTAACATTAAATGCTATGCTTTAACTTTTAGTAATATATAGATTAAAACTTAATGTACCATTTATTGTTACTACATTCCAGCTGAGCCACATCTGCAGCTATATCATCCTCCTATTTACAACACTTCCTCCCTCATTTTAAACTATTTTCATTTTTAAATTTCTCACATTACAATTACACTTTATTGAACATTTCTCCCTTACTTTTACCTCTTTATCTTTCCACTATTCTATACCTTAACGTTACAATTTTTCTATCCATTCATTTTCTTTTTATCTTTTACTCTTCTTCTCCCATTTTATTTGCTATAAAATTTTGTTATCTCTTCAGTTCAATCCATATTTTGCTCACACAAAAAAGTGAATACTCTCTCTCTCTCTCTCTCTCTCTCTCTCTCTCTCTCTCTATATATATATATATATATATATATGTAGAGGGACAAATTACAATTTGGGCTGACAAGAGAGGTGGACTTAAGCCCAACAAGTAAACAGTATCCTTACAATGAATTTGTAAGAGAGTGGGTAGAGTAAACTCGACTGAGAGAAAGCTGGTTGATGGCCCAACCCTAGCTATGACCAGATTAGTAGAGACGGAATGTTGGAACTATAATGGATGCTGCTCGGCTTGGTCCGAGAAGATTGTCTTAGTAGTTGACTCAATGTTTCTCTTACTCTTTCTTTCTTTTCCTTTTTTCTCCAGATTGTTCAGTGTCCCCTTTCTCTTTCTTTCCCACTCTATTTATATGCCAATTTTACCTCTTGTGCCAGTCAGGTGAGTCTTCTTTGATACTTGTCCCATCAGCCTTTACCTGAAGTCTTCACTTGGCAGCTGTAAAAGATGAAGGTCACTGTTCAGGGGTCTTTTCTCCATTAATGCGGCCATGATGTTAGCTGCAGGATCATAAATGCGGTGGCAGCGGTCCTTTGCTTAATATTTGATCTTTGCCACCTGTCCTTTTTTCCTATACGGGTCAGGGAATTCTTCGAAGGAGTTAGGATTGGCATTGGAGTATTCATCTGGATCACCCTTTTGACAATCCGAACAGGAAAGTCTTCTCGGACCAGTCTTTTTTCTGTGACTTACACTTTATAATTGAGCTAGGCTGGGCATACTCCTCAGGATTGGCTGTCCCCGGATGTACAGGCCTCCTCGGACAGGCCCACGGCCCATTACCTGATATTGGGCCTTTCACCTCCACAATATATATATATATATATATATATATATATATAGGGTTGTGTTCAAGTTACACCTAATGTAATTCTAAGCAATGTTACACTAGTCAATATTTTTTAACTGGATGCAAATTTTGACAAATCTACCGTTAGATTACATTATCTTTGTATATTCTCAATGCTTGCAAAATTTTAAAGTGATCAATGATTGATTGTCATGTCATCAATCAATTTTTTAAATTCAAGTTTTTGTAGTTTAAAATAATGCATAAAAGATGAGTTTATAAATCAAACGGTAAATAGCATCCAATTGATATAAAAATTGGCATGATTGTTAAGCACATATAAAACATGTAATTAAATGGTAGGATTTTCAAAATATAAATTCTATAACAAGTTATTGGGTAATGTAAACATTGCTTAGAGTTACACCTAGTGTGACGTGAACCCAACCCATATATATATATATATATATATATATATATATTCTTTCTTTCTTTCTTTCTTTTGGTGGATTTTTAATTCTTTATTGCATCTCTATTTTAGGTTTTTGCACTTTAATTGATAGATGTTATCCTATGACATTTTATAGTATATAATGATATTATATTATTCTATTATGTAGTATGACTTTAATAATTTGTTGTTTACAACTATACATTTCTCTTCCAAAAATGGTGATTACTCTCTTTCTCTCTCTCTCTCTCTCTCTCTCTCTCTCTCTCTCTTGATTATTTTTTTCCTTGCAACTCTATTTTAGATTGGTGAATTCTTGTAGTCTTTGTATCTTTAATTCGGGTTGATACACTTTGGTGATGTGTTTTTTGAGTTCCCCACCACATGTACTCCATCTCTCCCTCTTATAGTTTTGGTTTAAGTTAATTCTTAAATATTTTGGAGATGAGAAATTGAGTTTATATTAAAATACAATTTACATGGTTATATATTTGAATGTGTCTATTGGTTATTTGAGTAATATCCATGTAGATTATATTTATCAATTATTTGAGTAATATTACTTGTAAAATTGTGTTGTGTTTGATTATCATGATAATATCTTTAAGAGAATGAGTAATTTGAATAATTAATTTAAAACTTGAAAATGTTTAGTTGTATAAAATAATAATAATTGTCAGTTCGTTTAGACCCCTTAAACCCAACAGATTAACCTAGAGAATTAGCCAAGTGATTAACTTAGGTAATTTAATTAAAACTAGGTTAACACAGATAAGCAAAAATAACAAAGCAGCGGAAAATAAACAACACAAAGATCTGATGACCCAGGAAACCACACCGGTAAAAACCTGGGGAGGATTTGACCTAGCTATTCTCAAGGTAAACTGAATCCACTATGAAAGAATTGAAGTTTACACGACAAGACTTAGACCACTAACATCTTGTTGCTACCCAAGTGTAGGAAACTTACTACCATGACCCCATGATAGCTCCGAGATCCACGGACTCCTTCTTTCCGGAATTCTTCAGCAAATCCACAAGCGCACCTGCTTGTATATCTTTGTGCTCTATTGATTCTGCAACTGTAATGATCTACACAACTCTTGACATAAATCTCAAGTTTGTAAACCCTAAGTGTATGTGAAGGTAAACACCTCTAGATCTCACAGAGAGATTCACAAACACAGCAAAACAGAACTCTAAAAACGTGGTTAGGGTTTTCCCTTTTATACTTAGGGCAAAACATAAAACCCTATACATTAAACCGGGCTTGGGCTGAGTTGGAATTTTCTGCAGAAAAACGTTCTGCACGATTTTCGATCGATCGAGTCTAATTTTCGATCGATCGAGTCATACAGAAAGTTAAAGGTAATTCTGCATAAAAACTCGATTCCAACTTTACATTAAGACCCATACTTTGAGCAAGTCTAACACACGACTAAACATTGTTTTGATCATGGTTTGCCAACATACAAATTGAAGTTCTAAATACATTAGATCCTAATCCTTAGAACCTAACAAACTCCCCCTTTGGCAATCCGTGACAAAACACAGACTTAACAAAAAGCTCAAAGTTTACAAATTGAAATAGCCCATTACAATAAAAATAGCCACTTAACAATTCAACCTAGACTACTATCTAACAGTTGCAAAGTAGACAGCAGCTCGACTGAAAGCAACCTGTATATTCCTGTAACACTTAACAAACACATAAACGCATGTGTGGAAAAAAACAGGAAATACATAAATAAAAATTTCTTGATTTCACATGACACAAAATAAAGACATATATCATGAATAACATCATCAATATAAATCAATAAGCAGAGTAGTAGCATAGTGAAATAAGAAACATATACATACAACAGTATCTCAACAAAATAAATCTCCTAAACAAGAGCAAAAAATGAGAATACACAGTGAAGCATCTAGATACAATCTAATAACTCCACAAGCTCCGCAGTATCACTACCAAGTAAACAAAAACTCCCCCTAAAATGTAAATCTCCACAACAAAAATCTCCTAGATAGCATCTAGATACAATCTAATAACTCCACAAGCTCCGCAGTATCACTACCAAGTAAACAAAAACTCCCCCTAAAATGTAAATCTCCACAACAAAAATCTCCTAGATACAATGAACTATGTACTCCCCCTTTCTGTGACGAATTGCCAAAGGGCACTCACTCATCATCAAAAGGAGGCGGAGGAGAATGACGAGAATTCGCCAAATCCGCTCGTAACGCACGTAGCTCATCCAGGATGTCCACCAAAAGCTGACCATAAGCCGCCTGAACGGTCACGACAGTATCTAGAGTCCGACGAAGGTCAGAAACCTCATCAAACGGTGGAGGAACATCAGCAGCAGCAGCAGCAACAGCAGGATCAGAAGAAGTCCCAGCTGCATGAGTATCTGTAGAAGAAGAAGGAGGTGGAGTGACACCGGAAGATTCTACCCTAGGACACTTAGAGCTAGCTCAAAGTTGAGCAGCCCTTTGCCTCAAAAAGGTAGCACCGATAGGAGCGACAACATGTACAGGCTCAGAAGCAGGATACTCACCAAAACCAAGAAAAAGGAGAATCCTATAAATAAAAACAGGGAAAAACAAAGCATGAGCCGTAGAACTAGACCGATGAACCTCGTTCAAAGAACGAAGGAACAGATGCGGAAAACTGATAGGAGCATCAGTGACCAAGGCATACAAAAAGACACACCTCTCAAGAGGAATGGTGTGGACATGCGAAATAGGCCACAAAGAATGACACGCTATCCTAAAGAAAAGATAGTGCAGCTCAGACAGCTCAGTAGAAGTGATCCGAGGATCAGAACCCCACTGGATAGAAGACCCAGTGATGTAGGACAAGACGTCATCAAGGGGAGGAGACTCCTCGTAAGGAAAAACGGGATGGTCCACAATGGGCACCCCAAGAGCATCAGACACTACCGAAGGGGTAATGCGATACTCCACACCACGTAACCACACCTTTACTAAGGTGTCGTTATCATAGACATGAATAGAGAGGTTCAAATAGAACTCTCTAATCAAGGTGGCAGGAGGAGGAGAATGCTTATACTCGAGCAAAGGTAACCAACCCCGACGTGAAAAGTTACGACGCACCGCAGGATCCAACTCATCTAAGATAACCCTACGCTCAGCCCAAATCTGACGCCTAAGGTTCAGAGTCTCATAGGTGACTTGGTTTGACTCACTAGGGAACCGCTCAGTGTCAAAAGAAGGAGAAGGATCAGAAGTCCTATGGGCTCTAGTTTTCCTAGGCATAGTGCTAAGGAAAAGATAGACACAGAAAGAAAAGAGCAAAAACAATACCAAGGGCAGACTGCAAGTTAGCACAGAAAAAAAAAAACAGAATATAACAATTCTATATGATGCATGTACTAATGCAGTGACATATTCAATTGTGATCCAAATTAACAAAATTGGCTTGAGCAAGCAATATTTATTAAAAATACCCAATTTGAAAAAATCCAATTTTCAAAAACACAACAATTTGATTAATTGATCAACACAACATCCAATTAACTCAATATAATGACCAAATTAAACAATCCAACAAGCCAATTTCATCAATTTAACTCAAATTGAACAAAACCCCAAATTTTCTCAATTGTAAGCCCTAGAATTTCAAATTTCTTTCAAAACACCAAAATAATCAAATTAAACCACATGTAGAGCTTAGGTAAGGTGTCCCCACAAAAACCCATGAAAATTTTGAGAAAGAAACATTCAAAAACACATCCTAATTTGCCACAACAATAATTCCGAAAATAACCCAAAAAATGCATGAAAAATGCATGAATTTCGAAAATAAATGCAAAGGGAAGGGTATAAAGGTCTTACCAGCCTTGGGAGAGAGAGATTGTGCAAAAGAATCGGAGGAAAACGACAAAATCTCCAAGAAAGGTTTGACCGGTTGGTAGGGAGAAAAAGAAGTTTTTGAAAAAGTTTGAAAAGTGAAAAGCCACGTGAAAAAGTTCCTTTTTAAAAACAGTCATCCCGAGTTTCGATTGATCGAAAGTTACACTCGATCGATCGAAACTACCTTCGATTGATCCAAAATAAGCTTGGATCGATCGAGCCAACCAGAGAGTTTTCTAAGCTTTTTGAAACATTTTCGATCGGTCGAAAATCAGTTTCGATCGATCGAAATTCTGGAAAAACCATAATTTTGAAAAACCAAACATTTTATATAGAAACTCCTCAAAGCAACAGATTTTATAAATCAAATGCATGAGTATGAGATGAGATGTTTTCCAAAAACACATGTATACAACCCAGATTTCTCAAAGCATAATTTTCTCTCAATATACAAAAAAAAAAAAAAAAAACAAACAAGCAAACATGTTTTGTATCAATTTCTAGAAATTCTCAAACTTAGTTGGTCAGGCCAAAAACACACACAATATCATGTACACAATTCTAGCAAAGAATAGCTTGTGTAGTGTGTGCAACTAGCATAAGCTTGAGAAACATGTGAGGTGATATACACATAAAGATTAATCACAATTTCTACAAAATCCATCACATGAATTTGAAAGAGACTATTACTTAAAGAGTTACATCCTATAACTCCCACATCTCCTAGAATAAAAGCTTGCAATCATGTAAGTTTCTTGATTTGCCTCAATATTCAAATTTACTGATTAGAAACTTAATAAAAGCCGGGATAATGAACACACCAATTTTATTTGAATTTGTGAGATTATTATAGCCCAATAATATACACACCAATTTTATTTAGAGGCTACACCTTATGTTCTTTTTGTGCATGTGCTACACTTTCTCGAGCACAAAATCTTACGATATGCACTAAGGTGTTCATGATTGGCTAATAAACAGTGGTGAGATGGTTATTTATGCCTTTCTCAATAAGACCAAGTCCGACAATCAAAGACATAAGACTTCAAGATCAAGATCATGTGATCAACAATTATAGCATCTTCCCACACAACATGCACAACAAGACTTTAGCTAGTAAAGTGCAACAGAAATAAGTGCATCTAAGCTAAACAAGGTACAAACTTATGACATGTAATTTTGATTGACCAACCTTGTTTTCAAATTTAAGGAAAAATAGCAAAACACAATTTGCAAAAAAATATTTTTTTTTTTTTTTTTATTAAGCAAAGAAACAAACATCCTAGAATGAAATGCATGACTGTAATGCAATGCAAATCCTAGAAACAAAGGTCACAAAAGATTGAGCAATGAAGCACAAGGACCATGTCAGACAGACTCAATTAGATTGAGCCTTTTGCATCCAAGACTTCTTAGATGCAACTCTTGCATTGGAGTTATGATTCACAATAGAATTCTGAGCAACTCCAGGATTGGAATAAAGGTTTAACGCCTTAACCAATTCACCAATAAGTATCATAGGATCATGTGCTTGAGGCACAGGTACTTTAGTTTTATTTGCTCGCTTTGCAGCTTGCAACTTAAAACAATTTGGACGAATGTGTCCAGGTTTTCCACAAAAATGACAAACCCATGCAGGCTTATCATGTAATTTGCCCTTAGTAGAAGTAGAAGCTCTAGAATGAGAAGCATGAAGATCAACCCTAATCTTTCTAGGTGGAGGAACATTAACAGGTTTGACAGGTTCACTCATCAAGGGTTTGACAATCTCAATCTTAGGAGGTTCAGAAGAAGGAACAAATTTAGTGGAAGAAGGTTCAAGCACAGAAATACTTTCCTCATAACCTAAACCAGTTTTATCAGAAGAAGACTTTTAAATACTCAGCATGTGATCAAGTTTGGAGCTTGCAGACCTATTAGTTTGTTCTCTAGCAACAGATAAATCAAGTTCCAAACATTTAACTTTATCAAGTAAGAGCATGTTCTCAGTTTTCACATTATTCAAAAGCTCATTTGCATCAAACAATTTAACAAGTAAATTTTTCTTTTCAAGTTCCAAAGATGCAATTTTCTTTAAGCCTAACTCAACATTCATGGCATCCTTTGCAGTAACTTTGCAAAGTTTATTGTAGGCTTCCTGTAAATCTGTATCCTCAGAGAGTTCCCCATCAGAAGGTTTCTCTTCAACAGATATGCTTTCATTGACTACAGTGGTAGCAGTGAAAGCAATGAAGTTTCCATCCTCATCACTAGCGGATTCATTGTCGGAAACTTCGTCATCACTAAGGGTTACAGCCATAGCCTTACCCTTAGACCTCAAATAAGTAGGACATTCAGACTTTAAATGACCATACCCTTGACAACCATAACATTGTTGTCCCAAAGAATTATTAGAAGATTGACCTACTTTCTCTTTAGGTTTTTCAATGTTATTAACCTTAGTTGGTTCATTCTTCCTAAAATTTCTAGGTTCAACAGTGTTCTTGCCTCTTGCCCTTCTGTTATTATTCCTCAGAAAGTTTCTAAAGTTCTTGGCAAGATAGGCAATCTCTGTAGCAGAGAGTTCATCATCAAATCCACCATCATCAACATCATCAACAAACTTAAGAGCCATTGATTTGGATTTGTTAGTCTTGGGGAGGTCTAACTCATAGGACTGAAGAGATCTTACAAGCTCATCCACAGGGATGGAGTCCACATCCTTGCTCTCAGTGATGGCAGTCACTTTGGGTCTAAAATCCTCAGTCAAAGATCTAAGAATCTTCCTAACAATTTTAGGTTGATCATAGATTTCACCCAAATTATAAGCAGAATTAACAATATCATTCAATTTAGCATAGAATTCATCAAAAGATTCATCATCATTCATTCTTATGATTTCAAATCTAGAGGTTAATTGCTGCAACTTATTAATTTTAACTGCCTTCGTGCCTTCATGCACAGTCTGGAGGATTTTCCAAGCAGTATGAGTAACCTCAACATTAGAGATTCTCTTAAATTCCTCCATGGAAACAGCATTAAAAATAGCATTCATAGCTTTGCTATTAAAAGCGGCTGCCTCCTTTTGAGAAGTTTGCCACTCACTCACAGGAGTAATGGGCTTCTCCCATCCGTATTCAACGGAATTCCAAACTCTCTCATCTATGGATTTCAGGAAAGCTTTCATCCTTACTTTCCAATATGCATAGTTGTTTCCATCAAAGTGAGGTGGAACAACAAGAGAGTGTCCGTGTTCCATGACAACAGGGGTCAAGGATCAGCTAAGAGATCAAAGGATCAAAAAACAAAAGCTACCCGCTCTGATACCACTTGTCAGTTCGTTTAGACCCCTTAAACCCAACAGATTAACCTAGAGAATTAGCTAAGTGATTAACTTAGGTAATTTAATTAAAACTAGGTTAACACAGATAAGCAAAAATAACAAAGCAGCGGAAAATAAACAACACAAAGATCTGATGACCCAGGAAACCACACCGGTAAAAACCTGGGGAGGATTTGACCTAGCTATCCTCAAGGTAAACTGAATCCACTATGAAAGAATTGAAGTTTACACGACAAGACTTAGACCACTAACATCTTGTTGCTACCCAAGTGTAGGAAACTTACTACCATGACCCCATGATAGTTCCGAGATCCACGGACTCCTTCTTTTCGGAATTCTTCAGCAAATCTACAAGCGCACCTGCTTGTATATCTTTGTGCTCTATTGATTCTGCAACTGTAATGATCTACACAACTCTTGACATAAATCTCAAGTTTGTAAACCCTAAGTGTATGTGAAGGTAAACACCTCTAGATCTCACAGAGAGATTCACAAACACAGCAAAACAGAACTCTAAAAACGTGGCTAGGGTTTTCCCTTTTATACTTAGGGCAAAACATAAAATCCTATACATTAAAACGGGCTTGGGCTGAGTTGGAATTTTCTGCAGAAAAACGTTCTGCACGATTTTCGATCGATCGAGTCTAATTTTCGATCGATCGAGTCATACAGAAAGTTAAAGGTAATTCTGCATAAAAACTCGATTCCAACTTTACATTAAGACCCATACTTTGAGCAAGTCTAACACACGACTAAACATTGTTTTGATCATGGTTTGACAACATACAAATTAAAGTTCTAAATACATTAGATCCTAATCCTTAGAACCTAACAATAATAATAACACACTATAACAAAAGTTTGAAGAATATAAATCACTTCAAAAAACAATAATATCAATCAAACACATCCAAGTTTCTAAATTAAAAAAAGGACATCCAAAATAATAGAATGATATATTTGTAGAGATAAAGAGATAGAAAATACTTTTAAAAATAGTTCAATTTTTAATAAGAACAAATTATCTTCACTAAATTTTCAAAAATAAATTATATATTATACCATATATTGGGAGATGAAAAGGTAAAAAGTGGAAGAAAAGTTGAAGAACGTGTAATAATAAGTTGAGAAATTAATAGTAAGAGTAGTTAAAAATGAGAGAGAGAGAGAGAGAGAGAGAGAGAGAGAGAGAGAGAGAGAGAGAGAGAGAGAGAGAGAGAGGATATTTTTATTTTTAAATAATGGAGTTTTTATCACCTAAAATGAATAAATGTTAAAAAAATATAGGAAAAATTGGAAAGAAAAAATATAATGATATGACAGCTAATGTAACTAAATTAGAGCATAGTAACAATAAATGCTAAAATTAATAAAAATTAATTAGAAAATACAATCTAATTATCTTAAGGAGAAATCTATGATTGAGAATAAAAAGATTATACGATTATACGATTATATAAAAATTCATATAATGTTAAGAATTGTTACAATACTATGTGAGTAATGATAACAAAGGTTAAAAATTGTTAACAATGAAGTCAATCATATAATCTTCTTATTTTAAACTAAGTCAATCATATAGTCAATTAGTTTTTCATTATCTTCAAATTATTAAAAACCTTACAGATACATTTTTTTTTTCTTTGTAAAAGAAGAAGAAAAAAAAAAAAAAAAAAACCTTAGTTCAAGTTGCAAAAAAATAAAAAAAAAGAGACCACAGCAAAAAAATTGAGACCACAGCAAAAAAATTATCACTCACAACACGCAAGTTTGCGACTAGTCTATATATTACTAAAAGCTGAAGCGTAGCATTTAATATTGCTACGCTCACGTTGAGCCACGTCAGCAGCCATGTCATTTCCACCATATTTTTTTGTAATTGTTCAACAATTTAAAATTAGTTTTTTTTTTTCAATTTTAAAATACTAACAAATATAAAATAAATCTCACCCTTATCTCCACCATAAAGTCCACTTCTTATTAATTTAATTCCCACCACTATCTCCACCATAAATCTCACTTCTTATTAATTTAATTCCACTATATATATATATATATATATATACCTAAAAGCTGAAGCGTTGCATTTATTTTTGTTATACTCCGGTTAAGCCACATCAGCATCCATATCATTATTTATTTTCTTTTCAATTTTCTTATAATTGTCTTTAACAGTTACTCTTTTTTTCTTTTCTTTTTTTCACTTTCACCAACCTTCTCCCTCCCTCACCCTTTCATCTCCCCACTATCCTTTTCATCTCCCCACTATCCTTTACATCAATATCACTCTTTCTCTTTCCCTTCATCTTCCTTTATTTTGTCTCTTCCTATTCACTCCCTCTTACTATAAATTTGTCACTATCTCTTCCATTCTATGCATAGTTTCCTTTACAAAAGTTTTTTTTAGCTCTCTCTCTCTCTCTCTCTCTCTCTCTCTCTCTCTCTCTCTCTCAATTTTTTGATGGTTTTTTTTCTTGCATCTCTACTTTAGGTTGATAAATTTGTGTTCCATAGCACCCTACTTTAGGTTAATGCGATTTAGTTTTGTGTTGAATGTTATCCTCGATTCTTTAGGTTTTTTTTTTTTTTTGTTCTTTTTTATTGTTAAATGTTATCTTGCTATGTTATAAAGAATTAAATATAGTAATGTGATTTAGTTTTGTGTTGATGTTATCCTCGATTCTTTCGGTTGTTTTATTTGTTTACTTTTTTGTTCTCTTTTATTGTTAAATGTTATCATATTATGTTATAAAGAATTAAACATAGTATATAAAAATATAATATTATTTTATTATATAGCATGATTCAGAGAATTTGGTATTTGTTGTTATATCTTTTATTTTTACTTTTTTCCTTCTCATCTTATGTTATTCAGGATCAAAATCCTCTAAAATTCCTAGGGTATTTTAAGACATAGATCTTGCCACATCATCCATCCACCAAATAATGATTCCCAAAAAAAATAAAAAATCAACTTTATTCACCATTTGCCATTTAACCAAAAACAAACTACGGAGTTGTAACTTAATTTCTCCCGCATTTGTCCCATGACCAATCTACATAGTCATATTCTACTTTGGGCTGAAGGTACAAATTGAAGTATTTGAAAGCAATTCTCACTTGGAAAAGAAAAGCCTAACTGTTAAATTTATGCATTAAATTAATACCTACTTGAAAATTTAGAACATAAAAACCCAAAACGTTGCTCTTCTTTAGACCAAAACGTACCTTAAAATTTCCAGTATTAGATAAGCACTTGAGATTATTTCGATCAAAACTCAATCCGGCCTTTTGTACTTTTTTGGTTTCTTCTGGCTTTGATCATTGAACAAACTCTTTTCTTTTGGTTTTGCTTCTTTCTTATAGATTTGATATGAAATTTGTTCAATAAAAAAATAGTATGGGTTTAGTTGAAATTTTTTTATTACGTGGAGAATGGCAATGTTTACTTTCTTTTGCAAAACCATCGAGTCCATGGCGGTGATTTCCTTCCATTAATATTTCCTCATAATTTTGGTAAGGTGAATAAATTTGAATTTTTTTTTATAGCATTCAATAATGGTTATGGTAGTGGATTGATAATATGGCAGAATCTTAGTCTTTTATTTTAAAAGAAATGTGAGGATGTAAAGAACTTTATATGGTAGACTACCTTAGAAACTCTAGAAGATTTTGATCATATTATTTAACATTTAAATTCAGTCAAACCTTCCTTATCATTAAATTATTTATAATTTTTCTTATTTTTTATTTTTAAAAATTTAACATAGAATATTTTATTTAAAGTAAATAAAAATGTCGTAAAAAAATTCTACTCATTTTTTTTTTTTACATTTACACTTTGTCCAACCTTTCTTCTTCCCTTTATCTTTTCATCTCCCCACTAGCCTCCACTTTAATATCACTCTTCTTATTTCCCTTCATCTTCCTTTATTTTGTTTCTTTTTATTCTTATCATCATAATATAAATTTGTCATTCTCTTTTCCATGCTATATATAGTTTTCTCTCAGAAAAAAAAAAAAAATTGTCATTTCACTCTCTTTAATTCTCACTCAATTTTTTGGTGGATTTTTTTAAATTTTTTTTGCCTCTTTGTTTTAGATTGATTAATTTTGGTGTTCTTTAAAACTCTACTTTGGGTGATGCGATTTAGTTTTGTGTTTAAATTTTTTTTTGTTCTTTTTTATTGTTAAATGTTATCCTATAGCATTATAAAGAATTAAAGATACTATATAAAAATATAATAATATTTTATTATATAACATGATTTGGATAGGTGTTTATTGTTATATCTTCTATTTTTACTTTTTTTTTTCTTCTCATCTTATTTTATTCACCATTTAAATTCAGCCATGTCTTCCATATCATTAAATTATTTATATTTCCACTCCTCTTATTTTAAAAAAATTTAAAATTTTAATATTTAACTTAAATTCAATAAATAAAGAACAAAAGAGTAGATAAAAAAAAATCAAACGTCAATTAGTAATAAAGAGAGAAAGAGAGAGAGAGAGAGGTTTACGGTAACGAAAAAAAAAAAACAAAAAAAATACAAAGTAATAAAGAATAGATAAAGAAAAAAAAATCAAACATCAATTAATAATTGTTAATTGGAAAACACAGAGACTGTATGGAGAAATAAAAAAATTAAATAGATATGACCATACGGAGAACATTAAAAATTTTAAAGTGCAATAAAATCAATTGTTATATTCACTTAAAAAATTAAATCAATAATAAAAAATGAAATACAATCATATTACTACATTTAAACTTAAATCTAATCAAACTCTAACCATAGAAACCATATTTCCATTCATAACTAAAAGGGAGATGTTCTCCAGTAATCATATATATTACATAAGAAATAAAGTCAGGAAATTTTAAAATCCCTTTTTTGACATTTCATTTAACCCTTTATATATATATATATATATATATATATATATATATAATCTTCATACATCAATACTTTTAAAAATCTAATGAACAATGCTACATCTCATTTAAAGCCTCTGTTATGCAAATCATTAATCAATAAATATATGATAATACTAAGAAACGTTACGAATGAGATCATAAAAAAAATTGATAAAACTAATTAGCTACTATCATTATGGAGTAGTAGTCTATGATTTTACACATCTAAAAAATTGGAATAAATAGAGTTTACATAAAGTATATATAAAGATTTATATTAAAAAAAAGTATATGTAAATGTTAAAAAAAAAAAAAAAAACAAAACTTAGATACAGTACTTAAATGCTGTTCCTTAGATTCCCCTTTTAAAATTTGGTCATGTGGCTATTTTTTCATGGGATGAAAGCGTATTTTATAGTTAAATAGCCACATGACTAAATTTTAAAAAGGGAACCTAAAGAACAACACCTAAGGTACTGTACATAAGTTTTGTCATAAAAAAAAAGGGTATAAGTAAGGTTTTTATTAATTTAAAAAATAATGAAAAATCAATTGTTAATAATAATAATAATAATATATTTAATGAGATCGCCCTAAAAAAAAATTATCCCGCGCAACGCGCGGGTTTGCGACTAGTATATATTAATAGCCAAAACTGAGAGAAAATCCAATCGATCAATATATAACAAGCAGAGACTTCATGTGTAAACTAAGATATTAAATACACTTAACAAAAATTACAAATCTAAGATATTAAACTTATTCGATTAAAAAAAAAAACAAAAAGATATCAAAATTATTAGTGCATCATGCATACTACATTCAGTGCATGTGATGTCCTAGATTAACTAAAATCAAGGAAAATGAGAGATAAATAAAATACAATCATAATAAATAAAATAAGAGTAAGACTTAGTTAAGTAGCCACATGACTGAATCTTAAAAGGGGAATCTAAGGAACAGCACTTAAAGTATTGTACCTAAGTTTTGTCCTTAAAATAACACTCACCTATAAATGACAAAGTTTGGCTACAAAATTGGTTATAACCTAAAATTACAACTTTACTCAATAAAATAAACATTACTATATATTTTGAAAATCTAACCGTTAAATTGCATGTTATTTACATTATTAATACACATGTTAAATTGTGTATCAATCAGATATTATTTACTATATGATTTAAAAGTTTATATTTTATGCATAATTTTAAAATACGAAAACTTGTAATTTAAACAATTTATTGATGACATAACTATTGATCTTTAACTTTTTAGAACTTTTGCAAGTATGGAGGATATAAGAAGGAGATATAATCCAACAGCAGATTTGTCAAAATTCACCTCCAATAAAAAAAATAATATTGAGTATAGTTGTAGCCATTTTATAGCTAAACTTTGTCTACCAATAAATGCTAGAATAGGATCACATTTCATTCAAATTTCTCAAACGCCTTTCTTGTAAATTGTGTTCATGCTTTGTATACAAAGTACCAATTATCATGATTGTACCTATCAATATATATAGGTGAGTGTGATTCTCCTTAATTTTGTTAAGAGTTAAAGTTACTCTGTTTCTCATTAAAAAAGAAAAAAAGAAAAAAGAAAAAAGTTACTTTACTATATTCAAATACTCCCTGGCTGATTTGTTGAAATATAATAAATCTCTCCTTGATTTCTGCCGCAGTCCTTGCTATTTAGTCTTTATTCAATTGCCTATTTCGGCGGGCAGAGGATGATGAGAATTATACATAACTTCTAGTCTACACTAAAGAACAAAGACTTCGTGTTTTTTGTCAAGAGAAATGTAAATTAGATTTTTTTTTTTTTTTTGGAGAAGAATGTAAATTAGATTTTGATTGTGTGGTAAGAGGTAAGATATATTAAGTTAGATTTTGTAGTTCAATATAAATATATTTTTTTTTGTTATATAAAGAACTTAATTTTTAATCCTCCTCCTCCACTTGTTAGGGAAAAAAAATTGGTTAATTTCCTTTGTAATCTTTATTCGTTAATTCTGCATTCGTATAAGATTTTGCAAAATGATGTTTTGAGTTTAAAATGAGTGTTAGTAAAAAAGTTATAAGGAGTTATTGTTGCGAATGGAGTTTAAGGTTTTAAAAACACCTGCCAAAACACATGACCAAATGGTTCCTAAGTCTTTATTCAACCGCATGTTTTTTCGGCAAAGGGAAGAGACAGATATGAGCAACTTCTAGTCTACTCTAGGGACGAAGACTTGGATTTATTTCTGCGATGTTAGATTCACGAAAGTCTGTAGTAGCATTTTTCCTGGTAAACATCCTTTTAGAAAGGGCAATGTCTATTACACAAGCTTGTTACAAGCACTTTATACACGCCACTTTACGATTTCCAACTTTATATTGTGAGAAGTTAGAATATGAAACTTAGAAATTATTTGTTTATTTATAAAATTCTAGAGTGGAGAAAATGCACTTGAAATTTTTTTAATTTTATTTACATATTTTCAGTGAAGGTTGCTAATTCTTACGCATAGACACCCTATTTCTTTGTATTTAATATTTTAATTAATTAATACTTCATATGGTCCAAGTTCCAAGTTGTTGGGCTACAATCTTGTTTATGTAAATTAAGATAATTAAAAAATAATTTTAAAGAATCCCAAAAATACTATGAACAAAAATTACAAAACTAAGATATCAAACTTATTAGTGTATCATGCATACCACAATTAGTACACGTTGATATCCTTGATTTTAGAAACTGAGATATAAACAAAATACAATCATGACTATTGCAAAGCAAAAATCCAATTTTCAAGAAAGGCATTTGAGAAATTTAAAATGAAATGTGATTTTATTCTAGCATTTATAATTGAGTGTTATTTTTCTTAATTTTGTTAAGTTCCTTAAAGTTACAAATTTGTTTCTCATAATTATTTTGGATAAAATGCAAATTGCACTTTCTAAATTTGATTGAAATTCATTTTAGTCCTTTAACTTTACTTTTATTCAATTTAGTCTTTTAAGTTTCAAATTTATTAAATTCAGGTCTTTTGTCAAATTTTGTTTAAAATATTTCCCTGAAAAACATATTATTTTCACATGAAAAAAATCTATAAATTTAATAAAAATATTTTGTGATTTTTTATGCAAAAATTTCGTTTTCCAATAGTTAATTGCATACTTAATGAAAAAATTTTAAATGAAATTAGACAAAATGCCTGAATTGAATAATTTTGAAATTTAAAAGACTCAATTGAATGAAAGTAAAGTTAGAGAACTTAATGAGTGCACTTTGCATTTCAGGCCTTTAAAAGGATGGGAATAAGCTACTTTAACTAGATTCAAATCCTCATCCCTCATTTGTTGTTAGAAAAAGGAAAAATAGAAAAAAAAAAAAAAAAAAAAACCCTCTCACAATTTCTACCGTAGTCCTTACTCAGTCTTTTATCAACTGCCTTTTTCAGCCAACAGGAGATGGTGAAATTATAAACAACTTCTGGTCTACACTAAAGAACAAAGAGTTGACTTTTAATTTTTTTTTTTTTTTTTTGTCAAGAGAAATTTAAAAGAGAAGTATTCTATTCTAGCATCTTAACTAGTACAAATAGTGACCGGTTGGGCCCCCCAAAGTTAAAAAAAAAAAAAAAAAAACTTTTATATTATGTATAAGTATTAAAAACTTCAAATATTTAACTACAAACATATAAAATGGCCCCCCAAATGTTTGTGTTATTTCAATGATTGCTCTTAAAAACCAATAGAATTTGTCAATTGGTCTAGTAGGTATAGAAATAAGGTAGTTATTGTTTTTTCAAATTCATTGTTTTTTTTTTTTTTTTTTTTGTAAATGTTTAATATCAAATTAAAAAGCTTTAATACACTCATTGAAGTATAAAAGATGATAAGTTTATCTAAAAACTTATCTTGCAAATATACACATGTGAAAGTCGTTAATTTTACATACAATATATTTATAAATTATGATATACTCTAGTATCAAAATATTAAAGTTTATATATGTGTTTATGTGTTTAGGTATATGCCTGATGGCTTATCTTGACTCCCAACTACTACAGTATCAAAAAATCTCCTTAATTTCAACTATGGTCCTTAGTCTTAAGGCTTTGTTTGGATTGTGGCACATTTCTTGCATTTCTGCGTTTCAACTGTTTTTATTTATTTATTTATTTATTTATTTTTCGTTTAGCTCAGCACTTATGGCACTGTTTATTGGCCATGAACCGTGAAAATAGGCTAATAAACCGTGCAGCAAAGTAATGAATAGCAACAAATTTTTTTTTCAGATTTTAGTTTTCAATTTTCAGCAAAATAAGCAGTATCTAAACGCATACTAAGTCTACATCCAACCGCTGTTTATGAGAAGAGAATGAGATATAAGCAACTGTAGTCTACACTAGGGACAGAGACTTTTCTTATATTTTGCGATGTTAATTACGAAGCCTGGAGTAGCATGCCTGTTGCACACTTTACAAAAGCCACTTTGCACAGAAATCATGATTTCCAACTTTGTGATGCAGAGAAGAAATGAAACCAGATTCACCATAAATAGTTAGATAAACAGGGCCTCCCCGATCCCTTTACTGAATTCTCACACAAAGTAGGCTCAAACGAAGTTATGGCACGGCTTAGCAAGAGAAACTTGCTGTCTGTCCTTTGTTGCCTTTGTTTAAACATAGGCGTTGTCGCTGTAGACACAATCAGATCTTCTCAATCCATCAAAGACAAAGACTCTGACTACATGATCTCCAATGGAAGTGTTTTCAAACTGGGATTCTTCAGCCCAGTAAATTCTACCAACCGCTACATAGGGATATGGTATAACAACATTTCTGCATTCACAGTTGTATGGGTAGCAAACAGACAGAAACCCCTCAAGGATTCTTCTGGAGTTCTTACTATATCCGAGGATGGAAACCTTCTAGTATTAAATGGACAAAAGGAGATTCTTTGGTCATCGAATGTTAACAACTCTGTAGCCAATTCAAGCGCCCAGCTTTTAGATTTGGGGAACCTCGTCATAAAAGAAAACACTACAGGGACAATCCTATGGGAGAGTTTTAACAATCCTTCTCATATAATGTTACCCGAGATGAAACTTAGTACTAATGAAAGAACAGGTGAGAAAGTGAAGTTGACATCATGGAAAAGCCCTTCTGATCCATCCACTGGAAGCTTCTCTGCCGGAGTTTCTGGTCAAAGTCTTACTCAGGCATTCACTTGGAAAGATGGTAGACCATATTTCCGCAGTGGTCCATGGAATGGCCGGAAGTTTATTGGATCACCAAGATATCCTCTATCTCATGACAAATATGGTGTCGTACAAAACCAAGATGGTTCTTATTTAATTCAATTTTTGGTCTTTCATTCTTCGCACATTGTCCTGACTACGCAAGGAAATACAGAGGCAAGATATTGGGATAGTGAGAAGGAGGTTTGGGAGGTGGAGTGGAAAGCTATGCTCAGTGTGTGTGATGTTTATGGTACGTGTGGTGCATTTGGAAGCTGTAATTCAATGAGTTCGCCAATTTGCAGTTGTTTAGAGGGGTTTGAGCCAAAGAACACCGAAGAATGGAATAGACAAAATTGGACTAGTGGATGTGAGAGGAGGACACCGTTGCAGTGTGGGAGGGTGAATACCAGTGGTGAAGCCGACAAAATGGATGAGTTTTTGAAACTGAACATGATGAAGGTGCCAGACTTTGTAGAATGGTCAGTTGCTCAGGAAGATGATTGCAGGCAGCAGTGTTTACATAATTGTTCTTGTATAGCTTATGCATTTGATTCAGATTCAGATTCAGGTTGTATGACATGGACTCGAAGCTTAATTGACACACACAAAATCTCTAACGGCACTGGAGTTGATCTTTATATTCGTGTTGCCCATTCGGAACTTGGTGAGTTGCTTTGCTTTCTGTCAAAAACTTATCTTATGCTTCAAATCATGCACTCATAACAGCCCCCCTTCCCCCCCCCACCAAAGCTAATGAAATCCTTGTAAAATCCAAGCTAATGAAATCCTTGTAAAATAAAATTTATTTGATCCCCAAATGGAATTAAATTAAAAAAAAAAATAACAACGACAACATAATTACGATTTTCTGATTTACAGATACAAAGGGAGATGTGAGGAAAATTGTCACTATTACAGTGATTATAGGAACGACTTTTATTTCAATCTTCGCGTACTTATTGTGGAGGTGGATGGCTAAACACAAAGGTAATATTCAGACTAGAACTAAAACAATGTACTAGGAAATGTTGCTATAAATTTGAGTATACTCACAAATGTAGTGGAAATCAGCAAGGAGAAAGAAAGCGTAGGGGATGTTAATGTTAGACAGATTTCCAAGTGAAGACATGCTTGGAGACAATCTGAACCAACTTAAAGTCCAGGACCTACCACTATTCGATTTTGTGAAGCTAGCGAGTGCAACAAACAACTTCCATGAATCTAACAAGCTTGGGCAGGGTGGATTTGGTCCCGTATACAGAGTAATGGTTGCTCTTTTAGAGTTTCTAGTCTGATAATGTGAAAATGTACTTAACGATTTGATGTTTGTTTGTAGGGAAAATTGTCAGATGCCCAAGAAATTGCAGTAAAAAGACTTTCCAAAACTTCTGGACAAGGGTTGGAAGAGTTTATGAATGAGGTGGTCGTAATTTCTAAGCTCCAACATCGGAATCTTGTTAGGCTCCTTGGCTGTTGTGTCGAAGGAGAAGAGAGGATGCTGATCTATGAATACATGCCAAACAAAAGTTTAGATGCATTTCTCTTCGGTTAGTTAATTTTGATATCATTTCTTAGTACAAAAATATTTTACATTAATTTTTAACAAAAATTTGTGGACAAAATTAGTGTATTTTGAGACAGTCAAACAATATTCATTGTTATGGTACTTCAAATGAACTTCTTCTTCATGTTCGTTCACCTTGTAAGTTTAACCCTTATTTTCTTTCTCTTGTTTCTTCTGTTTAAATTAAATAGATTCACCCAAAAAAATACTGTTAGATTGGAGAACACGCTTCAACGTTATAGAAGGAATTGGTCGAGGCCTGCTATATCTTCATAGGGATTCTAGATTAAGAATTATTCATAGAGATCTCAAGGCAAGTAACATCTTGTTGGATAAAGATCTAAATCCAAAAATATCAGATTTTGGTATGGCCCGGATTTTTAGAAGTAATGAAGACCAAGCCAATACTGATAGAGTCGTTGGAACTTAGTAAGTACCTTTTGGATTGGCCAATTCAATTAGATACTAATACTGTTAGAGATGACAAGATTTGGTTGTGCTTTGTTGAAATTTAGTGGCTATATGTCTCCTGAATATGCAATGGAAGGACAATTTTCAGAAAAATCCGACATCTTCAGCTTTGGAGTGTTATTACTAGAGATACTTAGTGGAAGAAGAAACTCTAGCTTTTATAATGATGAGCAATCCATGAGTCTTTTAGAACATGTAAGTCATCCTTACCTCATTCCCTTACCTTTTACAACCTCTAATGCTTGTTTCTTCTAAGTTTTATTATTGATGCTGAGAATTTCAATCCTCTTTTTATGTTTCCAGGCATGGAAATTGTGGAAAGCAGACAACATTGTGTCCTTAATAGACCCAATGATATCTGAACCATGCTATGAGATGGAGATTTTGAGATGCATACATGTTGGCCTGTTGTGTGTGCAAGAATTTGCCAAAGATAGGCCAATTGCATCTACCGTAATTTCCATGCTTAAAAGTGAGATTGTTGATCTTCCCCGTCCAAAGAAACCAGCATTTATTGAAAGACAAATTGGGTTAGATACAGAGTCCTCTAAACTTAGCCAAAAAAAATACTCGGTTAACAATGTTACTATTACAATGATTCATGGTCGATAGGCAGCATTTGTTATTGACATCATCATCTTGGGGTTTCATATTCATTTTGAACACTTTGCCAAGAATCTCATATGGTGTAAATACTGCCTTCTCTATTACCTCTTCAATGTCCACTGTTAGTCAAATCTAAGAAGGAAAAAAAAACCATTAAACCATATTCTCTTCTTGGTACACTTAAAATGTTAACTCTAAGGCACCTCTAAAGTCCATGTTTTGTTGGCATTATTTCATACCAAATTTACTTGTAAATCTTCTTAATTTCAATTGGGGATTGCAATTTATTGGGGTAGATTTACTTGAGCGGTTGAGCCCTTGCTGCTGTTGTCGAGTACTTAAAGTTGCCCTTGCGAGCTGCATCCTAGGTTGTTAGGTGGACATGTGGCAGAAAAAGGAAGCATTTCTATTTATGCAAGTCGCAACCTGCTCGAGGACAGATTTCCTGCACTACATTCTTATCCGAAGCCATGTCATTCTTATCCAGAAAACAACCATTCCAATCTGCACGAGAGCGAGAGAGAAAACCCTAAAGAGTGGATTGTGAACCTTTGTGAGAGTTTATTGTGCTCATCTTTGAGAGAGAGAAAACCCATATTCCTTGAGTAAATCCATAGCCTTTTTTCTTCTCTTTCCCTCTCACCATTTCCATATTTTGAGAGGTGATTTTCCAAACATTCCGTGTTACCTTTGAGTGATATTCTTTGAGTGATTGATTCTGGAAATTATTGGAGAAGCTACACCACATATCCAAGAGGTCTTGGTAGCTTACTGTTGACTGCTCAATGCATGGACTCTAATACAAGGTGAAGAAAGGACTTTGATAAGTTGGGTTATAGCTGGAGCTTGGGGGGCTCCAGCTATTCACTAATGGAGATTCCATGGTGGTGCTTAGAAGAGGTTTGTCATCAGGAACTCTGATTTTCTCTTCCATAACACATCAGGGGTTATTTTTGGCTTGCTTCCCTTCTTTTATTCCGCACTTTATATTGCTTTATATTCATTTATTGCTATTTGAATTTGCATTCAATGAAAATTGGTTAATCACTTATATTAAGCATTAATCGTTAATTTGGGGAAAAAGTGATTATGACTTAAAATTGGTTAGCTGGGGTTTAATTATTTTCTATGAGTCCAATAACAAATGAACATTCTTATTAATTTGAAAGAGTATCTGCCACAAAATAGACAGCATACTTTTCTGGGGTTTTAGCCATTCAGATAGGCACCTATACCCGAGAGTAGTTGAAGGTCTTGGCCTCAGAAGAACTGATGATCTAAATAAAGCCTTGATCTCTAAGTTTGGTTGATCAGTAGCTTCTAATGCAGACAAGACGTGGGTTTATCCCCCCGAATTCAAATATCTTCAAGACTGAAGAAATCAACTGCTCCCAACTAGAAAGGAATTCACAACTCGATTCCATTGCTTAACAATAACAAGGGTCTGTCTGTACCACCCGCATTGAATAAGGCTCAAATACCAATTTATTATATATGGACTGATCCATGGGTCCATATAATCCCAGAAATCAACCATCTAGCAGACATTATCCTCCCAGCTTCATTGCAATGGAACAATGACTTCTTTGCAATATATATATATATATATATATATATATATATTGATTCCAACACAGTCATCCACGTTCAAAAAATCCATATTCCATCAATCCCATCTTAAATTTCATCATCTGGGTCCCTAAAATAAAAGAATCATTGAAAAGATTTTCGCATCTTCCCCTGCTCAAGCCAAAGCTAAGGGCAGACTTACTCTTGGTCTCCATTGCCGCAAATCAAGGGTGCAAATCCATTCTCTTTGAAAGTGATGCCAAAGTTGTAATTGATGCTCTGATATCAAGCCCATCTTTGCTCAGGATGGTCTATTCGAACGCTCATTTAAAGGCCTGCCCCACGATTGGGCATGTTGGACTATGCAGAATTGAATAAATATTTCTTTTGAATCATTTATTTAAATTTATGCTTCTACCCAACCCAAGAACTTTCTTTACAAAGTTCTTGTGGATGGTTATTGAGGAAGAATGATATCCCCAACAAAAGTGATAGTTCACAGTCCTACTCTCATTTAAAACATCTCAGTATGAGAACCGTTGACATGCAAGGGCAATGCCATGTTGTTGTAAGTAGAAGACGTATTATAAGACAATAATCTATGATGATAGGCTTTTACCTTGTATTGTGACTAAATACAATAGCCAAAACAAGTATGACCGCAACAAGGAGAGAGAGCTTTAGACTCACACCAATGGCATTCATAGCCCGAATGGGAAGGCCTGCTCCCAACTCATTTGACACCCTTGTGCTGTCCCAATAAGTGTAATAGTTTTTCAATATTTGGAACAAACTGGAGAAAGGACAAAGTTTTCCTATAAACAGTTTTGAAGAATCTCTTCCACCAAATTACGTGTCATTTAGATGACCATCCACATATGCTTAATTGCTTCATTAAATCATTAAATCATTTGAACATGTCATATAACTGGTAAAAATTTATGTGACTAAGTACATGTTGATGGTTATTTCGAAGGCCACATTTATCTTGGGTTGGAGGAATTTTCCTTCAAGTTCTGCCCACTGAAAATAAAAATAAATGCAGACCTTAAAAAGAATAAGACAACTTAAGAAAAGGTATTATTCCAACTAACCTTACAGCAGCACTAAGACCATATGAGAACATGTAAGCAATAGCTTCTGTATTCACGCTGAAGTTTTAATCCAGAAAAGAATTATTAAAGCAAAAAGATCAGGTCTGTAACTGGTATAGCCAGGGAAAAGGACAGTGAAATTTACCAAATAGAAATCAATGAAGTGGTTGTTCTTGAGTTTTTCAATAGTCCCACTAAGAAAACCAGAATCTAGAAAGCCCAGTACTCCAAACTAGCAAAAATCCTTAATTAGGGGACTTGTAATATTTATAAGGTCATGTCTGTGCTTATTATAACCTGGCAGATCAAAATGTTATCATGCTTAAATGACTTGATGCCAGAACCCCTTGGTTGATACCATGTCTTAGGGTTCAACTTATGAATTGGGGTGATTTTAGTCACAATGCTACTTTCAATATGGAACAGGTTCTTTTAGCCCGTTTAATTTGAGATCAGTTTAGCGTTTCATTTATTCATAGCATATCACTAATATAAAGAATAATTTCTAAAATTTAAACCACTTCATCAAGCATTGGTGAGTGTTTTGTTCATATTTCTATCTTATCAAAACTTCCTCATATCTTGTCATTCTAAAATATATTCTAATATCAAAATAAGGCTATGCCAAATTTTAGGTCTGAAAAAAAAAATTTATTAAGAATAATGGACACAATAGGATTAAAATCACACTTACCATACCACTGCTGCAGAGGGCAGGGCTAGTTTCAAGTCTGTAGGAATGTATTGGAATGATTCCAGTGATAATACCTGCCATGTACGGTCAAATTTCTTTGAACAAGTCAAATAGATGTCCAACATAAGGACTGATAGCCATAATGAAACCGAAGCTGCCACTGGTGCTCCCACAAAACTGAGAGATGTCCAGTGTACTAAAGCATATGCGATCCCAACATGAATAACCAATGGTAGTCCTGTGACTATGACCAGGGGCCACACAATAGATTGTGCCTGAAGAAACCTCAAGATGTTTTGCAGGAAGCCATATGCAAATAATCCAGGAACGAGAAACCTTATATAGAGAGTGGCCATCTTTGCAATGTCAGTATCTTGATGAAGTAAGATCAGTATGGATTCTGTATAGAACCAGATGATGGTTGTGAAGATAGTGAAGGGGATGGATATGATAGAAGAGGCTTGTAAATGAATTCCCAACATTCTTTATTCCGTTGCTCCAAATCCTTGCCCACAAAGTGTTTCAAGACATCCACTAAACCCAATCTGGAATGTAAAACAAATAATTATAATGTAAGTGTCAACTGTGGAGCATCATTGAAAAGTTATCCTGCAATTGTTTGTCAATGTTCATTTAGAGAAGGAGCAGAAAGAGGAGAATGAGAATTTTTAGATCAAATGAGCAGATTGGAAATTGGAGGATGAGTTAACATAAACATTCTGAAAGATTGAGCGCAAAAGTTCTATAAATATTTAATGGTGCTAGCTTGGTCAGCTGCTATATATAATATTTGGTTGTAAAGAAATATACTAGAGTTTACAAAAACAATATTAGAAGTGAAGTGGATGTTGTGAAGAACAAAATTTAAATGCCAAGAGGATTGCCTATGAAGATCAGTTACACTATTTGAAATAGATGCCTTTGTTGAATTGGGATATCCAGTGTCCATATATATGTATCATCATTGATCCAGCTAGGCTAATATGTTGTTAATACTTGCCAAAAAAATACCTGCTGTTAACTTGTATCAGAGATTTTGTTTTAGCTTTCTTTTTCTTTGCAGCCAGGCTGTGAGTGTCTTTAGTTCTGCTATAGCAAAATTAATGGCTTTTGAAAGGAAATTGTGCATTTATATTACCTTCATAAAATAAAGAGAAATACTCCCTAGTACTGAATACATAAAGTACAGAAATAATGTGTTACAACTTTTGGGAATTGAGTGTGGGATATAGTCAGAATTACTAAGAACAGAGAAGTCTACGGTGTGACCATGAATATAGTTTTTAGAAAGTTGAAGTGGCTTAAAATTTTATTTGAAAAGTTTAATACGCAACAGGTTGGGGGTTTTACTGAAAATGTTAACAAGGCAAAAAGAGATCTTGAAGAGGTGCAATTGGGGCTATTTAATAATCCTGGTCAAAATTAGAACACTGTCATAAATGGGAAAAATATCATTGCTGTGACTTTGAGAAATGCTAAGGCCACTTGAGACAGAAAGCAAGAGTTAGGTGGCTTAATTTCGGTGATCAAAACAGTTCAGATTCACTAAGTGATAAGGATTAGAGGCGTTCAAAATTCAATTAAATGTTTTTTAGGAGATGATGTAAACAAGATTGAAGATGTGATGAAGTTTTTGAATGATTGAGAGATTGAAAGAGAGACAGCAAAATGCCTTTAACGACTACATCGTTGCTACTAAGCACTTCATTTCACAATGAACCTAATGTAGGGATTATCGACTTCAAAACCCTAAGCTAAGCGCAGACTAACATGTTACCCGTGGTTAGTTTGCTTGTTTTATAAGTACATGGTCTTTTTGGGCCATAATATGTATAGTAACATGTAACAGTTTAGCGGTATGGCTGTGAATTTCCATCAAAATTTTCTTGGGCATTCCAGCAGGAATCCTAACAAGTATGCAGGGAAAGTTATCTCAATTCTTAATTACCAGCTCCCTGAGTCTCCAAGAGTGATATATAGAAGGTTTTAATGCTCATCTTTTCATATCTGCCTAGCCTATTAATGGAGAAGTAATTGAAGCTGTCCAAGGTTCATTTTTATCTTGTAAGCTCATAAGAGAGGCCAAAGCTACTATTTTTAACTCTAGTTGTAAGCCCCTCAAAATTGACTGATTTTCAGCCTATAGCCTGTTGCAAAACAATATATTACTAAGATTTTAGCTAAGAGAATGTAGTTATGTTTGAATGATTTTGTGAGCCCTTGACAAACTGCATTTATTCCTGGATCTGTAACATTTATTATTGGCTCCAAGCGCTAGTTGAAAAATAACCATAAAATAAAAGACCTCGTAGGTGTATAAACAAGGTTGGTATTCTCCAAGCTTATGCTTCTGTGGAGTGCAGATATATTCTTGATATGCTAGTTGCTATTGGTTAGCCCTCAAACATTTGTTTCTTCTGTCAAAACTTGTATATCTTCTAAATATTCTATAGCTTTAAGTGGTGGTTTATTTGAATATTTTGAAGTGAAGAAGAGATGCAGCAAGGATCATTTGCCTGCCTACCTTTCTGCATTGATTATGCTAGTTTTCAAAAGATTTCACACAGCAAGAAATAGCAGGATGCAATGGGTTCATGTACCATCCTAAGTGAATCTGTCTCACATATGTTTTGCTGCTGCTAACAAAGATTCTATTGTGGCTACTAATCTGGTTGAGTGGAACATGGCTGCCATTATGTGGTTCATATGGAGTCTATTTGAAACATTAGGCTCTATACAGGTTGCTTGGTTCCATGCCTATTTGTTGAAGGGTAGATCGATTTGCAAGGTTACAAGTTCTGTTTACAGCTCATGGGATTTGAGGAAAAAAAACAAAAAAAAAAAAATCCTCCATTTTAAGAGGGAACCTTGACCTTTTAATGAGATACAAAGTGGGAAATGGATATCAAATTGATCTATATATATATATACACACGCGCGCACACAATATATTTTTCTGGCATGACAATTGAAATCCGAAAGGCCCTCTTCTCCAAAATTTTGGGTTTAGAATTATCTGTGACACTGCCACTGCCGATATCTCATCAGCTAAATTTTGTTCTTTCATATCAATTGGACAATGGTACTTGGCCTATTTTCAGGCTAGAAAAAGTTGATGCCCATTCAAGATAAACTGTTTGATATCCAAATTGGATGCTTGGGAAAGGAGTGGCTGCCTATAGCTAGCACCAACGGGAAATGGCTCATCTTTTGACTTAATTAGCTTAAGTACAATTTTTAAAATTTCACATCTTTTAAGTATTTTCCTAGCTTAATTTTTAAGCAATATAAGCTGTTGTAAATAAACTCATCCTTCACAAGAAGGCTGTTTGTTTAACTTGTGTAAGTTTGTGTGGTTTAATTCCAAATAATTTCCCCAAGCACTTCTTATTTATTTGTGCTCTTTCTGTAGGCTATGTCCATGAAAGAGAAAACGACTGAAAAAAAAAAAAAAAAAAAAAAAATTAAAACTAGCAACAAACAACTTCTCCTTCTACTTTTGCTCTCCTATTTAAGCCTTCTTCCTCCACAAGATATATATATATACACACACACACACACACACACTAAATCTTAGGTCTATTTATTTGCTTTGATACTTATTTGTAACCCAAAGAACATATATAATACATTGATACCTAGGGAGCATGAACACGGACATGGGTAAGGGTTCGGCACAGTGACACCAACAATTTCTTGAAAAATTATAACATGAAACGACTGGTATGACTTTGGTATGACACAGATATGACACGGGTACAGTACCCTAAAGCGTACGTACTGTTGGGTGCACGTGACCCCTTTGGGTTCCGGCACACACATTTGTCAAAGCTCATTTATGAGCTTGTTCCAAAAGTCTTCAAAGTTAGCTCCTCCATTTATTGAGAAATGACCAAAGCATGGGAAGGTCTGACTTCTCTTATTGAGAAGTGATGCAAGGCTTGTCTAACACGCTGAAGGAGAAAAGAAAGAAAAAGAAAAGAAAGGCCATTCGGCCTTGAGAGAGCTGAAGAAAAACAGAGAAATTTTTTGGCATTTTGGTGTGAGTTCCAGAGAAAGCAAGAAACCCAAAAAGGAGAGAGCTTCAGCTTGGTGCAGTTCGAAAAAGATAGAGAGAAACATAGTGAGAGTGTGAGAGAGTGAAAAAGAAAAAAAGGAGACATTTTTCTTTGCTCATGCTACACACAAGGAAGATAAATTGGTGGAGTTCTCATGGAGTTTTTTGAGTGCTACAACTATGAAGAGTTGAAGTATTCAAAGGAAGATTTTGCTACTGGCTTTATGGTGAGAATGTATTTACTCCTTGAGATTTATTTGTTGTATATCCAATTTATTGTAGACTTAAGTTTAGCATAAACTTGATAGTTGTAATCTCTATTTCATAGTGGATATTTTTCGGAGCTGCCCGGTGGTTTTTCCCTCTACACAGGAGAGTTTTCCACGTAAGATTTGGTGTTCTTGTGTGGTTGTGTTTATGTGGTGCTTGTTGAAATTTTTGTTTCCATAATATTGCTATTGCTATTGCATGGTAGTTATATATTTTAATTCACACATAGACATTAAGGGGATTAGGATTTTTTCCCCAACAAGTGGTATCAAAGCTATTGGGTTTGACTGTCTTGTGTTTGATTAAATGGAAAATATGACTATGAATACTATGATTAAACTCTCGGCATCGAATTATTCGATATGGAAGCCAATGATGGAGGATGTCCTTTATTGCAAGGATTTGCATGACCCTATTAAGGGTGATAGTGCCAAGCCTAGTGATATGTCAGATAGAGACTAGGAGAAATTAAATAGAAAAACTATCGGGTGTATTAGACAATGCATCGATGTTAGTGTTTTTCATCATGCGTCTCAGGAAACAAATGCAGAGGCTCTTTGGGAAAAATTAAGGAGTCTTTATAAAAGAAAGACAGCTCAAAATAAACCTTTTATTGCTAGAAAGCTTGTGAATTTAAAGCTTAAGGAGGGTAAGTCCATTGTCGAGCACCTTAGTGAGTTTCAAGACTTGGTTAATCAGATGACTACAATGAAACTAGTAATAGATGATGAGTTGCAAGCTTTATTGCTTCTGAGTACCTGACAGTTGGGAGACTTTGGTAGTGTCACTTAGTAATTCTGCTCCAAATGGCGTGTTACAACTTGCCATGGTTAAAGATAGTTTGCTTAATGAAGAAACTAGAAGAAAGGATATGGGCAAGGATATTGCACATGCTCTTGTCACAGAGAACAGGGGGAGAAGTAAGAGTAGAAGTTCTAAAGGGCGAGGTAAATCTAGAAGTCGGTCAAAGTCAAAAGGAAAATTCAAGCACTTTTATTGTGATAAAGAAGGTCACATAAAAAGGAATTGCAAGGCTTGGAAGAACAAACAAAAGGAGGATAGAAATCAGAAAAAGGCGGATAATGAAAACACTGATGCTGTTAAAGTGTTGGAAGATGAGGTCCTAGCCATAGGACAAGATGATTGTTGTACAGTTTCAGATCCTTTTGTTGAATGGGTGATTGATTCAGCTGTTTCCTGCCATGTCACTACTAGAAAGGAGTTATTCACTTCATACAAAGCAGGAAAGAGTGAAGATGGGCAATGATAGTTATGCGGACATTGTGGGAATTGGTGTTATGTGTTAGGGCTAACATTGGATACACCTTGATTTTAAAGGATGTGAGACATGTTCCGGATATTTGCCTAAATTTGATTTCCACTCATGTTCTTGATAAAGAAGGTTATGGCAATTATTTCCGTGATGGAAAATGGAGGCCTAGCAAAGGATCATTGGTGTTTGATAGAGGGAAGATTTGTTGTACACTTTACAAGACACAAATAAAGTTGTGCAAGGATGTTGTTAGTACAGCTCAGGAGGATTCTTCGCCTAACTTGTGGCACAGGCGACTGGCTCACATGAGTGAAAAAGGGTTGCAGATTTTGGCAAAGAAGTCTCTCATTCCCTTTGCCAAAAGTACGTCACTAAATCCTTGTGAATTTTTTTTATTTGGTAAACAACATAGAGTTTCATTTAATATACCCTCTACTAGAAAACTCAATATATTAGATCTTGTTTATTCTAATGTATGTGGTCCCATTGATGTTGAGACTTTAGGTGGCAATAAATATTTTGTTACATTTATTGATGATGCTTCGCGAAAGGTGTGGGTTTATGTTTTGAAAACAAAGACCAAGTATTTGAGCACTTCAAGAAATTCCATGCCATGGTGGAAAGAGAGAAAGGGAAGCCTTTGAAGTGTCTTCGTAGTGATAACGGAAGTGAATACACATCTAATGAATTCAAGAGTTACTGCTCCGAGAAAGACATTAGACATGAGAAGACAGTTTCTGGTATCCCACAACAAAATGGTGTGGCAGAAAGGATGAACCGCACTATTATTGAGAAGATTAGATGTATGTTAAGAATGGCTAATCTACCTAAGTCATTCTGGGGTAAAGCTATTGTGATTGCATGTTACCTAATTAATAGATCTCCATCAGTTCCTTTGGATTTTGATATTCTAGAAAGAGTATGGATAGGGAAAGATGTTTCTTACTCTCACTTGAAGGTATTCGAGTGCAAGGCATTTGTACATGTGCCTAAGGAACAAAGATCGAAGCTTGATAGCAAATCCACTCCTTGTATATTTGTTGGATATGGAGATGTAGAATTTGGCTACAAGCTATGGGATCCAAAAGAAAAGAAGATGATTAGAAGTCGAGATGTAGTTTTTCATAAGAATGAAAACTTGGCAAACTTTGAGAAAACTGAGAAGCCTAAAGCTACAGTTAGAGGTGTTCCTGATCTTACACCTACCTTTTCTTCCTCAGATAATGCCATAAATAGGGAAGAGGTACAAGATGAGAATTATGGTGATGAACCAACTGAATTTGATGCTGATGAGCCAGCAGGTTTTGATGGTGATAATGTGACAAATATAGATGGTGTTGAGCAGAAGGAGCAGCCTCCTCCACTAGAGATGGTAGAACCTCAGGTGAGAAGGTCTACTAGAAAGCGTCGTCCATCAACTAGATACCCCATTTCTGAGTATACTATGATTACTGGAGAAGGGGAGCCAGAAAGTTTTCAGGAAGTACAGTCTCATAAGGATAAGCAAAGCTGGTTGAAGGCTATGCATGAAGAGATGAATTCTTTGAATAAGAATAAGACTTATGACTTGGTGGAACTTCCTTAAAGCAAGAAGGTACTGAAAAACAAATGGCTGTTCAAGCTAAAGAAAGATGGTGACAAGTTAGTGAAGTATAAGGCTCGATTGGTGGTCAAGGGTTTTAGTCAGAAACAAGGGATTGACTTTGATGAGATATTTTCTCCAGTAGTCAAGATGAGTTCTATTCGGGTAGTTCTGGGATTAGTTGCTAGCTTGGATCTTGAGCTTGAGCAACTTGATGTGAAGATTGCATATCTTCATGGTGATTTGAAAGAAGAAATCTACATGGATCAGCTAGAGGGATTCAAAGTAAAAGGGAAAGAACATATGGTTTGCAAGTTAAAGAAGAGTTTGTATGGCTTAAAGCAAGCCCCAAGACAGTGGTACAAGAAGTTTGACTCATTCATGGTGGGTCATGGGCACACAAGGACAAATGCAGATCATTGTGTGTATGTCAAAAAACTTCCTAATGGTAAATTTGTTATTCTTTTGATATATGTAGACGATATGTTGATAGAAGGACAAGATGCATGTGTGACTGGAAATCTGAAGAAGGACTTGTTCAAGTCATCTAATATGAAAGACTTAGGTCCAGCAAGACAAATTTTAGGTATGCAGATTCTACGTGACTGGAAAGCTAAAAAGCTCTAGTTATCACAAGAGAAATATATTGATTGGGTTCTTGAAAGGTTCAATATGAAGCATGCCAAGCCAGTCAGTACACCTCTTGGTGCTCATTTCAAGCTAAGAAAGAAATCTTGTTCTTCATCCAAGAAAGAGAAAAAAGACATAGCATCAACTATTTATTCCTCAGTAGTTGGGAGTTTGATGTATGCTATGGTTTGCACACGACCAGATATTGCTCACGTAGTTGGTGTTGTCAACAAGTTCACAGTTAATCCTGGTAAAGATCACTGGGAAGCAGTGAAGTGGATTTTCAGGTATTTGAGAGGTAGCTCTAAATTGTGCTTGACTTTTGGTGATTCTAAACTAGTTTTGGAGGGTTATGTAGATGCAGATTAGGCAGGTGACCTTAATGGTAGGAAATCTACATCGAGGTATTTATTTACTTTTGCAGGGGGAGCTGTATCATGGCAATCAAGATTGCAGAAGTGTGTTGCCTTATCTACAACTGAAGCTGAGTACATTGCAGCTAATGAAGCAGGTAAAGAGATGCTTTGGTTGAAACGGTTTCTCCAAGAATTGGGTTTGAAGCAAGATGGGTATGTAGCTAATTGTGATAGTCAGAGTGCTATAGACTTGAGCAAGAATTCTATGTACCATTCACACTCGAAGCACATTGAGGTGAGATACAATTGGTTGAGACTAGTTGTTGAACAACAATCATTTGAATTAGAGAAGATTCACACAGATGAAAATCTAGCTGACATGTTGACCAAGGTTGTGTCAAGAGAGAAGCTAAAACTTTGTGTCGGGTTGGCCGGCATAAATTCTAATTGAAGACTTAGGTTGAAGATCTCCTTCCTTAGTGTGCTGGAGGGGGAGATTGTTGGGTGCACGTGACCCCTTTGGGTTCCAGCACACACATTTGTCAAAGCTCATTTATGAGCTTGTTCCAAAAGTCTTCAAAGTTAGCTCCTCCATTTATTGAGAAATGACCAAAGATTGGGAAGGTCTGACTTCTCTTATTGAGAAGTGATGCAAGGCGTGTCTAACATGCTGAAGGAGAAAAGAAAGAAAAAGAAAAGAAAGGCCATTTGGCCTTGAGAGAGCTGAAGAAAAACAGAGCCATTCTTTGGCACTTTGGTGTGAGTTCCAGAGAGAGCAAGAAACACAAAAAAGAGAGAGCTTCAGCTTGGTGCAGTCCGAAAAAGATAGAGAGAAACACAGTGAGACTGTGAGAGAGTGAAAAAGAAAAAGGAGACATTTTTCTTTGCTCATGCTACACACAAGGAAGATAAATTGGTGGAGTTCTCATGGAGTTTTTGAGTGCTACAACCATGGAGAGTTGGAGTATTCAAAGGAAGATTTCGTTACTGGCTTTGTGGTGAGATTGTATTTACTCCTTGAGATTTATTTGTTGTATACCTAATTTATTGTAGACTTAAGTTTAGCATAAACTTGATAGTTGTAATCTCTATTTCATAGTGGATATTTTTCACAGCTGCGCGTGGTTTTTCCCTCTACACCAGAGGGTTTTCCACGAAAGATTTGGTTTTCTTGTGTGGATGTATTTATATGGTGCTTGCTGAAATTTTTGTTTCCATAATATTGCTATTGCTATTGCTTGGTAGTTATATATTTTTATTCACACATAGACATTGAGGGGATTAGGACTTTTTCCCTAACACGCACTTCCTACATTTAATACAGCCTTGCATTTGTATGACTTCTATTTTTTTGGATATCTTGCTCAATCTCTGAACAAAGTGGCATAGTTCTTTACCCATAGAAAGAGAATCAAAGAACAAATGGATTATGAAGCATGAAATCTAGATAAATATGCACATGATAGATAGAGTTACCACTTACCAGGACAGAGAGACCAGTAGCACTTGCCCACGAATTTGCAAATGCAGCACCTACAAGCTCAAGCTCACCAAGGTGGCCGGCGAACATGACAGATACCAAGGTTCTTGAGTAATAGATAATACCGGTAAGAATCATTGGTATGGAAAACAACAACTGGTTCTTGGCCTCCTTCATCTTTGAACTCGGGTTTGCTATCATATTTGGTTTTAGAATTCTTCCTTTTTTTATGAGAGGAATTTTTCTTTTTCTTCTACTCCCTCTCGTGTGGGTGAGAGTCTAATTAGGATTCTGATATATTTATGGTCCGTTTGGATATTGCTGATTTTGCTGAAACTGAAAAATGAAAACTGACAAATACTGTAGCAAAACGTGTGCACTATAGCTAGGCTGAAAATATATAAAGGGCCGCATTTTACTGTAGCTCAGCTGAAAACACTTTTTTTTTCCCCTATGATTCACTCCTCACCCACCAGAGAAGAGAGTTCCGCGCCCACCAGAGAAATCGACGAGGTTCGACGCCGGCGAAGAGCTCAGCGGAGAAATCCAAGAGGAACGTCACCCTGTCCGTCGCCGACAAAGACAACCCACTCCTTTCGGAAACCCATTTCACCCTCTTCCCCAATTTCACTCCTCTCCCACCCAGGATAGTACTCCTTGAAACTTGAAGCTGATTAGCCTGAGCTTGAAAACCACAAGCAAAACAGAAACGAATCCCACTTCCCTAAGGTGAGTGTTCTCAATTTTTTTCTTTATTTCTTACCTGTCTTGTTCGAATTTCAGTTCTTGTTAATGGGTTTCTTTTCATTTGTTGGAATTTACTTCATTTGATTTAATAGAATGCAAGTTTTTTAGTCCTCTCTATTCATTTGGTGGAATTTCAGTTCTTGGTAATGGGTTCATTGGAATTTCAGTTCTTGGTAATGTATGAATATTAGCCTAAACAAGGCCCATGTGTGATGCATGAAGGGCATTCAGTGGATGGTTCCACAAACATACTAGATACTGGGCTTATGTTTGAATTCTTTTATGTTCGTAGATATTTGGCATTATAATTTTTTTTTCCCCTCTCCATTGGATTCTCCCTCGCAGGGAGTGACTCCTTTTTTGGGGTGATATGACTCACTTTTCTTAAGTTCATTTCATTGTGCCGTAAGGAGAATTTGATTGTGCCATTGGTAAATTATTTTTTGTTCCCCCTGTTTCTTTAATGTGACTGTAATTTTTCTGTGGTGAGGCCTAGCCCATTAAAGTTTTGACTTCTCAGTTCAACAAGTGTACTACTGAAACAAGTTTCGCAGAGAACATACACTAGCATCTTAATAAGTTTTTATATATGTATAGATAGATTTATAAAAGAAAAACATTTATACATATAGGTGTGTTTGTCTTAAGGATCAGTAATGATCAATCGCTAAACATATTGTGTTAAATGCCCTTGTGCTTTTATTTTAGAACATAAACTTTGCTGATGTGGCAAATAGCACCCCTTACTTTTTCTTTGCCAATGTTGTGAATTGACTTTGACACTGTACTAGCAAGACCCCCATAGACTCTGCCGATGAAAAATGTAACCTCTTTTTACTCCAAATCATTAAAAATTTGTAAAGAAGAGGTCTAGTAGCAACAACAGAAAAAGTTTACTTCTCTTTTTGTTACAATACCAATCTTTATACACTAAACAAAACTGGGTTCTAAAGAAGTGTATCAGTTCATGTTTTTCCTGCATAAAAATATGGACCTACCACATTTGAAAGGTGAAGGTGCTCCACATTGACAAAGACTATCTTCATATGGATGTTGATTATAGCAGTTAACCTAATACAGTAGAGGGTTTGAATCAAACTAATATTTGGTTCTACAATAGTAATTATCAACCATTCTATTTAATTTAAGCAAACAAAAGTCACACAAAACTTTCAACCAAAGTTATTAACAACCCCTTGAAATACATACACATCGAATACGAGACATGGTGTGTTCAATTAGTTCAAAGCTTGATCAATTGTGGACAAAGATGAAGTACATTGTAAGAACAAAAACAGGTTTTAGTACACATAGTTGTTAAGAATGGTTGTGCTGTAGTAACATAGAATTGTAATGTTTTCTAATCTTTATAGATTGGTAAAGTCTTTTTGTGCATTTCATAGGTCGGTACTGCGTAAACATGCTCAACTTATGATAATTATCTAATGTGTAATTCTTGGGGGTCATGTAGACCTGTTTACATGATGGTGTAGAGTGAGTTTGGTGTATTATTCACTATTCCAAGCCAACATTAATATCTACTGCGAGTTCCTACGAATGTCGGAAACAGGTAACTATCTCTCCAGTTCTGATGGCCATTTTTGTGACGTTGAGAACTGCAAAATTAGGACGTCCCTGAAACTTCATACATTTGGTAGGAGGTTTTATAGTTGTCTCTATTGGTCACCAGTAAGTACCATATCTAAGTATTGGCAAAATATTTGTGTTGTGCGTTAAAGAACCAATTCGTTGTATTCCTGTTTATGTGTTGTCTTGTATTGTGCAGGATGATGACCGTGCATGCAAGTTCTTCAAGTGGTTAGACACCAGCATTTGTTGTACGCGTGGCGCAGCAACAACACCTATAGTTATTGCCAAATTCAACCGATTGGAGCATGCGGTGGAAGTTGCCAATGAAGAGTCAAAGCAAGTACACGCCTTGGCAGCCGCAGCATTGAAAAGGGAGCGAGTTACAAAACGAAAGTATGAAAGAGCCAAGGCTGCACGAACGATTTCTGAAGAGAAAGCGAAGAAGTTGACAATAGCTGTAGTAGTCTTGGGGGTCATGTTTATTGTATTGCTTATCTTGTCTACTAGGCTTGGGGAAGTCAAAATTAGGCAAATGTGTTTGCCATAATGGGATGTGTATGTATGTAATGACTGTAAGTTGTAGTATTACATTTGTTTTGTATGTTAATCATACAAGCTTATGATATGTACGTAGTTGTACATTTTAAAACAATGTGGACACCGCAGTTGGATATAATGTCAATGGCCAAGTTGATGGAGATTGTAAGTTTTGTTGTTATATATGTGTGCCTATATATATATACACACACACACACACACACACACACTTTGCCAGCAAATGAGAGATTGGGTTCTTGGTGTCTTTAAAAAAAATTGAGAGCACTTGTGTTTTTTTTGTTTTTTTGGCTTTCCTTCCTCGAAGTTTACTGCTGCATTAGGGCATATCCATTGAGTTTACTGTAATTATTTAGATTAGATTGGACTTTGTTCACAAGTCCCTTGTAAGTTTGAAATCTACTGTTGTGATACTGATGAGTTTCACATGTAATTATATATACAACTTCATAAATCAAGTAGGTATTACAATCAAGTTTTGTGAGCCATTAGTTCTGCTTACCAACAAAAACTAACCATGATACAAAATGGTTTTACATTGAAGTTTGTGAACCATCAGTTATGGATTGCACATATCGATGCTGTGATATTGTTTCAAACCTCTTTTATCTCAACTTCATCCAAGTAAGAGACCACATTTGCCACTCCATCGTAATGGCCTCCCTCACTACTTCCATTTGCGCCTCGTGCAGAACGCCTATGTCCAACGTCATTCTGGTCATGTGCTCTAATAAAATTGTGAAGAACCATTATAGCAACAATGATGTAATTTTGAGTGCGTATATGAAAGGCTGGCATACTTCTCAAAATTTTCCATCTATTCTTCCAAACTCCAAAAGTTCGTTCTATGACCGAACGAAGTGAGGAATGGACATAATTAAATCTCTCCTCTGGATGATGCAACTCTATACCTCTTTGAAAATCGGGGATGTGGTACCTCTCCCCTTTATATGGTGCAAGGAACCCTCTTCTTCATAGGGTACCCTGAATCAACAAGATAATACTTTCCTACAAATGAACACGTTTATCACATTAGCATTTTCACTACATAATACATACTTTAGTACTGTAATTAAATTGCATATTTACAAACCAGGTGGAGGTTTCGGGAAGTTGTCACTCTCATTATTCAGGCAATTTAAAAAGATCCTTGTGTCGTGCGCGGACCCTTCCCATCCAACATATGCGAATGTGAATTTCATGTCAAAGTCACATGCGCACATGCAGTTTACTATTGTGGTCCCTTTCCTTCCTCTATATGGGTGTTGCTCTTCAAGTGGTAAAACCACGGGGACATGAACCCCATCAATTGCACCAATGCAACCCTACCATTGCCACAAAAATGCAATGTGAAAATGACATACGTGGTATGACTATCAAGATAATTTGAATAAAATTAAGTCAAGATACCAAATTCACAAAGTACCTTGAAATGTGGCCAATATCGAGCTGACCCTTGAATATGTGATGGCACGGTACGAAATGTAGGATCATCAGGCTTGATAATGTCTGCTGCCATAACCGTGGGTAACAAGGTAACTACCGTGGCCACGTGTCGATGCACTGTCTCACCGGAATGCTGAAATCTATCCTGCATCATTCTGTTACTCATAGCATTACCAAGTACCATCAATGTCATCGCCACTGACTCCTCCACGCAAACTCTTTTGGTACCATCATATCCATACCGAGTGAGCAAGGTATTACACAATTGTTGAAACACATGGCTAGACATTCTAAACGCATTGTGACATTTCATCTCATTTCCATTTATTGTATATTGTACCCATTCATACCCTATTTGTATATTTGTATGCATTGGTACTTTGGTCATATAGGTCTCCACGTAAGCTACGACACTTGCACACCCAGCTATATATGTTGCGAGCACAAGGTCGTCGCTAATCTCAAAGTCTACGTCCCTACATACGGTACCAACTTTAATTGCACGTACAAAATGGATCTAGAAGTATGTAGGCTAAAAAGAAGCTAGTAGTATACAAACTTACTCGTGTTGGGAATTGGATGAGTCGTTTAGCAAATCCATCCTTTTGTATACCTTAAGACTTCTTTCTTTTTATGTCTGTGGAAAGCCAATACACACATATTCAGCAAACAATTGGATATATAGCAATACCACATAGCATATATCCATAACTACTCTCACTATCCACTATACAACTCCTTGGTCTCTTATACAATAAGACAAGTGTCAAGGACCCATCAATCTCTAACTGACTTGCACAGTTTCTAACCAACTCTAATGTATCTCACATATGAACACTAGGCACTGCATCACTGCTGCGTCGCTGCTCACACTGCTACACAGCTGCATTGCACTGCATCATAGCTTGCACAACAGTGCACCATAGCCTGCAGTGCACTGCAGCACATCCTGCACTGTACTGCACACACACACACACACACACACACACACACACACACACACACACACACACACGCACACACACACACACACAATAGGCACTGCACACACACACACACACACGCACAATAGGCATTGCACACACACACACCCACATCCTGCACTGCATCACAGCCTGCACAGCAGTGCAGTACAACCTGCACTGCACTGCAGCACATCACGCACTGCACTGCACACACACACACACACATCCTGCACTGCATTGCATTGCACCACTGCCTGCACTGCATTGCATTGCACCACTGCTTGCACTGCACTGCAACACATCCTGCACTGCACTGCACACACACACACACACACACACACCCTTCACTGCACTACACACACACACACACACACACATCCTGCACTACACTGCAGCACACACATATCCTGCACTGCACTGCACACACGCATCCTGCACTGCACTGCAGCACACAAACATCCTGCACTGCACACACACAATGTAGGCACTGTACACACACACACATCCTGCACTGCATTGCACACACACACACACACACACACACACACACACACAATAGGCACTGCACACACACACACACACACATCTTGCACTGTATCACAGCCTGCACAGCAGTGCACCATAACCTGCACTGCACACACACACACACACACACATCCTGCACTGCACTGCACACACACACACACACACACACACACACACACACACACACACATCTTGCATTGCACTGCAGCACACACATATTCTGGTTTTTCAAATTCTAGCTTTTCAAATTTTTTTGGCTTGTGACAGCATCATGTTAACATCTACCAATATCTCTAACCTTATTGTAAGGAAACCAACATTTGCAAAGATAGATGGTGCCTATATTGGACAAACCTAGCTCAATGGAATTTTAATGACTAAAGCCATTATTTTGAAATGATTTCCATCAGAATTGAACCAACCTAGCTCACATGCAGAATCACAATTTTGAAATGATTTCCATCAATTAACTATGCAAATAAAAAACAATTGAAAAAAGATTCTCACCACCGAGTCTAGCTTTGACGTGAGCTTGGAAAGTGCTCACCAGAAATGAAATCTCACCACCAAAAAAAAATTAATCCTGTCAATGTAAATAGTAAATATTTCAAATTACAAGTTTTAGGCAGTTTTATATTTAAACTATGGGGTAAACATTGATGCAATTAGAACTATGGTTTAATTAGTGGCAAATCTCTTACTTACAGATGACAAATATAAGCATACACTAGCATAAGTAAATATAAAATTTAAGCATACACTAGATGAGTAGTAATTGGTAACCATTGTCTTACATACACACTCATGGCAAGCATATAATTTGTGCCAATACAAAAAAGAAAAGAAAAAAAAGAGTGCAACTTGTAAGGTTGGATAATCCGATTACTACAAGACCAAGCCTAAACAACCCAGGCTATAGACAAGCCCCTTTCCTTCAGAGAACATGAAATTGAGGGTTCATTTCATACTGCTTCTCTAGCCACATCAGTTGGACGTCCTTCCTCTCAACATTAGCTGCAAACATGTTCCTACCGTCTAGGATATTCATGAACAAGAAGGTGCTGAACATATGAAGGCGATCATCGGCTTGCACTCCAGGAAGACTCAACACCATGTCATTAATTGCTTGCATCTTATTAGCTGTTGTGGTGCGAAATGGTGTATGACTACTTAAACTTCTACTTTCAACAATAACATCTGAGATGTTCCTCAAAGATTCTGACATGTCTTGCACAACTGAATGCTTTTTTCTTGGTTTCTTACAAATTCCCCTGAAAAGGGGGACACCGCTTGCCAAGCCTTTCCCCTTATTCACTGCCGGTCTTGCCCTGGACGATGCTGAGCCTTCAACCTCCATTGTGTCAACATTCGCAAAGGATTGACATTGGGGGTCAAAAAATTGTGCACTATCAATGGAGTCCCCAGACCCTTCGGTGCATTCCTTTGGTATTTCACCACTCGGGCAGAATGCATTTTTCCCCGTTGCAACCGTGCTTTCAAACATGATTTCCATGGACTTAACATTCGGCAGAGGTTTTTTTTTACAGGTTACTGCCTTGGGACATGCCTACATGTGCACAACCGGTAGTTAGAACACAATATAGTTAGATAGCTGAGTTTTTGACAATTAGCAAAGTGAACTAACCTGAATCTTTCGGGTCCACCACTCATCAGTGGCCTCAATAATCCCAGTTACAATCATAACCCAACCCAGTCTCACCAAAACACTTTTTCCAAGCCTTCCATTGTCTTCTCAGATGATCCCATTTGTTTTTAAACTGTGAGTGAGTCACCACTTTTCCCATTTCACCCAACTGCTGAATCACTGCATCAACCCCTTCCTTTCTCAAAAATCCTCCATTCCTCTTGCCATCTAGGACTTGGGCAGCACTCAAATCACAAAAAGCTGTTAGTTCCTTAGGTTCTTTCCACCCATTTCTCACGTCATTAACATCAGCCTGCGATTTCTCCTTACTCATTTTTGCTACAACTTCCTTCTATACTCATTGAGGCATTTCAACAAACAGTTTGTATGCATATCATAATCAGTTACACATGCCCACATGAAAAATGCAAATAAACTCACATATACAACATAGATAAGAAAAGAAACACACAAAATTACACGAAGGAGAGAAATCCACATACTAGTGTCATGGAAAACACAAAACCACACAGAAAAATACGTTGAACACAAAACCACAGATTGAAGCCTCATGGAAAACAATAGACGTTGCACAGAAAACCAAAGATTGAAGCCTCATGGAAAACAATATAATCACACACCAACAAATCAGAGAGTATGAAAAGTTAGACACAACTTACCCGTGAATGCAGAGACCCACAGTGGCAGCAACGACGTCCCAAGCGGGGAGAAGGTGAGCTCGAGCGAAGCACAAAGGGGTGAGTTCGTTTGTTCTGTGTGGGTTTGCAATTATTGGGTTTCAGCTTTTGTTTTGATGGTTTATTAGTTGGTGGGTAGGTGCATTTCATTGAAGAGGAAGAGGACGGAGCATTGATGAAAATTGAAGACATCTTTGCACGGTAGTTGAGAGGAAGAAAGGGTAGCCATTGGTGCATTTTGGGTTTCTGCTCGTGGGTCAGAGAGTACCTGCAACGGTTAAAAAATTAGTAATGCGTTGTGTTTATGCTGGGGAGTACTTGCACATGCTTTGCGTTTAATGAAACGGTGCGTATCGCCTTTCATTTTGTGTTTCAGCTAGAAATAATTTGCGCGACTACTTTCGTGCCACTGTAGTAGCTGGTCCCACACCAGGCAGAAGCAGACGGACGCAGACGTGAAATAATTCACATCCAAACGCAGACTACCTATCAATACATATTCAACCCACAACAAACATACTTTCTTAATTACAACTTCAATTTCCTCTTACTTTCAAGTTCAATTAAGACAGAAATCACTACACTTGGTCTAGCCGAAGAGAAGTTTATTGCTTGCGAAGTAGAAGTAGCAATGAAGCTTGCAAACTTGGCCAAAATCCTTTCAAATTGTCCCAGTGTGGACAAGTACCACACAGCCTACAAGGTCCGTCTTGCTTCCATTACAACAAAGACTAACTTCATGAAATTGATCTGGCTATGCTTGGCCTCAAGAGTAATGATCCATTATCTAGTATTGACTAAAACATCAAACATTTGGATCTGTGTCCTTGAGCCGAGTTGTTATTAAATTTCAAAAAGTAGGCGGATTACATGATTGTGATTTGGTAATATTGCATGTGCGATTAACTACGTGAAAATTTTACTTTTTCACTCTGTTTGGTTAGGGGCGAAAACATGAAGAATGGAAAACTTTGGGTGGAAAAATGGGTTGAAAACTTATATTTTCCATTATTCTTTGAAAAGAGCAAACAGGGGGAAAATAGTAGAGTCCAAGTGTTTTCCACTTGAGCCTACTAAATTAATTTTTGTCCAATTTTTTGTGGTTGGTATTGTGTATAGAGCATATTTGTTTAACTAGAGAACCCTTAGTCCCTTACATTGTATTTGGTTTGGGTGAAAATTCTGGAGATGGAAATTGGGGGAGAGAAAATGGAATGACAGATGTTTGTTTGGAGTAATTCTTAACTACTTCAAGAATGTAGTAATGTGGTGCTCTCTCTCCTCACATTCATGGTGGATCCCATTGATTAAATTCATGGTAAGACATGTGTGAGAAGAGGGAGCACCACGTTACCATACTCCAAAAGTATCTAAGAATTTTCCGTTTAGTTAGGAGGGGAAAATGGGAGAAATTTTGGTGAGGCCCATGTATTTTCTCAACAAGCCCACCAAAATCATGCCCCTCAAATTATGGAGAAAATGGAGGAGAGAGGCTTTGATGTAAAGCGTAATGCTACAACTACAAACTATTTTATAATATTTTTACAAACTATTGATATGACAAATTCTTATTAGTTCTAATATGGGTCCACCATTAACATCATATTTATGTTTACCAATAGTTATTTGAAAATTACTGAAGCCACATCAGCAATTTGTAAAAATGTTGTAAATTAGTTTCTGTTGATATAAAATACCCATCTACCCCTTTTTTCATCCGCACTTGTCTAAGTTCAACAATTTTTTTTCTTTCAAATAGAATGATGGTCTTTTTTTTTGTTTTATTTTATTTTTTCTTTAAACTATATTTTTTTTCCTTATAAATTATAATTTTTTTTTTTGTAATAAGAGTATGAAAATAAATTTATATAAACTACCTTTTTTATCTTTTCATTTTTCTTCTCAACCAAACAAAAGACTTTTTCATCCATCCACATTTTCATTCTCCCAACAAAACTAAAATAAATGAAAATTAAATCTTTTCTTTCCCCCACTTTTCCATCTCCCAACCAAATGAAATATTAGTTATGTTCTCTATTTGTTATATATTTTCATTGGTTTCGCTGAGGTAGTTATTTGAAGTCTGTTGCGTTTAGGTACATAATCTTCTTTTTGTTGCTTTCATGGATTGGCCCTTTGGTCCTTTTTGTGGTGCCTTTTGAATTGAATAAAATATTTACTGATAGATAATATTTAAAAAAAAAATTGTAGAAAAAAGGTAATCAGTTGTGTATTGTTGCCCAATTTATTGGAACCTGACCCATTATGAAGTGATAATTAATTTAATAACTAATAAAAATACAAATAAGTAGGGTATTTATGTAGGAATTAGCAACCTTAATTGAAAATATAAATAAAATTTAACTCTTTTTCAAGCACATTTTCTTAAATTACATAAGAAAACTAAGAAATAAGAAAGTATAATAAAAAATTGTAATTAATCCTACTAATATAAAGCATAATTACATAAATAAAAAAAATAAGGAATAGATAAGTAAATAATTTTTTTAACACAAAAATGAATTTATTTTCCTAAGTATCTCAAAGAAAACACTAATGAGATGAGGAAAATGAAGACCAAAATAAAATATTTGTAAGTAATTAAAACAATCCCTTAGATATCTAGGAACATCAAATGATAAACATAACAATTTGTTGCTAATTTGTCAAAAAAAAAAAAAAAATTTAAAAACATTGAAAGGAAATTGCACAAAATTAATTTGTGTAGACAATTGTAAAGTTGTAATTTACAACTATGTCTTTTGTTGGCTTTAATTTCGTGTCAAATTTAATTGTAATTTTATTCAATCTTTTATACCCTGTATTTATTGTGAGATTTAATTGTAAGGGTTGTGTGATAGAAATAGAGAGTGTGAAGACTCAAGCAATTGAAGACAGAAGAGTTTACGCGGGTAGCTCGTGACTAAGCATCCCGTGAAATGATGCATGTTCCCTACACATGACTAGAATGCGAAGAGTCAGAACAGATGGAGACAACTGTGTTTTGCAAGTAGCTCGCGGGTAAGGCTTTCTCGCGAGACACTGGCGAAACATTTTGTTTTGTCAAACTGTACTATTTGATACACACTTTCTGTACCCATACTATATATACTCACATTACCCACAGATGTTGAGGAGTGATTCTGAGAGAAAACCCTAGCCACAAACCTTGAGAGTTAGATATTGTTATACCCACAATCCTCTACACAATTGCTTATGGATTTTCCTCAACTCCTACCTCTCCATTTTCATATCCTTAAGAGGTTGATAGCCGAAACACTTACCACACCCTTTTAGAGTGTTCAGTGAGGTTTTAGCGCTGCTGGGAAGCATTGGAAGAAGCCAAAGGATGGCAGATGCAACATGGAGCTTGTTGCGGGATTTGGAGAGCTAGAAAAGACATGGTTCCAAGTTGCCTTGTTGGAGTAGGAGCTTGGAGGGCTTAGGTACATAGGATAGATTAGACTTGAAGGGTCTCTTGCTAACTCATGTATCACAACTGATTGTCTAGTGGATCGATTATCGCTTGGAGGGCGGCGGAGAGGTTTTATGCCAAGGACTTCGGTTTCCTCTTCGATAACACATCGCTGTGTTGTCTTTGTGTTTGCATCATTCTTCCCTACTCTTTTTCCTTTCATTTTATTGTTGTGTTATTTTGAATATGGATTGGAGCAGCTTGTTTGCTTATCCGCTCGCATTTACTCTATTCGGAACTTAGTATAAGTTGGAGTAAAATCAATCGAGCTGTAATTTTAATTTGGGGGTCTAAATAGCTCTTATATTTTCACACATTTTAGAGCTTTCAATTGGTATCAGAGCAAGTGCACTAAGTGTGGTTTAATTACCTTAGTGCGATCCTTGACCCCGTTTGAGATGGACTAGTCTCAATCTTTAAATGTTCCACCATATTTTGATGGAAGCAACTATGCATTTTGGAAAGTTTGGATGAGGGCATTCCTTTGTTCCATTGATGAGACTATTTGGGATGCAGTATCTGTAGGTTGGACTAGGCCAGAGGCCTCTAAATCCACTTGGGATAAGGCAGCCCTTGCGGCAGCTAACGCTAACAATAAAACTTTGAATGCAACTTTTTGTGGTGTGTCTCCAGATGAGTTTCACAGGATATCACACGTTGATGTTGCCAAGGAGGCATGGCAAATATTGGAGACCACGTATGAAGGCACGAAGAAAGTGAAGGACACTAAATTGTAGATGCTAACCACTCAGTTTGAGGAGCTGAAAATAAGTGAGGTCGAGTCGTTTGAATCATTCTATAGCAAGTTGAATTAGGCGATTATTGGCAAGTTCAACTTGGGTGAGAAAACGGAGCACTCAAAGATAGTAAAGAAAATCCTTCTATCTTTGCCGGAGAGCTTCCGTGCAAAAGTTACAGCAATAGAAGAGAGTAAGGATCTTGATGATATCAAGGTTCAAGAACTAATTGGCTCACTTCAAACATATGAGCTGTCATTGCCATCACAAAGGAAGAGCAAATACCTTGCTTTTAAGACGATCAATGAGAGGATAGAAGCTTACGACTCATCGGATGAGGATGTTGTCGATAAAGATGTGGCATATCTTGTGAAGAATTTCTAAAAAGTTCTTGAAGTTCAAGAAAAATGGAAAGTTTGCTGAGAAGGGAAGATTTCCAAATTTCGAAAAGGAGAAAAATGATTTTAAGAGGAAAGATGGAAAAGACTTTCAGTCCTCTCAAGAAATCACTTACTTTGAATGCAACGGACACAAACATTTCAAGAAAGAGTGTCCCAATTATTTGAAAGCGAAAGGAGAAGTGTATGCCACTACTCTAAGTGATTCAGACTCCTCTAAATCAGATTCAGGTGAAAGCTGTGATGGAGAGGCAAACTTCTCTGCATTTATGACCATTACTCATGTGGAATCTTCAGATGATTTCAGTGTGCTAGTGGAAGAGTTTGGTGAGCACATTGAATTGGAGTCAATTATGATTGTTGAGGAATTTGATGATGAGGAAGATGAAGAAGCAGTGGGACTATAAGAGACCTGCAATTCCCTCCTTGAGAAGACCAGTGAATATGCAAAAGTGGCCAATGCAGCCATTAAAAAGATGAAGGCAGAGGAAGATTATAAAAGTCTTCTCGTACGATATAAGGAGGCTAAATGTGAAATAGAGACGCTGAATGGAGAGCTGACCAAAGCCTACTCAAAGAAAAAATTCCTTGAGCTTGAGGTGGTTCAAGCCAATGCTAAAGTAGAACGAGTCTCCTCCAAGAAGCTTGATGAAGTCCTTTCTCATCAAAAACCTTTCTCCGACAAAACCGGATTGGGATATACTGGAGAAAGTAGTTTAGCTGTCAATATCTCCAAGGAAGAAAAGTTTGTAAAAGCCAAAGAACTGATGGTAGCTACCACAAAGGCTGAGAAAGTGAAGCCGGAAAAGAAGAGGAATGTGACTGACCAACAAGTGTTGAATAAGCCTCGTAACCAATTAGTGGTCAGGTCTGAAGCCAAAGGGAAATCACTTCCAAAATCACAAAGAGGTCCGAGAACAAAACATTTCTGCCATCATTATGGACTTCAAGGACAAACCAGACCAAATTGTCATCAGCTTAGAGCATTAAAGAATGCAAGTGATCAAAGGTCAAAAGGACCAAGAAAAGACAAAAGGAATTGGGCTGTTGAGCAATCAAGAAGTCAAGATGGTGATTCTAGAGTGATGGATGTGATGAAAATGATTGATGCATTCACCACCTGTTTGGAAAGCTACAACAGAAGGTTTGAAAGCCACAACACTCGTACCCAATCCTTTAGGGATATCACCCCAAAACGCACATGCCGTGTGGGTGAAGAGGGGTACTCATGCATAAGCATTATAACATGTCCGTGCATTAATACTTCCTATGCTTTGTGACTTTGATTGGTTTTGTGTTTTTTGTTTTCATTCCGCCATAGGTTGAAAATTGTGCTTGTTTTTTTTTTTTTTTTAATGTTTTTACATTTTGTTGATTTTACCTTACTTGTTTTGTTTTTGAGTGTGTTCAAAAATTCAAAAACCCATGAAAATTGAAAAATCTTCATAAAGTTTGATCACTTGTTTTGTGTATATCACATATGAGTTTGGCCTAGTACCTTCGTACTAATAGCGTAGTGCATTTATGAGCTTAGCTTATTTTGTATGCACATATATCTTTGTGGGAGAAATCTTGAAAACTATGCGTGTTTGTTGTAAATAGATCTTCAAGCTTGTCATGAATGATTGGTCAATAGTATTGATGGTCTTGATACTTGCATAGACTTGTGCCTATATCTCTTCCCACCTTTATTCTTTTTGTTTTTTCTTAAAAGAGCTCAACAAATGTAAATCTCAAAATGAAAAGAGATACTGAGCTGCAAAAATCTGTCGTACATACTAATATTTGACTAGGAAAAAGGGAAAGCGACTTTTGTATTGAAATGTATGGTACTCTAAAAGCCAAAGGCTAAATCTCAATGTTGAAATATCAAAAATTTCAAGCACCGATCTCAAAAAGAGATGTATTATCCAAAAAAGATCAAATGTTATGATTTATGCGGAAGCCAAATGAAAAGCTTCTTTGTTTAGTAATCATTCTCTTGTGGGAGGTCATATATGCTCATTTCTATCATTGAGATAGTCCACTGGACTGAGTACCAGTTGTGTATGACTTGACTGAATTGATCATTGAAGCTTCACTCTGGTCTAAGGACTTTTCCACATTTGATCCTCACCCACAACACACAAGACTTTGATTTAATTAATGCTTATCTCATTTGTGTGATTGTACATGTTCAAATTTAAAGTGTATACTTGATGATCAAACCCAAAAAGATTTTTGAGTGTTTAATATGTTTTTGAAAGTGATTTTTTATTTTTGTGTTTTCAGTTTTTGTTCAAAATGCATTTCTGTGTTTTTTTCTTCAAAAACAGGTTCAGAGGCTATTTCACGAGAAACTCGCGACTTAAAGCTTCCAGCAAAATGTGCTTTAGGGAAATTAAAAAAATCACATTTTCATACAGAGAGTCTCACTACTGCCTCGTGAGTATTTCGCGACTACACTCTTCTCGCGAAATGTTTTTAGGCAAAAACTGGAAATTTTTCAATTTCGTACAGAGGCTATCGAGACTGTCTCACGACTGTTTTGCTACTAAAAGCTTCTTGCGAAAGCTTCAGTATGTCTTGCGACTAATATCACGACTGCCTAACTCGCAAAAATGCGTGTTTCCAGTTTTTATGTAGCAGATGTGACATTTTTTTCAAAATCATTTCACTTCCCTCGCACTGCCTCTCTCAAACCCCATTCAACCCAAATCTCATTTTCTTTCAAAAAACCCATTTTTTTTTCAAGATAATCTCAGCTCAATCACTTCAAGGTATGTGTTTTTAACACTCTTTTCATCTTTTCTACTTAGATTATGTAGATTTTAGCTTCGGGTTTTAAAAATTGGGAATTTAAGAAAAAGGGGTTGGGGTTCTTATTTTTGTGAAATTTTTTTCAAAATTTTGAATGGGCTGAGTCCCATTTGCAGTATTTGTATCTGTGTTCGCCCCGTGTGGCATTCTAAACATGTATTGAGGTAGATTTCATCATGTTCATGCATTGTTCATTTGTGTTGTGCACTATTGCATGCTATGTGTTTGACAGAATGCTTATATGACATTCTTGTAATGTTTTGGACTCAACTGAGTTCCTATGCTTAGGTTTACTCTTGATTGAACATGTGTGACATGTTTTGATCAATGAGTGTGTGTTTTACACACTTTCCCCATTTTTGGCCTCAAATGTCATGCCATGCATCACCTAGGCACACATTAGGCATAGATCATACACTCACATGCATCAGCTCATGCACACACATACACAATAGTTGCACACACATGCACAGTTGCTAATTTCTTGCATTTTGCTCATGTTTACATTGTTTAGTACTGATAGCATGCTGTTTTAACTTGGTTGTGTCCTATTTTAAGTATTTATACTTATGTTTTGGACTAACTTGAATCTAATCAAGTTTTGTGCTATGTTTTGTGTTTGTGCACATGTTTTTTTTTTTTTTTTTTTCTATTATGTGTTCCCTCGTGCAGATGTCTCCTACCAAACATTCAGCTCCCAAGAAACCAACCTCAAAGCACGCTCGCACATATTCTGACAACTTCAAGTCTATTGAGGCAGAATTGAAGTACAATGACTGCTACAAAAGAGCCACGATTATCATGGAAAGGGTTGTCAAGTTGGATACCCTTAAGGACACTTGCATATCGACAGTGTTCAAGGAAAGGATGTGGACGAAGCTCCTGAATCTAGTTGGAGTTGTATACTCAGAGATCATAAAGGAATTTTTCTCACATGCTAGTGTGAAAGGGGATCATATAGATTGCTGGGTGAGACACAAAGAGTTTATGATTACAAGGGCAAGCATACAAGAATTTTTGGAGATTCGTCCTCCCACACAGTAAATCACAGTCCAATATGAGGATCGCTTGGACTCTATTGAGGAGATGGTGTTGTCTCTTGGTGGTACACTTAAGAAGACCTCCATGAACACGATTCCATTCAATCCAAAGATGAGGACTCTTGCTCATGTGATGATCCACAACTTATATATGGTCACCAATATGATGACATTGTCTGATCCAAGGACAATCTTTTTGTACGATCTCTTTACTCACAAGGAGATTGATATATGTGGACACAACCTCCACCTTTTGAAGAAGAGCATTGAGAAGCAGAACTCCAGAACAGTCATGCCATTCCCCTCACTCATAATGGGCCTAATTGAAAAGACAATGCTTAAACTTCCGAGTGGTCTCACTGTGGTTCAGAGGGACTATCCTATTGGTGCACACATAATGACTAGGAGCACAACTCACATCAAAGGCTCCAAAATAGGTGTACATACGATACCACGGGCTCGTGTTGAGGAGGAGGAAGGAGATACAGAGGAAGAGATTGATAGATTCACTTCTGCCCCAGAGACTTCAGCACAACCATCCTTTTCAGCACTTATACGAGGACCTGACAGACTTGATTGCCTTCTTGCTAGAGTGGACCAGCTGTATACTTTGCTAGACTCCCACGTGTAGCACACCGCGGACCAATTTGTTTATGTCCAGGGTCAGATCATTGCCTTAGCCTCTCAGATCAATGATTTGTCAGTCGACCAGAGTTCAGATTCAAAGTCCGATTTGTTTTACCTTCTTTGGCCATTCCGATTAAAAAGGGGGAGAAAATTTTGAGGGGGAGCTTGCACAGTTGAGGGGGAGCATAGCTCAGACCTTAGATACTTTGGTTCATTACAGGCGATTTAGCTTTATTTATGTTTTGGTTTAAATTGTTTCAGCATATATAACTCTTGGATTATTGTTTTTACTGCTTTTGTTTAAAGCTTTAGTACATTGTTCTTAACTTCAGTCTTATATGTTGTATTTGTGTTTATCTCAATGCTTTGTAGCATTTTTTTTTTTTTGGTACTTTTAAGATATTGCTAATATGTCTTAAGTACCTCACACTTGTACCCTAGTAGGATCTTGTATCCTTGGTGCAAATACTTCATGTATTTTGCATTGGTTGTGTGTTGGATATGCAATTGATCATTGTGATTGGTCTTCATTGCATTGCATGTCCGGTTGAGCATTTACTTGCTAAATGTTCATTGTAGTCATTCTTTAATGATTGATCTTGTTTGATCAAGCTATGCTCACATGATATATTGTGTTTACAAACTTGATCGTTGTTTACTTGGTCATGTACGTACCTTGTGTTCAACTTGTCATAAGCTTAATGAAAGTTTTGTTTGTGTGCAAGTGTTTTAGGTTACAGATATATATGTGCAAGTGCATCATAGCTTCTAGATTAGGTGTGAGTGAGTTTTGCCTCTGTTCTCAAACTCACGTTTAAGTCTAGAGTCTATTTTAGGAGTTTTGTCATGGAATAGCCAAAGGGGGAGATTGTAAAGTTGTAATTTACAACCATGTGTTTTGTTGGCTTTAATTCCGTGTCAAATTTGATTGTAATTTTATTCAATCTTTTATACCTTGTATTTATTGTGGGATTTAATTGTAAGGGTTGTGTGATAGAGAGAGAGTGTGTGAAGACTCAAGCAATTAAAGATAGAAGAGTTTTTGTGGGTAGCTCGCGACTAAGCATCTCGCGAAATGATGCATGTGTCCTGCACATGACTGGAATGCGAAGAGTTAAGAAAGATGGAGATAGCTATGTTTCGCGAGTAGTTTGCGGATAAGGCCTTCCCACGAGACACTTGCGAAACATTCTTGTTTGCCAGACTATACTATCTAATACACACTTCTTGTACCCACACTATATAGACCCACATTACCCATAGATGTTGAGGTTTACTTTTGAAAAAAAACCCTAGTCACAAACCTTGAGAATTAGAGATTGTTATACCCACAATCCTCTACACAATTGCTTGTGGATTTTCCTCAACTCCTACCTCTCCATTTTCATATTCTTGAGGTTGATAGCCTAAACACTTACCACACCCTTTTAGAGTGTTCAGTGAGATTTTGGTGCTGCTAGGAAGCATTTGAAGAAGTCAAGGATGGCAGATGCGACATGGAGCTTGTTGCGAGATCCGGAGAGCTAGACAAGACATGGTTCCGAGTAGCCTTGTTGGAGTAGGAGCTTGGAGGGCTTAGGCACATCGGGTTGATTAGACTTTGAGGGTCTCTTGCTAACTCATGTATCCCAACTAATTGTCTAGTGGATTGATTACTGCTTGGAAGGCAGCGGAGAGGTTTTACGCCAAGGACTTCGATTTTCTCTTTAATAACACATCGCTGTGTTGTCTTTGTGTTTACATCCTTCTTCTCTACTCTTTTTCCTTTCATTTTACTGTTGTGTTATTATGAATATGGATTGGAGTAGCTTGTTTGTTTATCCGCTCACATTTACTTTATTCCGCACTTAGTATAAGTTAGAGTAAAATCAATCGAGCCATAATTTTAATTTGGGAGTCTAAATAGCTCTTGTATTTTCACACATTTTAGAGCTTTCAACCATCTTCTTCGCATGCAAAATTGTTCCTCAAACTCTCAAAAATAAATAAATAAACTAAAACCTTACAACATCACGAAACAAGACATATTATAATACAATTTTCCCCCTAACCCAGGTTAAAAATAAACATCATTCATTAAAAACATTCAACATTGTAAATAAAATGACAAAACAGATACTTGCATCAAGGAATATATATGAATAAATTAAGGAGAGGACAATGAAGGTACAAACCTCTTGTCGATCTATAAGATGCTTGATTAGGCTCCTCCTATGAGGTAGCTGTTAGGCTATATGTATAAAGGCAAGGTTATATGTTAGGACATATGTGACTATTTTATGTAATTGGCTAATCCTTTGACAAAACCCACTTTACTTGTAATTGAGTAGATCTAGGATGGGTTTTGTTAGGTTCTAAGGAATTAGGAACTAATGTATTAGAACTTCATTTTGAAATGTTGGCAAACCATGATCAAAACGTTTTTAGTCTTGTTTAGACTTGCTTAAACTATGAGGTTTTTATGTAAAGTTGGAATAGAGTTATTGCTGAAGTTATTGTGCATTTCTGCCTGGCTCGATCGATCGAGAATTAGACTCGATCGATCGAAAGTCCTGCAGGTTTTTTTTTTCTGTAGAATTTTCAACTCAGCTCAAGCCCGTTTGACGTGTAGGGTTTTATGTTTTGCCCTAAGTATAAAAGGGAAAACCCTAGCCATGTTTTTAGAGTTCTGAATGCTGTGTGTGTGAATCTTTTTGTGAGATCTAGAGGTGTTTACCTTCACATACACTTTGGGTTTCCAAACTCAAAATTGATGTCAAGAGCTTGGTGATCGTTCAGTTGCAGAATCAAGAACTTCAAGATATACAAGCAAGAGTGCTTGTGCTTTGCTGTGAATTCAAGAAAGAAGTAGTCCGTGGACTCGGAGCTGTCACGTGGTCGTGGTAGTAAGTTTCCTACTTGAGGTAGCAATAGGATGTTAGTGGTCTAAGTCGCTATTGTGTAAACTTCAATTCTTCCATAGTGAATTCGGTTTTACCTTGAGGATAGCTAGGTTAAATCCTCCCCAGGTTTTTTACCGGTTTGATTTTCCTGGGTTATCATATCGTGTGTTCTTTATTTTTCGCACTTTGCATGATATGATATATTTGTGTTAACCTAGAATTGCTTAATTTACCTAAGTTAATCACTTGGCTAAATATCTAGGTTAATCTGATTGGGTTTAAGGGGTCTAAACTTAAATTCTTACAAGTGGTATCAGAGCGGGTAGCTCTTTTGTTCTAGATCTTTTGATCTAAGAGTTGATCCTTGATCCCTGTTATCATGGATAATTTTAACTGTTTTACTGGATTTGATTGTGATGATTTAAATAAGAAGGACACTGTTGTTTCTGTTGATCTTTTTGATGCCTGTAAAACTCTTCGTAAAGAATTATTGAAAACTATGAGAATTATTAAGAAATTCAAGGAAGAGTTAAAATTGGCTAATCTTGAAAAAGAGGAATTGGTTATTAGATTAGATGAATCTAATAAAAAGAATGAATTTTTGAGAAATCAAATTTCCTTTCAAGATGAGAAGATGAAAAGCTTGGAACAAGAGTTGGTCAAATCTAAAGCTAAAATTGAAAATTTGACTAGTAGCAAACTTGCTGTTGATAACAGAAGTGTTTCTGTTTCTCTTAAGCCTAAAACTGAGAAAGTTTATATCCCTCCTTTCAAGAGGAATAATAAAGAAAAGACTTATTTAGTTAGGTTTGACAAAGGTAAAAGTTCTGATGTAGACACTAAAATTTCTAAACCTAAGTCTAAACCTACTGTTAGAGAGCATAATAAATCTGTTTTTGTGCCTACCTGTCATCTTTGCGGTGTTGTTGGTCATATTAGACCAAATTGTTCTTTGTTGAGGCAAAAACCAAAATCTAAGACTAGATTTGTTGTTAGGAATACTAATGTTCCTAAATTTGTCCTGTTTGTCACTTTTGTGGTGTCTCCGGTCACATTCGTCCTAATTGTCATAAATTGAAATTTAAACATTCTGTATTTCAATCTAGGATATGTGATGATATTTCTCCTACCATAAGTCCAAATAAATTATTTGATATGCTTTTGAAAAATTTAAGCTTGTTGGCTTGTGAAAGGAAATTGCAAGATTTTAGTCTTTCTTAGAAGATTGGTGTAATTCCTCAAATACACTCTGCTTCACATGGATTTTCACCTACAAAGCCGAAGACTCGTTCTATATGGGTGAGAAAAGATTCTCTAAGGTGAGTGTTGCTGACTTGTCTTTATTTTAATTTTTTCAATTATTTGTGGACATATTTTGTTTCTATTTTTGGTTGTTTTTTGTTTTTAAAAAAATCCAAAAACATTGAAAAATTCAAAAAGACAAAAATATTTTATTTTGTGTCTAGTTTTATTTTTCTTGAAGATAACATGAATTATGATATCTCTCTCTCTCGATTTAGAACATGCTTGACATTGTAGAGAAACTTAAATAGCATGTGTTATATAAGTGCTAAGCTATTTATGATTTTGTATGAGTATGTACTAATTTGTACATGTACTCATGGGTTAATTAAGAAATTGATATTTCTTGTTTGTGTACCCGCTATAGCTTAGTTAAGCACTGTCATGCATTGCATTTGCATTTTTAATCATTTAGCATAATGTGTGCTTTTAGTTTTGGTCATAAAAAATTTTTTAACCAAAAATTTTTTTATGTATTTTGTATTATATATCTTGGATTTATAATCAAGGTTGGTCATATTATCTTTACATAACATGTTTATATACTTTGTTTAGCTTGGATGAGCTTATTTATTGCACTTTACTAGTTTGAGCTTTGTATTGCATGTTGTGTGGGAAGATGTTTATAATTTTTGATCACATGATCTTGATTTTGAAGTCATATGTCTTTAATTGTCAGACTTGAACTTATTGAGAAAGGCATAAATAACCATCTCACCACTGTTTATTAGCCAATCATGAACATCTTAGCGCATATCGTAAGATTTTGTGCTCGAGAAAGTTTAGCACATGCACAAAAAGAACATAAGGTGTAGCCTCAGATTAAATGCTAAAATTGGTGTATACATTATTGGGCTATAATGAATTCAAATTAAATAAAATTGGTGTGTACATTATGAGGCAAATCAATAAACTTACATGGTTGCAAGCTTTTACTCTAGGAGATGTGAGAGTTATATGATGTAACTCTTTAGGTGATAGTTTCTTTCAAATTTATGTGATGAATTTTGTAGAAATTGTGATTGATTACTATTCACATATCACCTCACATGTATCTCAAGTTTTTGCTAGTTGCACACACTACCCAAGTTACTCTTTGCTAAACTTTGTACATGTTATTGTGTGTGATTTTGTTGTGGCCATCCAAGATTGAAAATTCATTGATTTTGATGCAAAATTTGAGTTTTAAGGAAAAATTGGTTGATAAACTTGTTTTTGAGAGATCTGGGTTGAATTCAAGTGTTTTTGAAAAACTTTTAATCTCATACTCATGCATTTCATTCATGGAATATTGTGCTTTGAGGAGTTTTTGCATAAAATTGCTATGTTTTTCAAAAATTTAAGTTTTCCAAATTTTCGATTGATCGAATCTGTCTCTCGACCGATCAAAATTGCGATAAAAATTTTGGTTTGAATCTGTCTGACTTGATTGGTTTTCAATCGATGCTCGATTGATCGAAACTGAAAAATTTTCAGTTCTTAAGTTTTTGACCAAATTTTTTTCATGCATCATTTACAATTGGGATTCACATGAGTTGCATTGTTTTCTGTATCCATCTTGCAGTTTTGCAGTCATATCTCTCATTGTTTTCATACATAACATGTATAAACTTTGCTAAATTTGGTACTCAACTTGATTTAAAAATTGATTGATTAATTTTTAAGTCCATTGTACATTTTAGTATATGCTATTTTTTATGTGTCAATTGCAGAAAATATTTTTTGTAAAGGATATGATGGATAATCAATGTGCAAATATTTTCTCTACTTATGCAACTGTTTATGGGTCACATAGTGTCAAGTTTGCATACATTGAAAGAGCAAATATTTTTCTTCATGTGTATCCTCAACTCATTTTTTTTAGGTTTGTGTGTTTTTATTTATCCCCACCTCCTAAATTTTTCCCCACAACTGTTTTTCCCAAAACTTGTTTTGTTTTTCCTATTTTTATAGGGGGAGAAAAGTTTTTTTTTTTTTTTGCCTTTGTTGTTCATAGGGGGAGTTGTTGCTCTTCATAGGGGGAGTTCTCTCTATTTTCTATAGAGCTAAACTATTTTATGTTCCCTTGGTTCTCTTTTTTCTCTCATGTTTACTGTCACTCTACTTTTTGTTTGAGTTGTCTTTGTCAATACGTGACAAAAAGGTGGAGAAATAGATGAAATGTGGGAATCCTGTTTGTTTTGTTTAGGAGGAGTTGAAATTGTTTTTAAAAGGGGGAGAATATAAAAACTTTTTGATGTATCTAACTTAGGGGAAGAGTTAGAATTTATTTTTGTTTTTATATTTCTGTTTCATATTATTGTTTATATGTCTTTCTTTCCACACATGCGTTTATGTGTTTGTTAAGTGTTACAGGAATATACAGGTTGATTCAGTCGTGCTACTGTCTACACTTGCAACTGATAGATAGTAGTTAGGTTGAGTTTGATTAGTTGGGCTATTGTTTTGTAACGGGCTGATTATTTTTGTAAACTTTGAGCATTTTGTAAAGTTTGTGTTTTGTCACGGATTGCCAAAGGGGGAATTTGTTAGGTTCTAAGGAATTAGGAACTAATATATTAGAACTTCATTTTGTAATGTTGGCAAACCATGATCAAAACGTTTTTAGTCTTGTTTAGACTTGCTCAAAGTATGAGGTTTTTATGTAAAGTAGGAATCGAGTTATTGCAGAAGTTACTGTGCATTTCTGCTTAACTCGATAGATCGAGAATTAAACTCGATCAATCGAAAGTTGTGCAGATTGTTTTTTCTATAGAATTTCCAACTCAGCCCAAGCCCGTTTGACGTGTAGGGTTTTATGCTTTGCCCTAAGTATAAAAGGGAAAACCCTAACCACGTTTTTAGAGTTCTGAATGCTGTGTGTGTGAATCTTTTTGTGAGATCTAGAGGTGTTTACCTTCACATACACTTAGGGTTTCCAAACTCAAGATTGATGTCAAGAGCTTGGTGATCGTTCAGTTGCAGAATCAAGAACTTCAAGATATACAAGCAAGAGTGCTTGTGCTTTGCTGTGAATTCAAGAAAGAAGTAGTCCGTGGACTCGGAGCTGTCACGTGGTCGTGGTAGTAAGTTTCCTACTCGAGGTAGCAATAGGATGTTAGTGGTCTAAGTCGCTATTGTGTAAACTTCAATTCTTCCATAGTGAATTCGGTTTTACCTTGAGGATAGCTAGGTTAAATCCTCCCCAGGTTTTTTATCGGTTTGGTTTTCTTGGGTTATCATATCGTGTGTTCTTTATTTTTCGCACTTTGCATGATATGATATATTTGTGTTAACCTAGAATTGCTTAATTTACCTAAGTTAATCACTTGGCTAAATATCTAGGTTAATCTGATTGGGTTTAAGGGGTCTAAACTTCTTACAGGTTTAGTACTTTAAGGAACAAGAGTTCAAGTTTAGTATTGAAGCCATGCAAAGCTGCTCAAGAAACAAGTGAAAAAGTGCTGATTCATTAAAGCTCGACAGTTATTGAACAGATAGCTATATATCGAGGTTTAATAAGGCTCGACAGATACTATCTATCGAGGTATCCATAGAGAATTATGGAAATCAGTTTTTCAGATCTGATTTTCAGCCCATGCTTATGTATTTGTGTATGATTTCTTTTCTCACAACCCTAGACATATATAAGGTTTATTTTAAAGGCTGTCACATAAGAGAATACGAGAACATATGCAAAAAATGACCGATGCCTTATTCTCTCTAAAAGAAGTTACTGCGTCTTTGCGCCTTAGGGTTTTGTAACCAAGTGCTTCTTAATATTCATTGTTGATGAAGTGAAGAACTTTGTAGCCAACATCTTCTTCAAGTTGGTGTGTTAGTCATGTACTGGGAGCCTTGCATCTTTGGTTAGTCACGTACTGGGATCCCTGCAAAAAGGGTGGCATTCATATATTGAGGAGTTCAAAGGTTCTGAAGTGGTAGAAGGTTTCTACTATAAGTTCATCTACAGGGTTTGTAGAGTCTAGGGACAAAGGTTTTGTACAAGATCTGAAACTTCTCTTTACTATAGTGGATTGCTTTTTAGGAAGGTTTCCCCCCGGATTTTTTACTGTGAAACAAGTTTGTTTCATTGGTTTTCCTGGGTCATCATATCTTGTCCTATTTATTTCTCCGCTGCATTATATTGACATGATATTGATGTTTGTTTGTTTTAACAAGTTTTATTCATAATAAATCTAATTAACAACTTGGATTTAAAACTTGTTAATTCTATCAACCGGGGTCTAAATTTCCCAACATTATATGTATAGTTAAAATTACCTAAGCTGAATGTGTAAAGTCATAAAATTTGTATTTTTAATATTGTCAAAAAAATAAATGAGAAGATGAATGATTATGTGGCCGATGATATGGCAGATAAGGTGGCACAATTAGAATATCGCAAAATTAAAAACTACACTCTCATTTTTATATAGTACTAGTTGCAGATCCATGCGATGCGTAAGAATGAATAATCATTTTGTAATTGTAGTATAATGTTTAATTTGTTCTCTAAAATTTGTTGAAGATAATTTTGTTCTCCCTAAAAATTAAACAATTTCTAAAATTATTTTTTATCTTTCTATCTCTGCCAATATATCAATTTTATTTTTTTGGATGTGTTTGATTGATAATATTTATGTATAAGGAGGTCTATATTATTTGGAAATATGTTATGGTATGCTATTTTTTTTTTTGGTACAACTAAACTTTTTAAGTTTCAAATAAATTATTCAAATTCTCCATTCTCTTAAATAAGATTATCACAATAATCAAAACTCATAACAAACTTATACTGAATATGTATAATTTATTCTCTAAACTTTATTGTAGATAATTTGCTCTTCTTAAAAATTAAACAATTTCAAAAAATAATTTCCATCACTCTATTTTTATAAATATATAATTTTTTTATATTTTTTATATTCTTTTTTGAAATGGTCAATATTCTTCTAACTATTATTATTATATATTATATTTTCCTAATTTCTTTTGGTAAAACAAAATTTTTTTAAGTTTTAATGTAATTATTTAAATTCTCATTCTCTTAAGGAGATTATTATGATAAAAAAAAATTATCGTATAATTACAATTGATATTTCTCAAATAATTGATAGTACTCGCAACCAAAACTTGTCTTTTTTCATTCGTAAGTACACCGAATTGGACTAAAGTTAACTAAAATGGACTGAAGTAGATCAAATGGACCGAAGTGGACAGAATGGACCAAATTGGATTGAATAAACCAATTTGGACAGATGTGGACCAAATGGACGGAAGTGGGCAGAATGGACCAAATTCGACTGAATAAACCAATTTGGACAGATGTGGACTAAATGGACCGAATAGACCGAAATGGACTAAATTAGATTGAAATGGACCAAAGTTGACTGGATAGACCAAGGTGGACCGAACGTGACCGATTTGATATGTTTCCTAATTTTTCTTCTTTACAACTAAAGTTTTTAAGTTTCAAATATATTATTCAAAATTATCATTCTCCTGAAGAAGATTATTATGATAATCAAAACTCATCACAAAATTATACTTAATATTACTCAAATAATTGATAAGCACCTTCAAATACATAGCGAAGATCGTTTTTTGATATACATTCAAATTCTCACTTCCAAAATGACTAAATATTAACTCAAACAAAAATTAAACCAAAGCTAAGGGAGGGGGGGGGGGGAGAGAGAGAGAGAGAGAGAGAGAGAGAGAGAGAGAGGAATTGTGATGGGGAACTCAAAAAACACAAAACCAACAAATATTAACCCAAATTAAATAGAGTTATAAGAAACACAATGATTCATTAACCTAAAGTAGGGTTGCAAGAAAGAATGGAAAACAAAACAATATTAATCAAGAGCTTAAAAGGTGAAGCCTAAAAATATTCTTTCCATGGACATAATTTTGTACGTAAGCAATGTTAGAAATTTGACAAAATTTCTCAATATCCACATTTTCTCTCACTAATATCAAAAGCATAAAAAGCATATATAAAAAAATGTATAAGCCAAGGAAAAAAAAATGAAACAATTACTTTCAGGACCTAAAATACAACAAAGACATAATTCAAGAGAAAAAAAGATTACCTTTAATATATTAAACATTTTCTAAAGCTATTTCATCTTTTTATCTCTACCAATATATCATTTTATTATTTTGGGAGTGCTTGATGGGTATTATTCCTTTATGAGGTTGTACATATTCTTCAAAATTATGTTTACTTTTTACGTTTCAAATAAATTATACAAATTCCTTATCCTCTTAATGGAGATTATCAAGATAATAAAAAATTATAACTATATTACACTTAATATTACACAAATATAGGCACACTCGTAATCAATATTGTGTTTTGATATAAATTCAATTATGACTTCCAAAATAACTAAGTTTTAATTCAAAAAAAAAAAAAATCAAACCAAAGCAATAAGAGGGAGAGAGACTACTTGTGATGGAGAACTCAAAAATACAACACCAATAAGCATTAAAATAGAGTTTTAACAAGCACAACAATTCATCAACCTACAATAGAGTTTCAAGGAAGAGACAATAATCACTTTTTCATCAACAGAGAATGTGAGAGAGAATAAAAATTTATAGAAAATAAGATGAGAACAAAAAGAGTAAAAATAAAATAAATAGTAATGAACACCAAATTATCCAAGTCATGCTATGTAATAGAATAATATTACATTTCTTATATATGTTGGGTTAAAATAGATTGACCCCAGTTAATTAATTCAATTACTCAAGTTGATTAATTAGGTCAAATTACATGCAAATTGTGAAAGCACCAACAAATCACTAAATAAACTAAATGCAACAGAAATTAAATTGACATGATGATTTATTGACGAATGGGGAAAACCTCTTGCAAGGCAAAAATCCCACCAAGTGAAATTCATGTCACCACTCCCAAGAATCCACCAATCAATAATCAAGCGATTAAAAGAATGAGGAATCTTACCACTACCTTCGTCTATTCCAAAATATCAACTTACAGTTAAACCTTCGCTTCAATACCTAATTGAACTTGATCTTGTAATAGACTTCTTCACATGCATGGATTCCAATACGTGACTAACTCCTTTGTACGAATCCCAGTACGTGACTAATTCCACAGCAACCCTTTAATTGTTGAAGCTGATTTGCAGCAGCTTTACAGAGAAACACCAATAAGATCTTCAATGTTGGTGCTATAGACTTTGCTTGGTTACAAAACCCAAAGGCGTACAAGGAACGCAGCAATATCTTTTTCTTCTGTTGGAGGAGGCTAGGATTTCAAAAAGAAAATCTTATGAAACTTTCTAGGGTTAGACTTTTCTTTTTCCACCTCCTTATTTAAATAGGAGCTCAATGGGCATTTTAATGAACTTTCCTATTCCAATTAGGTATACACAAACCTTGGGCTTTTCTAACCCTATTAGATTATACAAACCCATAAACAAATGGCCTCTTAGAATAAAAATTACAGACTATATCAGAAATCCTATAAGCTTGATAGTTTGAAAGGTATCGAGACAGGTATTGAGCTTTAGTAAATCTTGATAGATCGACAGGTATCGAGGAGGTATCGGGACCTAAAGATTCAGCTTTTCTAGAGCAGTTCTTGAGTAATCTTCATGTCTTCAATGTATCCACTGTAATGATCATCTTGAACCTACATAGATTTACCCAAATACAAGTAAAGTACATTTTGTCATAGGATACGCCAATTATATAGAAATATGAACCTAACAATATACTATCTTTATAATTTAATAAGATAACATCTATGAAATCAAAGAAAAGAAAAGAAAAGAGATAACAATTTAAAAATACAAAACTAAATTACATCAATTTAAAGTAGAGTTATAAAGAACTCAAAAATTCATCAACCTAAAGTCGAGAAGGAAGAAAAATAAAAAAATCTACAAAAAATGAAAAAAAAAAATGAGAGAGAGAGAGAGAGAGAGAGATAACTTTTTTGTGTAACAAAATATGTATAGAATGATAGAGTGAATTGCAAATTTATAGTAAGTGGATAGGAATAAGAAGAGCCTAAAATAAAAGGAAAATAAAGGGATAGACGAAGAGTGATATTAAGATGGCTAGGGAAACGAAATATTTCGGTACCAGTTGATATCAATAAACTGTTTCAAGATTATTTCTATTTATATATTTCAATACATAAATATATATATATATATATATATATATTTTTGTATTATTTTTGTAAGTATGAATTTATTAATTTTTATGTTTATCAACATAAAATTTAAAATCCACATATTTTATAAGCCTATATATTAGCTTAAAATATGCCTACATATTAGCTTAAGTACATTAACTAATATATTAGTTAAATAAAATATTTTTTGATAATTTTTTCAATTTTTTATTTTTTAATTGTACTAGCTAAAACGCCAAATACCGGGTAGCACGGGCCGATATAGGCCGGTATAGCCGAAATAGGTTGGTACAACCCAGTATTTTTTATGATACGTTTTGGAGGAGTATCGGTACCGGTACCGGTGTAATAGTCTGTACGGTATATTTCCCTAGAACGGCTAGTACCGATACGGTATTGACTTCCTTGATTAAGATAGATAGTAGTGAGGATACGAAAAGGTAAAAGGGAAGGGAAAGGTAGGAGAATGCGTAAAAATAAGTTGGGAAATTAATGATGGAAAGATGATGAGTTCAAAGAGAGAAAAGATGAATGATTATCGAGAATGTGTGAAGTGGAACCCAAAAGAAAAAAAAATTATGATATGGTAATGATGTGCCTCAACTAGAGCATAACAATAATAAATGCTGTGTACCCTCTAATCAAGTGGAAAGTGGAAACCAATTACATAAGGAAATAGAGAAAAAAAATGCTAATATTAATTAGGCAAAAAGTGGAAGGTAATAGTAACATTTAATAATATTTTTTTAACCATTGAATTTTTTAGAAATCTATGGTTTAAAAAATGTGTAACTTTGTAAGAGTTACACCAGGTGTAATGTATAATTTGTTATCTAAAATTTCTCGAAGATTATTTGTTTACCCTAAAAATTAAACAACTTCTAAAATTATTTTCAATCTTTTTGTTATTCCTTTCTGAGGTGGTATATATCCTTCAATAGTGTCACTTAACTCACCTGAGGTGCCTTTCATTAGACATTCGTAACCCACCTCACCACTTTTTGTTAGAAAACCAAGGGAAAAAATGTCTTTTCAATAATATCTTATGTCTCTCTCCTCCATTTCCTCTTTTGAATCTAGAACTCCAAAAAAAAAAAAAAAAACCCATTTATATTAAAAATCTCAAGATCAAAATTTCACGAACTCAATAACCCATCCATTTTTATGAATAATCCCCTAGCACAAGTTAGTTTTGACATTTTGTGCTTCTAGGTTTCCATTTTTAAATTCAATTGTATGACCAAATGGCAAAAGATAAAGATACTTCTACAGATGATGTTGTGAGGCTGAAAAAACTTCTGCAAACGTATGAACAAAGGCCAGCAAACAAATGTTTTGGGTGGGTATTGGGTAGTCACGGCATTGGTGTGGATTTGGGTGTCCTCAATTGTGATTGTTTAGGGAGAAAAAAATTAGGAATAGAAAACCACCAAAGAGATGTTTTAAGGCTTTCAATCTAAGTGTGCGTTTGGAAAAAATTATTTTTGTCAACTTATTTTACCATTCAGTTTATTTTTGCTACTATTCATGGGCCCCACTACACTTTTTGATACTATTCATGGGTCCCACTGTACTATTTCAGCTAACTTTTACCTTTATTTACAGTACTTTTAGCAAAAAGTTTTCAGTTTCAGCAAAATAAGTGGATTCCAAGAGGCTTTCAGCTAACTTTTACCTTTATTTACAACCCCACCTTACATTTTTGTATCTGTTGTTTGTCTACCAAGAGGCTTTCTTAATACCGGCAAGAGTACCTTTGCAATGCATTACAACCCGCAAATCCAATCTCTGCCACTATCCCCCATCCACACCACTAGTCAAGCCATACAACCCATAAACCCAAATAAACAACCACATCTCATCAAATACACCCAAAACAATCCAAATCCAAATACAGAGAAACAACCACCACCACTATTTCCAAAAACCAACCAATGGAGAACCCAAGACTTCCAATTTCCAAATCATCATCATGATATACTTCGAGAAAAAATAAAAGTACACACAACCATAGAACCACTTTGAGAACGGCAGCAATGAATAGCCGACCTAGCGAACTTGAACTTAGCCATGGCAGATTGATAGAGAAAGAACTTCGATTGTGGGTTTCTTGTAATGAAAAAGATAGAAAGATGAGTTAAGTTCAAGTGGCACAACCAACAAAGACTATTGGTAGTGATAAACGGTAGAGCAACCAAGCTAGTGGTTGGTCATGGCAACTTGAGATGAGGGAAAATTTGGTTCAGTTGAGAGAAAATAGAAAGGGAGAGAGGGAAAGATAGAAGGATATTTCTAACAAATAGTAGGTTGTGAGGAAAAGATAGATAGAAAAAAAATTTCCACTCACTCACTCTCACGTGAAAGGATTAAATTAAGGCTAGGATTTATTTCATTCTTGATTCTTGTAACTATTGTTAGGAAGAGCTTTGAGGTTGGAATGAGAATAATAATTTTTACAAAACCCTAACTTTAGATCATGATTTCTTTGTTTTGTTATTAATATTTTTTTTAACAGTGAAAATGGTAAGGTGGGTTACGGATGTCTAACGGAAGACACCTTAGGTGGGTTAAGTGACACTTTTTAATCATGGGCAGGCTTAGTTAAAACCATCCAAACCATGGGTGGGTTTACGATAAAAAAAATTACACTTGATATTACTAAAATAATTCATAGACACATTCAAACGAATAGCTAAGATTGTTTTTTGATAAAAATTTAAATTTTCACTTTTAAAATAACAAAGTATTAACTTAAACAAAAAATCAAACTAAAGCTATGAGAGGGAGAAAGAGTGCTTGTGATGGGGAAATGCAATGATTCATCAACCTAAAGTAGAGTTGCAAGAAAAAAAAAAATAGAGAGAGAGAGAGAGAGAGAGAGAGAGAGAGAGAGAATATATTAATAAACAACTTTATATATTATTTTTACAATGCAATAGGATAACATATAACAATTAAAGAAAAAAATAGAATAACTTAAAAATATAAAACTAATTCACATAAACCCAAAGTAGAGTTCTAAAGAACACAAAAATTTATCAACCAAAAATAGAGATTTAAGAAAATAAAAAATCCACCAGAAAAAAAAAAATAATTGAGAGAGAGAGAGAGAGAGAGAGAGAGAGAGAGAGAGAGAGAGAAATATTTGTTCTTGTGTAGGAACAATATGCATAGAATGAGAGAGATAATGGCAAATTTATAGTAAGATGATAGGAATAAAAATAGCTAATTGAAAGAGTGACATTAAGGTAGAGAGTAGTAGGGAGATGAAAAGGTAAATGAGAGGGGAAAAAGTTACAAAAAGCATAACAATAAGTTGAGAAATTAATTAGAAGAAGAAAGTTAAAAGAAAAAGATAGAGGGTGGGGAATAGATGGAAGATGTGGCACAATGAGAGAGTAGTAACAATAAATGCTAGACTTCAACTTTTAGATATATACAAATATAGAATAGTTGCGGACCTACATGATGCATGAGAATATATAATTATTTGTGATATAGTATAATATATAATTTAATCTCTAAATTTTATAGAAGACAACTTGTGCTCCTTAAAAATTGAACTATTTTTAAAAGTATTTTTCATCTCTATATCTCTAAAAATATATAATAATATTATTTTGGGTGTGATTGTGTGTATGTGAGTCTGTGTGTTTCTTTTTTTAAAGAAACTTAGATATATTGATTAATATTATTCTTTTTTGAAGTGATTCATATTCATTATATAGAAAAAAAAAAGAAAAAAAAAAAGAAAAGAAAAGAAAAGAAGTGGTTCATATTCATCTAACTTTTGCTATAATTTGGTATGTTTTCCTTCTTTATTTTGTTACAACTAAACCTTTTTAAGTTTCAAATTAATTTCTTAAATTTCTCATTCTCTTAAGCATATTATCATGATAATCAAACTTTATCACAAATTTAAAATTGATGATATCACTCAAATAATTGATAGACACATTCGAATACACCACCATGTGGATTGTATTTATATATAAACTTAAATTCTCACTTACAAATATCTAAAAATTAACTCAAACCAACATTGAGAGAGAGAGAGAGAGAGAGAGAGAGAGAGAGATGTGTGATAAGGAATTCAAAAAATACAACACCTGTTTAAAAAAAAATACAACACCAACATATATATAACATATATATATATATATATATCAACACAAGGTAGATATATTAAAAAAAAATCATCAATATAAAAAAAGCAAATTATTCAAGTCATATTTTGCGTAATAGAATGATTTTATATCATTATATACTATATAATGTTATAGGATAACATCTAACTATGAAAAAAAAAAGAAAAGATAACAAATCAAGACTCAACCAAATCACATCAACCTAAAGTTTAACACAAAAATTTATTAACATAAGTAGAGATTCAATAAAGAAATAAAAATCCATCAAAATAAAGAATGTATATATATATATATATATGTGTGTGTGTGTGTGTGTGTGTGTATATATATATATATATATATAGAGAGAGAGAGAGAGAGAGAGAGAGAGAGAGAGAGAGAAGCTATTTGTGTGGAAAAAATATGGATTGACTAAAGGAGAATATAAAATTTATAGTAACTAGTCGCAGACCCGCGCGTTGAGCGTGATAATTTTTTAGATAAAATACTATTTTAGTCCCTAGACTTTATAAAGAATTCATTAAAAAAAATAGTTTTATCATATTTTTCATAATCTTGTCTATAACATTTTTTTTTTACCATTATTATATATTTATTGGTTGATGATTTGCATAACATAGACATTAAATAAGAGATAGAACTATTCATTAGATTTTTTTAAGTTATGGTATATGAAAATTATGATTATATATATATAAGCTTAAATGAAATGTCAAAAAATGAGATTATAAAATTTTCCAACTTTATTTCTAATATAATTTCTAAATTACTAAAGAACATCTCATTTTAATTGTTGATTATTGATTTAATTAAGTAAGTGTAACGGTTGATTTTATTGCACTATAAAGTTTTTAATGTCCACTGTATAGCCATCTCTATTTTATTTCTCACTCCTCTTGACCATCTCCTTATTTTCCAAATAACGGTTATTAATTGACATTTGATTTCATTTCTTTTTTTCTTCCTTCATTTATTCTTTATTATTTTGTATGTTCCCTTGCTAGTTGTAAATTTTGTGGTTATCAATAAGAAATAGATATCATGGATGGCTTAAATAGGTATAGATGTGGTTAAGCTAATGGTATGTCAAAAGTTTTTTTTTTTTTTTTCCTTCTGAATTTTCAAGGAAATATGAAAGGCATTTCTTTAGTTTGGTCTTAATCAATTAAGATATCCATAATATATTAATGGAAGTAATAATGAGCCTTAAATTTTTTTTTTATGTATGAAGTGGTTAGGTTAGTGGTATGTCAAAGTTTTTATATAATAATAATAATAATAATAATAATAATAATAATAATAATAATTTAAAGATAATTCCAAGGAAATGTAAAAGGCCTTAAAAAAAATGTGACTTTTTAAATTGTAGAAATATGATTGTTTTAATTACCTTATTTATAGATTTCAATATTAAGTTATAAGCATCTTAATTAAAGTAGATGAATATATAAGTGCAAAATTATATGTAAAGTTACAACCACACAAAATAAATATGTACTGATAAACAAAAGTTCAATATGTATTGATAAACTAAATTGCATCAACCCAAAACAGAATTCTAATTAACACAAAAGTTCATCAACCTAAAGAATTGATGCAATAAAAAAATTAAACAAAAAATGAAAAACAAATTGAGAGAGAGAGAGAGAGAGAGAGAGAGAGAGAGAGAGAGAGAAGTAACCTTTTTCGTGAGAGAAAACTATTATAGAATGAAAAAAAAATGTCAAATTTATAGTAAGATGTTGAGAGTAAGAAAAGTCAAAATAAAGGAAGATAAAAAGGTAGAGAAATAATGATATTAAGGTAGAAAGTAGTGGGGAGATTGTAAGATCGTTTAGACCCCTTAAACCCAACAGATTAACCTAGAGAATTAGCCAAGTGATTAACTTAGGTAATTTAAGCAGAACTAGGTTAACACAAATATATTGAAAAACAATAAAGCAGCGAAAAATAAAGAACACAAAGAATTGATGACCCAGGAAAACCAAACCGGTAAAAAATCTGGGGAGGATTTAACCTAGCTATCCTCAAGGTAAAACTGAATTCACTATGAAAGAATTGAAGTTTACACAATAAGACTTAGACCACTAACATCCTATTGCTACCCAAGTGTAGGAAACTTACTACCACGACTCCATGATAGCTCCGAGATCTACGGACTCCTTCTTTCTTGAATTCTTCAGCAATCCACAAGTGCACTTGCTTGTATATCTTTGAAGTTCTTTGATTCTGCAACTGTATGATTAACAAGCTCTTGACATAAATCTTGAGTTTGGAAACCCTAAGTGTATGTTAAGGTAAACACCTCTAGATCTCACAATGAGATTCACAAACACAGCATTCAGAACTCTAAAAACGTGGTTAGGGTTTTTCCTTATATACTTAGGGCAAAACATAAAACCCTATACATTAAATGAGCTAGGGCTGAGTTGGAAAATTCTGCAGAAAAATGTTCTGCTCGATTTTCGATTGGTCGAGTCTAATTCTCGATCGATCGAGTCAGGCAGAAAGTGAACAGTGAATTCTACAGTCAACTCGATTCCAACTTTACATAAAAAGCCATACTTTGAGCAAGTCTAATACACAACTTAAAGAATGTTTTGATCATGGTTTGCCAACATTATAAATTGAAGTTCTAATACATTAGTTCCTAATTCTTAGAACCTAACAAACTCCCCCTTTGGCAATCCGTGACAAAACATAGACTTAACAAAAAGCTCAAAGTTTACAAATTGAAACAGCCCATTACAAAATAAAAAGCCACTTAAACAATTCAACCTAACTACTATCTAACAGTTGTAAAGTAGATAGCAGCACGACTGAATCAACCTGTATATTCCTGTAACACTTAACAAACACATAAACGCATATGTGGAAAATATAAGGAATATAAAAAATTCTTGATTTCATATGACACAAAATAAAGACATATATCATGAATAACATCATAAATATAAATCAATAAGCAAAGTAGCATAGTGAAATAAGAAACATAATACATAACAATGTATCTCAACAAAAAATATCTCCTAATCAAGGGCCAAAAAATATAAATATAAAGTGAAGCGCCTAGATACAATATAATAACTCCACAAGCTCCGCAGTATCACAACAAAGTACAAAACTCAAAACTCCCCCTAAAACAAAAATCTCCTCTACAAAACTCTCCAAAATATACTCCCCCTTTTTGTGACAAATTGCCAAAGGGCACTCAATCATCATCAAAAGGAGGTGGAGGAGAATGACGAGAACTCCCCAAATCTGCTCGCAAAGCACGAAGCTCGTCAAGGATGTCCACCAGAAGCTGACCATGAGCCGCCTGAACAGTCACGACAGTATCCATAGTCCGACGAAGGTCAAAAACATCATCAAAAGGTGGAGGGACATCAGCAGCAGCAGCAGCAACAGCAGGATCAACAGACGTCTCAGCTGCAGGAGCATCTATAGAAGAAAAAGGGGTAGAGTGACACCGGAAGGCTCTACCCTAGGACGCTTAGAGCTAGCTCGAAGTTGAGCAGCCCTTTGCCTCAAAAAGGTAGCACCTATAGGAGCAATGACATGTACAGACTCAAAAGCAGGAAAATCACCTAAACCGAGAAAAAGGAGAATCCTATGAATAAAAACGGGAAAGAATAAAACATGAGCTGTAGAACTAGACCGATGAACCTCGTTCAAAGAACGAAGGAACAAATGAGGAAAACTGATAGGAGCATCAGTAACAAGTGCATACAAAAAGACACACCTCTCAAGAGGAATAGTGTAGAGATGAGAAATAGGCCACAAGGAATGACATGCTATCCGAAAGAAGAGATAATGAAGTTCGGAAAGCTCAGCAAAAGTGATCCGAGAATCAGAACCCCACCGGATAGAATGTATGACAAAACATCATCTAGAGGTGGAGACTCCTCATAAGGAAAGACAGGATGATCAACAATGGGCACCCCAAGAGCATCAGACACCACCGAAGGGGTAATGCGATACTCTATACCTCGTAACCAAACCTTAACTAAGGTGTTGGTATCATAGATGTGGATAGAGAGGTTCGAATAGAACTCTCTAATCAAGGTGGCAAGAGGAGGAGGATGCTCAAACTCGAGCAGAGATAACCAACCCCGACGCTCAAAGTTACGTCTCACCTCAGGATCTACCTCATCTAGTATAACCCTACGCTCAGCCCAAGTCTGACGCCTAAGATTTAGGGTCTCATAGGTCACTTGGTTCGACTCACTAGAGAACCGATCGCTATCGAATGAAGGTGAAGGGTCAGAAGTCCTATGGGCTCTAGTTTTCCTAGGCATGGTGCTAAGGAAAGAAAAGAGAGACATAGAAAGAAAAGAGTAAAACAAAAACCAAGGGCAGACTGCAAGTTAGCACAGCAAAAAAAATATAGAAATAACAATTCTATATGATGCATGAACAAAATATGCAAATGATGCATGAACTAATGCAGTGACAAATTCAAATATGATCCAAATTAACAAAATTGACTTGAGCATTAGTGTTAGATTAAAAATACCCAATTTTGAAAAACCCAATTTTCAAAACACAACAAATTGAGAAATTGATCATCACAACAGTTAATTAACACAATATAATGATCAAATTAATCAATCTAACAAGTCAATTTCATCAATTTTAATCAAATTGAACAAAAACCCCAAATTTAGCAATTTCAAGCCCTAGATTCTCAAATTTCCCACAAATCATCAAATTAATCAAATTAAACCATATATAGTGCTTGTATATAGTGTCCCCACAAAAACCCATGATTCATTTGAAAAAGAAAGAGCCAAAATCACACCCAAAAATGCCAAAAACCGAAATGGCGAAAATAACCCAAAAATGCATGAATTAATGCATGAAGCATGAAAATAAAAACAAAAGAGAGGGCAAAAATGTCTTACCGGCCTTGGGAGAGAGAGATTATGCAAAAAGAACGGAGGAAAACGCCAAAAATAGCAAGGATTGCTTTGACCGGTTGGTAGAGAAAAAATGTTTGAAAAGTTTTTCTAAAAAGTGAAGAATCACATGAGAAAAAAACCTTTTTTAAAAAACACTCAGCTCGATTTTCGATCGATCGAAAAACAGATTCGATCGGTCGAAAATCCTTCGATTGATCCAATACCAATCGAGAACCGATCGAAACAAACAGAGACTTTACTGGGATTTTAAAAATATTTTCGATTGATCGAAAAACATACTCGATCGATCGAAAATCTGGAAAAAGTTGAATTTTTGAAAATTTAAACCTATTTGCTCAAAAACTCCTCAAAGCATTATATTTTATGAAAAGAATGCATGAGTATGAGATGAAATATTTTCCAAAAACTCATATTTTTAACCTAGATCTCTCAAAGTAAGATTTTCTCATAATATCCCTCAACCAATCAGACAAGCAAACATGTTTTGCAACAATTTCCAGAAATATTCAAACTTGGGTGGTCAGACCAAAAAGCACACAATACCATGTACACAGTTTAGCAAAGAATAACTTGTGTAGTGTGTGCAACTAACATAAGCTTGAGAAACATGTGAGGTGATATGCACATAGTAATCAATCACAATTTCTACAAAATCCATCACATGAATTTGAAAGAGATTATTACTTAAAGAGTTACATCATATAACTCTCACATCTCCTAGAATAAAAGCTTGCAATCATGTAAGTTTCTTGATTTGCCTCATTATTCAATTTAATTGATTAGAAACTTAATAAAAGCCGGGATAATGTACACACCAATTTTATGAATTGTGAAATTATTATAGCCCAATAATGTACACGCCAATTTTAATAGAGACTACACCTTATGTTCTTTTTGTGCATGTGCTACACTTTCTCGAGTACAAAATCTTACGATATGCACTAAGGTGTTCATGATTGGCTAGTAAACAGTGGTGAGATGGTTATTTATGCCTTTCTCAATAAGACCAAGTCCGACAATCAAAGACATAAGACTTCAAGATCAAGATCATGTGATCAACAAATATAGCATCTTCCCATACAACATGCACAACAAAACTTTAGCTAGTAAAGTGCAATAGAAATAAGTGCATCAAAGCGAAACAAGGTACATTCACATGATATGCAAAATTTGATTGACCAACCTTGTCTTCAAGTTCAAGGAAAAAAATTGCAAAAGCACAATCTGCAAAAAAAAAATTTTATTTTTTTATTATTAAATAAAAAAAACAAACATCCTAGAATGAAATGCATGAATGTTATGCAATGTAAATCCTAGAAACAAAAGGTCACAAAAGATAGAGCAATGAAGTACAAGGACCATGTCAGACAGACTCAATTAGATCGAGCCTTTTGCATCCAAAACTTTTTAGATGCAACTCTTGCATTGGAGTTATGATTCATATTAGAATTTTGACCAACTCCTGGATTGGAATAAAGGTTTAACGCCTTTACCAATTCACCAATAAGTACCATAGGATCATGTGCTTGGGGCACAGGTACTTTAGATTTGTTTGCACGCTTTGCAGCTTGCAACTTAAAACAATTTGGACGAATGTGTCCAGATTTTCCACAAAAATGACAAACCCATGCAGGCTTATTATGCAACTTGCCCTTAGAAGAAGTAGAAGCTCTAGAATGAGAAGCTTGGAGATCAACCCTAATCTTTCTAAGTGGAGTAACATCTACAGATTTGACAGGTTCACTCACCAAGGGTTTGACAATCTTACTCTTAGGAGGTTCAGAAGAGGGAACAAATTTAGTGGAAGAAGGTTCAGGTACGGAGATGCTATCCACAAAACCTAAGCCAGTTTTGTCAGAGGGAGACTTTTGAACACTCAACATGTGATCAAGTTTGGAGCTTGCAGACCTATTAGTTTGTTTTTTAGCAACAGATAATTCAAGTTCCAAACATTTGACTTTATCAAGTAAAAGCATGTTCTCAGTTTTCACATTATTCAAAAGCTCATTTGCATCAAATAGTTTCACAAGTAAATTTTTCTTTTCAAGTTCAAGAGATGCAATTTTCTTTAAGCCTAAATCAACATTCATGGCATCCTTTGCAGCAACTTTGCAAAGTTTATTATAGGCTTCTTGTAAATCTGCATCTTCAGAGAGTTCCCCATCAGAAGGGTTCTCTTCAACAGATACGCTTTCATTAACTACAGTAGTAGCAGTGAAAGCAATGAAGTTTCCTTCCTCATCACTAGCGGATTCATTGTCAGAAACTTTATCATCACTAAGGGTTACAGCCATAGCCTTACCCTTAGACTTCAAGTATGTGGGACATTCAGATTTCAAATGACCATACCCTTGACATCCATAACATTGTTGTCCCAAAGAATTGTTAGAAGGTTGACCTACTTTCTCTTTAAGTTTTTCAGTGTTATTAACCTTAGTGGGGTCATTCCTCCTAATATTTCTAGGTTCAGCAGTGTTCTTGCCTCTTGCCCTTCTGTTATTGTTCCTAAGAAAGTTTCTAAAGTTCTTGGCAAGATAGGCAATCTCTGTAGCAGAGAGTTCATCATCAAATCCACCATCCTCAACATCATCAACAGATTTAAGAGCCATTTATTTGGATTTGTTTGTCTTGGGTAGGTCCAACTCATAGGACTGAAGAGATCCTACAAGTTCATCAACAGGGATGGAGTCCACATCCTTACTTTCAGTGATGACAGTCACTTTGGGTCTAAAGTCCTCAGTTAAAGATCTAAGAATCTTCCTAACAATTTTAGGTTGATCATAGATTTCACCCAAATTATATGCAGAATTAACAGTATCATTCAGTTTAGCATAGAACTCATCAAAAGATTCATCATCATTCATTCTAATGCTTTCAAATCTAGAGGTTAATTGCTGCAATTTATTTATTTTAACTGCCTTTGTGCCTTCATACACAGTCTGGAGGATTTTCCAAGCAGTATGAGCAACCTCAACATTAGAGATTCTCTTAAATTCCTCCATGGAATCAGCATTGAAAATAGCATTCATTACTTTGCTATTGAAAGCAGCTGCCTCCTTTTGAGAAGTTTGCCACTCACTCACAGGAGTAGTGGGCTTCTCCCATCCGTACTCAACGGAATTCCAAACTCTCTCATCAATGGATTTCAGGAATGCTTTCATCCTTACTTTCCAATAAGCATAATTGTTTCCATCAAAGTGAGGTGGAACAACAAGAGAGTGTCCATGTTCCATGACAACAGGGGTCAAGGATCAGCTAAAAGATCAAAAGATCAAACACAAAAGCTACCCACTCTGATACCACTTGTAAGATCGTTTAGACCCCTTAAACCCAACAGATTAACCTAGAGAATTAGCCAAGTGATTAACTTAGGTAATTTAAGCAGAACTAGGTTAACAAAAATATATTGAAAAACAATAAAGCAGCGGAAAATAAAGAACACAAAGAACTGATGACCTAGGAAAACCAAACCAGTAAAAAACCTGGGGAGGATTTAACCTAGCTATCCTCAATGTAAAACTGAATTCACTATGAAAGAATTGAAGTTTACACAATAAGACTTAGACCACTAACATCCTATTGCTACCCAAGTATAGGAAACTTACTACCACGACCCTATGATAACTCCGAGATCCACAGACTCTTTCTTTCTTGAATTCTTCAGCAATCCACAAGCGCACCTGCTTGTATATCTTTGAAGTTCTTTGATTCTGCAACTGTATGATTTACCAAGCTCTTGACATAAATCTTGAGTTTGGAAACCCTAAGTGTATGTGAAGGTAAACACCTCTAGATCTCACAATGAGATTCACAAACACTGCATTCAGAACTCTAAAAACATGGCTAGGGTTTTCCCTTATATACTTAGGGCAAAACATAAAACCCTATACATTAAATGAGTTAGGGTTGAGTTGGAAAATTCTGCAGAAAAACGTTCTGCTCGATTTTCGATCGGCCGAGTCTAATTCTCGATCGATCGAGTCAGGCAGAAAGTGAACAGTGAATTCTGCAGTCAACTCGATTCCAACTTTACATAAAAAGCCATACTTTGAGCAAGTCTAATACACAACTTAAAGAATGTTTTGATCATGGTTTGCCAACATTACAAATTGAAATTCTAATACATTAGTTCCTAATTCTTAGAACCTAACAGAGATGAAGAGGTAAAAGGGCGGGAAGGGAGAGTTTTGAAAAATTAATAGTAAAAATAATGGTTAAAAGATATTTTAATTTTTAAATAATGGAGTTTTTAAGTCACCTTAAATGAGAAAATGTTTAAAAAAATATAAAGTAAAATTGGAAACAAAAAATGATGACGTGGCTGCTGATGTGGCTTAACGTGGGGGTAGCAACATTTTATTCTACGCTTCAGGTTTTTTTTTTTTTTTTTTAATAATAAAAATAAATAAAGGAATGAATGTAAGGATCAAGCCCCAAGTATATGGAAAGTAATCAACGTATACACCAATATAAAACTGTCAAGAAAAAATAAGGCATAAAAAATGCAAAAAGATAGATTACTGAAGTCATCATTCCTAGGACCACCAGTGGAAAAAACCCACAATAGTCAAGATCTTATTAGAGCCACCATCAACTCAAAGAAGGCTACCATGGAGGGAATTAGAGCATGCAATTTCTAGTTAGGAAACCAATTCCCACTATCTCTAATGATCCAATCCACTTATCACATTATGACATAACAAAGTTTCCCACTGTTGGCCAAAACTTATCTACATGAAAAGTTATTGGTTTCCTAAGTTATTTCTTATCTCTAGTGCAGCCATGAATATAGGTGAAAGAACAGAGTCAGGTTCAAAAAACTTATTTTTAAGAAATCCTAGTAGAAGTTGTGTGTTTATGAACACTACCATGATCTAGGAGCAAACTTTATTATTTTTAGTAGTTTCTCAATTTATCCATAGAAGAGTGAACCCAGCCACTTTACCTCTCTTGAACGAAAACATAGGGCTCAAGAATTTGAAACACAAACTTAAGCCATCCACCAGGCTACTAAAGCTTAGGTCTACTTATTGAAGTCATGATTTTTTTTTTTTTCAAGTTCAAATAAAAAATATAATATATAGATTAATATGTATAATGCAGTAGGATAATATTTAATCAAAGAGAATATAAAAGATAACAATTTAAAACACAAAACTAAATTGCATCAACCCAAAGTAGAATTCTAATTAACACAAAAGTTCATCAACCTAAAGAATTGATGCAATAAAAAAATTAAACAAAAAATGAAAAACATATTGAGAGAGAGAGAGAGAGAGAGAGAGAGAGAGAGAGAAGTAACCTTTTCTTGTGTGAGAAAACTATACATAGAATGAAAAAGAAAATGTCAAATTTATAGTACGATGTAGAGAATAAGAAGAGTCAAATTAAAGGAAGATAAAAAGGTAGAAAAACAATGATATTAAAGTAGAAAGTAGTGGGGAGATGAAGATGTAAAAGAGAGTGAGAGTTTTGGAAAATTAACAGTAAAAATCAACTTAAAGGAGAAAATGTTTTAAAAAATATATAAGTAAAATTGGAAACAAAAAATGATGACATGGCTGCTGACGTGGCTTAACGTGAGAATAGCAACATTAAATGCTACACTTCAACTTTTAATAATATATAGATTGAATTTTTCATTGCATGTTCTGCCTTCACAACCCAAAACAAAAAGGTTTCGCCGTTACAAAACATAGACACGTTGTTGATACTGGCCTCACTCTTCTGGCACAGGTTGGAATGGAAACTAGTTTTTGGGTATATAAAGACTTCAATTGCGCTGTTTATCTAATATATCGTTTTTTAACCAGAGGGCTGGACTACGTTTCTCCTTACAAAAACCTTTTCAACCTCCATTGCGATTACTCAGGCTTACGTGTTTCTGAGTGTGAATGTTTTCCTTTGCTAAGACCCTATGACAAACGCCAACTCAATTTTCACTTTAAACCATGTGTGTTCTTAAGGTAATTTTTAAACTAACAAGGTTTTCTTAGCCATTCATAAAATGATTTATTGATTAAATAAATCATGTGATTAAACGAAACGAATAGTTTTATCAATCATCATTAGTGGAAGAATTTTATTTGGAGGTGAACTGTTTCATTAAAAAATATATATATAAAAGTGAGATATTATATAGAAAATAACTATGTAATCATGGATATGAATATGATACAATTTACCATTAATATAGGAGAGAAAAATTATAAATATAGGGAACTTTTTTCAAGGATTGAACTTTTTAACTTTCATCATGGTGCAATAGTACTGCAACCGAATCTCAATTTGTGATCCTCAGCTCACGGACACAGAACCAACTGTTTCACGTTTTAGTCAACTTGTGGGATGCAAATGTTTCGTGTTTTACCTTTGTCAAGAAATGGGTTAGCAATGTTTCATGTTTAATCAATGTAGTCGTGGTCCTTTCAGTAATGAAAAGTCTAAGTTTTCAGCTTTTGCGAGAGATTTCAAAGAAATGTGTGGGAAAAGAAGCAAAATAACTGCTCCTCGCATTCAAAATCGTGATGCACACAAACCAGAATATTTGTACTATATATGTGGGAAAAAGAATCAATCACGGCTCCTGTCATCAAAAATCATTATTATCACAAACCATAATCATTGTACAATAAATGTAGCCATGTGGGAGTTGTACAATGGGTCCTATTAAAGGACCCGACCCCCCCACACCCAACATGGGTGGGTCTATAAACAATGGTCTGAATAGTTGGGCGTATGAACAAGTTATGGGACTTGTACCTCGAATTCGAAATACAAGCATGTCAGTTCTTCTAGTCTTGCTATGTTGCTTTTGTTTAGAATTTGTTTCTGCTTCAGACACCATTACATTTTTTCAACCCATCAGAGACTCTGACTACATAATCTCCAATCGGAGTTCTTTCAAACTGGGATTCTTCAGCCCAGATAATTCTACCAATCGCTACCTCGGAATATGGTATAATAAAAAATCTGTCCTACCTGCCCAATGGGTAGCTAACAGAGATAAACCCCTCAAGGATTCTTCTGGGGTTCTTACTATATCTGAGGATGGAAATCTTGTCCTATTAAATGGACGAAAGGAGATTCTTTGGTCATCAAATGTTACAAACTCTGTTGTCAATTCGAGTGCCCAGCTTCTAGATTCGGGGAACCTAGTCTTGCGAGAAAACACTACAGGGACAACTGTATGGGAGAGTTTCCAAAATCCTTCTGATACACTCTTGCAAACAATGAAATTCAGCACCAATGTAAGAACAGGTGAGAAAGTGCAGTTCACATCATGGAAAAGCCACTCTGATCCATCCATTGGAAGCTTCTCTTGTGGCATTCACCCTCAAAGTCTTCCTCAAATATTCATTTGGAAAGAGGGAAGCCCCCATTGGCGCAGTGGTCCATGGAACACTAGGATCTTTATTGGAACACCAGAAACAGATACGGTGTTTCACGATGGATTTAGTCTCGTAGAGGATCAAGATGGAACATATTCTTTCAGTTGTTCTTATGTGACCGATTCTTTGTTTCATTATGTCCTGACTACCGAAGGAGATATAGTGGAAAGATATTGGGATTATGAGAAAAAAGATTGGGGGATTGTGTGGAATGCTGTGCAGAGTGAGTGTGATGTTTATGGTACGTGTGGGGAATTTGGAAGCTGTAACCCACAAAGTTCGCCAATTTGTAGCTGTTTACCTGGGTTCGAGCCAAAGAACACAGAAGAATGGAGTAGCGGAAATTGGACTAGTGGATGTGAGAGGCGGACACCATTGCAGTGTGAGAGGATGAACAGTACTGGTGGTGAAGCCGGCAAAATTGATGGGTTTTTGAAACTGAAAATGATAAAGGTGCCAGACCTCACAGATTCATCACCTGCTCATGAAGATTATTGCAGACAGCAGTGTTTAGAGAATTGTTCTTGTATAGCTTATGCATATGATATTGGCACGGGTTGTATGTCATGGACTAGAAGTTTAATTGACACACAGAAATTCTCCAGCGGTGGAGTTGATCTTTACATTCGTGTCGCCTATTCAGAACTCGGTGAGTTGTTTTGTACTGCTGGTCCAGTTGTTAGGTATTGAGGAGTTAATACTTTTTTATGATTTACAGATACAGAGAGAGATGTGATAAAAATAGTCAGAATCACCGTGATCATAGGAACAGTTTTTACTTCAATCTGCATATTCATATTGTGGAGGTGGATGGCTAAACATAAAGGTAATATTTCCACTATAAGTAACAACACAATGGACTAGGAAATGTTTCTATATATTAGAAATTACTCACAATGTAGTAAAAATCAGCAAGGAGAAACAAAGCAAATGGGATTTTATTATTCAACAGAGAAGCACATAAACAATTTCCAATTGAAAACATGCTTGGAGACAATCTGAACCAAGTTAAAGTCCAGGAGCTACCACTATTTGATTTTGAGAAGCTGGCGAGTGCAACAAACAACTTCCATCAATCTAACAAGCTTGGTCAGGGTGGATTTGGTCCTGTATATAGGGTAATGGTTAATTATTTGAATATGTAGTTAAATATGTAGTTAATAATTTGAATATGTAGTTAATTATTTGAGTTTTATTCGCAGGGAAAATTAATAGATGGACAAGAAATTGCTGTAAAAAGACTTTCCAAAACCTCTGGACAAGGCTTAGAAGAATTTATGAATGAGGTGGTGGTAATATCTAAACTACAACATCGGAATCTTGTCAAGCTCCTTGGTTGCTGTGTTGAAGGAGAAGAGAGGATGTTGATCTATGAATACATGCCAAACAAAAGTCTAGATGCTTTTCTATTCGGTTAGTTAATTTTGATTCCCTTTCTTTTTACAAGAATATTTCACCTTTCTATTTTTTAATTTTTTAATTTCATGTATAGAAATTACTAAAGATGTTAAGGGCCAATCCTAGTCATAAGTCTATTATAAACCTTTAATACGAGTTTATTATATCCAATCCTACTCAGTGTCCTTGTACGGTACTCCTAATCCTACTATAGTACGTGCACCATGTTAATTCCCTTTGTTCTTTCTTTTTCTCTTTCTTTCTTTATTTGTCTTTTTCATATTTTCTAATATACATCAATTTAATTTTGCTCTCTTTTTACACGGTATTAGTAAATCTGGAGTTAACGTGGTTTAGCCTTAGAGACTAACATCCACAACAGAAGCTCTTGATGGCTAAATCTCTGTTATTAACTCATATATATGGTAGACTCAATTCTAAATTAACAGTAAGTAAACTATGTTACAATACTTAAATTATGATTTCTTTGTTTGCACTCCAAATAAGATTATAATTACATTACTTAGATTCTATGTAGCATCGATTAGAAACAATGAACCTGGACTAGAGTTATATAACAGATTTGTGCCTTGACTCAAATTAGATGTTATTTTTTTAACAGAAATATTTTGTCACTGTGCTATGAGATAATGGAACAATATTCTTTGCTGTGGTACTTCAGTTGAAACATAATTTTCTGATGAATTTTACCAAATAAACTTTTGTAAACTTCATATTCATTCATCTTGTAAATTTAATTCTCACGTTCTTTCTCTTGTTTCATTTTGATTAAATTCATTAGATCCACACAAAAATAAATTGCTAGATTGGACAAAACGCTTCAACATTGTTGAAGGAATTGGTCGAGGTTTGCTATACCTTCATAGGGATTCTAGATTAAGAATTATTCATAGAGATCTAAAGGCAAGTAACATCTTGTTGGATAAAGAACTAAATCCAAAAATATCAGATTTTGGTACTGCCAGGATTTTTAGAGGTGATGAAGACCAGGCTGATACTAGAAGGGTCGTCGGAACTTAGTAAGTACACTTGATTTGTTAAATTTAATTTTTAGCGATACTAATATATGAGATGATAAGATCTGGATGTGTTTTATTGTTGGAATTCAGTGGCTATATGTCCCCTGAATATGCAATAGAAGGGCGATTTTCAGAGAAATCAGATGTCTTCAGTTTTGGAGTTTTGTTGCTAGAGATAGTTAGTGGAAAAAGAATTACTTTTTATGATGAAGAGCAGTCCCTGACTCTTTTAGGACTAGTAAGTCATCTTATTGCCTCATTTTTTAAAACCTCCATTGCTCTGTTTTATTTTTTATTTTTATAATTAGTTTTGGTATTTTGTGCAAACAATTTCTATCTTGTTTTCATTTTCCAGGCATGGAAATTGTGGAATGCAGACAACATTGTAGCATTAATAGACCCGATGATTTATGAAAAATGCTTTGAAATGGAGATGTTGAGATGCATACATGTTGGGCTGTTGTGTGTGCAAGAATTTGCTAAAGATAGGCCAACTGCATCTGTTGTTGTTTCTATGCTCAAAAGTGAAATTGTTGATCTGCCTCGTCCGAAGAAACCAGCATACACCGAAAGGCATATGGACTTAGATACAAAGTCCTCTCAAAGCAGTCAAAATATATGCTCTGTTAACAACGTTACTATTACAATGGCTCAAGGTCGATAGCTAGCATGTGTTCTGAACAAAATTATGTCGTGGTTATATATTCATTTTGAACACTTTGAGAAAATCCAGAAAACCTTTGTCAATATTAATCGAAGTGAATGAATATTCAAAATAACTGGACATGAATTTTTTATTAGAGAAGCAGTAGAATTTATTGAATTCTATCATACATAATTTAACTGAAATATGATTATATTCCTTTTTTTTTTTCTTTTTTTTTTCATATGGTATCAATACTAATTCATCGGTTAATTTCCTCTTTAATTTCCACCTTGAGTCCCCGGTCAAACATTCAATCTAAGAACTAAAGTATATAACCATATTCTGTTCTTAGTACATTTACGAAGATCTATCTCGCTTTAACAAACTATTTTAAATATATTATGGTGAATATAGAAAAGAAAAGAGGAAATGAACAAGAATTACTGAATGTAAAGACTTCTCTATTCGGTACGTTTTGTTTGTATAGGAGAGGGGTATACATTGAGATTTCAGTGAGTTATACTGGAAAGAGTTTAGGACCTTAATTTTGTCTTGAATCAAAGGTTTAATTGACATGCCTTGATTCAGGTCATGAATTTTTTTTTTTGATGAACTTCAATCTTTATTGCAGAAAAAACTAAACAAAACTACAGTCTGCCTTACACACCAAAGCTAACACATCTTTGGTTCAATTCATGATTGACGACTGAATACATGTACAATAAATATGAAAATTATTTTGCATTAACTATAATAGATATACTAATGGCTTAAGCCATCTTGATTTTGAAAATGAGATCAAAAAGACTAATAGGTGGATGAAATTTTGTGAACACATTGACAAGTTGATCTTCAAATGAGACAAATTGCAAGTGGATGCTATTATGGTGAAGATGGTGACAGATAAAGTGGCAATCGATCTCAATGTGTTTGGTGGCCTCATGGAGCAATATGGATAGCACTCCAATTGTCATAGTGGATATGGGTGCTAGTCGTGTGAGGAGCATCCAAATGGGCTAAGAGCCATCGAAGCCATAACAGTTTTGAAATGGTATTGGCAAGGGTTCTATATGCAACCTTCACGTTGGAGCGGGCAATGGCATATATATTGCTTCTTACTACACTAGGAAGGGAGGTACCAAGCAAAAAACAATAGCTAGTGGTAGGAACAACAACCCAATTTGCATCAACTAGGAGCCATTGAAGCCATAGAAATTCATAAGTTTTACTGGAGAGGGCTCTATACTCTACCTCAGGCTCAGTGCTCGAGCAGGTAATAACTAATAACCAATTTCCAATGATTCAATAGGTATGAACATGGAACTTACCAGAAACAAATGAACATTCGTATTAGTTCAAAAGAATTTCTACTGGTGTGTCAGCCAATTAGAGAGGTACGTATACCCAAGAGCCTAATCTACTGAAGGTCTTGGCCTCAAAAGAATGGATAAACCGTATAAGCTTTGATTTTGAGCTGATAAGTAGGTTCTAATTCAGATAAGACATGGTTCATTTCGGCATCTCCTCAAATTCAAATATTTTTTTCTGTCTTCAGTTCTAATCTTCAAGATTGAAGAAATCAGCTTCTCCCATCTAGAAAGGAATTTACAACTAGTCATGGCTCCATACAATCCCAATACCAATGTATGGACTAATTCCTGGGTCCATGCAATCTCCACCCTCCCAACTAATCCCAGAAATCAACCGAGTAATAGACCTCAGTCTCCTTGCTTCAAAGCAATGTAACAATGATCATCTTTTCATTTTTTTTTTTTTTAAACTCTTAATGTAGTCATTTACATTCAAAACATCTAAAGATTCCATCATCTGGGTCAAACTAATAGAGTCACTGAAAAGATTTTCGCATCTTCCCCTTCTCATGCCCATGTTGAGGCAGCTTTACTCGCGGTCTCCATTGACGCTGTTATCAAGGCCACCTCTTGCTGAGACTGGTCCATCAGAGCGTTCATTTATTGGCATAACCCATAAACAATTGGACATGTTGGGCCACTTGTTGTATGTCGATGGAACTCTAACCCATCAACTTTGTTCTGGATTGGACTCCCGTTGATGCTTATTGGTAGGGTACCCTTTTTTTGCTTCTTTTGATTCTGAATAACTTTTATCTTCATTTACCCAAAAAAATTATACAACTAATATATATGTCAAGTTAAAGAAATTAAATTTCATAGACCATCTAGTTGATTTTTTGGTGTGTGCAATTCCCTGATCCCAAATAGAAGATAATTGAAAGGAGAAATTCTTCAAGAATGGTCCAAGATCCACTAAACATAATTGTATAAATAAATAACTATTTTACCATTACAAAAGATAAATAACATATAAAAAATGTTCAAATCTTTTGATACAGAAATATTATTGGGTAAATTGCAAAGTTAGTCCCTATTTTTTATACCATATTTTAATTTGGTCCCTAACCTTTCAATTGTGTTAATTTGATCTTTAACCATTCAGTACTATATCAATTTAGTCCTTATTATTAAGTGTTGGATGAAAATTGATGACGTGTCTAACAGATTGAATAAACTATTATTTTCATGCCACGTAAGTGGACATCTGGAATGTTACGTCATATTACATAATTCACTAACTCATGTTTGCACGTGAGGGTATCTATGACTATTTGGGATTAAAATCCCTGAATCTGCTCCTCAGATTTTGAGAGCAGCCAGCACTTGGTCCACAAAGAAAGGGCGAGGCTATGAGGTTTCGGCTGCGAGGGGCAATGACAAGGTCCAGCGGTGAGGTCCAGCTCTGTTCCGATTAGTTTTTGCTCTCTCTATCACGCATCTCTCGCTATTGCGATCTCTCTCTCTTTGTCACAGCTGAACTGAAATGGGTCAGAGACTTTAATTTCATGGGTTTTGCTTGTTTTGGATGTTGGGATTTGTTGTGGGAGTACTTGTTCATGTGCTTATTTTGGGTTTTGCATGTTTCAAGAATGGGACTGATAGAGAGAACATAGTAAATATATTTGTTGTAGAAACTAGGCCTGTACGCGGTTCGGTTCGGTTGGTTTTGGAGGAGTTTTTTGCACTGCATCTATTAGGTGCGGTTTTCTCTCATAACTAACCGCACATCTCCTATAGAAGAAAAAAACCGGTCTATACAAGGTGCGGTGCATTCCATCAGTTCGGTGCGGTTAGTTCGGTTATGTGTATTATACTTATTATACTTTTAAAGAGAGAAAAATATCTTACACAGTAAAATGAGTTTTTTTTTTTTTTTTTTTTTTAAAGAAACAAACACACAAAAAAAGAGGAAAAAGGTTCCAACAGAAAAATATACCACAACTCCTCCACTTAAAAAGCATGAAAATTGAGTTAACTAAAAAAAAAAAAAAAAAAGTTCTAAAATGCCACAGTTTAAAAAATAAAAAAAGCTAGGCACAAGTTCATTAAATGGTTCAACAGGTGGAGGAGACTCATTTGGTCTTTAAATGGTTTTAAAATAAAAGTTTAAAACTATACAGTATTATTAAAGTATACTATATTATAATATAATATAAATTTTGGCACTATCTTCTTCTTCAAAATCAAGTTGCAGACGTCTCTATCAAAAAAAAAAAAGAAAAAAAAAGAAAAAAAAAAAAAAGAAAGCTAGGCAGATTCACGTAAAACATATATATGGTATATATCGGTCGGTTTGATTTCTCTTCGGTGTGGAAATCTTGCAGCCAATCACCAGACCGGCCGACGTCGGCAACAGAAAAGGACTGCCGACACCATACCTGAAAGCTTCGATAGAGCCTTCCGTTGGTCGGCTCGGCGCGGCTCCGGTCGGTTTTGTCGGCGTCAGTTTGTTCTTGAACAGCCCTAGTAGAAACTGGAAAGTAACTAAGTTCTCAAAGATCCAGTTTTTATTTTTATTTATTTATTATACTCCTACCAATTTTCTTCGTCCTAGGACCTTATATAAGCATCAAATCTCCCAAAAGAACCTGTTGATACAAAATCAAACTTCAGATTAATTTTATTAAAATAGCAAAGTTACATCATTAGAAAGCCACAAAAATAAATTTGTATAAATTAATACACCAAAATAAGCAAAACCCATGAAATTAAAACCATGATTCACTTGGAAATTTGGAATTTGATCCCAAAAAGACACTCACGTGCAACAACTGAATCATTCCCTCACATTAAAAAAAAAAAAAATGTAATATGATGCGGCATTCCTAGTGTCCACCTACGTGACATGAAAATAATAGTTTATTCGGTCGGTTAGACACATCAACAATTTCCATCCAACACTTAAAATCAGGGACTAAATTCATGTAGCATTGAAAGGTTAGGGACTAAATTGACACAATTGAAAGGTAATAGACCAAATTGTGATATGATATAAAAGATAGGGACTAACTTTGTAATTTACTCAATAATATTTCATTTATGCATGATCCAAAATTGTATTAACACCATATTAATGTTGAACGAGCATTATTTTACAACATACATCTCAAGGCACATCAAAACCCAAGGGGCTGACCCACCAAAATTAATGATCAGTAAAGTAATCAGAAGTAGACAAAACACAACCAATTATATTATAAACCAAAGACACCAAACTGCTACAAAAATCCTATAAATACTGGTCTCAATCAACAAATAAAATATATTTCCTAGCAACAAACACTTTAGTTGAATCCAAGAAGAAACTTATGTTTCTTTTCATTCAAACTAGTAAGTTGCCCGTGCAATGCACGGATAATTTTGTGATATTTTATGTAAACAGTTTTGAATAATGTTGTACATAAAATATAAAGAAAAAGTAAACTAAATTGAAGTAAAGAAACATATATATTTTGAGATATTAAAAATTGCTTTAGTAGCTTCACTACATATTTGTAGCCTTCTTAAGGTAAGATTATTATTTTTTTAAATCATGAAATCAAAAATAAATGCAAAAGAGTAACGGGAGCATGAAAATAAACTAATTTGTATTGTGTTCACATATTTCATACTATGAAATAAAAGTATACCCAACTCTCTTACTGTCTTTCACTCATCGATAGTACAATATTAAGACGTGGTGTAGGCAAGTGTGTATGCATGTGTCTTATAGATGATTTAAAATTAAATCATGTTAGAATATGACTTTACATTACGCACCAAATATTCTCTCTACTTATATACTCAAAACTAAAACTAACTAACCAAATTACCTATACCTAAATCATATTTAAGCCCTTAATTTAAAAAGAAAAAAAGATTACTTATAAGGGTTTCGGTGTCTTCATGGTGGTGGGAGGCCAGTATAACGGAGGTGGTAACCCCTCAAATTCCTCTTTCTCTCTCTTTCAAATGTTTTGTTAGTCTCAAGTCATTTTCGTAATATATAGTGAAATAGTGCCTTTTATTTAATAATTCACAACATTTTTATGTCTCTCTATCTCTCTCTAGAGTCTTATCTCATTAGTTATTACTATTAGTCCTTACTTTTTTTTTTTTTAAATACCAAAACAGTGGTTATACTAAAAGACATGAGGAATAGTAAAAGGTGTGGTGTAAGCTTAGGTAATTAATGAGATATTAATGAGATAACAGTAAAATAAGATAATGTGAAATAAAAAATTTAAAAAAAAAAACTTAATGAAAGAGGTAAAAAAATGTTAAATGCAAAATTAGAGTGCCACTTGACAGGACCTCATGCATTTTCGCATGAGGTCTCTCAGAGAGAGACATTTTGTAACAACTTTTATTCTACAATATTCCTCCAATTTTTTTTTTTTTTTTTGCTCATTCCTTGAACTAAAGTATTATAATGGTCATGTGTGTGCAATTTATAATTGTTGTTTCACTGCATATTTATAGCCTTCTCAAGGTAAGATTAATTTTTTTTTTTAAATCATGAAACCAAAAATAAATGCAAAAGAGTAATGGGACCATGAAAATCAAATAATTTGTGTTGTGTTCACATATTTAATACTATGAAATAAAAGTACGTCCAACTCTCTCACTGTCTTCAACTCATTGATAGTGTGACATTAAAACGTGGTGTGGGCAAGTGTGTATGCACGTGTCTTATAGATGATTTAAAACTATGGTAGAATATGGCTTTACATTGCGTATCAAATATTCTCTCTACTTATATACCAAAAAAAAAAACTATTCAATCTAAATACCCAAACCTAAATCAGATTTAATCCCCTAATTAAAAAGAAAAAAAAATACCCATAGGGGTTTTAACATCTTGATGGTGGTGGGACTCCAATATGACGAAGGCGACAGCTCCTCAAATTTCTCTTTCTCTCTCTTTCAAATGTTTTGTCAGTCTCAAGTCTTTTATAGTGAAACAATGCGTTTTATTTCACAATCCACAACATTTTTTTGTCTTTCTATCTCTCTCCAAGGCCTTATTTGGTCAGTTATTATTATTAATCCTTAATTATTATTTTTTGCTTTTTTAATATATTAAAATGGTGGCTATGTTGAAAGACATGAAAAAGAGAGAAATGTGTGATGTAAGTTTAGGCAATTAATGAGAGACTAATAAGATAACAGTAAAATAAGTTAATGTAAACTTTTGGATAACTGTAAAAAAAACTTAATGAAAGAGGTAAAAAAAATGCTAAATGCAAAATTAAAGTGTCACTTGGCAAAACCTTATGCACTCCCGCATGAGATCTTTGCATATATATATATATATATATATATTTATATTTATATATATTTATATTTATATTTATATTTATATATTGATGATTATTCCTTTATAACTACTAATCACTAATCAACGTGAGTCTTAAAAAACTTTGTGATAGGACTCTATCATATGTACAAAATAAGCATAAATTTTTTTTATCTTTATTTAAAAAAAAAAAAAAAAAAGATATTGCTATTGTGTTCATCCTTATAAGAATTTAAGCATAGATTAAATTTTCATTATTTTTGACAATTTTTCTTTGATTCCTTTATAATTTATATATTGCGTTGGTTTAAATGAATTTTTTCTCATGCTTTCAGAGGATGGACTTTAGATAAGATGTTCAATTTTTATACGCCAAGCATTGACTATAAGTCTTGTACATGGAACAAATAGAGATAAGAAATTAAGAATATGGTCCATTTTGGTCGGCCTTAGCTTGATTTGTCTAGACATCAATTTTCTCTCTTGCCAAAAATCTGACTTATTTTAGGTGGAAGTTTCCTTGATTATTACTTGTATACAAAATTCTAGGATCATTAAATTGGAATAGGTCCCTTACTAACCTAACCAATTGGAATAGGATGAAATTTCTTCCCATCCACACTAAACGTTGTATATACTACAAATTTTTTCTGTGTCTCATAATGATACTCAAAATTCCAAATTTTTTTTGTGTCTCATAATGATCCAAGTCCAACATGATTGAGAGTTGTAATTGAGACTATGGCTCAGAAGCTTTACTATTCAATACTTTGCGAGAAAAATTAAACACTCATTTGATGTAATAGGAGATTATGGAATTTGACATTGTATACACTGGGGTTTGTTCTTGATGTTGTGAAATTGCTGTAGGTACTAAAAACTCTAGTTTGATTAGTTGGTAGGTCATGTTCTTTAATCGTGAAAAGTCTACAGTGGAAAACTTTTATGTTCCTACAATAAATGTTTTGGAGAGAAAATTGTTAGCCTCCCTCATCCCATTGGGACCCCCCCCCCCCCTATTTATACAAAGGAAAAAGGGTCCAATATTCCTAAGTGTGACTTAGTTACATGGAATTTTTGTGCAATTGTGCCTAGATTTCTTTAAAAGTTTAATTATAATTTTAAACTCTAACTTGGTGATTTTATATGATTTTTGTGGTTTGATTTTGATTCAGTAAAGACATATTAGCCAAAAGAAATGAAGGTAGAGCTATTAAAGAAATCTGTACTTTTAGATTAGCAATTACAGATGGCTAATGCTGCATTATCATTTGTGGTTGTGGTATAAATAAGAGGTATGTTGTTTGGGCGACTAATTGAGGCAAAGCAATTAACCATATTAAAAGGGATTAGCAACTTTTTTTTTCTCCTTTACCATTTATGGTATGTACATGCCTTTTTCACATATGCTCAAGTGAACTACCCATTAGGATTTGGTGTGTGTGTGTGTGTGTAGAGTGCCATCTGGATTAGTCACCCGAGAATCTAGAATCAAGAAGTGAAATTCTAGTCGAGGGTCATATAGCTGAATTTACACCTCCTCATACACAAAGTGTCTAGGGTTTAAGGGAGAAAAGATTCAAGTTGTGAGGTTAGTAGCATATTGTAATTATTTCTAAATTAAAAAAAAAAGAAAAAGAAAAAGAAAAAAGAAAGATATAGAGATATATATATTGTTTTCCTTGAGCTAAAGCAGTTGCGATGGAAGTGTGGAGTGTATGGGTTTTTTTTTTTTTTTTAGTTCTTGAGTATTTTGGATCGTTTCAAATGAGTAATAGCTCCTCTTAGGCTCCTAAAATTTTTGGTTTATTGATTTTGTTATCTATAACTTTGATTCTTCTTTACCTAATAAAGTTTGGAATTTTCTGTAAGTACATTTTTTCTTCAAAAAAATGAATAGAAATCTCCCTTCATGTTCATGCTCATGTCAGTGTTTATATTTGTTTCTTTTGCAATACTCAATAAGTTGTTTACTCATTTTGTGAATTATCAATTGTAGTTAACACTCCATTTCTTTCAATGAAAAACCTTGTATAAAGATAGTTTTCCTTATTTTCTAGTGTTTTGTAGCATAAAAAGTATAGTTTATTTTTAGAGATTGTCTTCCATTAAATTTTTTTGGAAAACAACTTTATCTCATAGCAATCTAAATAAAGGAATTTAGGGGGTTGTTTTTCAACTCATTTAAAATTTCTACCAAACATTGGAAAATGAGATAGTTTTATAGAAAATACTTCTTGAAAAATGACTCATTTCTAGAAAACATTATTATTAAAACAAATAGAGCGTAAGAAAAAAAGTATAAACACAATACTATTCAATTAAACTAATGTGAAAAATTAAATCTATTAGACTAAAAAAATGGATAAGAAAATGAAAATTTCACAAAAAATTTCTAAAATAGAATTAAAATAATTTTTACTCAATATTGTTTATCAAGCAATCATGTACTAACAACATTCCAATCATTATGTGCATAACGGGGTGATGAAATGGTTGTTCATTTTATTTAAGAAATGTGATCTAGCTAATAGAAATTATAGAAATACAATAAATTTCATGTGTAGTCATGAATCATACTTTTACATATATCTTATGCATTTTATGAGTTTTATTTTATATAAATGTATTTCATAAAATTAACAAAATTTATCATAAAACCTTCATTGTATTTTTTAAATCACTATATAAAAATTAAAGAAGTTTTTTTCCCAAAAAAAAGTTCTCCAATTATAATATTTACCAAAAAAGATCATACAAAAAAAATCGTGCAACACACAGGCCAATAACCAGTCTATATATATAATTAAAGCCAAAATTAAGAGAAAATTCAATTAGATTCTAAATTGGATTCCAATTGTTGTCTAATTTTACGCCATGTGTCCAATTTATGGTTTTTTTTTTTTAAAGCATTGATTCCAAATACCAATGGACTCACCATTCCAAAGACATTGCAATATACTAACTTTTTTTTTTTTTAATGAGATAGTGGCTCCTGAAAAAGGGCCATATATGGGACTGTGATTTCATAAACAACATGTAATTTTAAATGGAGTGATAGTATAACGATGGACTCCTGTTGATGCTTATTGGTAGGGTCCCCTTTTTTGCTTCTTTTGATTCTGAATAACTTTTATCTACATTTACCCAATAATTTATACAACTAATATATATGTCAAGGTAAAGAAATTAAATTTCATGGAGCAACTAGTTTATATTTTGGTGTGTGCAGGATTTACTGTGTAAATCTGTCTGGCTCGATCGATTGAGAATTAGACTCGATCGATTGAGAATTAGACACAATCGATCGAAAGTCGTGTAGATTGTTTTTTTGCAAAATTTTCCAACTTAGTCCAAGTCCGTTTGACCTGTAGGGTTTTGTGTTTTACCCTATGTTTAAAAGGAAAGACCCTAGCCACGTTTTATGGTTGCTCTTTATGCTGTGTGTGTGAATCTTATGTGAAATCTAGAGGTGTTTGCCTTCACATACACTTAGGGTTTCCAATCTCAAGATTAATGTCAAGAGCTTAATGATCAATTTAGCTGCTGTTTCAAGAGCTTAAAGATATACAAGCGGGAGTGCTTGTGCTTGCTGTGAATCCAAGAAAGAAATAGTCCGTGGACTCGAAACTGTCATGTGGTCGTGGTAGTAAGTTTCCTACTCGAGGTAGCAATAGGATTTTAGTGGTCTAAGTCGCTATTGTGTAAACTTCAATTCTTTTATAGTGAAATTGTTTTACCTTGAGGATAGCTAGGTTAAATCCTCCCCAGGTATTTTACCAGATTGGTTTTCTTGGGTTATCATATTGTTGTGTTCTTTATTTTTCGGCACTTTGCAATGATATGATTTATTTGTGTTAACCTAGATCTACATAAATTACCTAAGTTAATCACTTGGCTAAAATAACTAGGTTAATCTGGTTGTGTTTTAAGGGGTCTAAAAACTTAACAGATATAAAAAATAATATTACATTTATGCATGATCCAAAATTATATTAATAACATATTAAAGTTAAATGAGCGTTATTTTACAACAAACATCTCTAGGCACATCGAAACTCAAGGGGCTGACCCACCAAAATTAAAGATTAGTAAAGTGACTAGAATAGATAGAACACAATCAACTACATTATAAACCAAAGACAACAAACTGCTATAAAAATCCTTAGTAATATTGGTCTCAATCAACACATAATATATATTACCTAGCAACAAACACTTTAGTAGAATACAAGATGAAACTTATGTTTTATTAATGAAATATGTGGTTTTGACTTTATATGTGAAAGTTGTAAGTTGGTTCTCATGAGCCTACCAGATTTTAGCTATATGGTAGTATTGACAAGTTTGTAGTATATTAGTGTACTTATTTTCAAAATTCATTAATTTTGTTCTTCTTCATGAATTTTTTTTATACACATTATGAATTTGTTTTAATTTAGTATTTTAGTTTATGTTTATGTTTATGTATATGCATATGTTATCGTTTACGTTTGGATTTTCTTGTGTGTTCATATGTGTGCATGCATGTGTACACATGTACTTGTGTGTGTGTGTGTGTGTGTGTGTGTGTTTGCGCGAGTGTGTGTTAATGGGAAGTTTCTTAGGCACTAAATTCATTAGATAGGAGTTGTACAAGGCAACGTACTTGCACCTGTGAAATTTAAAAGAATTAATCTTTTATTCAAATAAAGCATAAACAAGGATTTATTATTTTGGTAATGTTTTCTCTTCCTAGTTCCTAGATAGCTAATAGGTCTATATAAACAATTCAGAATTTATAAATTTTAAATTAAAGAAAAAGCAACTAATAAAAAATTGATATTTTAGGGGGTAATTAACTAAATCTATAAAACCTATGTTAGGACATATGTGATTCACATATTAGAAACATATGTCACTATTTTATGTAATTGGCTAATCATTTGACAAAACGCACTTTACTTGTAATTTGGTAGATCTAGGATATGTTTAATGCTTCAAAAAATAAGGTTTCAAAGTCAAGTGTTAAAGCCATGCAAGTCTATCCAAGATTCAAGTGTGAAAAGTGTTGTTCATTAAAGCTCGACAGCTACCTATCTATCGAGACCTGTAGAGCTGTTGAAGCCCATGGCTCGACAGCAACTCGACAGATAGGGTATCTGTCGAGGTTTATGAAGTTCATATTTTCTGATCTAATTTTCATTCAATCTGTGAATATATGTTTCGGCCTTCTTTTCTCACAACCCTAAATATATATAAGGATTGTTTTAAGGTCGTCAAAGGTTGCTTGCATGTGTGGAAAAGATTGTTCATGCAAATTGTGACCGGAGACAGAATTTGCCCTATTTCATCTTTCTTGTGAAGAAGCTGTTGTATTTGTACACCATAGGGTTTTGTGACTAAGCAACTTCATGGTCTTCATCGTCTGGATGAACTGAAGAACTTTGCAGCCAACATCCTTCTCTAGTTGGTTAATCAATTGCGTAATGGGATCCATACAATTGGTTAGTCACGTACTAGGAGCCGTGCAATAAAATAAGAGATTGTCACCACAAAACAAGTCCAATTGGGTATTGGGGTAAGAGTTCAACTGCAGGTTGGTATAAGGTACTGGGATTCCTTAACTTGTAACTGCTTGTTGTGATAATAGTGGATTCTCAAAAGTGGTGACCTTAAAATCACCCGTGGGGTTTTTGCCGTGCAAGTTTTTCCCGTTCGTAAACAAATCACCGTGTTAATTTATTTTTCCACTGCACACTTAGTTTAATTGGTGATTTGTTTGTACTATTACGCATCTTGCATGTTAATTTGATTAATGAATAAACTTGACTAATTAATCAATTAATTTATCAGAAAGTGGTCAACACATTTTTTGGCCTATCAAGTGGTATCAGAGCAGGCATACTCTAATTAGGGTTAATCTTTGCTGTGTGATCCATTGACCCCTATTTGTCATGGATAGAGGACAGTCTCTTATTATACATCCTTTATTTGATGGCACTAACTATGCATACTGGAAAGTACGCATGAGAGTTTTCTTGCAATCTTTAAATGAGAATGTGTGGCAAGTTGTGGAGATAGGTTGGACCAAGCCTACAAAAGTACTGGCCGATTGGGATGATGCAAAGATCAAGGCGATCAATTTCAACAGCAGAGCATTGAATACCTTATTCAGTGCAGCCACCAATAAGGAGTTTAAGAAGACATCCTCCACTGAAACTGCAAAGGAAGCATGGACCATTCTCTAGACAACCTATGAGGGAACAAAGGCTGTCAAGGACTCAAAGCTTCAAAGGCTTACTACTAGCTTCGAAGAGATTAAGATGGAAGAGGATGAGTCGTTCGATGAGTTCTACGACAAACTTAAGGACATAGTGAACTTAGCTTTCAATCTTAGGGAAACTATTCTTGAACCCAAGATTGTGAGAAAGGTGCTCAGATCTCTACTCAAGGGATTCCATGCCAAGATCACCGCGATCGAGGAATCAAAGGATACTAACAAGATTCTTTTGACAAAGCTGGTTGGAAATCTGCAGGCCTATGAGTTAGGTTTAACAAGAATTGGTAAGTCGGATAAGTGCAAGAGCATAGTATTGAAGGCTAAGAGCAGTGATACTGATGAGTCTTCGGACGATAAAGATTCTAAGATGAAGTCCTACATTACAAGGCAATTCAAGAAGTTCATGAAGAATGCCAATGGGAAGGGCTTCGACAAGGATCGTAGGCAATCTAGCTCCTCGCAATTCAAGAGCCAAGATAAAGGGAAGAATGATGCTAGGGATGGCGGTCAATACACTGTTCCTTTAGGACCAAAGTGCTTTGGGTGTCAAAGCTTTGGTCATATGAAACAAGAGTGCCCTACATATCTCAAGACCATTGAGAAAAGCAAAGCACCTGCTGCTACATTGAGCGACACTGAGCCTGAAGATGATTCCGACAATAAGGATGACGAATCTTGAATGCCTTCACTGCCACTGTCAATCCTACTGAGGGGATTGTTGAAGATGTGGATGAAGAAAAGGAATTGGTGGAGTCTAAGTTTGAGAAGATGGATGAACAAGATGACATCCACACAGCCTATGCAAAGTTATACAAGATCTCAGAAATGCATAAGAAGTTGTATAGGTTGACCACCAAGAAGCTTAGTGATGTGGAGCTTGAGCGTGAAGAGCTTTCCACAAAGTTTGATGAATCCAATCAGACTATTGGAGCACTGAGGTTTGAGAATAACTTCTTGGCTAAGAAAATCAAGAAGCTTGAGGTAGAACTGTTCCAAGTCAAAGCTCAGTTACAAAGGACTTCAAGCGCTAAGCTCGATGAAATGCTCAGTCTTCAAAAATCTGTTTCGGATCGAACCGATTTAGGGTACGATTTCTCTTCTCCTAGTATTGCTTCTACTAGTTCTACTGTTTTTGTTCCTCTTGCTAATAATGTTGAAACTAAGAACATTAATGTTAAAAATAAATTAACTAGTGAGAACATAAACAAAGGTAAGTCTATCTTAGAAGCACCCCCTAAACTTGCTAAAAATGAGACTAAAAACCCTAGGGTTAAGAAAGTTAACTCTCAAAAGTCTAAACAGAAGAAGCAACATCTTTGTCATCACTATGGAGCAGCCGGTCATACTCAACCTAATTGCTATAAATGGTTAGCCACTAAACAAAGCAACGGCATGATTGTATCGGGAAACCAAAATCGGTTTACATCCTCTTTTGCTCCCCTTGGAGATCTTTTCAAATCTCTCATGTTCCTTTCAAACTTGAATAGTTTCAATTCTTCTCCCTCACAACCGGTTTAAGGGTTCACTCAAGGGAAAGGTTCTTCTAAGGTGTGGAAGAAAAAAGGCTTGAAGTGATTTAGTCACTTCTCACTCTCTCTCTCTCTCTTTTTGATTGCATTACTTGTGTGTTTTGCTTTTGTGTTTTTAAGTCAATCTAGTTTTATGTATTCCTTAGTTGTTTTGCTTTGTTTTTTTTTTTCATATAAAAATAAAAATAAAAAATTGAAAAATCAGAAAAATACAAAAACAGTGTGTGTTTGTGTACATTGGTACTTGTGTACCTTAGATGGCCATTGAAATAAAGTTTTCTAAATTTTGTATCTTTTGTAGTTTAGATGAGTATCTCTATGCACAACTAAGCAAGTGAGCTTTGTGGCTCGTGTTTGTGATGAGTAAGATTAAGTAATCTCTTGTACTCAACACTCATATCACTCTTTTTGTCAGGAAGGATTAGAAAATCTTAAGAGAAAGGCATAAATAACTATCTCACCACTGTTAGCCGCCAATTATAAAATGACATATATATGCTTTGGCATAGCAAAAGTGCAATGTTAATGACATCTATATGCTTCAGTATAGCAAAAGTGCAATGTCAAAAACTTAACATAATTGGGTAATTCTTTTCTATCTCTTATATACCCATGCATGGTTTGCTTAATAAAAGAAAATATGCAAAGGAATAAAAGCAAAAGGATCAAAATACTTTATAGATGATTGTAAACGTGTATTCTAGGAGATGTGGGAGTTATAGAATGTACCTCGAAGGTGATAGTCCTCATCAAACTGTTATGATTGTGTGTGAGTTAAAGTGATTTTCTCATGTCTCAAATCGTCATAACATATAGACACTTATGCAATCTTGCGATGTTTTTCACACACAACACGCAATATTCTTTGCTACTCTTGATACATGTGAAGGTACAATGTGATTTAGCCATCACAAGATTTACATGTGTTAATGTATGCTCACTAAACTGTCTTGACTTGTTTTTGAAATATAAAATTGTTTAAACTTGTTTAGTATGTGTGTGTGTTTTTGGGATCTATGTGCTTAAGTTTTTTATGGTTGAGAGATGATTTTAAGAGTTCAAAATACTGTTTGGATTATTGGTTGAGTTGCATGTTTGATTGCATTCATATCTGTGTTTTTCTCTTCTTGAAAAACTATTTCAAGTAATCTGGACAGCTCTTCGACACCTCTCGATACCTGGCCTATCTATCGAGCTCTTCAATTGATTTTTATCACAATCTCGATGCCTCTCGATAGCTAGGTGGATCAATTAAGAAAGTTTCTGTCCCCTCGATAGCTCCTCGATACCTCCTCGATCCATCGAACTTATTTTGCTGTGGACACCTCTGGACACCTCTCGCTAGCTACATCTGTCGAAGCTTTTAAAGCTCGACACCTCTCTCGACATCTCTATCTATCGAGAATTACTGAACACCTATATATAGGTTTCAAAGCGATCCAATCTTCATTTTCTCAAATCTCTTCCAATCTGTCTGTGCCTCTTCACCTCCCAAAACCTCTCTCACTCACCTTCAACCTCTTCCTCAAGGATTCTTCAAGCTTATTCAAGTTTTTTCTTCACTAGGTAAGTTTCTAATCTCTCATTTTCATGCATTTCATACTTTGTAACTTAAGTTTTTAGGATTTCCGCAAAATTTGGGGTTTTTCAAGATCAAAGAGGTTTTTGTGAAATTTTTGGGGTAGTTTTTGAAGATTTGTTCATAAAAACTTCATGCATTGCATCTTATGAGCATTATAACAATATTGTCATGCATTTAGATGTGTGCAACTGATTGTGTGCTGTTAGGTTTGGATTGGGCTAAGCCCATGATGCAATTACTATTGCATATCACATGCTCATGCATTTTCATGCATACGTCCTTTACATTCAATATATTTTTATATATTTGAATTGTTTTGGGACTTTTCTGAGTGTTTCTTTCTTCCCCCCCTCTCTCTCTAGTTTTCATTAGTGTGTCATGGCACCAAAACATAAGTTTACTCTGTCCCGGAACCCTCTTTGTTTCGGGGCATCTTCGTCTTCTGATGCTACTCCCTCTCTGTTTGGTTCTGTGATGAAGATGCTTGAAAGGACTTCCAAGAGAACTTTTCTAGACGAGGTATTCATTCGGAACGCTGAGTCATTTTGTCGGACTTCTCTGACATTGACCTACCCACTGTCATTCACAGTCAGGGTTGGGAGTCACTGTGTGATGTCCCGGTCACTTGTCCATCTGTGCTGATTTTGGAGTTTTACTCCAACATGCATGGACTTGATTATTCAGTGCCTCTTTTTTCATACTTGCGTTCGAGGTACGCACATAGTGGTCACATCGAAGTTGATATCACGAGGATCTTATGCCATTTTTTTGTTCCCGTTTCCGACCACTTCTCCGTTATGTGTGTCGTTGATGCCGTAACCGTTAAACGGTGTGAGGCACGTTTTCGATCGAGGCAGTTCAGAACAGCAACTCCTCTCACTCCTACAGCTCCATCCACCTCCACTCCCTCTACTTCTACCAAAGGTGTGACCCTTGACACGATCATGGCGGAACTTCAGCACATAGATGCTTGCCTTGATACACTCTCTGATGAGTTGTGTCAGGTGAACACCCATGTCGATCGTACTGCTAGATGGCAGGCTCGCCTTGGTGGCTTTGTAGAGTCTCCCTCTCCTCCTTTGAGGCACCCAAGGCATTCGAGGACGACAACTCCGACGAAAATGTTGATGATGGAGATGGAGATGCTAGCTCTTCCAACTCTGATAGATGTCTACTTAACACTCTTACCCTTTGTCATTTGCAAAAAGGGGGAGTAGTTTTGGTTATGAGAGTAATCATACTTAGGGGGAGAGTTAGCATATGAGATTTTTGTTAAGGGGAGTGCTGATATTAAGGGATGTAGTGAGGATATTATGTATCTTTTTGTTTTATCTTAATTTTAGATACATTATTCATGTACCTTAGGTATTGTGACCATTTTGACATACATGTAATTATATTGGGTTTATATATATATATTGATGTATGTTTTTTCACCTACCCTTACATGTGTTGTTTCTTTTCTCTCTTTATGCATATGTTTCTTTATATCATGTATGCAATCTATTATTTCTGTTTCACACGAAGATGCCTGGATGAGTTTTGTTTAAAGTGTTTCAAAAATACAGGTTGTCAAAGTCTACTTGCCATAAACTCTCTTCTTGCAAAGTTTTTCAGGAGTTTTGGGATAGATTTTATTGTATTCAACAAGTGAATATGAGTTGAGTGATTTATGACTTCTCTCATATCTCATTTGTTAGTTGTGGTTTTGTCATGGATTACCAAAGGGAGAGATTGTTAGGACATATGTGATTCACATGTTAGGAACATATGTCACTATTTTATATAATTGGCTAATCTTTTAACAAAACGCACTTTATTTGTAATTAGGTAGTTCTAGGATGTATTTAATGCTTCAAGAAATAAGGTTTTAAAGTCAAGTGTTAAAGCCATGCAATTCTGTCCAAGATTCAAGTGTGAAAATTGCATTAAAGCTTGACAACTACCTATCTATCGAGACCTGTAGAGCTGTTGAAGCCCGTGGCTCTACAGCAACTCGACAAATAGGGTATCTGTCAAGGTTTATGAAGTTTAGATTTTCTGATCTGATTTTCATCAAATCCGTGAATGTATGTTTGAGCCTTCTTTTCTCACAATCCTAAACATTTATAAGGATTATTTTAAGGGCTATCAAAGTTTGCTCACATGTGTGGAAAAGATTGTTCATGCAAATTATGACCGAAGACTAAATTTGCCCTAATTCATCTTTCTTGTGAAGAAGCTGCTGTGTTTGTACATCGTAGGGTTTTATGGCCAAGCAACTTCATGGTCTTCATCTTCTAGATGAACTGAAGAACTTTGCAGCCAACATCCTTCTCTAGTTGGTGAATTAAGTCGCGTATTGGGAGTCGTGCAATAAAATGAGAGATTGTCACTACAGAACAAGGAGAGATTGTCACGTATTGGGAGCCGTGCAATAAAAGGAAAGATTGTCACTACTAAACAAGTCCAATTGGGTATTTGGGTAAGGGTTCAACTGTCAGTTGGTATAAGGTACTGAAATTCATTTACTTGTAACCACTTGTTGTGATAATAATGGATTCTCGGAAGTGGTGACCTTAAAATCACCTGGTGGGGTTTTTGCTATGTAGGTTTTCTTTATTCGTAAACAAATCACCGTGTCAATTTATTTTTCCTCTAGATACTTAGTTTAATTGGTGATTTATTTGTGCTACCACGCATCTAGCATGTTAATTTGATTAATTAATAAACTTGGCTAATTAATTAATTAATTCATCACAAAGGGTTAATACATTTTTTGGCCTATCAACCTAGACAAAATAGTTAATAAATTTCTATAAATACGAACTAATTTTCCATCATAAATAATTTTCTTCCTAGTTACTATAATGGCATTGTTTTTTTTTTTTTTTTAATAGAAGATATATTGGTATAACTATTTAATTGGTTTATCTTTATATATTAAGAGGATATGAAAAGTTGGTTACATGCTCTCTAAATTCCCCTAATTTTTAGCTAACATTATTTCAAACAAATAAATAAGTGTGGGTGTAAAAGTCATAGTTATTAGTTGCATTGATTAATAAAATACAAACAATATTCTCTTTTCAATTAAATTCAAATAATAGTTGCTTTTCCAATATCAATTAGATTTATACAACTGAATATTTAAATTTAATTAAAAATCTAAAAATCAAATTATTTCACTGAATTGAAAAAACAAGAACAACCAAGCTTCTCGAAAGAAGATGGGAACTCATTCCCTCTCCCTTGCAAGAGTGTTCCTCAAAAGAAAAAGAAAAAAAGTGCTAAAAAAACATTAAATTTCCATAAATAAAAGCTTTGTGAAATATTGTCATTGAAAACTATGTGATACTCCAATTCTATGTTATTCTTGGAATGAGAGGGCTTAAGTTTGGTTTGGATATTGGTAAATGTTGTAAGCTTGTAATTATAAACAAAGTGTGCAAGTTTTCCATTGCCGTCATCGGTATATGAAGGTTTCTTTTCGGGATGGAAACTAGTAATTAATTAATTAATTAATTCTTGTTATTATTATTATGATGGTGTAAGAAACATTTATATTGCATCATTGATTACGTATGGGGGTTTGGGCTTTCTCTCAAAATTTTATATATATGATAAGAAAAAACCATAAATATGTGTTGATCATTAACAAATTAAAACATTGATAATATTGTTATTGTTACTATTAAATTTTTCTCATGGAAAATTAAGATCTTAAATTCAACGTAGATCATAAGTGACCATATATTAATATGAATTCAACTAGTATAAATATTTAAGAATTTATGCTTTTAGATTTAAAAAGAAAAAATTAATTAAAATTATTTGATGCTTTGGGGTAGCTAAATCTATAAGACGCTGGAAAAATCTAATAAATTACCTTAAAAAAATTTATAAATAGCTAATAACTTTCTCTCAATAATTAATTTATCAAAAACACAACCCAAGGAAATAAATATGTCATCCAAATGAGAAATATGCAAATAAAAATCAAATAACTTGAGAAATACCTTTTAAAACTCATTAGTTTTGTTCTTCATGAATTTTTTATATAAACTTTTAATTTAATTTATTAACGTAAATATTTATTCTTTTTGCTATTTTATGTTTCCATAAATTATTAATTATTGAATTTCGTATGTTAGTTTGTATATAAGCTTATGTTATTGTTAATGTTTACGTTTATGTTTGGCTTTGCCGCTTTGCATATATGTAATACACACACAAAATAGTGTCCACTATTAGGAAACTTGAGGGACCAAAAGCGCATATTTTGCAAACTTTTCAAGTGAGAGCTTTTGCCTCCATAAATTTCTAGTGAGTAGTGAGCACTACTGTTGTTACTCTCAATGCCTACGTTGTTAACGGAACAATGGTGTGACATATTTTTAAGTGGTGACATTTTTTAATTTAAAACATTGCATTTGAATTGTGGCTTCAAGATCCTAAGATCCTAATCAACTGATGGTCTTGGCCTCAAAAGAATGGATAAACTATATAAGCTTTGATTTTGGGTTGATAAGTAGCTTCTAATGCAGATAAAATATGGGTTCATCTCTGCATCTCCTCAAATCCAAATATTTTTGAGGTCTTCAGTTCCAATCTTCAGGATTGAGGAAATTAGCTTCTCCCATCTAGAACGGAATTTCCAACTATATTCATGGCCCCATATATGGGCTGATACATGGGTCCATTCAATCCCCAACTTCAAGCAACCTTGTAAGTATGTAACAATGACCATCTTTCCAATTTTTATTTATTTTTAACTCCCAATATAGCCATCCACATTCAAAACATCTAATAAAGATGCCATCATCGGGGTCAAAATAAGGCAGCTTTACTCGCGGTCTCCATTGATGCTGTTATCACTTATGATACAATCTCATTTGGAGAAATATGACTGAATTACATTCAAAATTATAGATATAGAGTATTTATACTAAGGGTTGGGAAAGATACAATAACAAATTAAACTAACTTTCCTGCTTAAACTTTAACAAATACGGTTGCCATCCATTATCTACCTAAACTACATACAGTGTACATAATTTTAATACTAAACGACCTGTAGCTTCATGCTTCTTCTATCTTCAACTTCTTTTTAATTTCTGCTGATACTTCCTTCCTAGACTTCCTTATATCTTGGTCTTCTAATGATACGGACTTTTTACTTTTACAACTTATCAAGCCCATCACTTGATCAGACTGGTCCATTAGAGCATTCATTTAATGGTATGACCCACAATTGGACATGTTGGGCCTCTTGTAGCATAGCGATTGAACCCTAACCCATCAACTTTGTTCTGGAATGGACTCCTGTTTATGCTTATTGGTAGGGTCTCCTCTTTTTTTTTTTTTTTTTTTTTTGATTCTGAATAAATTTTATATTCATTATACCCATGCAAAAAAGATAATTGAAAGGAGAAATTCTTCAAGAATGGTCCCTCAAGATCCACTAAACATAATTGTATAAATAAATAACTATTTTACCATTAAAAAAGATAAATAACATATAAAAAATGTTCAAATCTTTTGATATAGAAATATTATTTCATTTATGCATGATCCAAAATTGTATTAATAACATATTAATGTTAAACAAGCATTATCTTACAACATACATCTCAAGGCACATCGAAACCCAAAGGGCTGACCCACTAAAATTAAAGATCAGTAAAGTAACCAAAAGTAAACAAAACACAACCAACTATATTACAAACCGAAGACTTTAGTGGTCTCAATCAATAGATAATATATATTGGACTTAATCAATAGATAATATATATTACCTAGCAACAAACACTTTAGTGGAATCCAAGATGAAACTTATGCCTTTTTAATGAAATATATGGTTTCCACTTTGTATGTGAAAATTGTAAGTTAGTTCTCACGAGCCTACCAGATTTTAGCTATATGGTCGTATTGTGAAATTTGTAGTATATTAGTGTAATTATATATCAAAACTTATTAAATTTGTTCTTCTTCGTGAATTTTATGTATAATATTTATAATTTTTTTTAATTGTGTGTTTTAGTTCATATTTATGTATATGCATATGTTATCATTTATGTTTGGATTTTTTTTTTTGTATGTTTGTATGTGTGCACACACTTGCTCACATGTATTTATGTTTGTGTGCATGTGCGTGTTTCAATGGGGAGTTGCATAGGCACTAACATTCATTAGATAGGAATTGTAAAACGCAATGTACTTGCACCTAAGAAATTTAAATTTCTTAGGTGCAAGTACATTGCGTTTTACAATTCCTATCTAATGAATGTTAGTGCCTATGCAACTCCCCATTGAAACACGCACATGCACACAAACATAAATACATGTGAGCAAGTGTGTGCACACATACAAACATACAAAAAAAAAAAAAAAATACCCATTTCCCTCTCTCTTGTGTGTGTGCATGTGTTTGTTTCTCAAAAAAAAAAAAAAAAAAAGGTAATTGTCTCATTTTGCTTAAGAGAGTGTGTTGTGTGTAGTATAACTTGTCTCACCCTCCCTTAAAAGTTGCCATGGCTTTTGAGTGGAGTTGTGATATGCCTTTGTGTTAGAACCCCTTTTCCTTTCCCTTGTGTGTGTGTGCGTGTGTTTGTTTCTCCAAAAAAAAAAAAAAAAAAAAAAATTTAAAAGAATTCATCTTTTATACAAATAAAACGCAAACTAGGATTTATTATATCGGTAATATTTTTTTCATCCTAGTTCCTATATAGGTATAGATAGCTAATAGGTCTGTATAAATAATTTAAAATTTGTAAATTTTAAATTAAAAAAAAAAAGCAACTAATAAAAAAATTTATAGTTTAGGGGGTAATTAACTAAATCTATAAAAACCAGACAAAATCTAATAGAATACTTAATAAATTTCTATAAATACGAATTAATTTTCCAACATAAATAATTTTCTTCCTAGTTCCTATATATGTATAGCTTTTTTATTTTATTTTTTTTTTTATACAGAAGATATATTGGTATAACTAGTTAATAGGTTTATTGCTATATATTAAGAGGATAGGAAAAGTTAGTTATACTCTCTAAATTTTCTAAACCTCCCCTAATCTTTAGTTAACATTATTTCAAACAAATAAATAAGTGTGGGTATAAAGTCATAGTTATTAGTTATATTGATTTATAAAATACTTTACTAAAAAAAAGATTTATAAAATACAAACAATATTATCTTTTCCAATATCAATTAAATTCAAATACTAGTTGGAATTCTAACACAACACAAAACTCGCATAAATAAAAGCTTTGTGAAATATTGTCATTGAAAACTATGTAATACTCCAGTTCTCTGTAATTTTAATGTGACAGGAGGAGTCCAATTAAGAACAGATACAGGTTATATTATAAATAGAAAGCTGGTGATTATTGCCGGTATAATTGGGTTTCTTTTTACGATGGTAAGTATTGTTCTCACTATTATTGTGTAGTGTATGAAACATTTATATGACATCATTGATTATGTATGGAAGTTGGGCTTTCTCTCAAAACTTTCCATATATGATACGGAAAAAACCATAAATATGTTTTGATTAACAAATTAAAACATTAATAATATTGTTATTGTTACAATTAGATTTTTCTCACGTCAAATTAAGATCTTGAATTCAGTGTAGATCACAGGTGACCTTAGATTAATATGAATTCAACTAATATAGATAATTAAGAATTTAAGGTTTAAAATTTCAAAAGAAAAAACTAATTAAAATTTTTTGATGTTTTGGGGTAAATCTGTAAGATGCGGGAAAAATCTAACAAAATACCTAAAAAAAATTTATAAATACCTAATAAATTTTCAACATTTATTGATTTATCAAAAACACAGACCAAGGAAATAAATATGTCATCCAAAACTAAAATATACAAAAAAAAAATCAAATAACTTGAGAATTACCTTTTTAAAACTCACTAACTTTGTTCTTGATGAATATTTATATAAACTTTTAATTTTTTTTTTTTAGCAAAAAGTAAGCGAGATATTATTAAAAAAACAAAGAAAATCAAGGTACATCCAATTGGAATATAGAATCCAAATCACTAGGTAAATCTTCTACCCAAACATCAGTATCTGCAGCTAAAGCCGCTCGTCTAGCAAGGCCATGAGCCAACCGATTCCCATCCCGTTTAACATGCTGAAAATGACATTGCCGCAATAGACCGCCCAGCCGTTTTGTTTCATCTAAAATGTGCCCATAAAGAGTATAACATCAATCAGAAACTTGCAAAGCCTGAATAATACGAAGACAATCACCCTCAATTTGCACGTCAAAAAAACTTAGCTCCCTTGCAAAAACAACTGCACGCCTTGCAGCCAATGCCTTAGCCATCTCCACAGACTGGACAGGCCCCACTTTCTGACTCAAGGCAGCCAACACATAACCCTGAGAGTCCCTACACACCACACCTAACCCAACTCGATTGAAACCATCCAAAAGTGCTGCATCAAAATTCAGTTTATAGCACGGAGTAGGCGGAGGAGCCCATCGTATGCGAGGTGGATGGACAATACTCGACGCCTCCTTACAGTGAACGTCCCAAAACTCCTGAACCAGTTCTAAAGCTCTAACGCCAATTTCGTGAAGCTGCCAGGTATGTTGATGAACTCTAAAACGGTTCCGACGCTCCCACAAACACCAAGCAGTCATGGCAAACTGAGCACACTGAAAACTCGAACCAGCACTGAACAAAGACTCCAAAGCCTCCAAAAAAGACCGACACTTCTTCTGAGTGAGAAACAAAAACCCAGGATTAGACATCCACATAGACAGACCGAGCTTGATCACAGAGCCATAAACAATGCAAAAGAGATTCCGAATGGTCATTGCATCCCTCACACGTATCATCAAGTGGAATATACCGAAGTCTCAGATTTTGCTTGGTAGGAAGAGAATCTTTCGCTGCTCTCCACAAAAAGTGACAGACCTTCTTAGGAACTTTAAGTTTCCAAATCTTCTTCCAAATATTATGCTCAGACAAAGGGGAAGAGGAACTTGGCATAACAGAATTCTCAGCTTCCATTAACATACGATATGCACTTCGCACACTATAATTCCCCGATGATGACAGCGGCCAAATTAAAACATCCTCAATGTCATCTTCACCCACATATATCCCCCTAACCTTCTCAACCTCCCAAGGTAAAAAACAAGCAGCCAACTTACCCGGATCCCAGACTTTAGAATTTGGATAAAATAACTCACTGACCTTATCCACAACAGAACCCGCTCTAGGAGATATAATTCTACCACACCCCGGTACAGGCAGCCATTGATGGTCCCAGACCTTAACTTTTTCACCATTCCCAATCCTCCATATTGCACCCATATTAACTAGCTCTCGTGCCTGCAGGATACTTTTCCAAGCGTAAGAACTCTTTTAATTTATTAATTGTTGGATGTCGTATATTTGTTTGTGTATATGCTTATGTTATTGTTAATGTTTCTGTTTATGTTCAGGTTAGCATGTGTTAAATACACAAAATAGTATGAACTATTAGGAAACTTGGGGGACCAAAAGCACAAATTAAGCAAACATACCAAGTGAGTGCTCTATTTTTTTTTTTTTTTTATAGCAAAACCAAGTGAGTGCTTTTGGCCACTTAAGTTTCAAGTGAGCACTACTACTGTTACTCTCAATACCTACGTGGCTAACAGAACAATGGTATGACATATTTTTAAGGACAAAGTTTAGCTACAAAATTGGTTGTAGCATTAAGCTACAACCTTACTTAATATCTTTTTATTGGAGGTGAATTTTGACAAATCTACCATTGGATTATATCTTCTTCTTATATCCTCCATGCTTGCAAAATTTCTAGAAAATTAAAGATCAATAGCTATGTCATCAATAAATTGTTTAAATTGTAAATTTTTGTAGTTTAAAATTATGCATAAAATATAAACTTATAGATCATATAGTAAATAATATCCGATTGACACAAAATTTGACATGTGTATTAAGAGCATAAAGAACATGCAATTCAATGGTTAGAATTTCAAAATATGTAGTAATTTTAATATTATTGAGTAAGGTTGTAGCTTAAGATTACAACCAATTTTGTAGTTAAATTTTGTCATATTTTTAATTTAAGTGATGTGACATTTTTTAATTAAAAATATTACACTTGAATTGGGTCTAACGGTCAGCCCGATTTTATTAGGCTTTTGCCTCAAATTAAATTGGCACTTTAAATCCTTATTTTGAAACATGTTGCTCAATCCAAAGAGTAAAATGGAGAACTGAGTCTTATCTCATTGCCTTATTTTTTTGAAAACCTCCAATGCTTGTTTGTTATAAGTTTTAATTTGTTATTAATGCTAAAATTTCAATCCTCTTTCTATGTTTGTAGGCATGGAAATTGTGGAACGCATACAACATTGTAGCCTTAATAGACCCAAACCCAATGATATCTAAACCATGCTTTGAAATGGAAATTTTGAGATGCATACATGTTGGCCTGTTGTGTGTGCAAGAATTTGCCAAAGATAAACCAATTGTATCTGTTGTTATTTCCATGCTTAAAAGTGAGATTGGTGATCTTCCTTGTCCAAAAATAAAATCAATTTTGATTTTTAAAATCGCCCAATATGAATGTGTAAAGTCAATTTATATATTTATATATTTAATGTTGTCAAAAAAATTAGTGATAAAAAATAAATAAGAAAAAAATGATTATGTTTGGACTTGGCAGATGAGGTGGCACAACAGGAGTTTTGCAATAATAAATGCTATGGTTTAACTTATACACACACATACACATGTATGTATGTATGTATTATGTATGTATGTATGTATAGATAGATGAGTTTTAAGATTAATAAATAGATCAATTACATGTTGACCTAGGCAATTTGTTTGAGATGACCCAATTCATTATTTGGGATAAGAAGATTTACTCGCCATTGTAACATAAAATTATTTAACCCACATAAATAGATGTCATTTTTATTAAAACATGGTTTCAATTTTAAATATTTTTTAATAAAAAAATAAGCATTCATTAAAAAGTAAAACGCAAGATACACATGTATTTGATTTTGTGTTCCACTTTATTGATTTTGTATTTTTTCCGTCTTACTTTATTTTTCAATTTTTCCACCGGTCTTGGCATGCCATGTATTTGACTTTTTTCCATTTCAAATTCTGGTACTTTTATTAGAAAAGTCAAAGAAATTCATTACAAGTTGTATTGGTAGAACATAAAGTAAAAGATAGAAAGTGGAACATATGATTTGTATTTGTGCACAATGTACTTCTCTTATCTCACACAAATTAGTTAATTGTACTAGAAAAATTCCTTAAGAAAAGTTATGAAAGTTCATATAGCGTATAAAATACTATGAACGTTAAGACTCCCAAATTACAAATTATCAATTCAAATTTTATATTAAACGATGAACGTGCGGAAAATGAACAAAAGCTTAAAACCGAATTGGTAAACAATCTAAGTCAAATAAAATTACATCCATAACAGAAATTAAATGACAAAAATAAAGGGAAGAGAGATGCAAACACAAGGACAACACACGATGTGTTATCGAAGAGAAAACCGAAGCCCTCGGCATAAAACCTCTCCGTCGCCCTCCAAGCGGTCAAATGATCCACTAAAGAATGTAGTTGGGATACAAGGACAGCAATAGACCCTCCAAGCCTAATCTACTTAGTGTATCTAAGCCATCCAAGCTTTTTGCTCCAACGAGATTACGCCGAACCTATTTCTTCTTTAGCTTCTCAGATCCCGCTACTAGTCCATAGCAACAACCAATATGAATTGGTCCCTTCCTAACTGCTTCCCAAAGCACCAAAGATCCTTCTCACAGATATGGGTATGGTGAGATAAGGTCTTGGGTAATGAACCTCCCTAGGATCTAACAATAGAGAGGGTGAGAGTAGAGGAATTTGAAGAGTCACAAGGTAAAGATTGTGGATGAGTCAATCTTGTTTTTCTCTAGGGTTTCTCTCTCAAAATTTTCTCTGGAAGCCCTCTACATTTCGTGGGTATAAGGGGTATTTATACTGGTGGGTGTTTGGAATGCGAAAAGTCAGTTTTTCCAAAACAGAGTTGGCTAGCGGCTTAACTAGGTCGCGAGTTTAAGCTGCGAACTAACTGAACTGCCAGACTGGAATTTTTGTCCTGTAGTGCAACAGCTAGCACAACGATTCAGCTTCTGGCGGCTTGCCAATCGTGAGCTACCTGCGAGGTCCAATCGCGAGTTCCACTCTGCACGCTTCACTCGTGTGCAACATCTGGCGGCTTGCCAGTCGTGAGACACCAGCGAAATCCAATTGCGAGTCCCTGTTCTGCTGCACAGTCTTGAGCATTTTTTCACACACTGCCCTTACATGATCCCCACCTAAATACAGGGTTACTAAGTGTTGAAATACAAGCAAATTGGCACGGAATAAAACCAACAAAATGGTTGATAAATTTCAACCTTACAAGTTCCAAGATCAACTAAACGTAGTTGTATAAATAAATAAATACATATTTTTCCACGAAAAAGTGTAGGTTGAAATTTATCAACCATTTTGTTGGCTTTATTTCGTGCCAATTTGCTTGTATTTCAGCACTTAGAAAACCTTGTATTTAGGTGGGAATCATGTAAGGGTAGTGTGTGAGAGAGTGTGAAGAAATACTCAAGATTGTGCAGTGAAGCAGGGACTCGCGATTGGATCTTGCGGGTATCTCACGACTGGCAAGCCGCCAGAGGATGCACATGAGTAAAGCGTGCGGAGAAGCTGAACCGTCTGCCAACTGTTGTACTACACGACAAAATATCCAGCCAGGCCATTCAGTTAGCTCGCGGCTTGAACTCGCGACTCAGTCAAGTTGCGAGGTCAAGTCGCCAGCCAGCTCTGTTTTGGAAAAACTGACTCTTCACATTCCTTTCTCACCACAGTATAAATACCCCTTATACCCACGAAATGTAGAGAACTTCCAGAGAGAATTTTGAGAGTGAAACCATAGAGAAAAACAAGATTGACTCATCCACAATCTTCACATAGAGACTCATCAAATTCCTTTACTCTCACCCTCTCCATTGTTTGATCATGGAGAGGTTCATTACCCAAAACCTTTTCTCACTATACCCATATTTGTGAGAAGGTTTTTCGGTGTTTTGGGAAGCAATTAGAAAGAGACCAATTGATATTGGTTGATACTATGGGCTATAGTGGAATCCAGCAAGCTAAAGAAGAAATAGATTCGACGTTACCTCGTTGAAGTAGGAGCTTGGAGGGCTTAGGTATACTGGGTAGATTATGCTTGGAGGGTTTTCTGCTGTTCCTGTATCCCAACTTGATTCTTTAGTGGATTTTTGACCGCTTGGAGGGCGGCAGAGAGGTTTTACGCAGAGGGCTTCGGTTTCCTCTTCGATAACACATCGCTGTGTTGTCATTGTGTTTGCATCTCTCTTCCCTTAATCTTTGCCATTTGATTTCTACTGTGGATGTGATTTTATTTGGTTTAGATTGTTTACCAATTCTGTTTTAAGCTTATGTTCATTTTCCACATATAATTTATTTGATATTAAACTTGAATTGGTAATTTATAAATTGAGGGTTTAAACGTTCATAATGTTTTATACGCTATTTGAACTTTCAAAAAAGATAAAGAGCATATTAGAAAGGGTTCAAATCTTTTAATATAGAAATAGTAGTTCATTCATGCATTGTATTAATATTAACATATTAATGTTTTTTAATGAATTCCAATTAACTTAACCAGTAAAGTCACTTATTGTTGAATAAGAGATTGATATCTTAGCCTGATAATAGAAAGAGCAATTATCATGGAACAGACGCCATAGGTTTGAAATACTATTGTATCTATAAGGAAAAAAAAAAAAAAGAAAAAAAAAAAGAACACTCAAGATGAAAGTATCAAATACATTGCAATAAATCTTACTATACTCGAATTGAATACACATTGGAATTATCAATAAAAGAGAGTTTTATTGATACGTATATAGCATTACACACATATTGCTATACATACCACTCTTCACTATTTCACTCTTTGCTTTCTTATTTCCTTACATGTATTTATTTGCTATCTCACTTGTTGGATGATTACAAGCATATGGTATAATAGTTATTTATAGAACTCAAAGGAGATAAGCCTTATAGAACTCAAAGGAGATAAGCCACAAAAATAACTCACGTATAGTTGAAAATAATGGAAAGGAAAAGTTAATAATAGCAACTTTTCTTCATCTTGAATTCCTCCATCTCCACACCTTGCTCATGCTTCCCTTGGTTTCTTCACATCTTGTTTTTCTCACACTATATTACATTCTAGTTACTAGCCAACCACATGCAAAGATATATCATACTAAGAAACACGGACGCATATACTTGAACAAACAATCACCGGTCTACGCTAGTCGGCGATGACTCTTACATAAAGGCATTCCATGAAATGAGATATAAACAAAATACAATCATGATAATTGATACTCATATGAAGTATGAATACAATTTACAGGAAAGGCATTTGAGAAATTAAAATGAAATGAGATTTTATTCTAGCACTTATAATTGAGTGGTATTCTCATTAATTTTGTTAATGGCCCTATAGTTTAATAAAGTTACTTTGCTTCCCATAAAAATAATAATAATAATAAAGCTACTTTGGGTCTATTTGATTATGTTGTTTAAATAAATGCGTTTTTTAAAAATAGTGATTTTAAAACATGCATTTTGAAAATCATAGTTGAACATTTGGTAAAACTTGTAAACATTGTTGTTTGAAAGATCAAAAAATTTTGTTTTGGATGCAAATTGCCAAAAAGGACATAATTGTAATGTTAAGGTTATAACATCATTTCAATTGTAGACCATCCTAATAATAATAATAATAATAATACTATAATAATTTATAGTATTATTATTATTATTATTATTATAAACACGTCAAAAGAGTAACCACTCACTTCCCATGACCCCCCACGCTACAGAGCTAAAAGACTGCTGATCAACAGCAACATTATTATTATTATATATACGTTGGCTATTCACTTTCCCTTTCCCAAGTGCTAGTTAGTTATTACTTATTAGTTAAGGAAATTATTAGTTTATATTATATTATTCATGTAAGATTCATATTTTATAAATTAAATAAATATTTACATACTTTCGTGCAAATGTGTACAACATTGTATACTTTTAACAAATGTGTACATTGTTCTACGAATTAGTTTAGTTTACAATATAATTTTCTTAAAAAAAAAAAAAAAAGTTTACAATATAAATATTAAATGAATAGTGCAATGTAAACTAACAATTATCTGTTTGGTTAATATCATTATCAACCACAAAAAAGAAGTAAAAAGTGAAAAGAACATGAGAGAGAGAGAGAGAGTCTTTTCAACAAAATAGCTTGCGGAGCTCACAATTGACTTGTTCTTGTGGTGTCTGGTGTGGATCGTGTGGCCTTCTTTCCATGAAAGCAGCTTGTGAGGAGAAGTTGCAAGCTTTGAAGAGTCAAACAGGCAAGGGCTTTACATGATGATAATTTTGTTATTAAGCAAATACTTGAAGGTATTTTAGGTAATCCCTAAAACATTATTGTTGCGAAAACTTGATGTGTTTAAGTGATGTAGTGAACGGAAACTTTTTTTTTTTTTTTTAGAAACAAACTAATTGCTAAACCAGGGGCGGTGCCACTTTAAGGCCAAGGTGGTCCCAAGAAAACCCTGCCTGAAAAAAAAAATTATATATAATAATTTTAAATTTTTTATTTGTCTACCCTTTATAAAAATTTAGGAACACCCTCAATTTTTTTTTATACCAATAAAATTAAATTTTACTTCGTTATTTGTTCTACTTTCAAGAGAAAAAAAAACCCAAAAAAATTTTGAACTAAAATTTGGAAAAAAAAAAAGTAACATAGCAAGCCCACCCCAAGGAAAAAAAGCCCAACATCAATCCTAAATAAAACTAACCCAAACGAATTAACAAAAAAAATTTAGTTAAATTTTTATTAACTAAATACCCAACCGGGCCAACCCAAACTTATGCTCAAAAAAAAAAAAAAAAAAAAAAAAAAAAAAAAAAAAAAACCAAAACCCAATACGCATCCGCCAATTGATCAAAATCATCAAATGGTAAAGCAAAACTGAAATTAGAAATCCTAACCTAAAGGAAAAAAACCTCATCAACGACCAAGCTCCAAGCACATCGACGCGACGACGCCTCCACCTGGACCGCCTCAAACTCAAGAAACTGAGCACATCTGGAACATTATTCTTTGTAGTGTACTTCATTTCAAACAGATTTTTGATGACTTCCACCAAATGAACTTCTTATCCAAGCTTATTGTTCATTCACCTTGTAAGTTTAATCCTAACTTTCTTTCTCTCTCTTTTTCTTCTTCTTCATCTCTCTCTTTTTTTTTTTTTTCCCAATTGGATTTACACAAAAAAAAAAAAAAAAAAAAGTGCTAGATTGGAGAAAATGCTTCAACGTCATTGAAGGAATTGGTCGAGGTCTACTCTACCTTCATAGGGATTCTAGATTAAGGATTACTCATAGAGATCTAAAGGCAAGTAACATCTTGTTGGATAACGAGCTAAATCCAAAAGTATCAGATTTTGGTATGGCCCGAATTTTTGGAAGTAATGAAGACCAGGCCAACACTAATAGGGTCGTCGGAACTTAGTAAGTACCTTTTGGTTTGCCCAATTCAATTAGGTACTAATACTAATATTTGAGATGACAAGATTTAATTGTGTTTTGTTGTTGAAATTTAGTGGCTATATGTCTCCTGAATATGCAATGGATGGATGATTTTCAGAGAAGTCGGATGTCTTTAGCTTTGGGGTGATATTACTAGAGATAATTAGTGGAAGAAGAAACACTAGCTTTTATCATGATGAGCAGTCCATGAGCCTTTTAGGACATGTAAGTCATCCTTATCTCATAGCATTATTTTTGAAACCTCCAAGGCTTGTTTCTTATAAGTTTTATTATTGATGCTAAGAATTTCAATCTTCCTTTTATGTTTCCAGGCATCGAAATTGTGGAATGCAGACAACATTGTAGCCTTTATAGACCCAATGATATCTTAACCATGCTTTGAAACAGAAATTTTGAGATCCATATATGTTGGCCTGTTGTGTGTGCAAGAATTTGCCAAAGATAGGCCAACTGTATCCGTTGTTATTCGATGCTTAAAAGTGAGATTGTTGATCTTCCTTGTCCAAAGCAGCCGGCATTTACTGAAAGGCAGATTGCCTTATATAGAGAGTCCACTCAAAGCAGCCAAAGATAATTCTCTTTTAACAATGTTACTTCTACAATGGTACAAGGTCGATAGCTAGCATATGTTATTGACATAGTCATGGTGTGGTTACATATTCATTTTGAACACTTTCCGAAGAATCTTATATGGTGTTAATACAGATTCCTCTGTTCCCTCTTTGATTTCGAATATTAGTCCAATCTATGAAGAAGTAAGCCATTAAACCATATTCTCTTCTTGGAACACTTACGATGATTTACCTGTCTTTGACACAAAATTGCTAATTAATAAGGCACCTACCAATAGCAAATGAACTTTCATTTTAGCTCGGTAGAATATCTTACACAAAAGATAAAACATACTCCATGATTTTTTCTGGGTTTCAGCCATTAAGATAGGCACCTATGAGCATGGTCTTCACTTTGTAAACCTAAATCAGCTGAAGCTATTCAGCTCAGAGGAACTGATGATCTAAATAAAGCCTTGATCTCTAAGTTGGGCTCATCAGTCATCAGTAGCTTCTATTGCAGAGTAAGACATGGGTTCATATTCTCAAATCCAAATATCTTTAGTGGTATCCCATTAGAATCTTCAAAATTGAAGAAATCAGCTTCTCCCATCTGGAAAGGAATTCACAAACTCTGTTCCATTGGTTAACAACAGTCTTTGCTACCTCATTGGATCAGGCTCAAATACTAATATATTGACTGTTTCACGGGTCCCTAAAATCCTCAACTTCTCTCCACAACTAAAATCAACCAAGTAACAGACTTCATCCTCCTTCACCTTGCTTCAAAGCAATGGAACAGTTATTCTCTTTCCAAAAATATTCACTCCAACACAGCCAATCCCATTCAAAAAATCCGAGTTCCATCAAACCCATCTGAAGAGTCACTGAAAAGATTTTCGTATCTTCCCCTGCTCAAGCTGAAGCTAAGGCAGCCTTTACTAGCGGTCTCCATTGACCATTGTTGCTAATCAAGGATGCAAATCTGTTCTCTTTGAATGTAATGCCAAAATTGTAATCTAGCCATTATCAAGCTCATCTTGTGCTCGGACAGGTTCACTTGAGCGCATGTTGGGCCTATCTTTGTATAACTTGGGAACTCTATTCTGTATTGAGTTCTTATTGATGTTAATGGGCTTCAGAGTTGGTTCCCCTAGTGGCCCTAGTCCATCTTTTACTTCTGAAAAAAAGTTGTCCTTATGTACCCAAAAAGCATATAAAAAAAATTTATTTATAGTTTTATATTATGTCATTCATTATGATTTTATGTACCTGACAAGATTAAAATTTATGATAATAACTGTTTTTTTTTAATTTTTTATTGAAAGGTTCTTTATTTTGGGATGTTATAATATGAAACTTGGAAATTATTTATTTATTTATTAAATGCTAGATTGGAGAAAATGCACTTGAGAATTTTTCAATATTATTTAGATATTTTCAGTTATGGTTTCTAATTCTTTTATATATATATATATATATATGTGTGTGTGTGTACATTTTTTTAGATGGGCATATGTATGCGCTCAAGGGAAACCATGACCAACATCATTTTATTATTATTTAAAAAAAAAAAAAAAAAAGGAGCTCAAAGATCTCAATAATGAGAAAAAATTTGAATTCATCCAAAGACAATTGATTGATTATGTTTTGGTCAATCTCAACGTGCTTTTGCGTTGTTTGATCTTGAAAGCAGATTTTTGGCAAATGAATCTGAAAGTTTATGGGATTTCTTAGGAGATTAGTTAAGAAACACAAAACACAGCACCAAGAGAAATCATCATTCAATTCCCAAATTCCCAAATTTCTTATCAAGTCATCTAATTGTCCTGTTTGTTATTGAACTTTCCTTTTGGATCAAATTGTAAAGCATAAAGTGAAATTCACATGTATAAATTTTAAGATGTATGTACCGTGTAGAACATATCACATGCGTGAAGGAAGAAGGGCAGTAGTAGTATTGTTTTTCAATGTTAAAAAGGAAATCCAATAGGTCCTGCGAGACTCCCTGACTCTCTCATCAGCCAACCAAAGCCATGGGAATTGTTGCTTCGGTGTTCCTGTTAATTATTTAAGACAGAATAGTTGGTTTCAGTTTGGTACTAAAGAGTTTTTTTATATTGATAGTACCAATAGATTGAAACAAAAAATCATTTTTCGATTGACCAGTTTAAAATACTTCAACTTATACCTTGCTTGACAAAGCCAAAGGCAATAAAATACCTGAACTGAAAGAAAAAAATTTCACTAGTGGGCGACCCAGAAAAGCAATAAATTAAGGCAAAGTGCGTAGTTTAGACTGTTTAGGTAAAATATTCCAGACCTGGCAAAGTATATATGGCCAGCTGCCCAATTGTCCAATTCTATTTCTGATTCTGAATCTCTAATCCCCACATCAAATGGTTAAACAACTTCAAATCTTGTGACAATGAAAGATAAACCCTGTTTAATACTGCAGGGAAACAACCCTTTGATTACTAATTTTCCCAGAAGAACTCTGAATCTGATGGGTGTTCTCTGAATTTTTTTTTTCTTAAAATTATTTAAAGGCTTCTGAAAGTTATGGGTGCTTGTGTAGCTGACAGCCTCTGTCGCTACCCAAGTTATGGGACTTGCAAGAATAAAATACTTCAATTTAATCCTCGCTTGAAGAAGCCAAAGGCAATCAAATACCTGAACTGAATGAAAAAAATTTCACTAGTAAGCAACCCAGAAAAGCAATAAATAGAGGCAACTTATGTAGTTTAGCCTGTTGACCAGTTCTTTTTCTGAATCTCTAATCCTCTGTACAACTTCTAATCTTGGGACAATGACAGATAAACCATGTTTAATACTGCATGGAACGAACCGCTTTGGTTACTAATTGTTGGAGAAGAGTTTTGATACGTCTTTTTTTGTCTCGATATCTATCTATATATATATATATATATATATTTGTATAAAGAAAGTCTTTCTGTTAAAAACAAAGAGATAAGAAAGTATTACCGTGATACTTTCCCTCAATCTGAAAAAGATCGTATTAAACGAAAATGGAAAGAAAAAATGATTTTGTTAAAGAAAAACATTCTGTTTTTGATTTTCTTCAAAATCATTACGTTTCAAAAGATCCTATTCAACAAAATCATTTGAACGTAATCAAGAAATCAAATTTTGTTAAACAAGACAAAACTGTTGTAAGGTCTAGCCATCCTCCTCTTGAGACAGTCATGATAACCTGTCAAAAGACGGAAGTGAAAGCTTCTCCTTTCAAAATTGCTGATGCTGAGACTCCTGCTTCTAGAATTATTGAACAAAACAATTTTACAAATGAGTCTTTGCATATTATTGGTCAACAGCTTGACCGTATTGAAGAAAAAATTATTGAACAAACTGTTTCTGCAAAAGCTGAGAAACCTTTGATTGATTTACCCAGTCAAAGAGAAAAAATTGCTTTTAAAACCTCTCAGTCAAAAACTCTTGACATTGTTGACAAAATGCTTTCTGATTTAAAAGTTAAAACTGAAGGCACTACTTCTACTTCCAATATTGCTGCTGTTATTTCAAGAGATGGTAAAGAACCTGTTCTTAATGAAAGTACAGATTCTGAATCATCCTTTTCTGTTAATGAAGAAAATGTTTTTGATAATGGTCTACCAGAAATTAAAAGATTTGTTGGAACTAATCCCATGTCTTTTACCAAAAACTGGTATACTAAACCTACTCCTCCTGACATGCAGTTTGAAGAAAGGATTTTTCAATCCCAATTTTCTGTTTCTGCTGATAAATTGTATGAATGGAATATTGATGGTCTTTCTGAACAGGAAATTATTAACAAAATGGGTCACATGTCTATGGTTGCCATTACTTATATGAACAATCATGACCTTGATCATCCTGAAATTTTTGAACTTCTTACTACCGGTTTTTCCGGTACTCTCCGGGGGTGGTGGGATTCTTATCTCACTGAAGATTCCAGAGAATCTATTAAACGAGCTGTTAAAATGAATGATGATGGTTTTCCAATTTTTGATGAAAAAAGGAATTCTGGCATCCCTGATGGTGTTAACACTCTTATTCACACAATTTTAAAACATTTTGTTGGAACCCTTACTAATGTTTCATCTCGAGTTTCTGATTATCTGAATAATTTGAGATGTCCTACAATGTCTGATTACAGGTGGTATCATACTGTTTTTCTTTCTAGAGTTATGCTTCGGAAAGATTGCAAGAAGCCGTATTGGAAAGAAAAGTTTATTGACGGTCTGCCTCCTCTCTTTGCTCATAAGGTAAAACAAAAATTAATTGGTAAAAATGATTCTATTGATTATGAAAATTTAACTTATGGTGATATTCTAAGCACTATTAACAAACTTGGTATTAACATGTGTAATGATGAAAAATTGTTAAAAGATAAATTAAAAAACAAAACAAAAGCTAAATATGAAATGGGAAATTTCTGCGAACAATATGGTTTACCTCCTATTGCCCCTTCAAGGCAAAAGAGAGATAAACATGATAAAATTATTCATAAAAATATTTACCATAAAAGATACAAAAACAACTTTGTTAAACCAAATGATTTCTATAACAAGAAGAAAACTGTTCCTAAAAAACATATTCAACAAAATCCTGCTAAAGGCAAATGTTTTAATTGTAGAAAATCTGATCATTATAGTAAAGATTGCAAAGTAAAACCTGGAAAATTCAAAAACAAACTAACATGTTAAACATCAATGATAAAGATCAAGAAGATCTATTCCGAATCCTTAAATCAAACAATTTGTCTGATTCTTTGGAAGACGATTTATCTTCATCTGATTCTTGTTATCATTCTGCTGATGAATCTTCTGATTCACCTAATATTAAATTTGGTTGCAGAGATTCTTGTTGCAATGCTATTAAAGCTATTAACACTCTCACAAAACATGAAGAAAATGAAAAATTATTAATTTCCTTAATAAATCAGATCCAAAACCCTGAACTCCAAAAAGAGTATCTTGATAGGTTTAAGAAAAATCTTACCAAGAATGAAGATTCTAAAAAACTTAAATCAACTATAAGTTTTGAAGAAGTCCTGGAAAGATTTAATAAGAAAAAACCTAAAGAATTAACCATTGAAGACTTAAAAAACAAACTAAATATTGTTGAACGTAATATTGATTATTTAAGACAAGAACTTGAAACTATTAAAGCTGATAATATTAACATAAACCAAGAATTGTTAATCTTAAAATTAGATAAATCCATTGACAAACATCAATCTGATAATGATCAAGATGAGCCTAAAGAAGGAGATGATTCCAGTCAACAAGCTCTTCTTCCCGATACAGGTATCACCGATGCTATTAATTCTATTCTAAATAAATCTATTCCTCCAAAATGGTTTACGAAAGTAAATATTGTTGTTTCTCCTACTTACAATTTTGATGTAATTGCTATGATTGACTCTGGTGCAGATATGAATTGTATTCAAGAAGATTTAATCCCTCCTGAATACTTTGAGTACTCCTCTGAGAGACTTATTTCTGCCAATGGTTCCCAAATGAAGATTAAACATGAACTACCTAATGCCTATGTTCACCACAATAATATTTCTTTCCCTATTTCCTTTGTTCTTGTTAAAAATATGCATGACAAAGTGATTCTTGGACTACCATTCCTTAACACTTTGTATCCCTTCCTTGTTGACCATGATGGACTTACCTCTGATCCTTTTGGACAGAATGTAAAATTCAAATTTATTTCAAAAAATGAAATTGTTATTAACCATGCTGACAATTTTTATCACAATGCAGAGTCATCCCTCAGGATCCTTGTTGCTGATTATTTTATCACCACTAGTAAGTGGATTAAAGCTATTCGTACCACTAGCCAGTGGAATATTATGTCTTCCTCAGCATCGAGGAAAAGCAAGGGGAAAGCACCAGCACGGGACTATCCTCAAGACGAAAGAATCCCAGCGGGACAATCTTTTGTAATGCATGAAGGTGCATCTTCTAGGAGAAATCCTAGTAGATCAACATCCTTTCAGGAACTTGTCCCGGCAGAGGTGACATTTTCCAGTGGTGATATGAACATTACTTTGCAGGAAGTTACTTCCAAAATACTGCAGTTTCACAATGGAAATTTCAGTGATTTACCCGTTCCTGTTAAAGTACTCCTTGATAATCTCCAAGCGGCCTATACTATTAACCACCGCAAACTTTTTAAGAAAACCCTTCAGGCCCTTGAAATCCATCTTATTAATCTTACTGCACAAAATGAGGTCTATGAAGGCCTGATTATTGATCTTGACTCCCAAATACAGAAAAATCCTGTTCACCAGCCCCTTCCACATAATGAGGCTTTTGCAAGCCATTCTATTCACCATGATCCCCATACTAGTCAACTCTCTGGCAAAGAGGAAATCCATTTAATGGATAAAATGACTTTAATGGGTACTGATTATGCCAAACTAAGTCTTACGACTCAATTTAGCATAAGATGTGCTGTTGCCAACTTGCCTTCTGATATACGGAAATGTATCTTCGAAAGCAAGGCTATGTTCAGATCCTTTGATCTATGGTATGATTACTTCAAAAAACTAGTAACTGCAAGCATTCCTGATCCCGACGAGCTAGATGTTGACGACAATGTTTTTATTCAACTAGACTGGGAAGAATATTTTGGGAAAAGTTCCCGTGTTTACGAAAGAAAGGTCCATCCTTTTCCTGGTCTCTTGATTAACTATGAAGATGATGAACTGGATGAAGAAGATATGGATCCAGACTGGTTATCCCAAATGTTTGAGTTTGGTTTCATAAGAATGATCCGAGTCTCAAATCGTGATCAACTCAACCAACTTCCACAAATCATTCAACAAGCTGTTGCTCGAACCAGGAGCCCTTCTGTAACTATTAGATGTTGGAGCACTCTTCCAAAATGGGAAACCGATAATTGGATGAATGTGCAACCATCTAAGCATCTCATTCTTGTTAACGGATACACTCACCAAGGACCATGGTACAAAGGAGATTCCTACCTGTCCTACAAAAATCCCTATGCTCTTGCTGAATGCTGGGGAAATTATTTCAATAATCAAATTCTTGAGGTTATCCAAAACCTTTGGAAAGATTACCATTTCGAAGGACATACAGACCGAATTACTGTTTTTGGTCTTAAACCCTACGGAATTGCTACTCAACATCTCTTTATTGCTGACTATATTAACCCAAAGAACTTTACCAATCCATTGAAATCCCCTGTTTACGAACACCTGCTATATTGCGGTTTCTGCAATCAATACACCACTTACCATGAACATGACTGCAACAATGAGCCCTCATGGGATCCCCGCGATAATTACTCAAACTACTGTGATACTGATTAAAGTTCCACCTATTGCTCTTGCTGTCCCCCAAGGGAATCTATTGATTACTTTGTTGACTACTTTTGGCTACTTTCGGCACAAGACGCCAAAACCTTATCTGCTGGCCTTCAATCAAGCCCCTGCTGCCCCTCATGGGTCCTGATATGAATAGTAAAAAAGTCACTGTTCATTTTACTATTCACTGTTGAACTTTTGCTTTATTCACCTATTTAAGAGGGGATGTCCCTTATTGTTAACTCAGAAGTTTTTCTCACAAACCTTAGTTTCCACTTCAGAATTTCTTTGATAGAGTTTAGAATATTAGAGAGTTTCTCTCCTGCTCCTAAACCTTCCCTCAAGATCTATCTGTATTGACAATCAGGTAGTTACTACCACTACCACTGTTTATCCTTATTCATCTGTAACTATTTTCAGTATTAATCAAGTACTTTCATGTTTATCAATTGTTTTGATGATATATTGCTTGGCTGGTTCTACCGCCTTATTACTTGTTTAAATTATTTTGCTTATTAATTGTACTACCGCCTCCTTAGCTCGTTTTACTGCCTTTATTACTGCTTTATTATACTATCTCTGTGCTTCCGGTGCTTCCGCCTCCTTTGCGCTATCTATATATATATATATATATATATATAGATAGATAGATAGATATTCGTTCTTTTCTGGCCGGTGATAGTGTTGTTGTGTCTTTGTTGCTTGTCCGTGTCTACCCGAAACTTTAGTACTCCTTTGTTGTGTTCACTTCTTACCGTCGTTGGCGCCACCCTAGACTTAAAGGTATTCCCAGAACCGAACAGTAAGGTCCGTTTAAGCCAGGAGAGCGTGTAGGGCATGAGAGGTATAGGGTTGTTAAGGGTATGTGTTACAAAATGCAACGGTGTTAAGAAAAACATGATAATTGAGTGTTAAACCTATGATAGTATGGATAAGTTGTGGAGATCCAACTCCTCTGTCAGCTCCAGGACGACTGGTTGTCCTCCTGATATTGTAAATGAAGAAGATCACACTGTTGAAGAAAATGAGATCCCAGATTTCAAAAACTGGAATTTTCCAAAGGTTTCCACTAAGTCCATCTATAAGCTTAGTTGGACAGAAAATACTGCTTTTTCTAAATATAGAGTTAGAACTGTTGAACAAACGTTTTCTATCTCTAGAACTCATGAAAAATGTTGCTTGTTTTCCAGAAAAAATGTAAATGAATTTCTTGCTAAAAAACTCAGTTATTTGCATATTGGTCTTGTTCAAGTTACTGTTAAACCACTCACAAGAAAATGTATTAATGCTTCTATTCTGATGTGTTTAAGAGATGCTAGATTTAGAAGATTTAATGATAGCATTCTTGATATGATCACTGCTTCTTTGTATGATGGTCCTGTTTATTTTGACTATTACCCTGATATCACTCTTGTTTTGGATGATGTTAATATTGTTAAATCCTTGACATTAAATGTTTTGACATCTGGTTATGACATGGAAGAAGGTAGTAAGCCTTTTGCTTTTATTTACCGCATTTACTACAGACTTTTAGGTTCTCAATTGAATCCTCGTTCTGTTCATATAAGAGATTATGCTGGTAAAACCATGTTAATTCAATGTTCAACATCTGATGCTAAGATTCAAATCCCAAAAATGATTCAATGGGTAGATATTAATCTTCCCAAAGAATGGTTGTTGGAACGTGAATCTCCTCCTCCTAAACCTGTTTTTGATGAATTAAATCTTGCTCATATTCAAGAATACCTTGATGGAACTGTTAAAATAAGTTTTCATGATGACAGACCCTTAAGGATCAACGAAGGAAGGCATTCCTTTGCTGGATCTGATAATATTTCAAGAAGTGCTTCAAGAAGAGATATTGATGAATATTTGAAAAAGAATTTTGAAAAACCTGATTTGAAGCTAAAAGGAGTTTCAAGTGGTAACTCTCAAGTTAGCACTGCTTTTTATTCCACTAAACCAGACTCTTCCTCTCCATATAGCAGAACTGCTAATGAAGAAGAAGAAGAAGACACCAGATCTGTCTCCATCTGGTTCTGATTTTTAAACTGTTGATAACCCTGTTTTCCAAAGTCAATTAAGAGTTTTGGATGCTTTGAACGAAAACTTTGAAATTGATATGGTTTCCATGTTTAATGAATTTATTTCTGCTAAAAACAGAGATAAAAGAAAATATTACCAAAATACTTTTACTCAGTCTGAAAAGGATCGTGTTAAAAGGAAATGGAAAGAAAAAATGAATTAATTGAAAAAAAATATTTTGTTCTTTGATTTCCTTGAAAACTATTATGTTTCAAAATATGAAGTTTCCCAAAATCATTTGAACGTAATAAAGAAATCAAATTTTTTTAAAAAAGATAAAACTGTTGTTAAGTCTAGCCATCCGCCTCTTGAGACAGTTCTTGTAAACTGTAAAGGGACTGATGTAAAGGCTTCTCCTTTCAAAATTGCTGATGCTAATACTCCTGTTTCTAGTATTATTGAACAGAACAATTTTACTAATGAATCCTTGCATGTTATTGGTCAACAGCTTGACCGCATTGAAGAAAAAATTGCTGAAAAAATTGTTCTTCCAAAATCGGAAGTTGTTGAAAAACCTGTTGTTGAAAAACCTGAGAAACCTTTGATTGATTTGCCCAGTCAAAGAGAAAAATTGAATTTTAAAACTTCTCAGGCAAAAAATCTTGAAATTATTGACAAAATGCTTTCTGATTTAAAGGTTAAAACTGAAGGAACTACCACAAGTGCTGCTCGAACTATTTCAAGAAATGAAAAAGAAAATGTTTTAGAAGAAAACACAGATTCTGATTCATTGTCTTTTGTTTCAGCTAATAAGATTTTTGATGATGGTTTACCAGAAATTAAACGATTTGTTGGAAAGCCCATTCCTGTGTCTTTTACAAAAAACTGGTATTCAAAACCTACTCCTCCTGATATGCAGTTTGAAGAAAGACCTTTTCAAACTCAGTTTTCTGTTTCTGCTGATAAACTTTATGAATGGAATATTGATGGTTTATCTGAACAAGAAATAATTAATAAAATGGCTCAAATGTCCATGGTTGGAACTGCTTACTTGAATAATCATAGTTATAATCACTCTGAAATTGTTGAACTACTTGTTACTGGTTTTTCTGGTGCTCTTCGTGGATGGTGGGATTCGTATCTCACAGAAGAATCCAGAGATTCTATTAAATCTGCTGTTAAAAAGAATGATGAAGGTTTCCCTATTTTGATGAAAATCAAAATCGTGGTATTCCTGATGGTGTTAATACTTTGGTCTATACTATTCTCAAACATTTTGTTGGTACTCCATCCAATGTTTCATCTCGAATTTCTGATTATCTAAACAATTTGAGATGTCCTACTATGTCTGATTACAAATGGTATGAAGGTGTTTTCCTTTCCAGAGTCATGCTCCGGAAAGATTGTTACAAGCCTTATTGGAAATAAAAGTTTATTGACGGTCTGCCTCTTATCTTTGCTCATAAGGTAAAACAAGAGTTAATTGGTAAAAATGATTCTATTGATTATGATAGTTTAACTTATGATGATATTTTAAGCACTATTAAAAGACTTGGTATTAACATGTGTAATGATGAAAAATTGTTAAAACACCAATTAAAGAATAAGAGAAAAGCTAAATATGAAATGGGTAATTTCTGTGAACAATATGGTTTGCCCCCTATTGCTCCATTCAGGCAAAAAGGGAAAAAACATGATAAAGGTCACAAAAATTATAACCATAAAAAATATAAAAGATACAGAACAAACTTTGTTAAACCTAATGATTTTTATGCTAAGAGAAAGAATGTTTCTAAAAAATATGATAAACAGAAGTCTGGTAAAGGTAAATGTTTCAACTGTGGAAAACCTGGTCATTTCATTAAAGGCTGTAAACAAAAACCTGGTAAGCTAAAAAACAAATTCAATATGTTAAACATTAATGATAATGATCAAGAAGAACTATTCAGAATCCTTGAATCAAACGTCTCGTCTGATTCTTTGGAAGACGATTTTTCTTCTTCATCTGATTATTGTTACCAATCTGATGATGATTCCTCTGGTTCACCTGCTGTTAAACTTGGTTGTAGAGATTCATGTTGCAATGTTATTAAAACTGTTAATGTTCTCACCAAAAGTGAAGAAAATGAAAGCTTGTTAATCAAATTGATAAGTCAGGTGCAAAATCCTGAGTTGCAAAAAGAATACCTTAATAAGTTTAAGAAAAATTTGACAAGAAATGAAAATGATAGAAAATTGAAACCAACAATAAGTTTTGAAGAAACTTTGGAAAGATTTAACAAAAAGAAATCCAAAGAATTAACTGTTAATGAACTCCAACATGAGATCAATGTTGTCAGACAGGAAATAATTGATTTAAAAAATGAATTTAAAAGCATTAAAAGTGATAACAATGATCTTAAGCAAGAACTGCTTTTGTTAAGAATTGATAAAAATCTTGATAAACATCAATCTGATAATGAACAAAATGAGCTCAAAGATGGAGATGAATCTAGTCAACAGGCTCTTCCTTCTAATAAAGGTATTGCTGATGTTCTCACTGATTCTCAGCTTAATCTTGTTAACAAATTGCTTCCTCCAAAATGATTTACAAAGGTTAAAATTGTTGTTTCTCATGATTATCATTTCAATGTTATTGCTATGATTGATTCTGATGCGGATATGAATTGTATCCAAGAAGGATTAATTCCTTCAAAATATTTTGAAAAGTCAACAGAAAGATTAGTTTCTGCTAATGGTACTCAAATGAAGATCAAATATGAATTGAATAATGCTCATGTTTGCCATGATAATGTTTGTTTCAAGATTCCTTCTGTTCTTGTTAAAAACATGACTGATAAAGTGATACTTGGTCTCCCTTTCATTAATGCTTTGTATCCTTTTCTTGTTGAGCATGATGGAATTACTACTGATCCTTTTGGACAGAAAGTAAAATTCAAATTTGCTTCAAAATTTGAAATTAATACTGATAATGCTTTGACTCTGATTCATGCTAAGACTAATCATCTCAATTTTCTTAAGCAAGAAGCTAGATACAAGAAAATTGCTGAACGGCTTTCTGATAAATTGTTACAATAAAAAATTAATAATTTTCAGAAAATGTTGATTGATGATGTTTGCTCTGATATTCCCAATGCATTTTGGCATAGGAAGAAACACATTGTTAACTTGCCATATATTAAAGATTTTAATGAGAAAAATATTCCTACTAAAGCTCATCCCATTCAGATGAATGCTGAAATGGTTGAGTTTTGTAAGAAGAATCCAAGATTTTCTTGATAAAAAACTGATCAGAAATAGCAAGTCCCCTTGGTCTTGTGCTGCTTTCTATGTGCAAAAAAATGCTGAAATTGAGAGAGGAACTCCTCGTCTAGTGATCAATTACAAACCTTTGAACAAAGTCTTAGAATGGATTAGGTACCCTATTCCGAACAAGAACGACTTAGTTCATAGATTGAGTGATGCAGTAGTATTTTCCAAGTTTGACATGAAATCTGGATTCTGGCAAGTTCGGATTAGTGAGAATGATAGGTATAAAATTGCTTTCACCACTCCTTTTGGCCACTACGAGTGGAATGTTATGCCTTTCGGTCTTAAGAATGCTCTTAGTGAATTCCAAAACATTATGAATGATATTTTCAATCCCTTTAATGATTTCACCATTATTTACATTGATGATGTTCTTGTTTACTCCAATTCTATTGATGAGCATTGGAAACACCTATATTCATTCCAGGAGACTATTAAAAGAAATGGTCTTGTAGTCTCTACTAAGAAAATCAAACTATTTCAGACAAAAGTTTGATTCCTTGGCTATGACATCTCTGAAGGACAAATTCGTCCTATTGATAGAGCCATTCAGTTTGCTGATAAATTCCCTGATGTTATCACTGATAAAACCCAACTCCAAAGGTTTCTTAGCTCTCTGAATTATGTTGCTGATTTCTACAAGGATATGAGGAAACAATGTAAACCCCTTTTTGATCGGTTACAGAATAATCCTCCACCCTGGTCTGATGTTCATACTTCCCTTGTCAAACAAATCAGGTCGTATGTTAAGGCATTGCCTTGTCTTGGTATTTCCACTCCTAACGCTTTCAAAATTGTTGAAACTGATGCTTCTGACATTGGTTATAGAGGCATTCTGAAACAGAAAGTTTCCCCAGACTCATCTGAACAGATTATTCGTTTCTACTCTGGAGTCTGGAATGCTGCACAGTTAAATTATAGTACTATTAAAAAGGAAATTTTATCTACAGTACTATGTATTTCAAAGTTTCAAAGTGATTTGTTAAACCAAAAGTTTTTATTACGAATTGATTGCAAAAGTACTAAATATGTTATTGAAAAAGATGTTGAAAATATTGCTTCAAAACATATTTTTGCCCAATGGCTAGCTATTTTAAGTGTTTTTGATTTTGATATTGAATATATAAAAGGATCTCAAAATGCAATCCCTGATTTCCTTACCCGTGAATTTATGCAGTGTCACAATGGCAAGTAGGCAGTCGAAAGACAAGAGCCCTGCCACTGATAACACAATTGTTAAAAAGGAACCTGTTTCTCCATTGGAGATTGTTAACCGTTTCACCCCCTTAGGTACTATTCCTAAGCCTAATTACTCTTCTGTTTTGGCCTCATCATATGATCCTTATGCTTTAACTAATGTTAACCAACCTGTTAAAACTGTTTTCCCCAAAGTTTCCTATACATCCCAGTATGTTAAAAAATAATATTTCCAAAACCTGTTTTCCATTGAGTCAAATAGGGCCTCTATTAATGACCACTTCAGACTTGCTACCAGCTATTTTTCCCCAAGGTTTCACTGGATTCCTGAACATAGTGAGAAAACTGTGAATTACTATGCTGATATCTTGACCCATGAAAATTCAATCACTATTAAAGGCATCAAGGATAAGATCAATACTACTGGTAAAATTATTTATCATAGTGTTTTCCTAAACCATATTATTTCTGAAGAAATGTGGGGTCCCAACCTTGCCTCCACAAGGATGTTACCCAAATGCAATGTTTCATACTCCTATCATGATTACGTCACTGCTTGGTTCAGATTCATGCTTTACCAGAGTGAAAACAATACTCATTCATGGTTTGTTAACTTTGATAAGGAGTTCAGTTCCACTTTGCCTCTCTGGTTCGACCGATGGTGGACCCAGTTTGGTTCTGTTCCTGATATATTTCCAGATCCATTAAAGGTTTCTTTTGAAAATTTCTCAAAAAAATTCAAGGTTGATTCCTATGGTGCTAAATTCTCTCCTTTGCTTCATTTCATTAAGAGATATAAAGTTCCTTGGATTCTAAAGTGGCAATATGAGAAGGACGGAGATGTTCTCAAATGCCGATGGTTTGTCAAATGGTGGGATAAGTTTCCACACACACAATCTATTGTCAACAATGTTACCAGGGATTTGTCATCCCCAAATGCTTTACCCGGTGTTAAGATTAATTCCCCAGTGCAGAAGGCTGAACTGGCTAATGCCCATGCTTCTACATCTGTTTCAACTGTTAAATCCTTTGTTAAGCCTAAAAAGAAGGGTTCCCCTCCGGATGGAATTCGCAAGGACCCTGATGCTCTATATGCCCTCCTCAAGTTGATTTCAAAGGAGAAGGTAGGTGATGATGGTTCAGAAGATGAACGGTCCTCTGAAGCATCTGTTTCAAAAGACCCATATTATCCTTACAATCGGGAATGGTTTGGTCATGATAAAGAAGACAATCCTGAAGATTGAATTTGATTCTCTTGTTTGTCTGGCCTGCACAACGGCCAAAATGTTAAAGCTGATACTCTTGATGATTCCACTGAGATATTCTACCTGTTTCCCACATGATACTCCTGTTTCTCACGTGATTCTCCTATTTGTCTGGCCTGCATAATGGCCAAAATGATACATTGTTTTCCCTAAAGATGTTGCCTTTCTCTTGCAATTGATACTGTTCTTTCCACAATAGATTCCTGAAGATTTGGTCAACACAAGCTGATAAAATATGCTACTACAGACTCTGCTGCAAAAATGAGACAAAAGTGAAAAATTACTGTTCATGGTACTGTTCACGGCACTGTTCACTATTCACTGTTCACTGTTCACTATTCATGGTTACTATTCACTCCGAAAGTTTTTGCTTATTTAAGGGGGGCTGTCCCTTAAGATGAACTCAGAACTCTTTAGAGGTTTAGAAGAGAGAACTTCAGACTCTCCTTAGAACTCTTTTCCTCTCTAGGATTCCTATTTTCCTACTGCTACCCTATTTGCAAAGCTTGTAACTAGAAGTAGTCTCCAAGCCTTGTATTGTTAACCTGTTGTGGTAATCCAGTGACTACTACTGCTGTAAGTGTTGTAATCTTGTTTCAATAATAACTACTTTCAGCTTTGTATTTATTTTAAAACTGTTTAATACTTTGCTTGGCTGGTTCTACCACCTTCTAACTGCTTTATTATTTTGATCTAAAGTATTGCTTGGTTGGTTCTACCGCCTCATAATTATTTTGCTTATAATTATTTTGTTATACTGCTTGGCTGGTTCTACCGCCTTATTATTGCTTTAAATTACTTTGATATTATACTGCTCTACCGCCATCTTGGACGGTTTTACTTTGCTTTATTACTTTGCTGACATTTACTTTATCTTGCTTCCACTATATTACTGTGCTTATATATATATATATATATATATATATATATATTTTCTGATCCGCAGTACAACTTCTAATCTTGAGACAATGACAGATAAACCTAAAAACATTGTTTATTGTAATTTTATTTTTTCCTCAAAATTATTTGAAGCTAGGCTTTTAAAAGTTATATTATGGGTACTTGGGTAGCCTGTGTCTCAGATAAATACCAATCTAAAGTTGTAAATTGTTACAAGAATAAGACTCTGCTGTCCCGAACAAGTTATGGGACTTCTTGGCAAGAATAATTTGTTGTTTCTCCTTTGTTGCATTTGTTTAGAATCTGATTCTGCGGCTTCTGCCACAGACACTATCACATCTTCTCAAACCATCAAAGACCCCGATTATATAATTTCCAATGGGAGTAGTTTCAAACTGGGATTGTTCAGCCCAGTATACCCTACCAATCGCTCCCTCAGAATATGGTATAACAACATTTTCGTGTTCACTGTCGTATGGGTTGCTAACAGAGACAAACTATGATTCTTCTGGGGTTCTTACTATATCTGTGGACTGACTTCTGGTGCTACTAAATGGACAAAAGGAGGTAATTTGGTCAACCAATGTTGCAACCTCTGTTCCCAATTCAACTGCCCAGCTTTTGTATTCAGGGAACCTTGTCTTGCAACAAAACACTACAGGGACAATCATATGGAGTTTCCAACATCCTTATGATACACTGTTGTCCATGTTGAAAATGAGTACTAATCGAATAACAGGCAACAAAGTCCAGTTCACATCCTGGAAAAGCTTTTCTGATCCATCCATTGGAAGCTTCTCGATTAGTATTCAACCACTTAGTCTTCCTCAAGTATTCATATGGAAAGATGGTAGCCCATATTGGCGCAGAGTGGTCCATGGAAAGGTCAGCTCTTTATTGGAATACCATCCATGCTTTCAGGACCTCTGAACGGATTAAGTCTCATTGATGATCAAGAAGAAGGAACAATTTCTTTTATGTTTTCTAATGGGAACTATTCTTAGATACATTTATCCCTCAATGTGCAAGGAAATACAAAGGACATAATTTGGAATTATGATAAGAACAATTGGGAGGTTGTCTGGAAAGCTTTGCAGAGTGATTGTGATGTTTATGGTAAGTGTGGTGTGGGGCATTTGGTAGCTGCAATTCACAGAGTTCGCCAATTTTCAGCTGTTTACTGGGGTTTAAGCCAAATAACACAGAAGAATGGAATAGAGGAAATTGGACTAGTGGATGTGTGAGGAGCACACCATTGCAGTGTGAGAGGGTCGCTACCGGTGGTGAAATCGGTAAAATGGATGTGTTTTTGACATTGAATATGATGAAAGTCCCAGACTCTGCAGATTCCTTATCTGTTCTTGAACCTGATTGCAAACAGCAGTGTTTACAGAACTGCTCTTGTGCAGCTTACGCATTAAATATTGGCACTGGTTGTTTGTCATGGACAGGAAGATTCATTGACACACAGAAATTCTCTAGCCCCAGAATTGATCTTAACGTTCGTGTTGCCTATTCAAAACCTGGTAAGTTGTTTTGTTTTCCAACTTCAACCCAACCCACATAACACCGCAGCTCCCCAATCTAATGAAATCCTTGTAAAATACAATCTACTTGACCAAAATAAATAAACCGGAAAAAAACCACATTTAATTAACTATTTTTCTGAATTAGTGTAATAGTTGTCTCAATTACTGCGATTATTGTAGTAGTTTCTATTCCAATTTGCACTTTCTTACTGTGGAGATGGATAATCACTCACAATTGTACTGTAAATCAGCAAGGAAAAAGAAAGAAAAGGGGTTCTTGTTGTTTGTTGAGGCTCCTTTTTGTAATAAAGCCCAGAAAGAAGAAAGAGCCCGTAGTCAAAGAATAAGCCCAATTAAATCTGAGCGGCAGGAATAGGTCCGTAAAGCACGCAAACAGGTCTTGAAGAGGTAAGCGGGCCTGAAAAGGCCCGGAAAGATAAGAACCATGGGCCGTGGTTGTAGGAAAGTAAGTATGGGCTATGCCCATTGTGGCAGGTCCAAAGTAAAGCAAGAATGCGGAGCCATAGTTTACGGGCTCTAGAGAAAATAAAGAATGGTTAGGCCGCGGAAGCCCAACAAGGTAATAAAGGCCCATGGAAAACGTGAGATTGTAAGGGGCCAAGGATGCCCCAAAGAAGGATGAATGGGACAAAGGAGCCCGCAGACTTAAGAGGCAATAAAAGCCCAGCGAGCTAACTAAGCCATTGAGAAAGGAATCGGTGAGCCTAAAGGGTGTAACCATTTCAATACGGCAGGGAGGAAACGGAAGGCCCATAGCCAGGATGAGCCCAAATCACAGACGGAGAGCCGATGATTTGCACAGAGGCAGGAAAAGTAAACACTCAAGCCATGGCAGGCGACTAACTGACGAAGGAATTTTGGACGGATGTGGGCACGCGCAAGGCCCAAGTTCACCAGCCTGTACCCAGCCAATACAGGCAAAGGTGGGCCCCGGGCCAGAGGTAAGGGGGATGTGGTCTGGCGGAGGGGAGAGGGGCCGACCCATTTCGGGGCTTCCACTCAGGCCACTTTCGGGTGAGTGTCCTGCTGGGATGACATAGCACCCGAAAATGGCAAAACAGAGTTGGAGCCTTCTGGTGCATGCCATGAGAGAGAAAGAGTGCTCTGCCGTGGTAGGAGAGAATGCCACGACGAACTAACAAACAAAATACCCTTATATTTGTCTGGAGATGTAGTGCGCCGCGGCCAGCGCAGGAACGTGGCGCTGGCCGGGTGCCTGACCAACCAGTGATGGTCGGGTAGGTACACACATCAGACAAAGATGGTTACAGGGGTAAAAGGGTAAATATAACGCATCACAAAATGCTATATAAGGTGCTCTCTGTGCACGGAGACGAGGGGACGGGAACCGAAGGAAAGAAAGAAAGGAAAAACAGAGTAAGAAGAAAAAAAAGAAAAAACAAAGTAAGAAGAAAAAAGAAAAAGAAAAAAAAGAGTAAAAAACGAAAGAAAACAGAGTGAAAGAGAGGCAAATTAGGCATGCACCAAGATGGGTTGTCGATTCCTCTCTCCCTCTTGAGAAACCACATTCTCCACGGACTCGTATTCGGAATAAAGATCATCTAGGACCATTCCTTCAAAGTCACTAATTTCTCTTTATAGAAATTAGTCGCATTGAGGGAGTGTTGTCTCCTTTTTTATTTGAGTTTTCTCTGACATATTACCGCAGGCCGAAAGCCTGACTGACTGGCCGAAGTGCCTAACTCCTTTTCTTTCTTGTGTCAATCCTATTTAAGTCTATCTTTATCAGCTTTATGTTTTTACCCAGATATTTGTTTATTTCAAGCACAGCAAACTAGTTATATGTGTATTTGTAGCATGCTTGTCTGCGGTAGTTGTTTATAAAAGATTCACCCGCCACAATTTCAAAACGTGATCGTGCTGGACTAAGGCATAGCTTGCGCACAAGCCGGGCCAAGGTGAAGTACAACTGGGCCGGTCCCGACTCTCCAATCCAGAACACACTTGGGCTTAGTACGGCAGGAGGGAATAATCCAGCCAAATACAAAGCCGACCCAAAACGCAGCAACATTGTTCAACAAAGGGAAATCACAGAAAACTTTCCTAGTGACAACAAGAACGAAGTTGAAGTCCAGGAACTACCACTATTCAATCTTGAGAAGCTAGCGAGTGCAACAAACAACTTCAATCTCTCTACCAAGCTTGGTCAGGGTGGATTCGGCCCCGTGCAGTGGGTAATGGTTGCTCTTCTAAAGATTTACTAGTTGTGGACCCATGCTTTAAGTTTGTATTTCCATAACTATTAATTTGTTTTTGTTGTTTTTGGCCCAATATCCTCATCAATTTTTTATAAAAAAAAATTTTAATTTTTTTAAACTGGCATGTGTTTTTGTATTCCATTTTTCCTTTGATACATTGCAACGTTTCATGAGAACTAGGGCTGTCCGCGGGTCGGTCCGGGTTGGGTTTGTGCCCAACCCGAAACCGACTTGACCAGATCAGGTGGTCAAAATTTCAACCCGCCACCGACCGGAAAGGTTGATCGGATCGAACGGGTCGGAGCTTCCACGGATGTCGGGTTGATCGGCCGGAGCTGATTATCTGGAAAACGTCGAGATTCCGACCAAGAAAAGATGAAAACGGCAGAAACCGGCGACAAAATTCTGAAAAATGGCAAAAATCCGGCCAAATCTCATAGATCCAGGGAGATCTCGGCCAGATCTAGGCTAGATCTAGCGAAATCTCATTAGATCTAGCCTAGATCTACTCAAAAAAATCCCAAAATGCGCCGGATCTACACTTTTTCGCTGGAAAAATAACACTTTTTCGCTGGAAAAATAATAGGTTTAGCTCGAATCGGTCGGATCGGGTTTCTTGGATTTGAGAGGAGAAAATCCGATATCCGACCGAATCAGCTTGGATTCTGGAGAATGAAATCCGTCGCCGACCACTGGAGCAGTCGGTTTGGTTGGCGGCGGGTCGGGTTCAGTAGGCGGCAGCGGGTGGGTCAGTTCTGGCGGGTCCTTGGACAGCCCTAATGAGAACAATTTTATTATTTGAATTTAAGTAAAATATTATATGTTTAATTTTTAAAATGAAAAGGAGAGAACATATAAATAATTTAATGATAAGAATGATGTGACTGAATTTAAATACTCCACTCGTCACACTTTGTTTGTCCTTTATTCCATCTTGAAATGTCCCTAAATATTATACTGTTTTTAAACATAGAAATCATTAATTTACTAATATTCCTATTATACCACTGTTTCTAAAAATAAATTTATTAATTCAATTTTTTGATAAATTTATTTAAGGGTAGTTTTGGAAACTTATACATTTTTAAAAGGTAGACAAGACAATAAATAATGTTCCCTTAAAAATTTTGACTTTTCAAATAGGACAAACAAAGTAAGACGGAAGGAGTACTAATAAAACTATAGCAAAAATAGGAAAGAAAAACAATAATGAGATTGTCGCTGATGTGGGTAAACTGGAGTATAACAATAATAAATACTACGCATATGTATGTGTATGTGTATTATCAAATTTCATGAATATATAGTTAATGATTTAAGTTTTGTTTATAGGGAAAACTGTCAAATGGATAAAAAATTGCAATAAAAAAGAGAGTCTTTGCCTTTGAGCTTTAAACACTCTCAATCTCTCTTCTGCAATTCTTTCACCATTGTCATCCCCTTGAGTGAAATTTTATTCCCTTCATCTCATTCACCTATAGCTGACTTTTATGCCATAAGAGTGAAGGTTTGGAAACTTATGGTGTCATCTCAAATACAATACTTTTGGTGGCTTTCCATTGGTGGCTTAATGGTTGTGTCTCCAACAAGCTAGTTGAATAAAGGACTTTGTAAAGTCGATTGCTAGTGAGAACTTGGAAGGTTTAAGTGCATAGGGGGCAAGGTGGTTGATACCATACTAGTATCGGACGTACCGGCTGGTATGTACCATACCAATACATGTACCGGTATCAAAACAGCAATATTTCATACCGGTTTAAATACCAGGCATACTGGCCATGTACCGAGCGTACCAACCGATACAGAAAAAAGCTTTATTTTTTTTTATTTAGTTTTGCAATTTTTGAATTTTTGTAAGAGCAGAATGGTAACTTATTTGCATTAACTTATCAGTATTATTTTTTTTCTTAGTATGCAAAGAACAATTAAGCTTTTTTTTTATTTATTGTGGTCTCTTTTTTTTATGCTAAAGTCTAAAACCATGAATAATTTATTTTGAATTGAGGTAATGTTTTATGGTAAAATTTTATATTTATTATAATATATATATATATATATATAACATTGATATACCCAAAATGGTACACCGATATTAACCGATACTAAAATATATTATTCCACTGGTTAAACCGGTATAATCTCATGTACGAGATTGACTCTCTTAATAGGGGAATATGGGATTGGAGGGCTCATTGTTTCTCTTGTATTGCAACTATTCATCTTGAGGAAATTTTCCAAAGAGTGTGGTTGGGGGAGAGGGTTTTTTCGCCCGGAGGCTCAGGTTTTTCTCTTCCTAAACACTTTCTTATGTTTAGCTTTGGTTTGTTTTTATTTCAGCATTTCCATATTGCTTATTTATTTGCTTTAGCTTTAATTTTTCATGCTTGCTATATGGAACTTGGTTAATCACGTACATTGGTTTAATTGGTAGTTTTATATTAAAAGTGATTAATTAAGCCAGTAAAATGGTTCATTGGTTCTAAATACATGTTATGGTATTAGTAGCATCTTTTTAACTTTTTTTTTTTTTTTTTTTTGGTATTCAGAAGAGAAGCTAAAGAATTTAAGTAATTTTATATATCTAGCTTACACAATTTAACTGAAATATGATTATACTCTCGCATTATATATGATGTTAATACTAATAATTTCAAAATTTTCGTATTAATATGGCACCTACAAAGAACCAATAACAAATGAAAGCACATATTTTTTTCAATTATAACCTATTTATAGTTTTTTATTATGTCATTCATTATGAATTTACATACTCGACAAGATTAAAATTAATGTTTATAGATTATGACTGTATATTTTATTTATTGAAGAATTCTTATCTTTGTGATGTTACAATGCGAAATTTAAAAAATATTTGTGTTGGGAAATCTCAAAAAAATAAAAATAAAATCCCTACAACTACTTTAAAAATAGGCCTATAGGATGTGTTGTTGAATGCCATAAAACGCTTGAGTTGCCACATCACCAATATATTTTATAGTAGAGTGGCATAGCTCACGTTTTGACAAATGATATTAGAGGCATCAGGCAAGTCATGAGTTCAAGTCACACAAGCATTATTATGAGTGAGGGATTATTAGGGTGACTATAATTAACGCAATAGTTTTTTTTTTTTTTTTTTTTTTTTTTTTTTTCTGATTTAGAGCCAGCCGTGAAAAAAATTGTGACAATCACCGTGATCATGGGATTAGTTACCATTTCATTCTGCACTTACTCATTGTGGAAGAGGATCATTGCTAAACGGAGAGGTAATATTTCTACTAAAATAACACGACTAGGAAATTTTTCAATATATTACAGATTGATAGCAACTGAAGTTGAAATCAGCAAGGAGAATGAAAGAAAATGGGATGCTATTGTTCAACAAAGAGGAATCACATAGTAATTTTCCTAGTGACAACCAGAAACAAGTCCAGGAGCTCCCACTATTCAATTTTGAGATGCTGGTGAACGCAACAAACAACTTCCACCTATCTAACAAGCTTGGTCAAGGTGGATTTGGTCCCGTATACAGGGTAATCGTTGCTCTCCCAAAGGTTTATTATCAAATACTACGAATATATAGTTAATGATTTGGTTTTTTTTTTTTACAGGGAAAACTGTCAGATGGACAAGAAATTGCAGTAAAAAGACTTTCCAGAACCTCTGCACAGGGATTAGAAGAATTTATGAATGAGGTGGTGGTAATTTCTAAACTCCAACACCGGAATCTTGTTAGGCTCCTTGGCTGCTGTGTTGAAGGAGAAGAGAGGATGTTGTTATATGAATACATGCCAAACAAAAGTCTGGATGCATTTCTCTTCGGTTAGTTAATTTTTGTACCATTTTTTTATTACAAAAATATTTTACACATTTTAATTTTCTGGACAGACTTCACTTGAAATAGTTTTCTGATGACTTCCACCAAAATAACTTTTTCAAAGTTCATGTTCATCACCTTGTAGATTTAATCATCACTTTCTTTCTCTTGGTAACGTTTCTTTTGTTTAATTTATTTAGATCCACACAAAGAAAGACGGCTAGATTGGAAAAAACGCTTCAACATTATTGAAGGAATTGGCCGAGGTCTACTCTACCTTCATAGGGATTCTAGATTACGGATTATTCATAGAGATCTAAAGGCAAGTAACATATTATTGGATAAAGAGCTAAATCCAAAAATATCAGATTTTGGTTTAGCCAGGATTTTTGGAAGTAATGAAGACCAGGCCAATACTAATAGGGTTGTCGGAACTTAGTAAGTAACTCTCGACTCGATCATTTCAATTAGATACTAATACTAATATTTGAGATGACAAGATTTGGATGTGTTTTGTTGTTAATATTTAGTGGCTATATGTCTCCTGAATATGCAATGGAAGGCCGATTTTCAGAAAAATCAGATATCTTTAGCTTTGGAGTGTTGTTACTAGAGATAGTTAGTGGAAGAAGAAACAGTAGCTTTTATAATGATGAGCAGTCCCAAAGCCTTTTAGGACTTGTACGTCATTTCATTGCCTCATTTTTATTTTTTTAAATATCCATTGCTTTTTGTTCTTTAATAAGTTTTTTTATTGTTGGTTATAATTTCTGTCATGTGTCCACTTTTCTAGGCATGGAAATTGTGGAACACAAACAACGCTATAGCATTAATAGACGCGATGATATATGAGCCCTGCTTTGAAATAGAGATTTTAAGATGCATACAAGTTGGGCTGTTGTGTGTGCAAGAATTTGCTCAAGATAGGCCAACAGTATCTGATGTTGTTTCCATGCTTAAAAGTGAGATTGTTGATCCGCCTCTTCCAATGAAACCAGCCTTCATTGGAAGGCAGATTGCATCAGATACAGATTCCTCTCAACGCAGCCAAACAGAATGCTCTTTTAACAATGTTACTGTTACAATGGTTCAAGGTCGATAGTTGGCATGTGTTATTGACATAGTCATGTTGTGGTCATTTATTCATTTTGAACACTTTCAGAAGAATCTTAAAACTTCTGTTTATATTCAACGAACTGAATGAATGAATATTCAAACCATTGGTACAAATAATAGACATTTCCAGCATGTTTTATGGTTTTAATATTGACTCCTCTATTCTCTCTTTTGTCCACCATTAGTCCTATCTACGTCGAAGCAAACCATTAAATCATCTTAAGGATGATTTAACTCTCTTTAGCACAAAATTTTAGGTATATTAGAGCTTTAAGGTCAATTCCAAAAATTGCTAATTAATACCACACCTACCTGTAACATATGATGATATGAACTAACATTTTACTTCAACTAGAAAGCTCACATGATAAACTTCCATTTGAAGGGACATACTATAGGCATTAAATCTCTGAGAAATAAGACTGAACTCACAAAAACTTGAACTTGGGGAAGCACTAACTTGAAAAGTTTGCTAAGTGAGTGTTTTTGGTTCCTCAAATTTCCTAATAGCACACTGTTGGCCTTATTATATTATTATAATCTAAAATTTTCAATGTATTCTCTCCATTTGCTTTCTTCCCCAAATTAATATTATCCAACTGTGAAATATTAATTTTAACTTTTTATCGCTAATTCTATGTATGACAAGTCTTGTGGCTATGTTTTACATAATTAATGATTTGCTAATTCTATGTATGAAAGATGGCTCCAAAATGACATAGCACCTATTGCAATTGTTTTATTATAACCGCGGTTTTAGGGATTGTCATTGGAGCGTGGACAAGTAATAAGTATGGATAGATTAGATCAGTTCAAATTGTTGATATCTTTTACATCGTTGGAGCCATGGTAATGGTTCTAGCTGGGTACCCATGAGTAATAATCATTGCTTGACTTCTCAATGATTTCAGGGTAGGAAAGATGACATTGATATCCTAAACTAGAGTTTGGAGTTTCCAAATGTAGTTTGAGGTACCCACATTGCTATGAACTATTTACTAATCACATTTGATCACTTTTTTACTTTGCCAATGGTAGAAGGAAGATGTTGTTAAGCTGAATCCTAGGACCATTTCTAAGAAGATGATTAGGAAATCTGTTGAGAAGAGATTGCATTGAATATTCCTCTCTTGAACGCATCTTGACAGCATTCCTATTGCCTATGATTCTCGAGGTTATGATCATTTGAGCAGTCTTTTTGCTTTCAATTTAAAAGAAAGTCCAATGCCAGTGGTAGGGCCACATGCACACGCAAACATAAACATAAACATTGACGTATCTATATATAAAAAATAAAAAAAAAATAAAAGTATAAAAACACCATGAACATTAACGTATGCATATACACAAACTAACACACTAAATTCAACAATTAATATTTTTATGGAAACATAAAATAGCTATGTGAATAAAAATATACTTTAATATCTTAAATTTAAAGTTTATCTACAAAAATTCACTAAGAAGAACAAATATAATGAGTTTTAAAAGGTTATTCTAAAGTTATTTTATTTTTTATTTACGCTTTTTTTTCTTTTGGATGACATATTTATTTCCTTCGATTGTGTATGTGTAACAATTGAATTAATGCTGTAAATTTTTACCAAATCACAGTTTTATGCATATTTTATTTTATATTTATTTATTGATGAATCAATTTATGATGAAAAACTATTAGGCATTCTATTTGATTTTGTCCAGCTCTTTAGATATAGTTTCTTCAAAACCATAAAAAAATATATACATATTAGTTATTTCTTTTGAAATTTAAAACCATCAATTTCTAAATTTTTTACACCTAAAAAATTGATGGGAATCTGTCTTTTATACAAATACAAGAGAGACTAAAGTTGCATGATATGGCCTTATCTAATTCCTTTTTTCCTCTTGCTAATAGCAGTTTTTTTGATTCCCTCTGTAGATTAAAAGCAGAACGTGTCACTGCCTAATGCATGTATTTGCTAGTATTCTTATCTCTGTTTTCATTTACAACTCCAATCTTATAGATTTTAGTGCCAGTGCAGCTCTTATCTTATATATATGTATTGGTAAGTTGCACTCTCACTTAAATTCACTAGATAGGAACTGTAAAAAGCAATGTACTTGCCTCTAAGAAATTGAAACAAATCTATATTTTATACAAATACAACAGGGATTGTTGTTAGGACATATGTGAATCATGTTAGGAGCATATGTAATTTAGAATTAGCTAATTCTATAACAAAACACACTTTACTTATAATTGGATAGATCTAGGATGTATTTAATACTTCAAGGAACAAGAGTTCAAGTCCCAGTGTTAAAGCCATGCAAATCTATCCAAGAATCAAGTGAAGAAGTGTTGGATTTTAAAGCTTGACATTTAGCTCGACAGATGATATCTATCGAGGTTTAAAAGGCAGCTTTTGCCTAATGCTTGACAGTTGCTCGATAGATAACCTATCTATCGAGATTTACGAAAATCACTTTTTCAGATATGATTTCACGCATATCCATGTGTATATGTTTAGGCTTTCTTTTCTCACAATCCTAAACACATATAAAGATTATTTTAAGAACCGTCTAAGTGGATGAAACTTGATGCAAAGATTTTGTTCAAGCAAATTTTGACCGGAGACAGAATTTGCCCTAGTTCATCTTTCTCTTGAAGAAGCTACTGCGATTGTACGCTGTAGGGTTTTGTAACCAAGAAGCTTCATGATTTTCATCGTATTGATGAACTGAAGAACTTTGCAGCTAACATCTTTCTCAAGTTGGTGGTTAGTCACGTACTTAGATCCATGCATTGATTGGTTAGTCACGTACTGGGAGCCGTGCACTACAAAACAAGTCCAATTGTGTATTAGGGTAAAAGTTCAACTGTAGGTTGGTATAAGGTACTAGACTTCCTTTACCTGTAATCGCTTGTTGTGATAATAGTGGATTCTTGGGAGTGGTGACCTTAAAATCACCCGGTGGTGACCTTAGTCACGTACTGGGAGCCGTGCACTACAAAACAAGTCCAATTGTGTATTAAGGTAAAAGTTCAACTGTAGGTTGGTATAAGGTACTAGGCTTCCTTTACCTGTAATCGCTTGTTGTGACAATAGTGGATTCTTGGGAGTGGTGACCTTAAAATCACCCGGTGGGGTTTTTGTCTTAGAGGTTTTCCTCATTTGTAAACAAATCATCGTGTCAACTTTATTTTCCACTGCATATTAACTTAGTTGGTGATTTGTTTGCACTACCATACGTATTGCATGTTAATCGGATTAATTAATTAACTTGGCTAATTAATTGATTAATTCAATATATTCTTGGCCTATCAATTGTGATTTGTTATTTTGCTAATGTTTTTCTTTCCTAGTACGTACACTTAGATTAAACTAAAGTGGAAATTCTATCTTGTATCCAACAACAACAACCAAAAAAAAAAAAAAAAACTTAAATATAAATGTTTATATATTAAATTTCCAAAGAAGAAAAATTTAATATGTTTTGAAAGGTAATTCTTTTCTTTTTTTGGTAACTCTTTTCTTCAATTCAAAGTGCTACTTATTTTTCATTTTTCCGTTTAATGTCTTCAATTTTCTTTATATAATAAAGGTGTCACAATCAAAAGATGATATTATCACTTAAGCTTGCAAGTTGTATAGGTACAGTAATGTTTAACTTGTTATGGTAACATGATTGTCCTCTGGCTTGAAAATCAAAGTGTAACTTATAAATAAACATGATTGGAATAACAAAGGTAAGCATCTTTTTACTGATGTAGAGAAGTGATATATGAAAGAATTTAGAGATAACCTTCGAATTTATGGTTTAATTTTAGAAGAAATGGGAATTTATCCAATGAGGTTTAGTTCTATCACAATTAATTACAAGAGATTTTGATTGCTATATTTGATCTTTAAGGGATGAACTAAAATAAAATCCTTAAAATTTTGATAGGCCAAAAACGTATTGACCCCTTGTGATAAATTAGCCAAGTTTATTAATTAATTAAATTAACATGCAAAGGCGTGGTAGCACAAACAAATCACCAAGTATCTAAAGTATGCAATGGAAAATAAATTGACATGATAATTTGTTTACGAATAAAGAAAACCTATACAGCAAAAACCCCACCAAGTAATTTTAAAGTCACCACTCTCGAGAATCCACTATTATCAAAACAAGCGGCTACAAGTAAAGGAATCTCAGTACCTTATATCAACCTACAGTTGAACCCTTACCCAAATACTCAATTGGACTTGTTCAATAGTGACAATCTCTCATTTTCAATGCATGGCTCTCAATACGTGACTAACCAATTACGCGGATCCTAGTACACGACTTGATCACCAACTTAAGAAGAATGTTGGCTGCAAAGTTCTTCAGTTCATCACACGATGAAGATCATGAAGTTTCTTGGTCACAAAACCCTACGGTGTACAAATACAGCAGATTCTTCAAGAGAAAGATAAACTAGGGCGATTGTGTAACCTTTTACGGTTCTTAAAACAATCCTTATATATGTCTAGGGTTGTGAGAAAAGAAAGTCCAAATATATATTCACGGATTGAATGAAAAATAGTCCTAAAAAATTGGACTTCATAAACCTTGATAGATACCCTATTTATCGAGCCACGGGCTTCAACAGCTTTTAGATCTCGATAGATGCTAGCTGTCGAGCTTTAAAATCCTGCACTTTCATCCTTAATTTTTTGACAGACTTGCATGGCTTTAACATTTGAACTTGAAACAAGGTTTCTTGAAGCATTAAACTCATTCTAGATCTACTCAATAATAAGTAAAGTGCATTTTGTCAAAGAATTAGCCAATTACATAGGATAGTGACATATGTTCTTAACAATGAATCACATATGTCCTAACAAATTCCATTCAAATTAATTGATTTTTCAATTAGTAGATAAATTATTTACCCCTTGTGATTTGCTTGATTCACAATTTAGATTTACCAATTTTTTAATAGAAAATATACTTTGTTTCTATTGTTGTTTCTTTTCTAATGAAAGTTGTTTGCTTATACACACACACACGCATTAGTCGTAGACCCACGCAATATGTGGAAATATGTAATTATTTTGTAACATGATATAATGTATAATTTATTTTCTAAAATTTATTAAAGATAATTTATTTTCCTTAAAAATTAAACTATTTCCATTTTTTTTTCATCTTATTATCTCTAGATTCTTTACAAATATATCATTCTATAATTTCCGGTGTTTTTTTTTTTTTTTTTTGAGAAACTTGGGTGTGTTTGATTAATATTATTATTTTTTGAAGTGGTCTATATTCTTCAAATTTTTGTTATAGTGTGTTTTGTTCTTTTTTGGTACAATTAAACTATTTTAAGTTTCAAATTAATTATTCAAAATTGTCATTTTCTTAAGGAGATTATCATGATAATCAAACCTCATCATAAATTTATAATTGATAGGCACATTCAAATACCTAGCCATGCACCATGTATTTTGACATAAATTCAAATTCTCACTTTCAAAATATCTAAGAATTAATTCAAACAAAACTATAAGAGCAAGAGAAAGTACATGTGATGAAGAACTCAAAAGGCACACCGCCAAAATGTATTAACCCAAAGTAGTGATACAAAACCACAAAAATTCATCAATCTAAGTAGAGTTGCAATAAAGAATAAATAATTGAGAGAGAGAGAGAGAGAGAGAGAGAGAGAGAGAGAGAGAGAGAGAGAGAGAGAGAATAATTACCTTTGTGGAGATAATGTGATAGAAATAGTAAATTTTTATAATAAAAAAAGATGAGTAGTGATAGGCCAAGAATGCATTGACCCGTTGCGATGAATTAACCAATTAATTAGCCAAGTTAATTAACTAATCAGATTAACATACAATATGCGTGGCAGCACAAACAAATCACCAACTAAATAAATATGTAGCGGAAAATAAATTGACACTGTGATTTGTTTATGAATGGAGAAAACCTACACGGCAAAAACCCCATCGGGTGATTTTCAGGTCACTGCTCCCGAGAATTCACTATTATCACAACAACCAGTTACAAAAAAAGGAATCTCAGTACCTTATACCAATCTACAGTTGAACCCTTACTCCAATACCTAGTTGGACTTGTTTTGTAGTGACAATCTCTCCATTTAATGCACGGCTCCCAGTACGTAACTAACCAATAGATGTGTGGATTCTAGTACGCGACTTAATCATCAACTTGAGAAAGAATGTTGGCGGCAATGTTCTTCAGATCATCACACGATGAAGATCACAAAACTCTTGGGTTACAAAACTCTACGGTGTACAAACATAGCAGCTTCTTGAATAGAAAGATGAACTAGGGCATATGTCTTCGTTTCACAATATGCATTGTGAAGAACTTTTTGCATTAAGTTGCATCAGCTGCAACGGCCCTTAAAATAATCCTTATATATGTTTAGGGTTGTGAGAAAAAGAAAACCCAAACATCTATTCACGGATTGGAGTGAAATCAGATTTGAAAAACTGATTTTCATAAACCTCGACAGATGCCCTATCTATCGAGCAGCTGTCGAGCCTCGGGCTGAAACAGCTATTTAAGCCTTGATAGATACCGGTTGTCGAGCTAGCTGTCGAGCTTTAAAATCAAGCACTTCTTCACTTGATTTTTAGACAGACTTCCATGGTTTTAACACTTGAACTTGAAACATTGTTCCTTGAAGTATTAAACACATCCTATATCTATTCAATTACAAATAAAGTGCGTTTTGTCAAAGGATTAGCCAATTCTATAATGACATATGTTCCTAACATGAATCACATATGTCCTAACAAGTAGAAGAAATGAAGAATACTGAAAGAGAAAATGTATAATTGTAAACACTGAATTATCCGAGTAATGCTACGTAATAGAATAACATTATAACATTTTACACTATATAATTTCAAAAGATAACATTTAACAATCAAAACAAAGACGATTCTCAAAAAAAAAAAAAAAAAAAAGATAAAGAGAAAGAGAAAAGATAAAAAAAAAAAAAAAAAAATTAAAACTCAATCAAATCACATCAACCCAAAGTAGACTTCAACACAAAAATTCATCAACCGAGAGAGAGAGAGAGAGAGAGTATTAACCTCTTTGTGGACAAAATATAAATTGGAAAAAAAAAAAAAGAGAATAATACATTTTTATAGTAAATAAAATGATGAGAAGAAGAGTCAAAATAAAAGGAAAATGAATGGATGGAGGAATTGTAACATTAGTCATTAAGATATAAAGGAAATAGAAGATAATAGATAGAAGTGAGGGGGAAATGTAATTTTAAGGTTATAAATTAAAAATCTCTCTAAAAATAAAGGAGATAAATTAATAAGGAGAAAATAAATGATGATGTGGCTTAATAGAAATACAACAAAAATAAATGTTACATTTCACCTTATATATATATATATATATATATATATCTATATAGTACTAGTCAGAGACTTGAGTGATGTGTAGAAAAAATTTGACAACTTATAAGTATTAGTCCCAATATCTTCTTAAAATGATGTGATTATTTTCTAACAAATTATAGTTGATACAATATATTATATTTTATAAATTAAGTGTATTTGTTATTTGAATGTGTTTTATATTTTGTAAGATTTTTTACAAGGAAACATAATACATTTTACATTCAATTATAATATAAAATGAGATATTTTTTAAATAATATAATGTGTGGTTAGAATTTTTTTCTAGTATTATTTACAAAAAATTCATCCTCGAACGTCTGGAATGGCCTAAAGATGAAACAAATATAAGTAAATTCATCACTAACATCAGAAAAAAAAAATACAAGACTTTAATAAAATATAAGAAAAATGTAAATTTATAAAGATCCTACCAACATTATGCTGAGAATTTGACATTAGTGGACTGAATGGACTAAAAGGACTGAATGGACCGAACTAGACCAAAAAGTAGACCAAAGTGTATTAAAGTAGAAAAAATGAACTGAAGTGGACCAAATGGACCAGAGTGGGCCGAATTGATTGAAGTGGACATAATTGGACTAAAATGGACCAAGTGGACTAAATTAACCAAAATGTTATGTTGATGTGGCTCAACAAAAGCATTATAACAATAAATATTGTACTTTTGGATATTATATAGATACATAGATTATAACTAAACTATTTATAGTTTTTTTTATTATGTTATTCATTATGACTTTATGTACTTGACAAGTTTAAAATTTATGTTTATAGATTATGGCTGTATATTTTTGTATTGAATGGTTCTTATCTTTATGGTGTTACAATGTGAAACTTGGAAATTCTTTGTTTATTTATGTTATCATGCTTTGTATTTGATGGATTAATTAATTTTTTTATTCTTTATTATTTCATTTTTTTCTTTGGTAATTTGAAAAAATGCACTTGAAAATTGTTTGACTTTCTTTTTATATTTTTTAGTCAATGCTGCTAATTCTTACAGAATTGTTATATTTACTTGTATTTTACTTTATTACTAAATTAATTACGACTCCGTAATGGTCCAAGCTCTAATCTGTTGGTGCACAATCTAGTTTGTGTGAATTAAAATAAGCAATCCAATAATTTTATGCAATCTCAATAATACTTTCAACAAAATTTACCAAACTAAGATATCAAACAATTCAAACCGATTAGTGTATTAAGTATTAATCAATCCACAATTTAACACATTTTGATCTCCTTGATCGAGTAAAATCAAGGAACATTAATTGTCCTTGATTTTAGTCCAATTTGGGGATTCTTCTATGCCCACTTCAGGAAATTATTGGGTGATTCGGGACTACAAGGTCAGCAAGTTGACCTTGGAGTCTCAACCAATAGATTTAAGACACCTCCCTAAAATTTGCTTACATAAACTTTTATGCCACGTCAGCTAAATAAACTTCACCCACCTTAACGTCTTCTAACCCATCAAAATGTGAAGAACAAATTCAAAATTTTTAGAAAGGAATTAATTGGGCACGTTAGTGAAAATTTTCAGTCTCAAAACTCTGAAGTCAAAACTCAAAGCTTTCAAATTTCATTTTTCATTGTGCATCAAAACTCCAAGAACCTGCTCTTTGTCTCCAATCCACCTCTTCTCCTTCAACTCTCAGATCGCTCGCTTCAGACCCAAGCTTGATGAGATCTCCAAGGTCAGCACGCTAAAACTTTCCCCCCTCTCTCACTCTTGTGCAGCAAAAGGGTCTGCTTTGTTTCAATTCAATCTACTTGAAGTGCGTGTCCCTTCTCCTTATTCTCTTTGGATTTGTTCTTAAGGTTGTTTGGTCACTTGGGTCATTGTTAATCTGTCATTTTTTTTTTTCTTTCAATGAGCCATCATTTAATTGAATGCTTTTGATGGTTATATAATCTCATATTCACTGGGAAAATAGATAAGCACGAAGATGGCTTCTGGGTTTGCTTCGAAATGGTCTAAAGGTATGTTATTCTTCTTCTATTGCTTCCTTTAAGCTACAATTTTTGGCCCATAGTTGCTTATATTGTGCCTTTTGATGCTTTGGTTTGTTTTAATGTTGATTTTAGTCATCCAATTCATATGGGTTTTATTGATATGAAATATGTGAGTGCAATTGATTGAAATGCTTCTTCACAGGTTGTTAAGCCCTTCTTTTTCCTGGTAGTAGTTCTTGATTTAATGTTTGGGAAGCACTAAGAGCTTGTTGTTAAAGTATTATTTGTGTGAATTTACCCTAAGAATTTTTCCTGTGGTACTGACATTATTAGGCTGATAGATTTTTTTTCCAGATAAATGTGAGGTTTTAATGAACTTTGTTTGAATTTGGTGTGTAACTGAGCTTGAGCTCAGAAATGGATGTCGAGTCTTGTTGTTGTTAAACTTTTTAGTGAGATTGAGAATGTGAGTATTGAGGCTCAAAGCCAGGTTAGATCAAGTTCTAGTCTTTGTGTTTGCATTATTTATATTACTCAACACCAATAAGAGAGCTGAGTCTTTCTCATGATTGGTTTGCCTCATTCAAGATTGGGTTGAATAGACTCAGTGATTTAGCCAAAGCTAAATTCCATTCATGGGACTCAATTTTATGCTTTTGAAACTAATTATGCTCAATTGAATTGGCTTCAATGGAAGGAATTAGTATCCAAGCAACTTTGAAGTTGGTGAGAATTAGAGGTGGATATCTAAGTTACTGTTATAACCTTCAGCAAGAATTCAGAAATGGCTATAACCTAACATGCTTTCTAAACAAATGGCTCATTTATTTAGGATTTCATCATAATTTAAAATGAGGTGCAGAAGAAATTATTTATTTTAAAAGTTTCTAGTTGATTAATTTAGATGATGCCGATTGATTAAGATGACGCTGCCTCTATTATGTGTAGAAGTTCGGTTTACAAAACAAGTTTAGTTTTTTTGCTTAAGAGCATGCATATGATGTTGAAGTCTCCACACCTACACAACGAGAATGCCAATGAACATTTGTTTCCTATTACATCTGCCCCAAGTGTAGCTAAATAATGTTAGGTTGTATCTGAATGTCTACTCTGTCTTGAAAGGAAGAGTTGTTTTAGCCATCTCCCTTAGAGGGCTATAAGGATGTTATAAAAATTACTTAGTGCCTACATTTTATTTGAAAGATTAAAAGAACCCCTGATAATCTGATACCTCATTGTAAAACGAGGCATTTTATTTTTTCCAAGGTTTAATCCATTTTGCCAAATCAATATTTAAAGGTACACTAGTTTTATCTCCTCTGGATTTTGCCTCAATTTGTTCTTTGCAATTCTACAACAACAAAGGTCTTTCATTCAAACGAGGACCATTCTCAAAGTTGTGGACAACTTGGGGGCAACAAAGGTGATGTGCATACAAGCTTTAAAGGGGAAGAAAGGTGCAAGATTGGGAGACACAATAGTTGAGTCAGTCAAGGAAGCCCATCCAAATTGAAAAGTCAAGAAAGGAAAGGTTGTATACGGTGTAGTTGTGCGTGCTGCCATGAGAAATTGAACAAAAATTTTATTTGCTTAAAGTTTTTACAAAACTAGTATCTTATTTGGAGATTGCTTTCTTTGTTGAAAAAATGAACCTTGAATGGACTCATTTTGAGATTCTTTTGCAACTTCTGTATGAGTGGTAAGAGGTTCTTTGATTATCAAAAAATAAAAAGACAAAGACAAGAGGTTCTTATATGATTAGCTAACAAGATTTTTGGTAGTAAACACCTCTATGGTTTCCATACAAGTCTTGCATTAAGAGGATGATATATCTTTTTATCTCATCTTTTGCTTTGGGACCATATTCTGTGACTAACTTGAGAAAAGTGGGGAAGAGATTGATGAAGGCCTCATTAAAGTTTCTATTATTTGGAACTAATGGAGCAACTTTGCTGCATTTCTTTTTTGATTTCTCTTGTAAAAATGGAAGTATATGGCATTTAGTGCTTGGTTTCTTTAGGCATCATTATTTGAACAGAAAAATCTTAGATGCAAAATTATGTTTATTCAACAATGGTTTAAAACTTGGATTAGAGGGTTAGGGGAGAACTGTTTTCTCAAGCACAACAATGAGCTATTATGATCTCTATAAGCCAAATTCCAAAAGTATGTACATGACATGTCACTTGTTTCAAACTAAAAAGAAGTTAACATGTATCAAATCTAAAACTTTAGTAAAACTAAAAATTTGTCTCGGTAACTTCAAGATACATGACTTCAATCCATCGTGAATACTTCAAAACCTTTTATTAGCAATGTGGCTTAGCTGGGGCTCTATCATCCTGCAACTTTGAAAAACAAATTTCAATTAGTACAGTATTATCCAAGAAGCCGAACCTCTATATACTTGCAAAGATTCTATATGTTCATTTGGTTTCAAGTGAAATAAACCAACAATTTGATTGGAACTTGAATTAGAGAAGTCAAATAATTAGCAATCAGTGAAGCAATAAGTATATAATGCACATTCCTTGAAAATAGTTGCAAAGCATAAACGCTGTGGCTGCCTATGCTTGTAAATTTTCCAAAAACCAAAACTGGTGGAGTATACTCTTACACTCTAATGTCTTCAGGCCTAAGTATTCGTAAACATGTGCCTAAAAATAAAGGGGATTCCCAAGCTAATACCTAAAGGAAAAAAAGCGGGCAGCAAATTTAACCCAATACTAAAGAAAAAAAGGGGCATGGGAGTTTTACGTCTTCACGATAAATTGAAGTTAGTAAAAACAATAGAACTATTAACAATTAATGGGTGCCAAAGCAAATTGCTCAAAGAACCAAGAACCTTTTTTTTTTTTTTTGGTTGTAATTTGACAAAACACTCAAATTACAGAATATTGAATAAATAAGAGCTAAAAACGCCATGTTTTATTGATCTTCTGTTGAAGAAACTATGAGAGAAACAGGTGGAAAATAAAAACTAAATTGGTACTACTTGGCGTAGTGACATCAGCTATGGACTCATTTCTTCATATAAATAAATAAATATATATATATATATATATATATATATTATTCAAAACCGCCCACCAGAAGCAAAAGCATAAAGGCAAGCAAACAGGCATTCTCACAAACACCTTAAAGGCAATCTTTCAGGAGGAAGCTCGCATAGACCAAGCCCTATCAATTTGAACTTTGATTTACACAAATTCAATAAATTATAAACATCAATTGCATGAAATACTTAAAATTTAAACCCCTAAAAAGGCTGTGTTTGTTGCACGAAATCAAAGTCTGGGAATAATTAAAAAAAAAGGAGAATAGTATTGTAGAGAGAGAGAGAGCTAACCCAAGAGAAGGATGGAGATCTCATCAAGCCTGAGCCTGAAGCGAGCTATCTGAGAGCTGAAGGAGTAGAGGTGGACTGCAGACACAGCAGGTTTGTAGAGTTTTGATGAAGAATGAAAAATGAAATTTGATTGCTTTGAGTTTTGAGTTGAAAGAGTTTGGTTTGTCAGATACGTACTGAAAGCGTATTAATTCTATTCTAGTGCATTATTTTTTTCACAATGCGATACACACACGATTTCAAGTTTCATTGTATTTGGGAGGGTTAAGTGCTAAAAATTTAATTTTTTTGCACTGATAATGATATCCCAAATTCTCAGTCAATTGGAACAGAATCATTTTTTGCTTAACCAATATAAGATGCTTCAATTCATTCCTTGTTTGACCTGCCTGAACTGAAAGAAAAAAAAAGCTATTACACTTGAGACAATGACAGATAAACCTTGTTTAATACTGCATCCCTTTGATTACTAATTTTCCTACAGGTAAGACTTTTGAAAGGCCTTTTTTTCCTCTTAAATTATATGAAGTAAGACTTTTGAAAGTTATGGGTACTTGGATAGCCTCAAAGACTTCCAGCACAGATGCCTATGTGTTAGCTAGATATGGTTTTATATTAAATCTATAGATAGAGAAAGAATATGGACTAATGAACTCATATTCACATTGTGATATTAATCAGATTCTATCATTATCATTGGAAAAATGGTTGGAATTAAATAATCTTAAGACCCTTTTGGATATATATTACTATCAGTTTTTTTTAAAACATTTTCCTCTCTTTCAGCGTGCATGTGTTAAAAATACTTAGTATTTTAAAAAATATATAAAATAAAATAAAATGATTTTATTCTCAGGGATAGTTTTTTTTTTTAAGAAATCTCTCCTTTTTTTAAGGAAAAAAAAAAAATTTCGCTTAAAAATAATATTTTTTTTAGACTCAAATTAAATAATGACTAAGATCTTCAAACTAGTTTTAGGAAATTAAAACTTCCTTTCAAGATGTGGTATACACCAACATGGACACTTCAGTTGGGAAACTTTAAATGAAATAAAATTGGTATTTTTTTTTTAATTGTTGGTCAAATGATCGAGCTTTTTCATTTTAGGTGCTCTTCCTCATTTCAGGGCTAGGAATCAAGTTGTAGAAAGTACAAAATATGGTGTCTATCTTGAGTACCGTGGTGAACATCTCTGTTATGACCAAAACTCGAGCTTTCTTAAATGTTTGATCTCTTATAATGTACTTCATTATATTATGTGATATCTTATTGCAATACTTTTTTCATATTGTCCAAACTCCAAACTAATTCCATTATTGCATTTGAAAGCTTGGATTTGTACTAACACCCAAGAACTTGTTCAGACCTCCAAATAAAAAATTACGGCTAGATTGCTTTTACTTTAACTAATCTAAGTACAGAATAAGAGTAAATGAAGCACTATCATCGGATCTACTCTAGTGTATACACATAAACAATAAACAATAAAATTAGAGCACAAGACTAAGGGAAGAAAATTGCAAACACAAGATAACACCAAGACATGTTATCGAAGAGAAAATTGAAGAACTCGCGAAAAACCTCTCTACGACCCTCCAAGTCAAAATTGATCCACTAGAGAATAAAGTTGGAGTACACGAATAACAAAAGACTCTCCAAGCTTAATTTACCCAATGTACTTAAGCCCTCCAAACTCTTGCTACCAACGAACTTCTTGAAGTCATGTCTTCTCTAACTTTTAGATCCCGCAATATTCCCGATTGCATCCGCCAAGCTTCATTGGCTTCTTTTAGCAAATCCTCAAAGCTTCCCACATTCCAAAACACTCTCTACACTCTGAAAATATGTGGGTTGTGTTTGGGTACAAATCTTCTCTCAATGTATGACAATGGGAGAAGGAAGGAGAAGAGGCTACAAAGATTTCTCCCTAAATATGAGTACCACTTTCTCTAAAAGGTGGGTATGTTGTGTTGTAGAAACCTTTCTAGAGTTTCTCTCTGAATATTCTCTCTTTGCTTTTGTGGGAATGAGGGTATATATAGTATGGGTGAAGAGTAAGAAAATCACACTTAAAAATTCTCTAAGTAGAGAGTTTTGCGGGTACCTCGCGAGATGGCCTGTCTCACGAAGTACTCGTGAAATGCAGCCTGACACTTGACTCTTTAGCTTTTAGCATATGCTTCTTATGTGCCCTTTTTGCGGGAACCTTTTTCGTGAACTTCTTGTGAGCTAGTCAAGAAACTGCATTGAACTTCGTTTCATGCTCGGTTCTTCACCAACTTAATACTAAACCCAATATAATAAAATCCCATAAAATATAAGGAACAAAATTAATGCAATTACAACACTTTTTGTCATGGAATAAAGTCAATATAAAACATAGTTGTAAATAACAACTTTATAGCATTCATCATGTGCAAATGCCCAAGTAATCTACACCAAATTACTTTCAGCATATTAGAACACGTATACAAAACTCTCCTCTGGTTAGCTTTATCACTCTTTCATGATTTTATGTTAGTATCAATTAGAAAAGTTCATGTATATTGTTAAATATATTATTAGCAATGCAATGTGTTATACCATGTTGTATATGTTAGAGTGGATGTGGAAAGCATATAATAGGAACACCGAGAACACGAGGGTTACGTAGTTCAGTCTTGTCGACCTACATTCACGGAAGAATCCCTTAAGAGCTACATCTTTATTGTATAAGAGTGTAATACAAAACCTATATTACAATGAACCCTAACATAAGTATATATAGGCGACTAAACCCTAGACTACTAGTACAAACAATAGTGGGCTTGGGCGTATTACATTGGGCTAATACATCTAATATATCTCTAACATATATCAATTACACGGATGTTTATATATAAACATCATTGGTGGAATTTGAATGATTTTGTAAACTAAAAAAATATATATCAAACTATTGCCTTATAAAAATCGCAAGGCAATGAAAAAAAATTACAAGTTGATGCCAATGGAGAGCTCTTCAACACTGTTGAAAAGGGCTTCCATGGTAGCACATAAATCGTTGTAGCTCTTAAGAAAGTTTCAGAATAAATCGTTGGCCTTTGTTTCGAATTGTTGGTCTTTTATCCATAAAAGTTAAGCGATTTATCCACACACACACACACACACACACAAAAATGCTAGAACCTAATATATTTGACATGACTCCCAGCTATAAATTGCAATGACCAGTTCTCTCATGAATCAATATCTCCCACGGTCATGAAGAATGGATATGTAGAGCTCGGCCAGGCCGCCAGGCCTGGACATGGACATTGCACAAACACAACATCATTTCGCCATCTAAGTTTAGCGATTGATCATGGATGATCCAAAAAATTAACGCAGAAGCATGATCTAACATTCATGATTAAACGGTCTTTTTTGTCAAAATGATAGCATATGGGATATCAACAAATTAACGCACAAGCATGCCTCATTTTTTAAAACCTCAACTGCCTTTAGTTCTTCACTAAGTTTTTGTATTGATAGTAATAATTCATTCTTGTTTTCATTTTTCACGGCATGGAAATTGTGTAAGGCAGACAACACATTAATAGACTCAATGATATTTGAACCCAGCTTTCAAATGGAGATTTTGAGATGGCAAGAGCCGGCCCTTCTATTAGGCCAATTAGGCCATTGCCTAAGGCTCCCAAGTGGAAGGGGGCCCCAAAATTTTGAAAAAGAAGGGGTAGCATAAAAAAAAAAAAAAAAAAATCAGAAGAAACTCCAAAAAATCTTATATATCCTTATGACTAAAGAACAAAAAATCCAGACCATCCTTGAAAACATTGGTAACCCAAAAAATTCTTTGGTCTAAAAAAAAATTAGTTATCCCAAAAATATCATCCTTAACCTCTAGAAAAATAAAAATTCAATGGGATAAAATGCAAATCTGGTCTAAAAAATTACCCACAAAAAAATCTCAAATAAAAACAAATCAAAAATCTCAAATCCCTAAATTTTAGTAATTTCTTTTCTCTCTCTCACTTTTGCTCTCCGCCTCTCTCTCAGCTCTTGCTCTCCGCCTCTCTTATTTTTTCTCTCCACTAGTTCTACTCTTAAATCCTTTCGTTTGTGGCTCATGCTTCCTCCGATCTGAGGAGTGATCCGTCTGAACACTATGCTCATGATATTTTGCAAAAATACTCTTTTAAACTTGAATCTTTTCTTGAACTTGATGTTTATTATGAAATTGATGGTTTAAATTTATTTTCAGAATTAAAAGTTTTAAAAGAAATTTTACAAATAAAAGAATATACTCCAATTAACATACTAAATTATATAAAAATATTAGATTCATTTCCAAATATATGCATTACTTATGGAATTTTATTAACAATACTTGATATAGTTGCTTTTGCAGAAAGAAGTTTTTCAAAATTAAAATTAATTAAATCATATCTTAGATCGACAAAGTTAAAGAAAGATTAAGTGGATTAACTATTTATTGATTGAAAATGAGATGTTAGAAAAACTTGAATACAAAAGTTTAATTAGTTAATTTGCATCTCAAATGGCAAGAAAATAAGATTTAAAATGAAATATATTATAATATAAAAATATTAAATAAATATTAATTTAGTTAATACATAAATATAAAAAAGACCCTGTTTTAATTCTCACCTAAAGCCCCAAAATGTCTAGGGCCAGCCCAGAGATGCATGTAGGTCGGGTTGTTGTGTGTGCAAGAATTTGCTCAAGATAGACCAACTGTATCCATTGTTGTATCCATGTGAGATTGTTGATATGCCTCATCCAAAGAAACTAGCATTCACCGAAAGGCTGATTACAGATTCCTCTCGATGTAGCCAAACAAAATGCTCTGTTAAAAATGTTACTGTTACAATGGCTCAAGGTTGATAGCTAGCATGTCTTGTTGACATAATCATGTTCTTGTTGTGTATTCATTTTGAATACTTTCAGAAGAATTTTAAAAATTTTGCTATATCGAACTGAATGAATATTCAAAACCATTGGTACAAATAATAGACGCTATTGTTAAGTTTATGTTTTTATTGGCTTTATTCAGTGACAACGTTTTTATGTACGTCTTTTATTTTTTATGTTTTTTTTTTTCTGGGCTTAATTGTATCTGGGGTAAAAAGTACTTGACCCTCGTCAATCATGGCTAACGCTGCTTCTGAGACCTCGCAGCCTTCATGTGATCTGCATAATTTGCGAGTGACACGTCGCAGAAGATCAAGGTGGCTACTGACAAGGCATGTTATGACGTCTTTACGACCTAGCCAGGTCGCGACTAGATCACGAACAGCATGCAGATAGATTGTCTTATTTCATCCTGATATGCTTTTTCCATATAGTCCAACACACACCATGTGCAAGCTGGACGTTCCTAGAGAGTGGGATCTAAGTATAAGCCTATTGCTGGAGCTCATTTTCATCTTCCCACCTTGTAGAGAAAGAGATTCTTTGCCTTTGAGATTTAAATACTCTCAATCTCTCCTCTATTTCTTTCACCATTGTCCTGCTCTTGAGTGAACTTGCATTCCCTTCATCTCATTTACCTATAGCTGACTATTGTGCGATGAGTGAAAGTATGGAAACTTATGGTGTCATCTCAAATACAATACTTTTGGTGGCTTTCTGTTGATGGCTTAATGGTGGTGTCTCCAACAAGCTAGTTGAAGAAAGAACTCAAGGAAGTCAATTGCTAGTGAGAGCTTAGAGGGTTTAAGTACATTGAAAGATATGGGCTTGGAGGGTTCATTGTTTCTCTTGTATTGCAACTATTCATCTTGTGGAAATTTTCCAATGATGTGGTGGGGGAGAGGTTTTCGCCTAGAGGTTCAGGTTTTCCTCTTCCTAAATACTTTCTTGTTTGTAGCTTTGGTTTGTTTTTATTTCCGCATTTCTATATTGCTTATTTATTTGCTTTATCGCCACTCTCTTGCACTTGAACGGTGAAAAACCATGCAGCCACGAACACTTTCTAGAGAGGAAGAAGCTGAGCTGGCTCGGTGCAATAAGAAGGTAAAAGACATCAACCATGCAGAGTTCAACGGCGGATCTCAGGCTTCCTCGCCCTCATTGGGTGACCAAGCCATGAGTCCCAGTACCAAACCGTCATTTAAAGACAAACTCGTGGGGGAAATACCAAGTGCCTTCGCACAAGCTTTTGACTTGACCGACCATATGGAGGAGGACTCGGACTCCGATGAGGAGAGTGGTGAAGCCTCCAAATCTGTCCGTGAGGGGCAGGTGAAAATCAAGCTGTCTAAAGAAATTAAGAAGTGCATTCAAGGTCCCTGGTCTAAGGCTATCATAGTGAAGCTAGTTGGAAAAACAATGGGTCTTAGCTATATGCAGAGCAAGTTAGCTCAACTTTGGAGACCTGAAGGGAGGATGGATTGCATCGACCTTAGTTATGTCTTCTTCTTAGTCAGATTCTACTCCAAGGAAGACTTAGAAAGGGTGATCAAAAGGGGCCCGTGGTTCATCGGGGACCACTTCCTATCCTTAAGACCATGGGAGCCGTTTTTCAAGCCATCGACTGCTAATATTTCTTTAATTGCTGTTTGGATCAGACTCAATGAGTTACCCATCGAGCTATATGAAACAGAGGTGCTTAAAATTGGTGAATCCATTGGCAAGGTGTTATGGATTGATTCTCATACAGCCATGGAGGTGCGTGGTAGATACGCCAGATTATGTATTCAAGTTGATATCAACCGGCCGCTTGTCAACAGCATCCTTATTGGTCGTTTTGCGCAGGTGGTTACTTATGAGGGTATTTTAAAATTATGTTTTTCGTGTGGCAGAATTGGGCATAAGGTTGAAGCTTGCCCATACACTATTCGCAAGGAAAAAGATAAGGAACCGAATGCGCCGACAGAGGAAGCATTAGAGAGCCATAGCAACGACGCTGGTGACGGAAGCGCTGTTCTTCAGAACTTGCACGATGTTGACTCGCACAATGCATGCGAGGCGACAAACGTGGAGGGACATTATGGTTCGTGGATGATGGTGAGCAGGAAAAGGTACGTTCAGAAAGGGAAAAGGACAGATTACGGTACTGGGCTTGGTACAGGGAGTGCTGGCAGCTCGGTATGGAATTCCACTAACCAACTATCTCCAATTTTTGCAGAAGGAACGAGCATGACCGCTGGCGGTCCTTCTCAAAGCAAAAGTTTACCACGTAGACGTGCCAATCCTAAGACTAGGGCTGGGTTCAAGAATGAGATGAAATCGTGGGCTTCAAAAACTCCTGGAGTTTTTAATATTAAGGAAAGGCCCACTTCAAGCCTAAGTATGGCCAGGCTACCTGTGGATAGCTTTAAGGAGGTTGTGGTTTGTTTGAAGCAAGATAGTAGCCCAAGCCCATCTTCCCAGATACCTATAACTTATCCCTCTTCAGTGAAAAGCAAAAAGCATTTGGCCAGGAACTTAGCTCCTGATATTTTACCCAAGAGCGCCGTCTCTTCTCGTGTGGAAGGATTAGACAAGAAGATCACCACCCCTCCCTTCACCCACCCTCCCTTCACCCACCCTCCTCTATCTCGATCTGAGGCTAACCAAACCTCCTGCGCCACCTTTGAATTCTCGACAAAAGCCAATGTCGAGACCAGAGTTCTTGCCGAAGGTGAGAGTGATCGGAGATTGCATATCCAGCTCGTTGGAGAGAAGAGTCTTGCCGATGATCATATGGTGTCTGTTGAGGGAGATCAGCGTTCACCCCAAAGTTTGGATAGAAATGATAGGAGTCTTGCTGAGGATCAAATGGTGTTCGATGATAGAAATCTTGTCGAAGTTGATATGGTGTCCGATGAGGGAAGTGGAGCAGCTCATTTCCTCTGAAGTATGTTGTTCGGCTTTATACCTCCTGTCCATAATGAATTTTATTATTTAGAATAGTAGAGGTGCCCTGAAGCCTAATTTTCAGGGGCATATCCATAATTTAGCCCAGAAGTTTAATCTGGCCATCCTTGTGGTTATGGAGACGAAATTGGGGGGTGCTAGAGCTAAGGCAATTACTGATAGGTTGCCGTTCGATGGTGCCATCCACACTAATACCATCGGATACTCTAGTGGTTTGTGGCTTCTTTGGAATTCAGACCTTGTGGAGGTGGTTTTGCTTGAGAAAACAGAGCAGGAAATCCACGTTGAAGTTAAGGTACGTGCCTCTAGACTTACTTGGTTGTTTTCTGCTGTCTATGCCAATCCTAGAAGTGAGGAGAGATGTATATTGTGGGAGAATCTAACTAAAGTTGCAGATTTACATAAGTTACCGTGGGTTTTAGAGGGAGATTTTAATGAGCCGTTAATTGATGAGGATAAATTCGGAGGTAGAGGTGTAAACATCAACCGATCTCTAGCTTTCAAGGATTGCCTTGATAGATGCAGTATGGTGGATATGGGATTTTCTGGTCCTAGATACACTTGGTCTAATAAGAGAGACATTAACAATTTGATTCTTGAAAGGATTGATAGATTCTTCATGAATCCGGATTGGTGCGTCATCTACCCTACTGCCAGAGTAACCCACCTCCCGAGGTGTCACTCTGATCATTGCCCTGTTCTCTTGGAAGCCCTGCCAGTCAGTACAATCAAACTCGTTAGTCTGTTCAAGTTTCAAGAATTTTGGCTTTCTGACATCTCCTTTTCCACCATTGTTTACAAATCTTGGAATGGGAATAGGGATTTAGCAGAGTCCATTGATTGTTTCTCAAAGGATGCATCAGCGTGGAATAGAAACCATTTTGGCAACATTCACCAGAAAAAAAAAAAAAAAAAAAAAAAAAAAAAAAAAAGAGAGAATCTTGGCTAGAATTTATGGTACCCAGAGGGCGCTGTCCAACAATCCTAGCTCCTTTCTCATTTGTCTTGAAAATCAGCTCCTTAATGAGCTGGAGACTATTCTGGACCAAGAGCGTGATCTTTGGTTGTTGAAGTCTAGGCTAAACTGGATGATCCAAAGGGATAGGAATACCGCTTTCTACCATGTGTCTACCCTTGCTCGAAGGAAAATAAATCACATTGCGATAGTCAAAGATGAGAGGGAGTCGTGGCTCACTGAGGAAAGAGAGGTAATGGAGCATTTTAGGACAGGATTTCTTACTTTGTACACCACTGGCCAAGAGATGGTCTCTTGGAACCCCCCCTGTATGGATCAGTGGCATGTTAAGCTTACAGAGGAGGAAAAGTAGTCGCTGGATGTCATGGTTTCCACCAAAGAAATTAAGGAGGTGTTGTGGTCCATGAAACCTTACAAGGCCCCGGGTCTGGATGGGTTACATGCTGGCTTCTTCCAAAGGTTTTGGCTCATTGTTGGGGATTCAGTGAGGAAGGAGGTTGAAAAAGTCTTCATTGAAAGGAAAGTTCCCAAGTATCTTAACAACACTCACATTGTTCTCATTCCTAAGATTCAAGGCCCGGAAACTATTGGGAACTATAGACCAATCAGCTTATGCAACTCAGTCTACAAGATCATCACTAAGATATTAGTTGCCAGGATCAGACCCCACTTGGATAAGCTTGTCTCTCCTTACCAAACTGCTTTTGTCCCAGGCAGGAGAGGTGTTGATAATGCAATCATTGTCCAAGAATTAATTCACACCATTGGGAGAGCCAAAGGAAACAGAGGAATCATGGCCATCAAGATCGATCTAGAAAAAGCATATGACAGAATTGAGTGGAGCTTTATTAGGGAGATGCTCGTTCTCTTTAATTTCCCGGAGAATCTCATTAAGCTTATCATAAGCTGCGTATCCTCAGTGTCCACTTCTCTTCTCTTGAATGGTGGTAGTCTTGACCCTTTCTTGCCTTCGAGAGGTATTAGGCAAGGCGATCCCCTCTCCCCCTACCATTTCATCCTTTACATAGAGTTTTTGGGCCATTTAATTGAGGAAAAGTGTACTGCCAAGTTATGGACTCCTGTTAAAGAATCCTGAAGTGGCCCAGCCTTCTCCCACCTCTTCTTTGCAGATGATTTGGTCCTTTTTGCCAGTGCGACTCTAGAAAACTGTGCTACCATCAGTCCTGTCCTTAAAGAATTTTGTAATAAATCTGGGCAGAAAGTTAGTGAAGCAAAGTCCCGTTTTTTCTTTTCTCCCAATGTTAACCCTGAACGAAGAGATGCGTCATCTAGCATTTTGGGTTTCAATGCAACCACCAATTTTGGCAAGTATCTGGGTTTTCCTATAAAACACCTAGGGAGGCAGAGGCATGATTTTGGATCCGTTTTGGATAGGGTTAAAAAGAAGCTTGCTGGCTGGAAGGCCAATCTGCTCTCTATGGTAGGTAGAATGGTTCTTATTCAAGCTTCGACTTCAGCCATTCCTAGCTATGTTATGCAGAGCAATTTTTTACCTAGCAAAATACTCAACGGCATAGATAGAGTCAATAGGAATTTCCTTTGGGGTTCCTCTGATCACAAAAGGAAAATGCACTGGGTCCACTGGGATATTGTAACTAAGCCCAAAGAATCAGGTGGTTTGGGGCTGCAATCTGCAAGAGGGAGAAACACGACTCTCTTAGCTAAACTCAATTGGAGACTTCACACCGAGAAGGAATCCCAATGGGCTAAAGTTCTCAGATTCAAATACGGCTCAAGGCAGCGGATAAATTCTAGAAATGAGTCAAAACTTCCAAGTTCTTCTACCTGGAAAGGTTTGAAAAAAGGCGAAGTTATCTTCAATAAAGGGATTAAATGGGTGCCAGGGTATGAGAGTAACCTTAATTTTTGGTCGGATTGTTGGTTAAATAGTGGTCCCATCAGAATTAGTATTCAAGGTCCCCTCCCCCAAGGTTCAGCCAGCCTCACTTTAAAGGACCTTCGTACTCCATATGGGTGGAACTGGGCTGCCATTCCATTTGAACTGCCCCCAGAGATCAAAGCTGACATTCAAGCGGTCCCATTGTTGATAGTTGCTAGAAATAGTGATAAATTGGCTTGGAAATTTTTAGCAAAGGGAAGTTTTGATATGAAGAGTACTTACCTCTTAGCCATTGATCAGATGGAAGCTGATTCCTTCTCGGGTACATGGCTTTGGAAGCTCTAGACTTTGCCTAGAATCCAAATGTTCATCTGGAGATGCCTGCATAACAGCATTGGTGTCAAGGAGTGCTTAGCCAAAAGAGGTATTTCTTTAGACACTTCATGCCCCTTGTGCTTAAAGCAACCTGAATCTATTTCCCATGCCCTTCGGGACTGTCGCCTAGTGAAGCCGGTGTGGCATCAGTTGGGGTCTCATAAACTCAATGCTAATTTTTTCTCTCAAGAGTTTAAACTTTGGCTGATTTCTAATGCTAGTTCAAAGTCTTCTCATTTGGTCAAAGGTGTTCCCTGGCATTCCCTCTTTTCGTTTGCCATATGGTCTTTATGGAAGCAAAGGAACCAAGTTGTCTTTAACAACAGAAGAACTAACCCAAACCTTTCAAATCTGATACTTGGGCAAGCAACGGAATTTGTGCTCTGTGTTACTCAGCCAAGGTGCTGCAACCGAATGGTAATCAAACAAATCAAATGGGAAAAGCCAAACACGGGCTGGGTCAAGCTCAATACTGATGGGTCTGCAGATGTTGCTTCAGGGACTGCTGGAGGTGGAGGACTGATTAGGGATGATCGAGGCAATTGGATCATGGGCTTCACTAGAAAAATCGGTAAAGCTAACTGCTTCTTAGCTGAAATGTGGGCCCTGCGTGATGGTCTCCTCCTTTGTAATTAGCTTAACTTGAATGCTGTTTTGGTTGAGCTTGATGCCAAAGCTCTAGTTGATGCCCTCAAAAATCCTTTATTTGCTAATACTATAGTCTCCACGCTTTTTGATGACTGTATATGATTAGCTGCACAGATTCCCTTCCTAAACACCAAGCATATCTATCGTGAAGCTAATAGGTGTGCTGATCGATTAGCTAACTTAGTTAGTTGTCAATCTCTAGATTTTATTTCCTATTCTTGTCCGCCTGTGGACTTGATGCCTCTCGTTATAGCTGATTGTCAGGAGATGGTTGTAAACAGGCTTTGTCCTGAGCTGCTGCTTTCTCGTTAGTCTTTCTTAATGTTAATTCCATTTTACCAAAAAAATATATATATATATATATATATATTTATTTATTTATTTATTTGCTTTAGTTATTAATTGTTCATGCTTGCTATATGGAACTTGGTTAATCACGTACATTCCTCTATTCTTTCTTTAAAGTCCACCATATTTGTCTAATCTAAGAAGTAAACCATTAAACCATACCCTTCTTGGTACACTTGAGGATGATTTACCTCTCTTTAACACAAAATTTTAGGTCTCATAAATAAATGATATTTAAAAAAAAAAAAAACACAAAATTTTTGGTACATTAGGGGTTTAAGGTTAATTCCAAAATATTCGTATTAATATGGCTCCTTCCAATAACCAATAACAAATGAACGCACATATTTTAATTTGGTACAACCAGATTAAAATTAATGTTTATAGATTATGAGTGTATATTTTATTTATTGAAGAATTCTTATCTTTGTGGTGTTACAATGTGAAATTTGGAAACTATTTGTATTGAGAAATCACAATTTAACTCCCTAAATCTACTCTAAAAACAGGCTTGTGGGACACATTGTTGATTGCCATAAAAGGCTTAAGTGTCTTCCACATCACTAATATATTTTAAGGTGGAGTGGCACACTGTTTGACAAATGGTTTTAGAGCCAAGTCATGAATTTAAGTCACATGAGCCTCATTGTGAGCGAGGAATTGTCTGGGTGACTACAATTTGACTCCCTACAACCGCATTAAAAATATACTGATAATTTGTTTATGTATATTACCATGCTTTGTATTTGATGGATTATTTATAAGTTTAATATTTTTTTTCTCTTTTTTCTTTTTTCTTATTTCTTAGTTTTCTTATGTAATTTGAAAAAACTGCGCTTCAAAGTTGTTTAATTCTACACACGCATACACGCATAATTATGACTTCGTAATAGTCCAAGCTCTAACCTGTTGGATTACAATCTACTTTACATGAATTACGATAAAGATAATCAATTGAATAATTTTAAGCAATCCCAAAAATACTTTTAACAAATTTACCAAACCAAGATATCAAATTATTCAAACCTATTTCTCTATTAGTGTATCATCCATACGACATTTAGCCCATTGTGATGGTCCTTGATTTTAGTCCAATTATTAAGAGATTCTCTTATGCCAACTTCAGTGTTTGTCACACAGTTAGACAAATAGGCTTAAAAAAGAGATATGGAGCATTAAATAATAATAAAACTAAAAATTAATTAAATAAAAAATAAAAAAGACAGAGAGAGTTGAAAGAGTTTGGTCTGAAAGAGTTTGGTATATCACATACGTAATGAAAGTTTATTAATTCTAGTCAACTGCATTATTTTTTTTCCACAAGTTAAAGCCTCACGTAACAGTTCTTTTATAGCTTATATATGCATTTGATACTGGGACAGGTTGTATATCAACTGCATTATTTTTCTACACTGGAAGCTTAATTGACCCATAGACATTATCTAGAGGCAGAGTTGATCTTTACATTCATGCTGCCTATTCAGAACTTGGTGAGTTGTTTTTTCTTCCATCTTTAACCCAGTCCCACAAAATTCCTTAGCTCCCCAAGCTGATGAAATCGTTGTAAAATGCAATATATTTGACCCCAAGAAAACATATATAGTTAGCTGTTTTATTTGAATTAATGTAATAGTTTTTTTTCTGATTTACAGATACAAAGCGAGAAGTGAAAAAAAATTGTCACAATCACTGTGATCATAGGAATGACCATTTCAATCTGCGCTAACAGATTGTGGAAGTGGATCCTGGCTAAACAAAGAGGTAATATTTCAACTAAAATAACACCGCTAGGAAATTTTTGTATATATCACAGATTGATTGCAACTGTAGTCGAATTCAGCAAGGAGATTAAAAGGAAATGAGGAATTACATACACCTTTCCCTAGTGACAACCTGAACCAAGTCCAGGAGCTCCCACTATTCAATTTTGGGATGCTGGTGAGCGCAACAAACGACTTCCATCTATCTAACAAGCTTGGTCAAGGTGGATTTGGTCCCGTATACAAGGTAATGGTCGCTCTTCAAAAGTTTTATTTTCAAATACTATGAATATATGGTTAATGATTTGGGTTTTTTCTAGGGAAAACTGTCAGATGGACAAGAAATTGCAGTGAAAAGACTTTCTAGAACCTCTGCCCAAGGGTTAGAAGAATTTATGAATGAGGTGGTAGTAATTTCTAAACTCCAACATCGGAATCTTGTTAGGCTCCTTGGCTGCTGTGTTGAAGGAGAAGAAAGGATGTTGTTATATGAATACATGCCAAACAAAAGTCTTGATGCATTTCTCTTCGGTTAGTTAATTTTGAAACCATTTTTTATTACAAAAATATTTTACCTCTTTTAATTTCGTGGATGTACTTCACTTGAAATAGTTTTCTGATGACTTCCACCAAAAGAAATTTTGCAAAGTTCATGTTCATTCACCTTGTAGATTTAATCAGCACTTTATTTCTCTTTTTTTCTTTTGTTTAAATTCATTAGATCCACACAAAGAAAGACTACTAGATTGGAAAAAACGCTTTAACATTATTGAGGGAATTGGTCGAGGTCTACTCTACCTTCATAGGGATTCTAGATTACGGATTATTCATAGAGATCTAAAGGCAAGCAACATCCTATTGGATAAAGAGCTAAATCCAAAAATATCAGATTTTGGTATGGCTAGGATTTTTGGAAGTGATGAAGACCAGGCCAATACTAATAGGGTCGTTGGAACTTAGTAAGTAACTTTTGGTTTGTCCATTTTAATTAGATACTGATACTAATATTGTTGATGACAAGTTTTGGATGTATTTTTTGTTAAAATTTAGTGGCTATATGTCTCCTGAATATGCAATGGAATGTCGATTTTCAGAAAAATCAGATGTCTTTAGCTTCGGAGTGTTGTTGCTAGAGATAATTAATGGAAGAAGAAACACTAGTTTTTATAGTGATGAGCAGTCCCAAAGCCTTTTAGGACTTGTAAGTCATTTAATTGCCTCATTGTTTTTTTTTAAATGTCCATTGCTTTTTGTTCTTTAATAATTTTTGGTATTGTTGGTGATAATTTCTGTCATGTTTTCACTTTTTCAGGCATGGAAATTGTGGAATGCAGACAACACTATAGCATTAATAAACCCAATGATATATGAGCCTTGCTTTGAAATAGAGATTTTGAGATGCATACAAGTTGGGTTGTTGTGTGTGCAAGAATTTGCTCAAGATAGGCCAACTATATCTGTTGTTGTTTCCATGCTTAAAAGTGAGATTGGTAATCTGCCTCCTCCCACGAAACCAGCATTCACTGAAAAGTTGAATGCATTAGATACAGATCCCTCTAAATGCTTCCAAACAAAATGCTCTGTTAACAATGTTACTGTTACAATGGTTCAAGGTCGATAGTTGGCATGTATTATTCACATAATCATGTTGTAGTTATTTATTCATTTTGAACACTTTTTAAAGAATCTCAAACTTTTGTTTGTATTTGTAAAGTTGTGATTTTCAATTACATTTATTGGCATTAATTCCATGTCAAATTTGATTGTAATTCTTCAATCATGTCCTTATATTTTTGTGGGATTCAATGTAATGGGTTCAGTGTGTGAAATTGGTGAAGAACTGTAAAGACTAAGCATTTTGTAACTTGGCTCACAACTAGCTCGCGAGTGGTGCAACTCACATAAGGTCACGTGAGGAGCAAATGCTGGAAGTTTAAAGGTTTAAGTGATGGATGTCATCTCGCGAGTGGTTCGGGACTTTGCCAACTCATGACTTGACTCCCAAGATGCACTGTCAGCTGTTTTGTGCCTTTCCTCATTTCTTTACCTATAATATAAAACCCACATTATCCACGAAATTGTAAGGAGAGTTTTAGAGAGAAAACCCTAGAAATCCATTTGAGAGTTAGAGATTACTTACCTACAATCCTCTACACATTTCTCTTAGTTTTTCTCGTACTCTTCCCTCTCTAATTCCATATCCTTTGAGAGGTTCTTAGCCCAAACAGAAACCTCACCCATTCTGAGTGTTGTGAGTTGTTTTTACCATGCCTTGATATTAGATTTAGGCTTTTCGTCTCCACCTTCACATGTAACTCTTGCATTGCCTAACTTCTCTTATTCCAAATCTTCTTATACAAGTACTAGAACTAGAATACAAATGCAAAAGCATTAATGTGAAGAAGGCAGGGTTAAAACTATATTGAATTTTCTGGGTTGTGATCACGTTGGGAAGCACTGTTCGTATCTCTGTCCTTAATTTGCTAGATGGCACTTCCTCTGGTACTCTCTCTCTCTAGATGTTGACAAGCATATGGCCATAACTAAAATTATATTGAAAGCTAATACTCATTTTGACAAGAAAATAGTTGTTTTCCTTCTTTCTTTCTATTTGTGTGTGAAATTACAACATTATTGAATCATAACAATTAAGGATTTGAAGCTTGCATTGAAGAAGAAAGTGAACGTCATGGATGGAATAATCCAAGATCAGTCATGGTGATATCACATGGTAATTGTTCATTATTTGGAGTACATGAATTGGCAACCTATAGTGTTATTTCTATATTTCTTGAAATTTTTGCTTGTGGTAAGATCAATTTACTCATTGTACAATAAAAAAAAAAACACATCAAGGATTAGTATAAGATTGGAGAATTGGTATTAGCTAGATAAATCTAACATGGCATGTGTCTGCAGATATTATTTCAGCAAATGATTTCATATCTACAAAAACAAATTGACCTTTGGTGCTTGGCTACTTGCTAATGCCAATTAAGGGTGAATATGATGGTGATGGTTGATGGTGGTGACCACACAACGGGACCCCATTCAGTCCTGCGTCAATTTAGATTTCATTCATAGATACAATATTGAGTCACCCTGCGTTAAACATGTACAATTTTATTTAAATGGATTATAGTGGTAACCATATGGCTTTAAAAATCCATATGATTTCTTTTTCTTTTTCATTTTTCTTTTTTTTATTTACAAATTATTTGGAATTTGTGACAATTCATTCTTGGCAATGTATTACTATATATTAGAATTCATTTTGTTACCTTCTCTTAGGTTCCATAACACCGTATCTTGTCATTTGGTGTTCTTTCATTGTTAAACTATTTGTAATAATGATTGTCACAAAGGAAAAGTGCAGCCATAAAAATAACTTCATATATATTGAAGAGTATAAAATTGGGGCACGACTATGCACCCATTTCGGGCCAGCCCTTCAGCTTTGAGCCGTCACTATAAGCCCGTCAGTATCCACGGCACAAGGCTGAAGGAAGCTGATGGGTTGATGCTGACGAAAAAGGGGCTAAAGATACAAAGCTGACGGGGCCAGCAAGACTTGCACTACCCGCTGGTGCACAAAGAAGGTACCTTGTACTCCACGCAATGAAGAATGGTTCCGGTCAGGGATCAAGTTCCGTGAGGGACACGCAACAAAGAGTAGTTCCAATCAAAGGAGAGGCCCCTTAAGCAACACGCAACGGAGAATGGTTCCAGTAGGGGGCTACCTTCTCAAACACGCCACATGCTTTCATCCTACACTACTATAAATACCCCCAGGTCCTCACAAACAGAGGTAGATGATTACTTTCCCAACTTTGGCACTCTAGAGTTGTGTATATCCACTAACTTAACCTTCGGAGGATCCTTGGTCGGTACCACACCGGTACCCCTCTTAAGGTCTTCGGCTTTCGTGTTGTGCAGGTTGATCGTCGAAGCACGTGACCACCATGTGACTAACTGACGATTTTTTGGCATCATCAGTTGGCGCTGTCTGTGGGAAAGAGTTTGCAAGGTGAAATTGTGCCTCGTGCTCTCCAGAAAAAAAGTTGCATGGTATTCACGCGTTCGATGGCAACCACCACGAACAATCTGGGTGATGAGCCACACACCACGGCGCTCGAGAGATAAGTTCAGACTCTAGCAGTGGCAGTGGAGTGTCTCACAAAGCAAAACCACGACTTGGAAGAACAACTGCGCCGGAAGGGTGCGACACCCAACACCCAAGAAGGAGATCAGGAGTCCAGCAGCGCCGAGAAGCGGAGTTTCGGAGGTCCAGAGGGGAGTAATGCCCCTAGCCGACCTGAAAGACAGGACACGGGCCGCCCGTTAACCACGGACCATGTCCCGTCTCACATAGCTGCAGAAACGCAGATGATGAGGGAACGTATGGATTTCATGATGAATGCCCTCAAGGGGCGCGTATCTAATGACCTCGATGACCTTGTCCATCGAACGGACTCTCCATTCACCACGACCGTTACCTCATTTCCCCTTCCTCCGAAGTTTCGTATGCCTCAGGTGGAAAGCTACGATGGGTCTAAGGACCCCTTGGATCATTTGGAATCTTTCAAGACGTTGATGCACTTACAGGGAGTGGCAGACAAGATCATGTGTCAGGCATTCCCAACAACTCTAAGGGGGTCCGTGAGAGTTTGGTTTAGCAGGCTGACGCCTGGCTCCATCAGTGCCTTCAAGGAGCTTAGCGCTCAATTCGCCTCGCATTTCATTGGAGGACACAGGTACAAGAAATCCACTGCATGCCTAATGAACATCCGGCAATGGGAGGACGAGGCACTAAGATCCTACATAGCCCATTTTAACAAAGAGACACTTTCGATCGACGAAGTGGATGATAAGATACTCGTCGCCGCATTCACGAACGAGCTGCGGAAGGGTAAATTCTTATTCTCTCTATATAAAAATGACCCAAAGACAATGTCGGATGTGTTGTACAGGGCTACGAAATACATGAAAGCGAAAGACGCGCTACTTGCCTGGGAAGAGAAGCCTTTCCGAAAAAGGGAAAGACAGGAAGACGTGCAACAGGACAGGGCCCGGAAGATAGCCCGGACAGGAGAGGGGTGAGACAACAAACGCCCAAAACCCTTAGCCGGGAAGTTCACAAGCTTCACCCCGTTAACGGCCCCGATCAACCAAGTCCTGATACAGATTAAAGATGAAGGGGCCCTGACGTTCCTAGGAAAGCTAAAGGGGGACCCCAACAGACGACCCAGGGACAAATACTGCTTTTTCCACCGGGACTACGGCCACGACACAGCCGATTGTTATGACTTAAAACAACAAATTGAAGCCTTGATCAGGCAAGGAAAGTTGCAGAAGTTTGTCAACCGAGAAAGAGCAAACACACATCACCAGGAGCAGCCCCCCCGACGAGACAACAAGCGCTCCAGACCACCCTTGGGAGACATAAAGATGATTATTGGGGGCACAGCGACTGCTAGCTCATCCAAGAAAGCCCAGAAATCTTATCTTAGGATGGTTCAAAATGTCCAGTTCACGGACGACGTCCCGAAGGCATCACGGGCTGATAATCCCACCATTGGCTTCACGGAAGGAGATGCCCGGTGTCTTCACCATCCATACGATGACGCACTCGTCGTCAGCATCCAGATAGGAGACTATAACACACACCGGGTCTTAATCGACAATGGAAGCTCCGCAGATATTCTTTATTACTCGGCATTCCAACAGATGTGAATTGACAAAGAGCGCCTGATCCCAACTAACGCTCCATTCGTCGGGTTCGAAGGGACGAAAACATACCCCTTTGGCTCGATTACATTGCCTGTAACAATTAGGGACTACCCTCGGCAAACCACTAGGGATGTTACATTCCTCGTCGTCAATTGTTCCTCTACCTACAACGCCATCGTAGGGCAACCTACCCTTAATGCATGGAGGGCAGTGACTTCAACCTATCACCTAATGGTCAGGTTCCCCATCAAGCATGGAGTAGGGGAGCTACGGGGAGATCAGATGGCCGCACACGAGTGCTACGTCATGATGGTAGGGATGGATGACCACGCGCAGACGATGAATATAGAACCACATGCGGGGGCAGAACCCGTAGAGGAGCTCGAGGAGATATCACTCGACGACTCCAGGTTGGACGGAACCACGAAGGTTGGCACTCTCGCTAGCCTGACAGCTCGCCAAGCGCTAATAGCATTCCTCAAGGAGAATCAGAACGCATTCGCCTGTAGTCATGAGGGCATGCCAAGAATCGACCCTTCAGTCATGATACATAGGCTGAATGTATCATCTTCCTTTCCCCCTGTTCAACAGAAGAAACAAGTGTTCACCCCAGAACGTGACCGAGCAATAGCGGAAGAGGTCCGCAAGTTGTTGGAAGCCGACTTCATCAGGAAAGTGTACTATCCCGACTGGCTGGCCAATGTTGTAATGGTCAAAAAAGCCAACGGGAAATAGAGGATGTGTGTAGACTTTACTGACCTGAATAAAGCGTGTCCTAAATATAGCTATCCCCTCCCTTGGGTCGATACACTGGTGGAATCTACGGTCCGGCACCAGTTATTAAGCTTTATAGATGCCTTCTCAGGATACAATCAGATCCGGATGGATGAGATGGATCAAGAAAAGACCTCATTCGTCACCAACCAAGGTCTTTTCTGCTACAAAGTGATGCCATTCGGACTGAAAAATGCAGGTGCGACATATCAGAGGCTCATGAACAAGATGTTCGCAAACCAGATAGGAAGGAACGTTCAAGTCTATGTCGACGACATGTTGGTCAAAAGCCAGAAAGAAGAGGACCACCTGAAGGACCTTGAGGAAACATTCGGCACCCTCCGCTCCTACAACATGAAGCTTAACCCGAGTAAATGTATATTCAGGGTGACGGCGGGAAAGTTCCTAGACTTCATGGTGTCTTAAAGGGGTGTCGAAGCCAACCCGGACAAGATCCGAGCCATAATGGAGATGGCTCCCCCAAAAAACGTAAAAGAAGTGCAGAGCTTAAGCGGGAAAATGGCTACCCTAAACAGGTTTGTGTCAAGGGCAACGGACAAATGCTTACCCTTCTTTCGCACACTGAAGAAATCCTTTGAGTGGACGACCGAGTGTCAGCAGTCATTCGAAGAGCTGAAAGCATACCTTTCTTCCCCCCCCCCCCCCGCTACTAAGTCCTTCGCAGCCAGGAGAGGAGCTGTTCCTCTACCTAGCCGTTTCCCCGGCAGCCGTCAGTGCGGCCTTGGTCAGAGAAGAGGACAAGGTCCAAAAACCCGAGTATTATGCTAGTAAAGCATTCCGAGTCGCGGAGGAAAGGTATCCGCCTATAGAAAAGCTCGCCTTCGCCTTGATCACGACAGTCCGCAAGCTCAAGCCATACTTCCAAGCTCATACAGTGGTCGTCCTGACAGAAAAGCTCTTGCGACGGGCAATGAGCAACCCCGAAGCTACCGGGCGGTTGGCATTGTGGGCAATAGAATTGAGTGAATTTGACATTCGGTACCGCCCACGCACCGCCGTCAAGGGACAGGTCATCGTCGACTTCATAGCCGAATTCACCAGTGGGGAAGACCGAGGGGAAGATGAACATCCCCCGTGGAGTGTGCATACAGACGGGTTGTCCAACCAGTATGCATAAAGAATTTATGTGAACAAATTCCTTGTTAAAGAGAGTGCCACATGGCAAAACCTCATGTTCTCCCACGCGAGGTCTCTGCTTATATATATATATTGATTGATTGATTGATATTGATATTGATTGATTTGGGGATTCTTCTATGTCAACTTTAGTGTTTCTCCCACAAACATAAAAATAGGCTTAAAATAGAGATACAGTGTCTCATTACAGATAGAGAATAGAAAGAGTTAGGTTTGTCACACATGTACAGATAGTTTATTATTTCTATTCTAGTGCATTATTTTTTTCGCAATGTGATACAAACATGCTTTCAAGTTTCAAGTTTCATTGTAATTGTGGGTTTCAATTAGTTCAATTAGTAAAGTTTCTGCTAGTAAATAAGAGATTTGGAATTCAATTCCCGTCTATACCAAAAACCGATTGATGCCTTAGTTTGATAATAAAGAGTTATTATCAAGAGCGGACGTCATAGGTTGAAACTTTCTAAAAAAAAAAAAATTCATTGTATTTAGAGGGTTTGACTTACCTCTAGTACTTTTTAAACGGTTGATTTCTTTTTATTTTAAATACATAATAATAAGTGGTAATAAATTTTAATCTTCACATTTTATTTAGTTGGTGATGTAATTTCTCATTAGAAAAAAAGAGAAATTCCAAATAAAAAAATAGCTGAAGTAAGCCAAACTCGTATTGGGAGGGTTAAAGTGCTATTCACATATTGTGTTGCCTACTTTCTTTCTTTTTTTTGGCAGTGATATCCCAAATTCCCAATCGATTGGATTCATAGAATCATTTTTTGCTAAACCAATATAAGATGCTTCAACTCATTCCTTGTTTGACATGCCTGAACTGAAAAAAAAAAAAAAAAACCCAATGGTTAAACAGCTTTTACACTTGAGACAATGACAGATAAACCTTGTTTAGTACTGTACCTTTGATTACTAATTTTCCTACAAGTAAGACTTTTGAAAGGTCGTTTATTTTTTTCCTCTTAAATTATATGAAAGAAGACTTTTGAAAGTTATGGGTACTTGGACAGCCTCAAAGACTTCCAGCCCAGATGCCTATGTGTTAGCTAGATAAGGTTTTATATTAAATCTATTGATAGAGAAAGAATATGGACTAAACCTTGGTTAGTACTGTACCTTTTTTTTTTTTTTTTTTGAAAGAATACTGTTATTCTATTGATTCAACTGTGACTACTGTCCATCGTTACAAAATTGGCAGCATCAAGGTGGATGTCCTCTAACCAAATTTGAGGGGAATTACAATACTTTGCCAGCTTGGCTAGTTTATCAGCTACATTGTTACCCATTCGTTTCGCGTGAATAAACGTGTAGTATCTAAAGGACGTGGCAATGGAGCGAGAGTCTTCGATGATGTGACCAAAAGGAGCCAGGCATGGACAGTAGCACAGATGCCTATGTGTTAGCTAGATAAGGTTTTATATTAAATCTATTGATAGAGAAAGACTAAGAGCATCCGTAGCAGATGTTGCAAAAAAAATGTCATTTTGCAACATCAAAATCCTACTTTATTATTTTACCACATCATTTTACAACACCTCATTTATCAGATGTTCTATAATTCAATTCTACACATTAAAATAATATTTCCTACCTATTAAAATAATATATCCTCTCCTTCTGTTATCATAAAATAATATTACAGCAACAACGTCACCATCAATGCCGATCAACAACAACAGCAACAACACCAATACCAACACCAACAAACCAACAAAAATGGTTGCGGCCACAATCACCAGAAAGAAAGAAAAAAAAAAGAAAAAAGAAAAAGAGGTGAACGGAAAAAACATGAAGTTCAACCCAGCCACCACCACCGATTCGGCACCACCAACAACAACTACAACAACAACCAGAAAACGTGAACGGAAAAAAAAAACCCACAACCCGATTCGACCCACCCACCGATTCGACAACAACAACAACCCGATTCGACCCACAACAACAACAACAACCACCGATTCGACCCACAACAACAACAACAACCACCGATTCGACAACAACAACAACCCGATTCGACCCACAACAACAACAACAACCACCGATTCGACCCACAACAACAACAACAACCACCGATTCGACAACAACCACCACCGATTCGACCTACAACAACAACAACAACCACCGATTCGACCCACCCACCGCCACAACCCACAACCCGAACCCATCCACCACTGATCTGCCCATCCGAACCCACCCACACATCAAACCACAGCTGAAAAACGTGAACGGGAAAAAAAAAAAAAAAAAAAAAAAAACCCGAAGCGGAATAGAGAAGACGGTCGGCGGCGTGGATCGGTGGTCTAAAGATACTCCGGTCACCTTGCCTTGGAGATCGGCTGGGCGGCGACGGCTTCAGGGAACGGCAATGGAAGAAATGGGAGAGAGGAACAGAGGTGAAGAATCGGTGAGAGAGAGAGAAGAGAAAAGAAAAAGTGAAGAGAGAGGAGAGAGAAGAGAGAATAAAATAGTGTCTGAAAATTTATTCAACATGCTACAGTACCGTCACATATTTGTGACGGTACTGTAGCATGTTGCATAATATATAGGATTTGCAACATCTGATAATTAGGTTTTTTTTGTGTTTGATGTGCCAAATGTGTCAAATATTTGGCATTTGGCACATTTGGCACATCTGCTACGGGTGCTCTAATGAACTCTTATTCACATTGTGATATTAATCAAAATTTATCATTATCCTTGGAAAAATGATTAAAATAAAATGATTTTATTCTCAAGCGTAGTTTTTGTTCAAGAAATCTCTCTCTCTCTTTCTCTCTCTCTCTCTCTCTCCTTTTTTTTTTTTTTTAGGAAAAAAATTTCGCATAGAAATAAATTTTTTGAGACTCAAATTAAATAATGAGGAAGATCTTCAAAATAATTTTAGGAAATTAAAACTTCCTTTCAAGATGTGGTATACACCAACATGGACACTTCAGTTGGGAACCTTTAAATGAAATAAAATTGGTTTTTTATTTTTTATTTTTTTAATTCTTGGTTAAATGATCGAGCTTTTTCATTTTAGGTATTGGTCAATTTTGTTATTGGACCTATTAGTCTATAACTGGGTGATGACTCCTCTTTTCACCATATATAACCTATGGGTTAATGGTGTATTCCCATACCTATGTTTAGAATAGACCCACATCACCCATTCATTTGGTAGACATGGTGGCACTTACGAGTTACGGCCCATCGGGCCAGGCCTTGGGGAGCTCACACCTCACATTAATTCGTTCCGGTGAGGAAGAACACTATTGGACTAAGATTTCTAAATTGTATCACTTCTATTACTAAACAAATAACAATTTTTGCATTCCATACCCACGGCCCCATGAACGTTTTCGAAACCCTAATTACCTTTTCCAACATGTGTATTCAGTCTCTTCCAATAAAAATATTCCCTCCTTTAATTTGGTGCTGCTTGAATCAATTCATCCATGCCATCCATGAAAATTTTCTAATTGAATTCTTCCAAGCCTAGTTAATTAAAGGAGCGTTTGCATTAACTGTGTTAATTGTCTCTTCTCTAAAACAAGTTTTGATTAATAATTAGATAAGTTACATAATAATTCGGAATAAGAAAAAGGTAAATGGATAAGAATTCAAAAAATTTACTTACAAAATGGGAAAGAAATGATATGGAAAATTTTGAATTCCTTGTGTGATATTTTTAGGTTAAAAATTCTATATTTGATGATAATTTCTACAATTTTTTATATTTTGAGACTTCAATTACCAAATCTTTTATATATGAATAAATATCCATTCGCTAAAATTCAAATCACACCCTCTAGGTTTGTTTAAAAATTATTTCAGTCATCTAACTTTACTTTTATTTAATTGCATCCTATATATATATATATATATATATTTTTTTTTTTTTTTGATAACCTTCAATCCATTAGAAACTAGAAAAAGAACATGCAAGATAATCATCCTTACAAACAGCAGCTAACACTTGGGGGAGATTATCCTTATTGAAAAAACAGGACATGCGAGAATTTAAAGCAAACTTAGCAGAGATATGTGCTGCAGAATTGCAACATCTCTTAACCCAAATGAAAGAAACAAAACTAAAAAACTGGGCACAGTCGAGGACATTGGAGATGGTGGTTTGGATGGCCCAGTGGGGTGGAGAATTGGTGGAAGAAACGGCATCGAAGCAGATTTTGGAATCACCTTCGAACAGAACTTGCTGCCATCCCTCTCTCTTTGCAATTTGCATGGCCCAAAGGAGCGCTTCTGCTTCAGCTTGAAGTGGGGAGCGAAGAGAGATAAGTCTGGCCCAAACATTGCATAGAGAGCCGCAAAAATCCCTTGCCACCACAGCAATAGCAACCTTGGAGCTTGACAAGGCTGCATCCACATTAATTTTGATCCATCTAGGAGGAGGTGGGGACCATCGGGGGGAGACATGAGGGAAAAGGGGTGGGGAGGAGAGTGAGGATACCTCAATGAAATCTTGGACGTACCTCCGAACAAGCTGGATGGAGTTTGTTAACGTGGTAGAGCTATTGGAGTGTAGCTTGGAATTTCTGAGTCTCCATATTTCCTCTAAGATAGCAGCCATAGTGAGGGAAACTTTCCATTGGTCCAAGGATTGACTTAGAGCCATGGGGGGGTCTAGGACAAGGTTAACAATCTCCTCATGTGTGGAGGCTTGAGCTTCCTCTGATTTGAAACCCCAGCAGGCAGCGAACCATAGAGCTTTCGCCATGGGGCATGTGAGAAACAGGTGCATCGGTGTTTCAACAGAGCTTGTACAGAAAAGACAATTTACCTCTGGCATATCAAGTCGTTTTGCTATGTTTTCTCTTGTTGGAAGGGCATTGACACTTAACCTCCAGAGGAACATCTTGGTTCTTTCGGGAGCTTTGAGATTCCAAAGCTTTTTCCAGTTTACGACTGATTTTGATAAGGCTTCTGTTAGAGGGTTCAAAACTTGATGCGCTGATTTGACCGAGAACACGCCCTTTGAGTCCAAAACCCAAATTAATTTGTCTGGAGTGTGCCTACTGGGAATAGAGATTGAAAGTATAGCCTTGGCCGAGGCAGAGTCGAACAGATTGTTTATGATAGATGCTTTCCAACAGTGCAAGTCATGGTCTATGAGATGGGAAACCTTGATGGAGAGCTGAGTTGAATTATCATCTCTAGGCTTAGGAATAAAACCATGATACCAGGGGACCCAAGGGTCCTGCCAGACATCAATTGAAGAGCCATCGCCAATGAGGTAGCATGCTCCTTTAACAATGATGGATTTTGCTTGCTCAATCGCTTTCCATATGGGGGAGGCTGATCTAGGGGGGTCAGACCTTAGCCAATCATGCTTGATTTTATACTTTGCTCTAAGGATCTGCATGCAGAGGCTATCTCTCTTAGTAGCAACCATCCATGCTAGCTTAGCAAGGAGGGCATTGTTTATGTCTTTGGTTTTTTTAAAACCAAGGCCACCTGAACTTTTTGGGAGGCACAGCTTTTCCCATGATTTCCAGGCGATATATCTTCCGTGTTGCTCTTTGGGGTTCCACCAAAATCTCCTTGTAAGGGAATCCAATTTATCACAGATTTTATTAGGCACCTTGAAGGTAGACATAGTATACGTAGGCAAAGATTGAGCGACTGAGGTGATGAGGGTTCTCCTTCCAGCCCACGACAAACACTTACTCCTCCATCCCATAAGCTTAGCTTCTAGTCTCTCTTGAAGATAGGCAAAATCTTTGGATGGGGCTCTTGAAAGGAAGAGAGGGGCTCCTAAGTAAATGGCGTCCTTTTTAAGGCTTTTGAACTTAAGTTTCAAATTTATTCAATTCAGGTTTTCTATCCAATTTTGTTAAAAATTTGCCATTAAAAAAATATATAAAATTAATAATAATATTTATAGATTTTTTATATGAGAATTTTTTTCAAAAAAAACTTTTTTCCATTAGTTAATTGCATACTTAACAATAATTTTTTTAACGGAATTCAAAAAAATGCCTTAATTGAAAAAATTTTAAACTTAAAGGACTCAATTAATTTAAAGTAAAATTAGAAAACTGAAATGAATTTCAGTCAAATATAGAGGGTACAACTTGTAATTTAACCTAAAAAAAGTAGTAGTCTTTTTTTAATTAAAAAAAATGGTAATACCTTTTTCATATTGTCCAAACTCCAAACTAATTCCATTATTGCATTCATCTTATGCATTAGCTGATCAACACCAAAGTACCTTCAGCATATTATTATAACACCTACACACAACTCTCCTTTGGTTAGCTTTATCACTCTTTCATGATTTTATGTTAGTATCAATTACAAAAGTTCATTTATATCAGTTGCAAGGATGTTTATATATAAACACCATTGGTGGAATTTGAATGATTTAGTAAACTAAAAATATATATCAAACTATTATAAAAATTGTAAGGCAATGAAAAAAAAAAAGTACAAAGTTGAGGCCAATGGAGAGCTCTTCAACACTGTTGAAAAGGGCTTCCATGGTAGCACATAAATTGTTGTATCTCTTAGGAATGTTTCAGAATGAATCATCAATGAGAATGGCCATAATCCATAGGTTATAGACAACATCTGTGATTTGGGCCTTTAATTGATTCTGTTTGTATTCCTTGTAGTCTCTGTTTTCCCTTGGTTTTGTTGTCTGGGCCTGTATTGGCCTTTGTTTCGTATTGTTGGTTTTTTATCCATAAAAGTTAGTGATTTATCCACACGCACAAAACAAAACCAAAAAAAAAAAAAAAAAAAAAAAAAAATAATAATAATAATAATAAATAAATAAATAACATAAAAAAAAAAAAAAAAACCCAATTGCTGGCCTTCATAGGCAAAGGAGAATGGAAACGGTAAATGAAAGGGACAAATATTTGCAAGTCTAAAGGAAAAAAATAATAATAATAACAACAAATAGAGATTTTGACATTTTGTGTGTTTGAGACTAGATTGTAAGTTACTTTTTTTTTTCTTTTTTTTTTAATGTACTATTTTTTAAAATGTCATTTTTTTTTTCTTTCTTTTTCTTACTTCCTCAATGAAAATGAACATTTGAATTGGACATAAATGTACTCGTTTTTTGTTATGACTTAATGAGTAAGAAGAGGATTGAATCCTCGAATCAACTGCATCGAAAAAATATGCCATTATGTCCAATGAAAACATTCCTTTCATTCAACTGTACTCCAACCTAATAAATTTGATATGAGTCCCAGCTATAAATTGCAAGGACCAATTCTCTCATGAGTCAATATTTCTCACTGTCATGGAGAATGAATATGTGGAGCTCGGCCTGGCCGCCAGGCCTGGACATGGACATTGTACGTACACACCATAATTTCGCCAGCTAAGTTTTAATGATTGATCATAGATGATACAACAAACGCACATGCTTGAACTAACATTCATGAATCAACGGTTTTTTTTTTTTTTTTTTTTGTCAAAATGATAGCATATGGGATATCAATTTCTGGATAATATCATATCAAAGAAACTAATTTTCAGCAAAAATATACAAAACCCAATTGTAGGTTCTACTTTAAACACAAAACCCACCATAAAGTTTTGAATGTAACACATAATTAATGGTTTGCACATATAACAATACAATAAAGAGGCTAAGTTTTATGTTAGGTTTTATTTTGGGTTGGCATATTCCACGTCAAATTGTTCTTGTTACTAACATCCAAATATTTGTATTTTGGTGTTAGTGGGTTAATTTGTAAGTGGGTTGAGGTTCAAAGTGCTGAAAGTTGAAGATACCGCAAGAGGAATTTCAATCAACTGAAATTGATTCTTTGTCCCACCAAATTTCGCCTGACTTTGGCTTGACCCTTGGACGACCGAAATCACCCGAACTAGAGAGGATTTAATTACGAGCAACTCTACAATACCAGCCTTTATCCTCTACATATTAGCCTCATTTCCCTTGAAATTTGCAAGGATAATACTCAAATTGGGGTTTTGCACTTATCATGTACTGCAACTATTCATTCTAGTGGTTCATAATGATAATGGTGATGGTACCACGAAGAGGATTTTGCCCCTGGTCACCTGGTGCTTGGATTTTCCAGTACTTTAATAGCACATTTGGTGTTACCTTTGATATTGTGTCTTTTGATTTTATGTGATTTTTACATTTTATTTACATGCTTATATCAATTGGTTAATCACATAAACTTGGGGTTATTGATAAAATAGTCTTAATTAATTAAGTTGTAATTAAAATTTGGGGTCCTAATCAATACCTAGGTTGTATTATGCATATCACTCATGTTACATTCAAAATTTCAGAAAGTTACACGTTTTACGAAGAAACCACATTGGAAATTCTGTGTGTATACATTAGTCTGTATTTTTCTTTTATGAGAGAATGATTGTGAATATTAGTCCGTATGTTTTTTGTTTGCAAACATGATACAATATATATATATATATATATATATATATATATATATATATATATATATATGACACAATGCTGTTGAAATGTTCAAATGGAGACTTTTACATGAGGTCCTCGTTGAAATTTTATTTCTTAATGTATTTTCTGGATTGATAGACTCACGAAAGTCTGGAGTAGCATTTATCCTAGGAAGCAACCAACCATGAATTGTTATATAAAGTTATAAACACGGCCCCCTTTTCGGCATTCTCACACCAAGTTGGTTGGAACAAGTTATGGGGCTTGTTAGTAAGATTAGACATGGCAAAACGGGTCAGAATTTTCTGACCCGACCCAACCCGAAAAATATCTGACCCGACCCCAATTTTTTTGACCCAAAGCAAAAACGGGTTGAGCCGTGACCCGACCCAACCCGAATAACCCGTGACCCGACCCGTTAAAAAAATTCGCTAAAAAAATATTTAAACTACGTCATACTTTGTGCTTTATGCACAAAGCACCAGAATCAAACCATTAGCAATAGTCAATAAATTAACAATAGCTTTTCACATGCAATTTGACTATTTGAGGGTTTCATAAATTACAACCAATAAAGGCTATAAATTTCAGCTTTGCTTCCACAGAGACATGACATGAGAAAGAATGAGACAAGATTTAGAGTCTTAGACAACACAACCATTAAAAAAAAGAAAAAAAAATATGTAATTTGACTAGCTTAGCTTAGCTGCAGTTCAAAGCTAAAATTGTGATTCAAAACATGAAAGACAGAAAGAGTGAAACAAAATGTGACAACCACACATCCACAAGGGCCAAAGCAGTAAAGCTTCCACTGCCCTTCTTTTCTGTTCACACTTACACACTTTTTATAGTCATAATTAAACAATTTTAATTCTTTATTTATTTATTTTCATGAGACAATAAGTTATATTAAAATATTATATTGTAGATGAAAATGCTGACAAAATTGGCCAACTTGAGCTACAATTTGCAAGTATGAATATTTGCAGTACTGAATCTATTACCAACGTTGAGTAGATTGAGATTGAGATGTAATTCTTATAAAATATTTACTTATTCCTCTTTATTTAATATATTATATTTATTTTTAAATATTTTTTTGTTTAGTTTATCTTTCTAAGTAATCTAACTTTACTATTATTTTAAATGCAACAGGAACATGTGCACTTAAGAAGACCGATAACTTGCTACTTTACTGGCTTACTTATTTTGTTTGTTTTAAGATCTATCTCTCTTTGAAGCTATAAACTTGTAATTATATATATTTTGACAGTGAACTATTAACATTGAAAACTTTTTCCATCATGAATTTATGACTATAAATAATTTTTTTCATGCTCAAAAGTCAAAACTGTCAAAATTGGAAGGATATTAACAAGTGACATTAAGTACAATTCATTTGCTTAATTGATTTTATTCATTCTCTCTAAACAAGTTGTCATTGATTTGTTTTTCTAATTGAAAAAAAAAAAAAAAAAAAAAAAAAAAAAAAAAAAAAAACTTGTTTGAAAAATACGGGTAGATACGGGTCAACCCGACCCGACCTGCAACCCGATTGACCCGTTTAAAAATGACCCGCTTGACCTGTGACCCGCTTGACCCACAAACCCAAACCCGACCCGACCCGACCCGACCGTTTTGCCACGTCTAAGTAAGATACATTTGTTGCCTTTCCTTTGTTGCCTTTGTTTAAGCCTAGTCCTTGCCATAGACACCATTAGATCTTCTCAATCCATTAAAGACTCAAACTACATAATCTCCAATGGGAGAACTTTCAAACTGGGATTCTTCAACTCGGAAAATTCTACCAATCACTACGTCGGAATATGATATAATAAAACTTCTGCTTCCCATGCCCAATGGGTATGGGTAGCTAACAGAGATAAACCCCTCAAGGATTCTTCTCGGGTTCTTACTATATCTGAGAGTGGAAATCTTGTAGTATTAGATGGACAGAGGAAAATTCTTTGGTCATCGAATAACACAGACTCTTCTGCCAATCTAAGTGCACAGCTTTTAGATTCAGGGAACCTTGTCTTGCGAGAAAAAACTAGTGAGAGAATCATATGGCAGAGTTTCCAACATCCTTCTGATGCACAGTTGCCAACAATGAAAATTAGTAGTAATATTCTGTTTACATCATGGAAAAGCCCTTCATTGGAAGCTTCACGTGTGGATTTCTAGTTCGAAGTAATATCCATCCATTGGAAGCTTCACGTGTGGATTTCTAGTTCGAAGTCGTCCTTAATCATACATTTGGAAAGACGGTAGCCCACGTTGGCGCAGTGGTCCATGGAATGGCAGGGCCTTCATTGGTGTACCAGAAATGTATTCTATATTTCAAAATTGATTTAGTATCGAAAATGATCAAGATGGAGCAGTGCTTTTAAGTTACTCTTATGTGAACGGGTCTTTGTCATATCTTGTCCTGACTACGCAAGGAGATATAGAGCTAAGATATTGGGATAATGATAATGAAGATTGGAAGGTCTTGTGGAATGCTTTAAAGGATTCTTCTGGATTCTTATGTAGCTAACAGAGATAAACCCCTCAAGGATTCTTCTGGGGTTCTTACTATATCTGAGAGTGGAAATCTTGTAGTATTAGATGGACAGAGGAAGGTTCTTTGGTCATCGAATAACACAGACTCTTCTGCCAATGTAAGTGCACAGCTTTTAGATTCAGGGAACCTTGTCTTGCGAGAAAACACTAGTGAGAGAATCATATGGCAGAGTTTCCAACATCCTTCTGATGCACAGTTGCCAACAATGAAAATTAGTAGTAATATTCTGTTTACATCATGGAAAAGCCCTTCATTGGAAGCTTCACGTGTGGATTTCTAGTTCGAAGTAATATCCATCCATTGGAAGCTTCACGTGTGGATTTCTAGTTCCAAGTCGTCCTCAATCATACATTTGGAAAGACGGTAGCCCACGTTGGCGCAGTGGTCCATGGAATGGCAGGGCCTTCATTGGTGTACCAGAAATGTATTCTATATTTCAAAATTGATTTAGTATCGAAAATGATCAAGATGGAGCAGTGCTTTTAAGTTACTCTTATGTGAACGGGTCTTTGTCATATCTTGTCCTGACTACGCAAGGAGATATAGAGCTAAGATATTGGGATAATGATAATGAAGATTGGAAGGTCTTGTGGAATGCTTTAAAGGATTCTTCTGGATTCTTATGTAGCTAACAGAGATAAACCCCTCAAGGATTCTTCTGGGGTTCTTACTATATCTGAGAGTGGAAATCTTGTAGTATTAGATGGACAGAGGAAGGTTCTTTGGTCATCGAATAACACAGACTCTTCTGCCAATGTAAGTGCACAGCTTTTAGATTCAGGGAACCTTGTCTTGCGAGAAAACACTAGTGAGAGAATCATATGGTAGAGTTTCCAACATCCTTCTGATGCACAGTAGCCAACAATGAAAATTAGTAGTAATATTCTGTTTACATCATGGAAAAGCCCTTCATTGAAAGCTTCACGTGTGGATTTCTAGTTCGAAGTAATATCCATCCATTGGAAGCTTCACGTGTGGATTTCTAGTTCCAAGTCGTCCTCAATCATACATTTGGAAAGACGGTAGCCCACGTTGGCGCAGTGGTCCATGGAATGGCAGGGCCTTCATTGGTGTACCAGAAATGTATTCTATATTTCAAAATTGATTTAGTATCGAAAATGATCAAGATGGAGCAGTGCTTTTAAGTTACTCTTATGTGAACGGGTCTTTGTCATATCTTGTCCTGACTACGCAAGGAGATATAGAGCTAAGATATTGGGATAATGATAATGAAGATTGGAAGGTCTTGTGGAATGCTTTAAAGACTGAGTGCCATTTTTATGGTAAGTGTGGTGCATTTGGAAGCTGTGATTCACGGAATTCACCAATTTACAGCTGTTTACCGGGGTTTGAGCCCAAAAACACAACAGAATGGAATAGAGGAAATTGGACTAGTGGTTGTGTGAGGAGGACACCGTTGCAGTGTGGGAGGGTGAACAGTACTGGCAGTGAAGGCGACAAAATGGATGGGTTTTTGAAACAGAAGATGCTGAAGGTGCCAGACTTTGTAGATTGGTCAGTTGCTCTTGAAGATGACTGCACGTAGCAGTGTTCAAAGAATTGTTCATGTATAGCTTATGCATATGATAAGGGAATAGGGTGTCTGTCATGGACTAGAAGCTTCATTGACACGCAACAATTATCCAGCAACGGAGTTGATCTTTACATTCGTGTTGCCTATTCAGAACTTGGTGAGTTATTTAGTTTTCTGTCCAAATTTAACTTTACTTCAAATTATGCACTGCTCCTTTTTATTTTTAATTATAAAAAAAGGGATAAGAGGGGGTGGCTAGAGTAGCATCCCTACCTGGGCACCACCATCTAGGCATACAAACAGGGGATCTAGTGAGTCATAGCTGTTATCCCAATCCCACAAGGGCACTAGTGGGCAATGAGGTGATTGAACCCAACAAGTACCAAGATTAAGCAAGAAAGATATATTGGCTCTGTTTGCTTTCCACGTTTTCGCGGTGCGTTTTTGCGTTTTTTTTTTTTTTTTTTTTTTTAAGCCCTGCATATGTCACTGTTCATTGGCCATGAACAGTGATTTTAGACCAATGAACAGTGACATTTATTGTAGCAAACAGTAAAAAAAATATTTTTATTTATTTATTTATTTTTTTCAGTTTTCAGTCTTCAGTTTTCAGCAAAATAAGCGGTATCCAAACGCATACGTAATATAAAATTTAGGAGACAAATCATTAAACACACATTGAAGGTACATCCACAGGTCGAGCCTTGAATAATCAACCATAATGATCAACAAGTTACAGTAGTCTTCTACACAAAGTGCACACTTTGGTTCGGCCCCTAAGATTTCCAACCTGAACCCAAATCCAACTTCCACCCCATCATCCTCTGACACTTGCTTTCTTTCTTTCTTTACAATATCCACCTACCTTCCAAATTAGTGTTAAAATTATAATATATGATCAAATTAATCTTAAATCAATGTCAACCTTATAATTTTTTTGTAGCTTAGTATGTACACCACCAATACTCTTATAGTTTATGGTGGATAGCTATCCATTAATCCGGAAGAACGTCATAAATTAATCTCTTTGGTTATAAAATGAGATGCTTGCTTCAATAACCCTTGTCTCTGACCATTGTGTGTTTTCCTAGTTACATAGAAAACATTCCAGCAGCTTAGTTTATAGAGTCTTGAGAACTTGATCCAAGAAATAAGTTAATAAACCCTTATTGCAAGACTTTTTTCCGATATACAATGCCCAAAAAATTAATATAATACTTTTTTTTTCTGTTACAGATACAGAGGGAGATGTAAAAAAAATTGTCACAATCACAGTGGTAATAGGAACAGTTTCGATTTCAACCTGTCCTTTCATATTGTGGAGGTGGATAGCTAAACATAAAGGTAATATTCTAACTAAAATTAACACAATGGACTAGGAAGTGTTGCTACATATTAGAGATTACTGACAACTTTAGTTGAAATCAGCAAGGAAAAAGAAAGGAAAGGAAATCTTATTGTTGAACATAGGGGAAGCACATAAAAAATTTTGAAGTGAAAACATGCTAGGAGACAACCTGAACCAACTCAAAGTCCAGGAGCAACCGCTATTCGATTTTGAGAAGCTGGCGAATGCAACAAACAACTTCCATCAATCTAACAAGCTTGGGCAGGGTGGATTTGGTCCTGTATACAGGGTAATGGTTGTTCTCTTAGGCGTTTTTTGTGTAGTAGTTTGAATATCTAATTAATGATTTTGTTAAAGATATATATTAAACATATTGGCCCAATGTAATAGGCCCAAGCCCACTCCAACTTGTGCTAGTAGTCTAGGATTTAGTCGCCTATATATACTCATGTCAGGGTTCATTATAACACAGGTTTTTTTGTACTACACTCTTATACAATAAAGATGTAGCCCTTAAGGGATTCCTTCGTGGATGTAGGCCGACAAGGCTGAACCACGTAACCCTCGTGTTCCTGATGTTCCCATTCTATGCTTCTCCTTCCGCCTCCACTCTAGCATATACAACATGGTATAACACATCGCGTTGCTAATAATATTACATTTAACATGGTATCAGAGCCAAACTTCGTTCTTGGCATCAAACAAACATCTCTACACAGCTCAGAAGATTCTAACGTGCACACCATCGTCTGAAGTCGCACATAATTGTCTGCTGGATCTAGACTACACGGCATCTCGCAGCCACCTTGGCTCAGTGCAGTGTCCAAGATTCACAAACTCAAGCAATCCGTGCCTCTCCCTATCAGATCTGTGCCCATCAAGCCTTCGCCTGATGAAACCAACAAGACAGACGTGCTCCACGGCATATCGCGACCAAAACCCAGGAACCCGGCCTCCAACTGCCTCTACACGCGCCACCACGCGCGGACAACGGCTATGGAAAATCTCCCACGCGCCGCCATATATTCTAGACTTTCAGTTCATCTTCTTACGACACGGGCCGACTTATCAGCCTTGTTGTCCGCCGATCTGTAAAGCTCTAAAATGTAGTTCTCATAAGAGCATGCACGCGCTCTCACGCGCCTCCTGGATTATCGCCGTCGTCCCCACGCGCTTGTCATAGTCACACGCGCCATCCACGCGCCGAAGAACGACTGATGACGTCATCACTCCACGTCAGCAGCCACGCAAGCAAAAAGCCACGTCAGCCCTAGACACGTCATCAGCCACGTCAGCAGTGTCTCCTCGTCAGCACCACGTCACCTAGCTGACCGTTGACCTGGACCGACCCGACCCGGACCACCCGGATCTAACCCATGAGCCCTAACCGTTGACTTTGACCTGATCCTTTGACTTTTGTGTTGACTTTGACCAAAAGTCAAAATTCCTGAAAATGGCTTATCTTGCTCAGTTTTTCGCGTAGATTCCGATTATGGACTCCATTTCTTCATTTGAAACTCCAAAATTGGTCAATTGGCATATTCTTCATTGTGGTTTCTTCAAAGGCATTCTTCAAAGCATCTCCAAGTGATTTTCTCATGCTTGTCCAACATCAAGCCTTCATCAAGATTCCGCCTTGAGTTTGAGGGAGGGTGTTAAAGATATATATTAAACATATTGGCCCAATGTAATAGGCCCAAGCCCACTCCTACTTGTGCTAGTAGCCTAGGGTTTAGTCGCCTATATATACTCATGTCAGGGTTCATTATAACACAGGTTTTTTTGTAATACACTCTTATACAATAAAGATGTAGCCCTTAAGGGATTCCTCTGTGGATGTAGGCCGACAAGGCTGAACCACGTAACCCTCGTGTTCTTGATGTTCCCATTCTATGCTTCTCCTTCCGCATCCACTCTAGCATATACAACATGGTATAACACATCGCGTTGCTAATAATATTACATTTAACATGGTATCAGAGCCAAACTTCGTTCTTGGCATCAAACAAACATCTCTACACAGCTCAGAAGATTCTAACGTGCACACCATCGTCTGAAGTCGCACATAATTGTCTGCTGGATCTAGACTACACGGCATCTCGCAGCCACCTTGGCTCAGTGCAGTGTCCAAGATTCACAAACTCAAGCAATCCGTGCCTCTCCCTATCAGATCTGTGCCTATCAAGCCTTCGCCTGATGAAACCAACAAGACAGACGTGCTCCACGGCATATCGCGACCAAAACCCAGGAACCCGGCCTCCAACTGCCTCTACACGCGCCACCACGTGCGGACAACGGCTATGGAAAATCTCCCACGCGCCGCCATATATTCTAGACTTTCAGTTCATCTTTTTACGACACGCGCCGACTTATCAGCCTTGTTGTCCGCCAATCTGTAAAGCTCTAAAATGTAGTTCTCATCCGAGCATGCACGCGCTCTCACGCGCCTCCTGGATTATTGCCGTCGTCCCCACGTGCTTGTCATAGTCACACGCGCCATCCACGCGCCGAAGAACGACTGATGACGTCATCACTCCACGTCAGCAGCCACGCAAGCAAAAAGCCACGTTAGCCCTAGACACGTCCTCAGCCACGTCAGCAGTGTCTCCTCGTCAGCACCATGTCACCTAGCTGACCGTTGACCCGGACCGACCTGACCCGGACCACCCGGATCTGACCCGTGAGCCCTGACCGTTGACTTTGACCGGATCCTTTGACTTTTGCGTTGACTTTGACCAAAAGTCAAAATTCCTGAAAATGGCTTATCTTGCTCAGTTTTTCGCGTAGATTCCAATTATGGACTCCGTTTCTTCATTTGAAACTCCAAAATTGGTCAATTGGCATATTCTTCATTGTGGTTTCTTCAAAGGCATTCTTCAAAGCATCTCCAAGTGATTTTCTCATGCTTGTCCAACCTCAAGCCTTCATCAAGATTCCGCCTTGAGTTTGAGGGAGGGTGTTAAAGATATATATTAAACATATTGGCCCAATGTAATAGGCCCAAGCCCACTCCTACTTGTGCTAGTAGTCTAGGGTTTAGTCGCCTATATATACTCATGTCAGGGTTCATTATAACACAGGCTTTTTTGTACTACACTCTTATACAATAAAGATGTAGCCCTTAAGGGATTCCTCCGTGGATGTAGGCCGACAAGGCTGAACCACGTAACCCTTGTGTTCTTGATGTTCCCATTCTATGCTTCTCCTTCCGCATCCACTCTAGCATATACAACATGGTATAACACATCGCGTTGCTAATAATATTACATTTAACAGATTTGATGTTTGCTTGTAGGGAATATTGTCAGATGGACAAGAAATTGCAGTAAAAAGACTTTCCAAAACCTCTGGACAAGGGTTGGAAGAATTTATGAATGAGGTGGTAGTAATTTCTAAACTCCAACATCGGAATCTTGTTAGGATCCACGGCTGCTGTGTTGAAGGAGAAGAGAGGATGTTGATTTATGAATACATGCCAAACAAAAGTTTGGATGCTTTTCTTTTTGGTTAGTTAATTTTGATACAATTTCTTGTTATCAAAATATTTTTCAATTTTTAAATTTGTGCCTAGAAATAGTGTCAGTATATTAGTAGACAATGGAACAATATTCTTTGTTGTGGTAATTTACTTGGAACATAGTTTTCTGGTGACTTCTACCGAATGAACTTCATTTGCAAATCAAAAAAAAAAAAAAAAAAAACTTCATTTGCAAACCTCATGTTCATTCACCTTATAAGTTTAACCCTCACTTTCTTTCTTGTTTCTTTTATTTAAATTCATTAGATCCACAAAAAGAAAAATTGCTAGATTGGAGAAAACGCTTCAACATTATTGAAGGAATTAGTTGAGATCTACTCTACCTTCATAGGGATTCAAGATTAAGGATTATTCATAGAGATCTAAAGGCAAGTAACATCTTGTTGGATAAAGAGCTACATCCAAAAAAATCAGATTTTGGTACGGCTCGGATTTTTCGAGGTATTGAAGACCAGGCAAATACTAGAAGGGTTGTTGGAACATAGTAAGTACCCTTGGTTTGCCAAATTCAATTGGAAGTATGTTGTAAACAAGCCAAGCCATGTTTAGTATTAAAAATTCAAGATTGTTTTATTCAAATTTATTCAAACACAAGCCAAGCTCAAGCTCATAAACAACCGATTACTTGTTCAAACTTATCTCATTTTTTGGTTGAACAAGCTCAAATTTATTTAGAAACTACTTGATTAACTTATTATGTTTTCATTTATAGTATATACCACTACTAAAAATTTTACCTCTTTACAAATCTATACAAATAATTCATATATAAATTATATGGTTGAAATTATATTATTGGAGTTACTTAGGTAAAATAGTTTTCATTTATGAACTTTTAACAATTAGATTCACATATGTTGTATTGTTAAAAATTATACATAATTTTACTACAAACTCAATATTTATATTTATCAATAAATTAAAAATATTAATTTGATATCTTATTTACAAATTTGCACAATCCAATACTTAGAATAGTTTTTTTACTTAAATCAATTCTTATGCTCCTAAGTTTGTTCTTGAACACATTATTATGTTTAAGCTTGTATCATTTAATCATTGAACCTATACTTAGGCTTGATCTTGACTCATTTTCCGAATAAATGAATATAAACACTTTTCTTTTAGCCATGCATGAACTATTTATTACTAACTCAGTCGATTTACATCAATACCACTAATATTTGAGATGATAAAATCTGCAATGTGTTCTATTGTTGAAATTCAGTGGGTATATGTCCCCTGAATATGCAATAGAAGGACTATTTTCAGAGAAATCAGATGTCTTCAGTTTTGGAGTGTTGTTACTAAAGATTGTTAGTGGAAGAAGAAACACTAGCATTTATAATGATGAGCAATCCTTGAGCCTTTTAGGACTTGTAAGTCACTCATTGCCTCATTTTGAAATTTCCATTACCTTCCATTCATAAGTTTTAGTATTGATGCTAACAATTTGAATCATGTTTCAATTTTTCAAGGCTTGGAAATTGTGGAATGCAAACAACATTGTAGCATTAATAGACCCGATGATATGTGAACCCTACTTTGAAATGGAGATTTTGAGATGTATACAGGTTGGGTTGTTGTGTGTTCAAGAATTTGCTAAAGATAGGCCAACTATATCTGTTCTTGTTTCCATGCTTAAAAGTGAGATTGTTGATCTGCCTCCTCTAAAGAAATCAGCATTCACGAAAAGGAACCTTGCCTTAGATCCCATTTATATGTGTAAGGTTGAATTTATTCAACCATGTGTTGGCTTTATTCCGTGCCAAATTTTCTTGTAATTTAGTTTTTAGAAACCCTGTATTTAGGTGGGAAAAATGTAAAGGCTATGTGTGAGAGAGTGTGAAGAATTGATCCCAATCACGAGTGACTCGCCAATGCACCTTGTTTTGTTGAAAACTAACTTTTCACATTCCATCTCATGCCCTACTATAAATACCCTTATACCCACGAAATGTAGAGAGTTTCTAGAGAAGATTTTGAGAGAGAAACCCTAGAGACAAACAAGATTGAGTCATCTTCAATCTTACACATTTGATTCTCCAAATTCCTCTACTCTCACCCTTTCCATTGTCATACCCTTGAGAGGAACAAAAACCAAATCCTTACCTCACCCAATTCAGAGTAGTAAGAAGGTTGTTGGTGTTTGGGAAGCAATTCAAGAGAGAACCAATCCATATTGGTTGATGTAATGGGCTAATTTCGGGATCCGGTAAGCTAGAGAAGACAAGATTCGGCGTAACCCTATTGGAGCAAGAAGCTTGGAGGGCTTAGGTGCATCGAGTAGATTAGACTTGGAGAGTCTATTGTTATTCATGTATCCCAACTGATTTTATCAATCCATTAGAGAATAAAGTTGGAGTACATGAATAACAAAAGTCCCTCCAAGCCTAGTCTACCCAATGTACTTTAGCCCTACAAGCTCCTGCTACTAATTGACTTCACCAAGCCTTGTCTTCCTTATTTCTCCGAATCCCGCAATACGCCCGATTGCATCTGCCAAGCCTCACCGACTTCTTTTGAAAAATCTCCAATGCTTCCCAGTTCCAAAACAATCTCTACACTCTTAAAAGGTGTGAGTTGTGCTTAGGTACAAATCTCCTCTCAAGGTATGACAATGGGAGAGAGAATGAGAAGAAGTTAGAATGATTTCTCACTAAGGATGAGTAGCTCTCTCTCTATAAGATGGGTATGTGTGTTGTTGAAAACCTATCTAGGGTTTTTCTCTCTGAATGGCCTCCTTACAATTTGTGGGTAATGAGGGTATATGTAGTATAGGTAAAGGGTAAGAAAGTCACATATAAAAATCCTCCAAGCAGATCATTTCGCGGGTATCTCGCGAGAAGGCCTTACCCGCGAGACACTCGCGAAAACCATAGCTTGGCACGACTCTTCAGCTTCCAGCCATGTGCTTCTCACGTGCCTTTTTTGCAGGAATCATTCTCGCAAACTTCTCGCAAGCTAGTCGCGAAATGCATTGATTTTCATTTCATGCTCGATTCTTCACCAACTTAATAATAAACCCAATACAATAAAATCCCACAAAATACAAAGAACAAAATTAAAGCAACTACAACACTTTTTGTCATGGAATAAAGCCAACCTAAAATATAGTTATAAATCACAACTTTACAGGAACCAAGCAAAATAATACAACTAAACCTTTCATTATAAATTCATGGTGTTTCTTGGTTTAAAACAAAAATTTTTGTAAGGCTGTGTTAGTAGGGGTGGTCGCACAAGTAATGTCACAACTTTCAGGTGTACTTCTAATCTTATAATCTAAACTGCTTCTCTTGGAATTGCCTAGTTGTTTGGAGACTACTAGTGCACTTAGCTAATTAATATTGAGCTTAGTACGGGAGAACCTGCTAATCGATTTCTTTTAAATAAGATAGGAAGACCAAAAAAATAAACTATAGTCATGACCTTAAACTTTTTAGAGGGGATCAAGGTACAATTCTATGACTACTCAATGTCGAGTTTTACCTAATCAAATACAGAGATTTGGGCGGGGGAGTGGCGTCAATTGTATGGTGATAAATATATATATATATATATATATATATATATATATATATATATAAATTGAAGCAAATATTACCACAAAGAGTAAAGACAAAATAAAACAGGATAAAAGAACAAGGTTGGAGGAAACTCAGGAAAAATTTGTCTATTTATATGGGTTGACATAGCTTTATTTCATTGACAGGCCCCTCTTTAAAGGGACTAAAGTGTGCGTATATAGAATGGAAATATTAATTTTAAGTAATACTAGAGATATAAACTCTTTTACAAAAAAAATTTATAAATTGCTAATATGATGAGTGATTATTGATAAATAAAAAGTGATATTAATGATGAGCCTATATAAAAACTAGAGCAATATTTAGGTACAGTACTTAGGTGTTATTCTTTAAATCTCTCTGTTAAGATTCTGCCATATGGATTTTAGTTAAATTGCCATATGGCTAAATCTTAAGAAAAGAGCCTAAGGAACAGCACCTAAGATACTGTACCTAAGTTTTATCCTAAAAACTAATATAAAGTTAGTCACATCAATAATTTGAAAAAATGTTGTAAAATAGTTTGTACCTGTAATAATAGCATTACTCATTAATTTTTCACAAATTACAATCATTTAAATATATATCTTCCTTATTTTAGGATACAATCATAATGATTGGAACCCACAGACAGTGTAAATGTGATTTATGAGCAAAGTCATTTTATGAAATTTAATTGACAATTAGAATATATAATTATATATACCAAAAGGGCAATGACATAAGAAACTTCTAAACTGTGGTCCATGAGATATAAGCAACTATTGTTATTATTCTTAGAGCATTCTCGTCAAGAATGCTATAAAATACAGCATTTAGCATCTCAAAAAGTTATTTTATTTATTTTAACCACTCACTTTACAATATTCCCAACATCAAAGGGTTTACCACTTAATTTAAATATTCTTTTTTTATTCTTTCTTTATTCTTTATTCTTTATTCATTTAAATCAATAATTACATCCATTGTTGCTACAGTGTTTCATTAAACAAACAATTTTTTTTTAACATCTTGCTACAGTGGGCTGCTAGAGATAGCAACCCACTGTAGCTAGATGTCAAAATTAATAACATGTAGCACCTTTAGTGGAGGGTGCCTTTTTAAAATTTGATGTTAAATTATAACATTTATAGCATTTGACACCTTTGCTAATAATGCTCATTATTATTATTATTATTATTATTTTATTTTATTTGAGAAACATCAATTATTAATATTACTAGTCGCTAACCTTTGCATTACCTATTTGTGAGGTAGACTAAAATAATTTTATAAAATCTTAAATTGATTAAGAAACTACACCATTGCAAGATTTGTTTTTGTATGACTTCAATTTGTGTTACAATTTGATGAAGAAGCCATTGCTTGAACCTGCAATGGCTTATTTAAAATTTCAAATATTAAAACTTCTTATGAAAGAAAAAAAAAATTAAAGAATCAAATGATAAACTGCTTAAAAATTATTGAAACAAAACAAAATATATATGACTAAACAATAGAGAAAGATAAGTTACATTTAAAAGAATAATCTATGACTATTACTATTGAAAGGAATCAAAAGATTCAGAACCTACAAATTAAAGATAATCTACATCTGTGTGTGTGTGTGTGACTACACAACAAAGAAATATAAGAGAAAGATGTGTTACCATTAAAAAAATAATTCAAATGTTAAAACTTTTGAAAGACTAAAAATATTAAAGAATCATAAGATTTGCTTCCTATAAATTTTTGAAACAAACCAAATGTATATAATTACACAATAGAGAAATATAAAAGAAAAAGTGATTACCTTCAAAAGAATAATATACGGTATAGTCATTGAAATCAGCTAAACATGTTTAAATATTGCAAAATCTAACACAAATTCAGATGTTAAAACTTTCAAAGTGCCAAAAAATATATAATTAAAGAATAAGTTATTAAAAAAATTCAAAAAAAAAAATGACTATTCAAAAGAGAAATATAAGAAAAAGAAAAAAGTACATGAACTCATAAAACAATAAGTTTTAAATTTTAACGGGTTTAAACTTTAAACGATGAAAAAACAATCATCAATTCTATAATAATTTAAACATTAAAACTGAAATCTTAAAAGGAAATGAAAAAAGCAAATTACAATAATACCTATCACGCTTCACGCGATCCTTTTTATTTTAATTTTTTTTTTCAACCCTATTTAATTGGCCGGCGCAATATTTTCAAATAATTCAAATTAAATAAAAACCGAAAAGTCAAGAACAATAAAAGTATTGTCAAAGGAAATACTCTACATGTCCAAGAAGCACACTGTCTTTCCTCTTGTGTACATAGTTTATTCATTGGAAAAGAGGAAGACAAAACTCCTATATATGTGTGTGTGTGTGCGCGCACGCACGCGTGTAACTACACAACAGAGAAATATAATAGAAAGATGTTTTACCATCAAAAGAATAATTCAAATGTTAAAACTTTTGAAAGACTAAAATATATTAAAGAATCATAAGATTTACTTCCTATAAATTTTTGAAACAAAACCAAATGTATATGATTACACAATAGTGAAATATAAAAGAAAAAATGATTACCTTCAAAAGAATAATACATGATATAGTCATTGAAATCATCTAAACATGTTTAAATATTGCAAAAACTAATACAAATTCAGATGTTAAACCTTCCAAAATGCCAATATATATATATATATATATATATAAATATAATTAAAGAATAAGTTATTGAAACAATTCAAAAAATATATGACTATTCAAAAGAGAAATATAAGAAAAAGAAAAAAAAAATACATAAACCCATAATACAATAAGTTTTAAATTTTAACGGGTCTAAATTTTAAACGATGAAAAAAAAATCATCAATTCTATAATTATTTAAACAATAATATTGTAATTTTAAAAGGAAAAAAAAAAAAAGCATATTACAATAATACCTATCACGCTTTACGTGGTCCTTTTATTTTAATTTTTTTTTTCAACCTTATTTAATTGGCCGGCTCAATATTTTTCAAATAGTTCAAATTAAATAAAAACCAAAAGTCAAAAATAATAAAAGTATTGGAAAAGGAAATACTCTACGTGTTGCCTTTCCTCTTGTGTACATAGTTTATTCATGGAAAAGAGGAAGACAAAACTCCTATATATATATATGTGTGTGTGCGTGTGTGTGCGTGCGCGCGTGTGCACATGTGACTACGTAATAGAGAAATATAAGAGAAAGATGTGTTACCATCAAAAGAATAATTCAAATGTTAAAACTTTTGAAAGACTAAAAAATATTAAAAAAATCATAAGATTTACTCCCTATAAATTTTTGAAACAAAACCAAATGTATATGATTACACAATAGAGAAATATAAAAGAGAAAGTGATTACCTTCAAAAAAATAATACATGGTATAGTCATTGAAATCAGCTAAACATGTTTAAATATTGCAAAAACTAACACAAATTTAGATATTAATGTAAGAAGTTTAGACCCCTTAAACACAAACAGATTAACCTAGATATTTAGTCAAGTGATTAACTTAGGTAAATTAAGCAATTCTAGGTTAACACAAATATATCATATCATGCAAAAGTGCGGAAAATAAAGAACAGATGATATGATAACCTAGAAAACCAAACCGGTAAAAACCTGAGGAGGATTTAACATTGCTACCCTCAAGGTAAAACCGAATTCACTATGAAAGAATTGAAGTTTACACAATAGCGACTTAGACCACTAATATCCTATTGCTACCTCGAGTAGGAAACTTACTACCACGACCACGTGACAGCTCCGAGTCCACGGACTAATTCTTTCCTTGAATTCTCTGCAAAGTACAAGCACACCTGCTTGTATATCTTGAAGCTCTTGATTCCGCAACTGAACGATCACCAAGCTCTTGACATCAATCTTGAGTTTGGAAACCCTATGTGTATGTGAAGGTAAACACCTCTAGATCTTATAAATAAGATTCACAAACACAATATTCAGAACACTAAAAACGTGGCTAGGGTTTTCCCTTTTATACTTAGGGCAAAACATAAAACCCTACACATCAAAACAGGCTTGGGCTGAGTTGGAAATTCTGTAGAAAAAAAAATCTGCACGACTTTCGATCGATCGAGTCTAATTCTCGATCGATCGAGCCTTAGACTCGATCGATCGAGCCAGGCAGAATTGCACAGTAACTTCTGCAGTAACTCGATTCCAACTTTACATAAAAGCCTCATACTTTGAGTAAGTCTAAACAAGACTAAAAACGTTTTGATCATAGTTTGCCAATATTACAAAATGAAGTTCTAATACATTAGTTCCTAATTTCTGAGAATCTAACAAACTCCCCCTTTGGCAATCTGTGACAAAACACAAACTTAACAAAATACTCAAAGTTTACAAAATAAACAGCCCATTACAAAACAATAGCCCTACTAAACAAATTCAACCTAACTACTATCTATCGGTTGCAAAAGTAGATAGCAGCACGACTGAATCAACCTGTATATTCCTGTAACACTTAACAAACACATAATTGCATGTGTGGAAAATACAAGTAACATAGATAATAACTTCTTGATTTCACATAACACAAAATAAAAATATATATCATGAATAACATCATAAATATAAATCAATAAGCAATGTAGCATAGTGAAAGAAATATATACAAAAGATGTATCTCAAATATATCTCCCCCTATCTTGAGCCAAAAAATGTAAATACATAATGAAGCACATAGATACAATCTAAAAGCTCCACAAGCTCCACAGTATCACAAAAACAAACAAAAACTCCCCCTAAGACAAAAAACTCCCCTACAAAGTACACCACAATGTACTCCCCCTTTTTGTGATGAATTGCCAAAGAGCACTCACTCATCATCAAAAGAAGGCGGCGGAGGAGAACGTCGAAGACTTGCCAAATCTGCTCTCAAAGCTCTAACCTCATCAAGCACATCTACCAAAAGCTGACCATGAGCCGCTTGAACGGTCATGACAGTGTCCAAAGTCCGACGAATGTCTGAAACATCAGAAGGAGAAGGTGGAAGAACATCAGCAACAGCAACAGGATTAGTAGACGTCTCTGCCGAAGGAGCATTTGCAGAAGAAGTAGGAGGCGGAGTGACACCGAAAGGCTCTACCCTAGGATGCTTAGAGCTAGCTCGAAGCTGAGCAGCCCTCTGCCTAAGAAAGGTGGCACCTATGGGAGCAATGATATGAACAGGCTTAGAAGTAGGGAAATCACCTAAACCTAAGTGAAGAAGAATCCTATGAATAAAAACAAGAAAGAACAAAGCATGAGCAGTAGAATTACTCCTATGTACTTTGTTCAAGGAACGAAGAAACAAATGAGGAAAACTGATAGGAGCATCAGTGACAAGAGCGTATAGAAACACGCAACGCTCAAGAAGGATAGTGTGGAGATGAGAAATGGGCCACAAGGAATGACAAGCAATCCTAAAGAAAAGATAATGTAGCTCAGAAAACTCAGTAGAGGTGATCCGAGGATCAGAACCCCACTGGATAGAAGACCCAGTGATGTATGACATCACGTCATCAAGAGGAGGAGACTCATCATAGGGAAAGACAAGATGAGAAACCACAGGCACCCGAAGAGCATCAGACACTACCGAAGGGGTAATGTGATACTCTATACCTCGTATCCAACTCTTTACCAAAGTGTTGAAATCATAGATGTGGATAGAGAGGTTCGAGTAGAACTCTTTAATCAGGGTAGCCGGAGGTGGATGATCTATGTCTAACAAGGGTAGCCAGCTCCTACGCTCAAAATTACACCTTACCTCATCATCAACCTCATCTAAAAGAACTCTACGCTCACCCTAAATGGTACGTCTAAGTTTAAGGGTCTCATAAGTCTCCTAATGCTTCTCACTCAGAAACCTATCATTATCAAAGGAAGGTGAAGAGGCAGAAGTCTTATGTGCTCTAGTTTTCCTAGACATGATGCTAAGGACAGGATTGAGAGATACAGAAAAAAAAAAAAAAAAGACAAGAGAAAAACCAAGGGCAGACTGCAAGTTAGAATAACACAAATATAGAAAAAACAATTCTATATGATGCATGAGCAGAATAACCAAATGATGCATGGTCTAATGCAATGACACACAGTTCAAATATGATTCAATATCACAAAATTGGCTTGAGCAAGAATTTATATTAAAAATCCCCAAATTTGAAAAACCCAATTTCACAAAACCCAATAAGTTGAGAAATTGATCATTACACAAGTTAGAAAACACAATATAATGATCAAATTAATCAATCTAACAAGCCAACTTCATCAAATTGCATTAATTTGAAAAAAAAACCCCAAATTCGGCAATTTCAAGCCCTAGAAATTTCAATTTCTCATAAATCATCAAATTAATCAAATTAAACCACTTGAAACACTTGTATATGGTGTCCCCACAAAAACCCAATGATTTATTTGAAAGAAAACAACCAAAATCAACAATAATTACAAAAAGAAATAAGTCCAAAAATACCCAACAAATGCATGAAATTATGCATGAAAATATGGAAATAAAAAGAAAAGGAAGGGTAAAAATGAACATACTAGCTTTGGGAGAGAGAATCTTTGCAAAAGATCTGGAGGAAAACGACAAAAAATCCAAAAAGAGGCTTGACCAGTTGGTGAGAGAGAAAAGGAGTTTGAAAAATTTTGAAAAGTGATGAACACGTGATGAAAGAATTCCTTTTAAAAAACTCTCAGCCCAATTTTCAATCGATCGAAAATAAGGTTTGATCGATTGAAAATACTTTGATTGACCCAGTATCAATCGAATACCAATCGAAACACACAGAAACTTTCTAGGGATTTTGAAAACAATTTCGATCGGTCGAAAAACAGATTCGATCGATCGAAATTATGGAAAAAACAAATTTTGAAAAACGAAGCAATTTCAGTGTTGAAACTCATCAACGCATTAGATTATATGAATAAAATGCATGAGTATGAGATAAAATGTTTGTCAGAAACACATGTATTTATCCCAGTTTCCCAAAAATAAGATTTTCACATAATTTTCCTCAAAATCTCAAACAGCAAACATGTTTTGCTTCAATTTTCAAGAAATTTTCAAATTTGGTTGGTTAGACCAAAAAAGCACACAATAACATGTACAAAGTTTAGTAAGGAAAAACTTGTGTAGTGTGTGCAACTAGCAAAAGCTTAAGAAACATATGAGGTGATATGCAAATAGTGATCAATCACAATTTCTACAAAATTCATCACATGAATTTGAAAGAGACAATCACTTAAAGAGTTACATCATATAACTCTCACATCTCCTAGAATAAAAGCTTGCAATCATGTAAGTTTCTTAATTTGCTTCATAATATATACCAATTTCAATTGATTAGAAACTTATTGAAATAGCCGGGATAATGTACACACCAATTTTATTTGAATTGTGAAATTATTATAGCCCAATAATGTACACACCAATTTTAACATTTTAACCAAGGTTACACCTTATGTTCTTTTTGTGCGTGTGCTACACTTTATCGAGCACAAAATCTTACGATATGCGCTAAGGTGTTCATGATTGGCTAATAAACAGTGGTGAGATGGTTATTTATACCTTTTTCAAAAAGTTCTAGTCTGACAATCAAAGACATATGACTTCAAGATCAAGATCATGTGATCAAAAATCATAAACATCTTCCCACATAACATACACTAAAAAACTTCAGCTAGTAAAGTGCAATAAAAGTAAGCACATCCAAGCTAAACAAGGTACATAAACATGTTATGTAGAAATAGATTGACCAACCTTGTCTTCAAATTCAAGAAAAATACAGCAAAACACATATTGCCAAACCCATTCTTATTAACCTTTTTTTTTATTTAAAAAACAACCTAGAAAAAAAAATGGTCACAAGAGGTAGATCAATGAAGAATAAGGACCATGTCAGACAGACTCAATTAGGTCGAGTTATTTGCATCCAAAACTTTTTAGATGCACCTCTAGCATTGGAGTTATTATTCACATTAGAATTCTAAGCAACTTCAGGATTGGAACAAAGGTTTAACGCCTTTACCAATTCACCAATAAGTACCTTAGGATCTTGTGCTCGAGGCACAGGTACTTTAGGTTTATTTGTTCACTTAGCAGCTTGCAACTTGAAACAATTTGGACGAATGTGCCCAGACTTTCCACAAAAGTAACAAACCCATGCAGGCTTATCATGCAACTTGCCCTTAGAAGAATTAGAAGTTCTAGAATTAGATTCTTGAAGATCAACTCTAATCTTTTTAGGAGGTGTGACTTCTACAGATTTAACAACTTCACTCACAGAAGGTTTGACAATCTCACTCTTAGAAAGTTGAGTAGAAGGAACAAAGTTTGTGGAATGAGATTCAGGCACAGAGATGCTTTCTACAAAACCTAAGCCAGTTTTGTCAGAGGGAGACTTTTGAATACTTAACTTGTGATCAAGTTTGGAGCTTGCAGATCTATTAGTTTGTTCTCTAGCAACAGATAATTCAAGTTCCAAATTTTTAACTTTATTAAGCAAAAGCAAGTTCTCAGTCTTCACATTATTCAAAAGCTCATTAGCATCAAACAATTTCACAAACAAATTTTTTTTTATCAAGTTCAAGAGATGATTTTCTTTAAGCCCAAATCAACATTCATAGAATCCTTTGCAGCAACTTTGCAAAGTTTATTACAGGCTTCCTATAAATCTGCATCTTTAGAGAGTTCCTCATCAGAAGGGTTCTCTTCAACAGACACGCTTTCATTAACTACAGTAGTAGCAGTGAAAGCAATGAAATTTCCATCCTTATCACTAACTGATTCATTGTCAGAAACTTCATCATCACTAAGGGTTATTGCCATAGCCTTACCCTTAGACTTCAAGTATGTAGGATATTCAGATTTCATATGACCATACCCTTGACATCCAAAACATTGTTGTCCTATAGAATTATTAGAGGGTTGACCTACTTTCTCTTTAGGTTTTTCAGTGTTATTAACCTTAGTGGGATCATTCCTCCTAAAATATCTAGGTTCAGCAGTGTTCTTACCTCTTGTCCTTCTGTTATTGTTCCTAAGAAAGTTTCTAAAGTTCTTGGCAAGGTAAGCAATCTTTGTAGCAGAGAGTTCATCATCAAATCCACCAGCATCAACATCATCAACAGACTTAAGAGCCATTGATTTGGATTTGTTAGTCTTGGGTAGGTCCAACTCATAGGACTGAGGAGATTCTACAAGTTCAACAACAGGGATGGAGTCCACATCCTTGTTTTCAGTGATGGCAGTCACTTTGGGTCTAAAATTCTCAATCAAAGATTTAAGAATCTTCCTAACAATTTTAGGTTGATCATAGATTTCACCCAGATTATATGCAGAATTAACTATATCATTCAATTTAGCATAGAATTCATCAAAAGATTCATCATCATTTATTCTAATGCTTTCAAATCTAGTAGTCATTTGCTGCAACTTATTAATTTTAACAGCCTTTGTGCCTTCATGCACAGTCTGGAGGATATTCCAAGCAGTATAAGCAACCTTAACATTAGAGATTCTCTTAAATTCCTTCATAAAGACAGCATTAAAAATAACATTCATAGTTTTGCTATTAAAAGCGGCTACCTCTTTTTGAGGAGTTTACCACTCACTCACAACAGTAGTGGGCTTCTCCCATCCATATTCTACAGAATTCCAAACTCTCTCGTCAATAGATTTCAGGAATCCTTTCATCCTTATTTTTTGATAAGCATAATTAGTCCCATCAAAATGAGGTGGAATAACAAGATAGTGTCCGTGTTCCATAACAACCGGGGTCAAGGATCAGCTTTAAGATCAAAAGATCTAAAACAAAAAGCTACCCGCTCTGATACCATTTGTAAGAAGTTTAGACCCCTTAAACCCAAACAGATTAACCTAGATATTTAGTCAAGTGATTAACTTAGGTAAATTAAGCAATTCTAGGTTAACATAAATATATCATATCATGCAAAAGTGCGGAAAATAAAGAACACACGATATGATAACCCAGGAAACCAAACCAGTAAAAACCTGAGGAGGATTTAACCTAGCTATCCTCAAGGTAAAACCAAATTCACTATGAAAGAATTGAAGTTTACACAATAGCGACTTAGACCACTAACATTCTATTGCTACCTCGAGTAGGAAACTTATTACCACGACCACATGATAGCTCCGAGTCCACGAACTACTTCTTTCCTTGAATTCTCTGCAAAGCACAAGCACACCTGCTTGTATATCTTGAAGCTCTTGATTCTGCAACTGAACGATCACCAAGCTCTTAACATCAATCTTGAGTTTGGAAACCCTAAGTATATATGAAGGTAAACACCTCTAGATCTCACAAATAAGATTCACAAAAACAATAATCAGAACACTAAAAATGTGGCTAGGGTTTTCCCTTTTATACTTAGGGCAAAACATAAAACCCTACACATCAAAACGGGCTGGAGTTGAGTTGGAAATTCTGCAAAAAAAACAATCTGCACGACTTTCGATCGATCGAGTTTAATTCTCGATCGATCGAGCCAGGCAGAATTGCACAGTAACTTTTACAGTATCTCGATTCTAACTTTACATAAAAACCTCATACTTTGAGCAACTCTAAACAAGACTAAAAACGTTTTGATCATGATTTGCCAACATTACAAAATGAAGTTCTAATACATTAGTTCCTAATTCCTTAGAACCTAACAGTTAAAACTTCCAAAATGCCAAAAAATATATAGAATTAAAGAATAAGTTATTGAAACAATTCAAAAAATATAAGACTATTCAAAAGAAAAATATAAGAAAAAAAAAAGTATATAAACCCATTAAATAATAAATTTTAAATTTTAATGGGTCTAATCTTTAAACGATGAAAAGCAATCATCAATTCTATAATTATTTAAACAATAAAATTGTAATCTTAAAAGAAAAAAAAAAGCAAATTATAATAATACCTATCACGCTTCGCGCAGTCCTTTTTATTTTAATTTTTTTCAACCGTCCTTTTTATTTTAATTTTTTTCAACCCTATTTAATTGGCCATCTCAATATTTTTCAAATAATTCAAATGAAATAAAAACCAAAAAGTCAAATACAATAAAAGTATTGGAAAATGAAATACTCTATGTGGCCAAGATGTACACTGCATTTTCTCTTGTGTACATAGTTTATTCACTGGAAAAGAGGAAGACAAAACTCGTACTTTTGATACGAACTCTATTTTGATTCTGTGCTGACTCCACCAAAAAATAATTTTTTTTAAACAAAGCAGATGAGAAGAATATAACATAAGAAGAGCTCATACTTTTACTTGACTTTAAAAAAAATATATTGGGGTTTGCTTTGCTTTTAATACTGTTCATGATTAATCTCTTAAATTTTGAGATAAATTATTAATATTTGAGATTGAGTTTAAGTTCGACTTGTTAGAGATATAGAGTTTTACTTCTTGTTAAGTTTGGATTAAACAAAAATAATTTTGTTTAAAAAAAATGATAATGATAAGTTTGAGTTTAAGTTCGACTTATTAAAAAGATAAAGTTTCATTCCTTGTTAATTTTGGACTAAATAAAAATAATTTTATTTAAATATTATGCTGACGTGGAAAATTGTGGGAGTTTTAGAGACTTCGGTTTTATATTTATACTAGTCGCTAACCCGTGCGATGCATGGGAAAGCTATTGACTATGAAAAAAAAAATCCAACAATGAGCAAAGAATTTATAGCCTGTTTGGAAGTTTAGAGAGGGAGGAGAGTAGAGAGAAGGAGAGCAGTGGAGAGGAGAGTAAAGGGGAACCAGCAGTGGAGAGGAGAGTAAAGGGGAATGGTTCCCCTTTACATTGTTTGGATGTTTTTAAAATTAGTAAGGGGGAAGGGGGTAATTAGCCCTTTAGAAAGGGTAATTTTGTTAATTTAGAAAGGATAAATTAGGGAATTCATTTGGTCAATAATTTATCCACTCTACTTTCCCTCCAAATCTCTCCAATTTGGAGGAATTAAAAATGAGGAGTTAGAGGTAGTTGAAACCCCTCCAAATCCCTCCAAACCCCTCCCCCTTCTTCCTTAAAAAACTTCAAAACAAGGCAATTGAATTACTCTCCTTCCCTCTACTCTACTCTCCCTCCTTTCTTTAACTCCCAAACAGGCCATTAAATTTATCTCATCACAGTCAAAAGAGTAGTTTTAGGACCATATTATTTTACAACTGTTTGCCACAATTTTGACATGGCAGGGGTAGAATGTTGTTTATGCACTAAAAATTATTTATAACAAAATCTAAGAAATTTAGAAATAGAAAATCGGGTTAATAATATGCATATTATAGACATTTTTCTAGTTAGTATTTTAAAAAATGAAGAAATATTTAATTTCTATGCTTTTCTCAATCCTACTTAGTCGTAGTAATAACAATATAGACAATTCAAAATATGAAACAATATTAAAATTATAACACCTAATTCCATTATTTTTTATGTTGAATCCAAAAAAATAATCAATCAACCAAAACTCATAGCTTTAATTAAGAAAACAAAAAATCACATGAACCTAAATAAAAAGCATTTAAGGTAAAGAATTAAGATCAACCTACTGAGACGCAAATACCAAAAATCCCAACACTTAAAACTTCCAAATTTATAGAATCTCCAAATTCTAATTCAAAACCAATAAAACCCTTCAAATTCATCAAATTTATATATAACATACCAAATAAAAATTTATCATTGGGCTGAAAGACATAGGTTGTAGCTTTGATTTTTCTCCAAAAAAATAAAGATGCTTCATATGCCATATACAATATAAAATAATTCGTAGATATTTCAATCCAAAAACCAAACCCATGAAAACAATGTCAATATAAATATGGAGATTAACTCAAATACTCAAAAGAAATTCAATTCTAAACATAACAAAAGAATAAGATAGAAAGAAAAACTCAGGCACATACGAAAGGAAATAAAAAATTCGACATAAAAGATAAAATTTATTAATAACAATATAAACAAATATCCACATATTTTGAATTGAAATTCATTAATAATAACAACATAAAAAAATTCGACATAAAATTCATTAATCAAAGTAGCGATCACCTTTCATCCTGATGGAAGGACCCTATTTTCTGGTTGGAAGATAGTTTGAAGATTTGGAATGTCACTATCATGTAGTTTAATGAAGTTGTATGAAGATGGTACCTAAACATCACATACATACATGCTTGGAAATTGTAGGTTTACTCATGGGAGAAGATGTAGCAGATGTATCGGTTTTTTCTAATCAGGACCAAACAGCCCCTTAACCTTCACAACTCCACATTGCAGATTTATTAGCACGGTTCTTAAATCAAATAGAAGACCAATTCGGTGAGGGAGATCCATCTCACATTACAAACAACCATAAAGCTATGGCATGTGTTTCTTTTCCATTTAAATATTATTTATCAATGAATAGCTCCTAATTTTAGTGGGCCCAAAAGTGTTTAAAAGCTTGAAAATTAAAAGCAAGAAATTCCAAAAGCATGAGTTTAGCCATTAGAAAGACATGTCCTAGAATCTTCTTTCCTAATGGACCTCTTTACTGTAGTGTGAGTAGCACTTGGTTAACACTGCATACTGGACTCCCTAAACCCCTAAACAAAAGACCCAAAAAAATTGAAGCCACAAATTAGAAACACATACCCACGGTGGTAGACTTGGCTTGGCAGCAGGCTGAGGGGCTGTAGTGGCACCGTTCAGTTTGGAATTTGGACTGAGGGTTTGTTTTCTCCATCTGGTTTATATGGTTGGGTTGTTGAAGGGTACTTAGGGTTTGTTTTCTTCGTCTGGTTTATATATATATATATATATATATGATAATGATGAGTTTGAGTTTAAGTTGGACTTGTTAAAGAGATAGAGTTTCACTCCTTGTTAAGTTTGGACTAAACAAAAATAATTTTATTTTAAAAAATGATAATGATTTATTTTTTAAATATTGTGCTGACGTAGAAAATTGTGAGGGTTTCAGAGGTTTCTGTTATATATATATATATATACATATATATGTGTATATATATATATATATATATATATATATAGACTAGTATTATGCCCATGCGATGCACAACTTAATAAAAAATATTTTGATAATATAATTTGTTAGGTTCTAAGAATTAGGAACTAATGTATTAGAACTTCAATTTTTATGTTGGCAAACTATGATCAAAATAATATTTAGTCTTGTGTTAGACTTTGCTCAAAGTATGAGATTTTATGTAAAGTTGGAATCGAGTTTACTGCAAAAGTAACTGTTCACTTTCTGCCTAACTCGATCGATCGAGAACTAGACTCGATCGATCGAAAATCGGGCAGATCGTTTTTCTGCAGAAAATTCCAACTCAGCCCTAGTCCATTTAATGTATAGGCTTTTATGTTTTGCCCTAAGTATAAAAGGGAAAACCCTAGCCACGTTTTTAGAGTTCTGAATGCGGTGTTTGTGAATCTCATTGTGAGATCTAGAGGTGTTTACCTTCACATACACTTAGGGTTTACAAACTTGAGATTCATGTCAAGAGTTGTGTAAATCAACACAGTTGCAGAATCAAAAGAGCATAAAGATATATAAGCAGGTGCGCTTATGATTTGCTGAAGTATTCAAGGAAAGAAGGAGTCCGTGGATCTCGGAGCTATCATGGGGTCGTAGTAGTAAGTTTCCTACACTTGGGTAGCAATAGGATGTTAGTGGTCTAAGTCTTATTGTGTAAATTTCGATTCTTTCATAGTGGATTCAGTTTGGTTAAATCCTCCCCAGGTTTTTTACCGGTGTGGTTTCCTGGGTCATCAGATCTTTATTTTCTTTAATTTCCGCTGCTTTATTGTTTTTGCTTATTTTTGTTAACCTAGATTTAATTAAATTACCTAAGTTAATCACTTGGCTAATTCTCTAGGTTAATCTGTTTGGGTTTAAGGGGTCTAAACAAACTGACAAGTGGTATCAGAGCGGGTAGCTTGTGTTTGATCCTTTGATCTTTTAGCTGATCCTTGACCCCTGTTGTCATGGAACACGAACACTCTCTTGTTGTTCCACCTCACTTTGATGGAAACAACTATGCTTATTGGAAAGTAAGGATGAAAGCATTCCTGAAATCCATTGATGAGAGAGTTTGGAATTCCATTGAGTACGGATGGGAGAAGCCCACTACTCTTGTGAGTGAGTAGCAAACTTCTCAAAAGGAGGCAGCCGCTTTCAATAGCAAAGCTATGAATGCTATTTTTAATGCTATTTCCATGGAGGAATTTAAGAGAATATCTAATGTTGAGGTTGCTCATACTGCTTGGAATATCTTTCAGACTGTGCATGAAGGCACAAAGACAGTTAAGATAAATAAATTGTAGCAATTAACCACTAGATTTGAAAGCATTACAATGAATGATGATGAATCTTTTGATGAATTCTATGCTAAATTGAATGATATTGTTAATTCTGCTTATAATTTGGGTGAAATCTATGATCAACCTAAAATTGTTAGGAAGATTCTTAGATCTTTGATTGAGAATTTTAAACCCAAAGTGACTGCCATCACTGAGAGCAAGAATGTGGACTTCATCCCTGTTGATGAACTTGTAGGATCTCTTCAGTCCTATGAGTTAGACCTCCTTAAGACTAACAAATCCAAATCAATGGCTCTTAAGTTTGTTGATGATGTCGAGGATGGTGGATTTGATGATGAACTCTCTGCTACAGAGATTGTCTATCTTGCCAAGAACTTTAGAAACTTTCTTAGGAACAATAACAGAAGGGCAAGAGGCAAGAACACTGTTGAACCTAGAAATTTTAGGAGGAATGATCCCACTAAGGTCAATAACACTGAAAAACCTAAGGAGAAAGTAGGTCAGCCTTCTAATAATTCTTTGGGACAACAATGTTATGGTTGTCAAGGATATAGTCATTTAAAATCTGAATGTCCTACATACTTGAGGTCTAAGGGTAAAGCTATGGCTGTAACCCTTAGTGATGATGAAGTTTCCGACAATGAATCCGCTAGTGATGAGGATGGAAACTTCATTGCTTTCACTGCTACTACTGTAGTAAATGAAAGCATGTCTGTTGAAGAGAACCCTTCTGATGGGGAACTCTCTGAGGATGCAGATTTACAGGAAGCCTACAATAAACTTTGCAAAGTTGCTGCAAAGGATGCCATGAATGTTAAGTTAGGCTTGAAGAAAATTGCATCTTTGGAACTTGAAAAGAAAAATTTACTTGTGAAATTGTTTGATGCAAATGAGCTTTTGAATAATGTGAAAACTGAGAACATGCTTTTACTTGATAAAGTTAAATGTTTGGAACTTGATTTATCTGTTGTTAGAGAACAAACTAATAGGTCTGCAAGCTCCAAACTTAAACACATGCTGAGTATTCAAAAGTCTCCTTCTGATAAAACTGGTTTAGGTTTTGAGGAAAGTATTTCTGTGCTTGAACCTTCTTCCACTAAATTTTTTCCCTCTTCTGAACCTCATAAGAGTGAGATTGTCAAACCCTTGGTGAGTGAACCTGTCAAACCTATAGATGTTACTCCACCTAGAAAGATTAGGGTTGATCTTCAAGCTTCTCATTCTAGAGCTTCTACTTCTACTAAGGGCAAGTTGCATGATAAGCCTACATGGGTTTGTCATTTTTGTGGAAAACCTGGACACATTCGTCCAAATTGTTTTAAATTGCAAGCTGCGAAGCGAGCAAATAAAACTAAAGTACCTGTGCCCCAAGCACATGATCCTATGGTACTTATTGGTGAATTGGTAAAGGCGTTAAACCTTTATTCCAATCCTGGAGTTGCTCAAAATTCTAATGTGAATCATAACTCCAATGCAAGAATTGCATCTAAAAAGTTTTGGATGCAAAATGCTCAATCTAATTGAGTTTGTCTGACATGGTCCTTGTGCTTCATTGCTCTATCTTTGGTGACCTCTGTTTCTAGGATTTTCTTTGCATTACATTCATGCATTTCATTCTAGGATGTTTGTTTCTTTGATATAAAAAAAAAAAAATTTTTTTTGCAAATTGTGTTTTTGCAATTTTTTGAATCTGAAGACAAGGTTGGTCTATCAAATTTTGCATATCATGTAAATGTACCTTGTTTAGCTTTGATGCACTTATTTCTATTGCACTTTACTAGCTAAAGTTTTGTTGTGCATGTTGTGTGGGAAGATGTTATATTTTTTGATCACATGATCTTGATCTTGAAGTCTTATGTCTTTGATTGTTGGATTTGATCTTATTGAGAAAGGCATAAATAACCATCTCACCACTGTTTACTAGCCAATCATGAACACCTTAGTGCATATCGTAAGATTTTGTGCTCGAGAAAGTGTAGCACATGCACAAAAAGAAAATAAGGTGTAGCCTCTAATTAAAATTGGTGTGTACATTATTGGGCTATAATAATTTCACAATTCATAAAATTGGTGTGTACATTATCCCGGCTTTTATTAAGTTTCTAATCAATTAAACTGAATAATGAGGCAAATCAAGAAACTTACATGGTTGCAAGCTTTTATTCTAGGAGATATGAGAGTTATATGATGTACCTCTTTAAGTCATAGTCTCTTTCAAATTCATGTGATGGATTTTGTAGAAATTGTGATTGATCAATATGTGCATATCACCTCACATGTTTCTCTTGCTTATGCTAGTTGCACACACTACACAAGTTATTCTTTGCTAAACTGTGTACATGTTATTGTGTGTGTTTTTTTTTGTCTGACCAACCAAGTTTGAAATTTTCTGGAAATTGTCGCAAAACATGTTTGCTAACTTGATTGGTTGAGGAAGATTATGAGAAAAGCTTAATTTGAGAAATCTGGGTTGAAAACATGGGTTTTTGGAAAAACATTTCATCTCATACTCATGCATCTTTTTTTTTTTTTTTTTTTTTTTTTTAAGTTAATGCTTTGAGGAGTTTTTGAGCACATTTGATTCAATTTTCAAAAATTCAATTTTTCCAAATTTTTGATCGATCGAGTCTGTTTTTAATCGATCGAAAATGTTTTTAAAATCCCTCTAAAGTCTCTGTGTATTTCGATTGGTTCTCGATTGATACTGGATCAATCGAAGGATTTTCAACCGATCGAATCTGTTTTTCGATCGATCGAAAATCAGTTCGATCGGTTGAAAATCAGGCTGAATGATTTTTAAAAGGACTTTTCTCACGTGGATTCTTTACTTTTCAAAACTTTTTCAAAAAACTTTTTGTCTCCTCACCAACCGGTCAAAGAGATTTTTGCTATTTTTGGCATTTTCCTCCAATCTTTTTGCACAATCTCTCTCCCAAGACCGGTATGTCCTTTATGCCCTTTCTTTTGCTTTTATTTTCATGTTTCATGCATTCTTTTCATGCATTTTAGGGCATTTTCGGCATTTTAGTTTTTGGTATTTTTGGAGTGATTTTTGGCTCTTTCTTTTTCAATAGAATCATGGGTTTTTGTGGGGACACCTTATCTAAGCACTATATGTGGTTTAATTTGATTAGTTTGGTGCTTTGTGAAATTTTTAACTTTCTAGGGCTTGAAATTGGGGATTTTGGGGTTTTTGTTCACTTTGATTTAAATTGATAAAATTGGCTTGCTAGATTGATTAATTTGATCATTATATTGTGTTAATTAACTGTTGTGATGATCAATTTGTCAATTTGTTGTGTTTTGAAAACTTAGGTTTTTCAAATTGGGTATCTTTTTATAAATATTGCTTGCTCAAGCCAATTTTGTTAATTAGGATCATATTTGAACTTGTCACTGCATTAGTTCATGCATCATTTGCATAATTTGTTCATGCATCATATAGAATTGTTATTTCTATATCTTGTGTTGTGCTAACTTGCAGTCTGCCCTTAGTTTTTGTTTTTGCTCCTCTTTTTCTGTGTCTCTCTTTTCTTTCCTTAGCATCATGCCTAGGAAAACTAGAGCCCATAGGACTTCTGATCCTTCTCCTTCTTTTGATACTGAGCGGTTCCCTAGTGAGAAGAACCAAGAGACCTATGAGACCCTGAACCTTAGGCGTCATATTTAGGCTGAGCGTAGGGTCGTACTAGATGAGGTAGATCCTGAGGTGAGACGTAATTTTGAGCGTCGGGGTTGGTTATCTTTGCTCGAGTATGAGCATTCTCCTCCTCCTGCCACCCTGATTAGAGAGTTCTATTCGAACCTCTCTATCCACATCTATGATACCAACACCTTAGTTAAGGTTTGGTTACGAGGTGTAGCGTATCGCATTACCCCTACAGTTGTGTCTGATGCTCTTGGGGTGCCCATTGTTGACCATCTTGTTTTTCCTTATGAGGAGTCTCTGCCTCTTGATGACGTGCTGTCATACATCACTGGGTCTTCTATCCAGTGGGTTTCTGATCCTTGGATCACTTCTGCTGAGCTTTCCGAGCTTCACTATCTTTTCTTTCGGATAGCGTGTCATTCCTTGTGGCCTATTTCTCATGTCCACACCATCCCTCTTGAGCGATGTGTGTTTTTGTATGCCCTGGTTACTGATGCCCCTATCAGTTTTCCTCATTTGTTCCTTCGTTCTTTGAACGAGGTTCATCGGTCTAGCTCTACAGCTCATGCGTTATTCTTTCCCGTTTTTATTCATAGGATTCTCCTTTTTCTTGGTTTAGGTGATTTTCCTGCGTCTGAGCCTGTTCATGTTATTGCTCCTATAGGTGCTACCTTTTTGAGGCAAAGGGCTGCTCAACTTCGAGCTAGCTCTAAGCGTCCTAGGGTAGAGTCTTCCGGTGTCACTCCACCCCCTTCTTCTTCTACAGATACTCCTGCAGCTAGGACGTCTTCTGATCCTGCTGTTGCTGCTGCTGCTGATGTTCCTCCACCGTTTGATGAGGTTTCTGACCTTCGTCGGACTCTTGATACTATCGTGATCGTTCAGGCGGCTCATGGTCAGCTTTTGGTGGACATCCTTGATGAGCTACGTGCATTGCGAGCGGATTTGGCGAGCTCTCGTCGATCTCTTGCACCTCCTTTTGATGATGAGTGAGTGCCCTTTGGCAATTCGTCACAAAAAGGGGGAGTGCATTCTATTGTGTAGTTCTTATGTATCTAGGAGATTTTTGTGGAGATTTTCATTTTAGGGGGAGTTTTGTACTTAGTAGTGATACTGCGGAGCTTGTGGAGTTATTAGATTGTATCTAGGCGCTTCACTGTGTATTTCATTTTTAGCTCTTGTTTAGGAGATATTTTGTTGAGATACATTTTTTTATATATGTTTCTTGTTTCACTATGCTACTCTGCTTATTGATTTATATTTATGATATTATTCATGATATATGTCTTTATTTTGTGTCATGTGAAATCAAGAAGTTATTTTTATATATTTCCTGTTTTTTTTTCCACACATGCGTTTATGTGTTTGTTAAGTGTTACAGGAATATACAGGTTGATTCAGTCGTGCTGCTGTCTATTTTGCAACTATTAGATAGTAGTTAGGTTGAATTGTTTAAGTGGCTTTTTATTTTGTAATGGGCTATTTCAATTTGTAAACTTTGAACTTTTTTGTTAAGTCTGTGTTTTGTCACGGATTGCCAAAGGGGGAGTTTGTTAGGTTCTAAGAATTAGGAACTAATGTATTAGAACTTCAATTTGTATGTTGGCAAACCATGATCAAAACAATATTTAGTCTTTGTATTAGACTTTGCTCAAAGTATGAGATTTTATGTAAAGTTGGAATCGAGTTTACTGCAGAAGTAACTGTTCACTTTCTGCCTAACTCGATCGATCGAGAATTAGACTCGATCGATCGAAAATCAGGCAGATCGTTTTTCTGCAGAAAATTCCAACTCAGCCCTAGTCCATTTAATGTATAGGGTTTTATGTTTTGCCCTAAGTATAAAAGGGAAAACCCTAGCCACATTTTTAGAGTTCTGAATGCGGTGTTTGTGAATCTCATTGTGAGATCTAAAGATGTTTACCTTCACATACACTTAGGGTTTACAAACTTGAGATTCATGTCAAGAGTTGTGTAAATCAACACAGTTGCAGAATCAAAAGAGCATAAAAATATACAAGCAGGTGCGCTTGTGATTTGCTGAAGAATTCAAGGAACGAAGGAGTTCGTAGATCTCGGAGCTATCATGGAGTTGTGGTAGTAAGTTTCCTACACTTGGGTAGCAATAGGATGTTAGTGGTCTAAGTCTTATTGTGTAAACTTCGATTCTTTCATAGTGGATTCAGTTTACCTTGAGGATAGCTAGGTTAAATCCTCCCCAGGTTTTTACCGGTGTGGTTTCCTAGGTCATCAGATCTTTGTGTTCTTTAATTTCCGCTGCTTTATTGTTTTTGCTTATTTTTGTTAACCTAGATTTAATTAAATTACCTAAGTTAATCACTTGGCTAATTCTCTAGGTTAATCTGTTTGGGTTTAAGGGGTCTAAACGAACTGACATAATTAAATTTAATAACAAATAAAATGAAAAAGAATTAATTCAAAATTTAAGATTAAAAAATAAATTGTACGTGTACACTTAAAATAAATTTAATTTTTATTTCTTATTTTGATATTTAAATCATTTGTTTTAATGTTGATTTCATTCAAATGGTTATAAGTTATATCAACTCTAAACCAGCATATGTATCCATATGTAACATTCTAAGTTAATAATAAATAAAAATATAATACTCTAACTTAACGTAACATTCTAACTTACTAATAAATAAATATAACACCCTAACTTAAAGTAATGTTTGTAATCGTATTGTGTTTTAGCCTTTAAGAACACATATATTATTATTTTTATCATAAAAAAATAGATATTAATATTACACATGAAAAAATAATGAATTCAATAATTGAAATGGTTGAAAAAAAAATTAACCCAAAACCTCAATTCATTAATGAAAAAATATCCAAATTTTTTAACATAAAAAAAAAAATAGAGTTAAGTAAAGATAGACTTACATAGAAATTTGGACGGATGGATTCTTTTGTATCCAATTTCATGTTTGATAACAAATTTTGCTTTTAATTAAAGAATATAGATTACATGGAACAAAGCACCAAATAAAAACCATAACAAATTAAATTTATTATAAAATTCTGATGTCAACAACAAATAATCATGTAATAAGAAATTACAAAATACAAATATATTGCTTGCTATATTGACTTCTAAAAAAAAAAACCACTAAAATGTGTGATCAAACATAGAATTTTAGCCTATCTATAAAATATTTTGATAAAAATCATATTATATATAATAAAAAGGCAACAAATACACAAAATCTATTCAATTTGACGAAAGAAAAAAAATTACCTGCAAGGTTGTAGGTAGGGCAAAGAGGAGAAAGGAAGAGTATATTAAATAATTGTTAAATACGTAGCAGAAATAATGAAAACCAAAAAACTGTGTGTATATATAGTGAGAATTTTAGGTTATGAATAAGATTATATGAACAAAACAAAGTAATTTAAGTGAAACTCAAATACTTTTTTTTTTTTAAACTTTATTATTAGGAAAAAGATTACATAAGATGCAAATTTATCTATAAAAAAAAAACGTTGAAAAAAAAAATGCAAGTTGTATCATTTTTTTCCTTTTACCCTTTTTTTAAACCTATCATAAAAAAAGAGAGAAGTTTGGAACGTTTATCAGCTTTTTTCATCTCAAATGGACTTGAATAGGAAAAAGTTGATGAATAATTAATTTGAGTTAATGGTTGCCGAAGCTCGTGAATGGTGATAACATTTTTCCAAGTTCCAACTACTACAAACAACATATGTCAAATGTTTGCGCGTGCAGGAAACTCAACGCGGTCGGCCATACAATAAACTATCTCCGCGGTTTCAAATACTATCTTTTTTTTTTTCCCCTTTTTTCTTAAAGAAATCGTAGGAAAAAAATATGCAAATTCAATCTTTTTTTTTCTTTTACGTTTTTTTTTTTATCTTTCATTTTTAATTTAAATTCTATCCTTAGGCAATTCTATTGTATTGATTTTAGACTTTATTGATAACATTTTAGATAGACATAACTGTTATAGTTGTAAATTAAATACTACTTTATTTCATTACTTAATTTGTCATATTTATCCCAAAAAATATGTATATATCTATTCTTAAAATCAAAAAATTTAATAAAATTTTTGCAATTTGGTGAAGTCACGTAGCACAACCACGGCGTCTAAACCCAACTTTTATTATATATAATATGATATATATATATATATATATATATATTATTATTTAGGTAACGAACCCCAGGGAGTCAATACCATTCCGGAAGCTGTTTCGGTTTGATAATAGGTACGAAATATTTCGGTACCGATTAATACCAGTGTAGCATTTCGAAATTATCGCTAATTTTATAAATTATATAAAATATTACATTCTAATCCAACCCAATATTGTAGTTGTAAAATTATAATAATAATAATAATATAGATATTCAGGTACATATATTGTAAGGTTCTAAAAGTTTAGAACAATTGGCAAATCGTGAACCCAAACTTGTCTAGATATAGATCTTAGAGTCTATAGGTTTTATTAGATAATGCTCAAGGCGATTTAAGTCAAGATTCAAGAAAGCTGCAGAAAGAAGAATTTAGAAATTGCCTAGTTCGACCGATCGAAAGTCGTATCTGTATAATTTTAATTAAGCCCAAATAGCAGTTCAAGCCCATTAAGGATTAGGGTTTTAGATCTACTTTTCCCACTATATAAAGGAAACCCTAAGCATGTTTTTATAAGGCTTTTGAGAGAGAGAAGAGTGTGCCTCTTTTGTAGTTAGGGTTTTGTTCCTAAAAAGCTCTCTCATATCTTTTACCGGTGTTATTGCTTGAAGAATCTCAAGATCCAGTATTGTTGAAGTTGCTGCCTTCTCTAGTCATCAAAGGTGCAGATGATCTAAACCTTCAAGGGTGGTCTTGGAGTCATAAACAGGAGAGTTTGTGTTGCTAAACTTTTGAGTGGGATCTCAAAGTCACAAGCGTGGGTGTTTGTGTTTTGCAAAGGCCAAGGAAAGAAGTAGTCCGTGGACTCAGAGTTATCATGGGGTTGTGGTAGTAAGTTTTCTACTCGAAGTAGCAATAGGATATTAGTGGTCTAAGTTGCTATTGTATAAACTTCAGTTCTTTCTAGTAGATTTGTTGTTTCACATTGAGGATAGCTAGGTTAAATCCTCCCTAGGTTTTTTACCGGTTTGGTTTTCTTGGGTCATTATATCATTGTGTTTTTTATTTTTCCGCTGCTTTACATGATATGATTGTTATTGTTTTAACCTAGATATGAATAATAAACATAAGTATTCACTTGTTTAATTAATTAGGTTAAACAATCTAGTTTTACAGGGATCTAAATTCTTACATATATAGATCTTTTTCCTTTTCTTTTTCTTTTTTATACCTTGGATTAATTCCTAAAAAAATATGTGGTTTTATAATGAAAAATATATTAGAAGTAAAAAAAATAAAAATAAAATGAAGGCTTAATTCTTGAACAACAAGCAAAAATGTCACATCATATGAGTACAATTCAATCAACTAAAAAAATAAAGAAAAAAGCTTAAATTTCAAATTTCAAAAAGACTGTAGCTATCATTCACATTGAAAAAGGAAAAACCCAAAGCTTTTTTCAAACTCTTAACACCCTCCCATCAACCACGTGTCCTAGAAAGTCACTTTTAGTATATATTTTTCAACTTTTGCATTGAGAAGAGCACTGGTTAGCTTACAAAACAAGGAGGAAGTAAACTTGGCATGCCTTCCAACCAGATCTTGAGTACACCCACAAGAAAAACATGTGAAACAGAGGAGAAAAAGAAGTATGGGTGAGAAGAAGGCTATAAAACTAAAACAGTGCAAGAAGGAGAAAAAGAGAAGGTTGCAAGGCTGAAAGCGGTGGCGGTAACATTTTCTTGGCTTTTTTTTTTCCTCTTTTAGTGGTATGTTTTTATGGTTTTTTCTTTATCGGCTCGAATCAGATTTACCGGCCGGAACACCCGATTGTCGCCTGTAAAGCCGGTACAGTACGGCATCGGCCGAAATTTGAAGCGGAACGAAACGTAAGTATTTTTTTACTGGTTCACCGACCGGTAAGAAAAATACCAGCCATACCGGCCAGTACGGTACGGTATTGACTTCTTTGAACGAACCCCTTTGACTTCTATAACATGACAATTTCTAGGTTCTTAACACTCATTAAATTCTGGAGTAGAATCATAAATAGAAAACAACCAACAAGAACTTGTTAGATAAAGATGGATTCCTTGTTCTGCACCCAAACAGGAAGCAGTTTCTAACAAGTCATGGGACTTCTTAGCAAGAGAAGCTTTTTGTCTATCTTTTGTTGCCTTTGTTTAAACTTAGGCGTTGCCATAGACACCATTATATCTCCCCAATCCATCAAAGACCCAGACTACATAATCTCCAATGGGAGTGTTTTCAAACTGGGATTCTTTAGCCCGGAAAACTCTTCCAATCGCTACCTTGGAATATGGTATAATAGAATTTCTGTATTCACTGTAGTATGGGTAGCTAACAGACAGAAACCCCTCAAGGATTCTTCTGGGGTTCTTACTATATCAGAGGACGGCAATCTTGTAGTCTTAGATGGACAAAAGGAGATTCTTTGGTCATCAAATGTTACAAACTCTGTTGCCAATTCAAATTTCCACCTTTTGGATTCAGGGAATCTTGTCTTGCGAGAAAATACTAGAGGGAAAATCATATGGGAGAGTTTCCATCATCTAACTGATACATTCTTGCCAGGAATGAAACTTAGTGTTAATTTAAGGACAAATCAGAAAGTACGGTATACATCATGGAAAAGCCCTTCTGATCCATCCATTGGAAGCTTCTCTACAGGCATGGCTTCAGTAAACATTCCCGAAGCTTTCATTTGGAAAGATGGTCGTCCATATTGGCGGAGTGGTCCATGGAATGGTCAGATCTTTCTTGGTGAACCTGACTGGAATCTAGAATATCATAATGGATTTAATCTAGTAGATGACAAAGAAGGTACGGTTTATGCAATTTTTGATTATGCAAATGTGTTGCCTCTATCAAAATATGTGTTGAATTCACAAGGAAATCTAGAGCAGACATGTTGGGATTATAGCAAGGAGGATTGGAAGGTTGTGGGGTTAGCTCCAAAAGATGAGTGTGATGTTTATGGCACTTGTGGTTTATTTGGAAGCTGTGATTCGCAGAGGACACCAATATGTAGCTGTATTAGAGGGTTTGAGCCAAAGATTATTGAGGAATGGAACAGAGGAAATTGGACAAGTGGGTGTATTAGGAGGGCACCATTGCAGTGTCAAAGGGTGAATAATAGTGGTGAAGAAGGCAAAGCAGATGGGTTCTTGAAACTGAAGATGATCAAAGTGCCAGACTTTATGGAGAGGTCATTTGGGTCTATAGACGGTTGTCGAAAGCAGTGCTTGAAGAACGATGATTGTGTGGCGTATGCACATGATGTTGGAATTGGTTGTATGTCATGGAGCAGAGACCTTATTGACCTAAGGAAATTCTCCATTCGTGGATCGGATATATATATTCGTCTCGCCTATTCAGAATTTGGTAAGTGATCTTGTTCTCAGTCTCAGTTTGTTTTGTATAATCTCATTCTTCTTATCATCTAGCAGTTAGTCCAGTTGTTTATTTTTACTTGGTGATATACTATAAATGCAACTCAATTTCAATGGTTTTATTTACTTCAGAAGTTAGTCTTATTTTTCAGCTTCCATGACTATTTGAAAAACATGATATACTTTTTTATAAACTTTTCTGAGAACCCATTGATCAGATTTTTTAGGTATAATAGATTGGCAGTGATTTTAAATTTTTTATTAAATTTCGTAACCCAAATTTGACTTTAGTTTGAACTTGTTTGATACACAGCCAAAGAGAGACATTTGCAAGTAATCATCAGAATCTCAATGGTCATTGGAGCGATTGCCATTCTCAGCACTGCCTACTGTTTTTGGAGGTGGACGGCTAAAAAAAGAGGTAATAATATGTCCATTGATATTAGCTATAGGGACTAGGAATTGCCGGCATTTACCGTTCACGGAAAGTGTTGACGGTGGCTTGACTTTTCTTTAAAAGTAGGTGAATCACTTGCAATTCAAGTCGTATTTGGAACACCACGTTTCTGTCTTTGACAATAACGACATTTTTTTTTTCTGCATATTGACCAACCTCTCAATATAGAATAGCACACCAAGTTTGAAATATTAGTAATTCTTGATGTGCACTGGTGTCGGTAAGAAAGTGAGCCAAGGATGTGTTTGGAGTTTGGGCTTTATGAGAATGTTTTTGTGTCACGTTTGTGATCCGTGGAAAGTAGGTTGAAGTGAACCACATAAATCATTGAACCGGTAAAGGTAGAACCAATGAGGATAAAGGCACAATTAGTTGTATAGGACTATAGTAAGAGAGAATGCCTAGACTGCAATGAAGTGTTCCCTACTATTGTGAAAGAGAGCTCTATAGTTGCATGGTTTGGCTTGGACTTAGAACAATTTGATGCCAAGATAACTAATCTACGTGGTGAACTTTAGGAATAAATTTATATAAATTAGCCAGAAGGTAGTGGTATAATCGATTTGAAACTTTTATGATTGGACATAGTTACTCTAGAAGTGACTATGACAATTCTTTTGTCTATTTTTTGTTATATGTTGATGATTTGCTTATTATAGTTTAAGAACCTAGTTTAAATAAACAAGTTGAATACTCAATTTAATTAGTGGTAAGTTTGAGATGAGAGATTTGGATAAGCAAAGAGCATGGAAATTCACAGAGATTGACAAGTGTGCTACTTATTTATGTCACAAAAAAATTACATCGAGAAAACACTTAAAACACTTCAGTATGCAGCGATTTAAGACAATACGTACTCCATTAGCGACGTATTTTAAGCATTCAACAGATATGTCACTCCAGTTTGACGAGGGAAAGGAGCATATGTTTCGTTCTATTTATAATACTATAGTTGGTAGCATAATGTGCTATGGTTTGCACTCATCTAGAAATTTCACATGCTATATTATTGTAGTTAACAAGAGGATGATACTGTTGTGTATTGTGATAGCCATTGCATACCATACATTTGACTAAAACTCAGATGCACGATGATAGGACCAAAAGCATTGATGTCACATACAACTTCATTTGTGAAATTGTATCTTAAGTCATTATTGCATTAAAAAGGTTGCTACAACAAATACTATATCCAGCAAATATGATAACAAAGTCATTTTCTTTGAGCAAGTTCGAGCATTAATTGGATTTATAGAATGTGATAGCACGTAAGGGCTTTTTTTTTTTTTTTTTTTTTTTTTGAGAAGATAAACATCCAACTTTATTAAGATAAAATGGCTAAATTAGTCTGAATAACAAAGCGTACTTGTGGAGGAATATTCTTCATCCACACTACACAATCTAGGTAATTTATTGCTAACCTCCCAAACTATGAGCTACTTAAGGGCTTTAGTAGAGGCGAAAGAAAATTTTATTATTATTGATGTTGTTAATGAGTTTTTCAAATTTAAGTTAAGGCGGAGATTTGTCGACAGGGCTTTACATTCCTTTAAAATTCAGTGAAACACTCCCAATGGAAGTGGTATTTGGACCATCAAGTTGCCAATTTTTGCCAATTTATATGTTGGGAAAGTTTTAAACTTTAAGCCCAATAGCTTTAAATTGGAGAAAGGCCGAAGCCCTTATTCTATAGCCTTCCTTCTTCTCGCCTCGGTGGAGACGAAGCTATAATCTCTGTGAGTTCGTTTAGACCCCTGTAAACTAGATTGTTTAACCTAATTAATTAACCAAGTGAATACTTAGGTTTATTATTCAGATCTAGGTTAAACACGAATAATCATATCAAGTAAAGCAGCGGAAAAATAAAGAACACAACGATATGATGACCCAGGAAAACCAAACCGGTAAAAAACCTGGGGAGGATTTAACCTAGCTATCCTCAAGGTAAAATAGCAAATCCACTATAAAGAATTGAAGTTTACACAATAGCGACTTAGACCACTAACATCCTATTGCTACCCAAGTGTAGGAAACTTACTACCACGACCTCATGATAGCTCCGAGATCCACGGACTCCTTCTTTCTTTAATCTTTGCAAAACACAAACACCACCGTTTGTGACTTTGAGATCCCACTCAAAGGTTTAGCAACACAAACTCTCCTGTTTGTGACTCCAAGACCACCCTTGAAGGTTTAGATCATCAGCTCCTTTGATGACTAGAGAAGGCAGCAACTTCAGCAATACCGGATCTTGAGATTCTTCAAGGAACAACACCGGTAGAAGTTATAAGAGAGGTTTTAGGAGCAAAACCCTAAATACAAAAGAGGCACACTCTTCTCTCTCTAAAAAGCCTTTTAAAAAACGTGCTTAGGGTTTCCTTTATATAGTGGGAGAAGTAGATATGAAACCCTAATCCTTAATGGGCTAGAACTGCTGTTTGGGCCAACTTAAAATTCTGCAGATACGATTCTCGATCGATCGAGCCTGTCATTCGATCGATCGAACCAGGCAGATTCTGAAATTTTCTTTCTGCAGCTTGTATGTTCTTGTGTGCTCACGATTTGCCAATTATTCTAAGCTTTTAGAACCTAACAATCTCCCCTTTTGGCAATTCGTGACAAAACTTTCATACAAAATGAAATGTTAAAATACAAGAACAACCCAATACAATAAAATGCCCAATTATATTACAAATCACAATCTAAGACTCATAACCTAGAAGTTGCCAAGAAGAGGTAGAAGGTCTTGATCAGAATGCACCTGTCTTTCCTGAAACACTCAACAAACACATCAATGCATGTATGGAAAGAAAGACATATAAACAATAATATGAAACAGAAATATAAAAACACAAATAAATTCTAACTCTCCCCCTAAGTTATATACAACCAAAAAGTTTTTATATTCTCCCCCTAAACAAAACAAATTTATCTCCCCCTAAACAACACAAACAGGATTCCCATATTTCAACTATGGATTCCCATATTTTATCTATCTCTCCCCCTTTTTGCCACGTATTGACAAAGACAACTCAAACAAAGAGTAAAGTGACAATAAAAATGAGAGAAAAAAGAGATAGAAAATAGAGAGAACTCCCCTTATGAAGAGCAACAACTCACCCTATGAACAATAAAGGTTAAAAAAAAAATTTTCTCCCCCTATGAAAATAGGAAAAACAAAACAATGTTTGGGAAAAACAGTTTTGGGGAAAATTTAGGAGGTGGGAAAAATAAAAACACACAAACCTAAAAAAAATAAGTTGAGGATACACATAAAAAATATTCTCTCCTTCAATAAATGCAACTTGACACTATGTGACCCATAAACAGTTGCATGAGTAGAGAAAATATTTGCACATTAATTATCCATCATATCTCTGAAGAAAAATATTTTCTGTAGTTCACACATCAAGAAAAATAGCATATACTAAAATGTACAAAAGACTCAGAAATTAAACAATCAATTTTTAAATCAAGTTGAGTACCCAATTTAGCAAAGTGTATGCATGTTATGTGTGAAAACAATAAGAGATATGACTGCAAAACTGCAAGATGGATATAGAATACAATGCAATTCATGTGAATCCTAAACATAAATGATGCATAAAAAAAATTTGGACAAAAAACTTAGAAACTGAAAATTTTTCAGTTTCGATCGATCGAGCATCGATCGAATACCAATCGAGTCAGACAGATTGAAATCAAAATTTTAATCGCAATTTCGATCGGTCGAAATTCTGAAAAACTCAAATTTTTGAAAAACAGAACAATTTAATGCAGTAACTCCTCAAAGCATAGTGATTCATGAATGAAATGCATGAGTATGAGACTGAAAGTTTTTCAAAAACACTTGAATTCAACTCAGATCTTTCAAAAAAAATAAGTTTTTCAATCAATATGACCTTAAAACTCAAATTTTGCATCAAAATCAAGAAATTTTCAATCTTAGATGGCCACAATAAAATCACACACAATAACATGTACAAAGTTTAGCAAAGAGTAACTTTGTGTAGTGTGTGCAACTAGCAAAAGCTTAAGAGACATGTGAGGTGATATGTGAATAGTAATCAATCACAAAATCTACAAAATTCATCACATAAATTTGAAAGAGACTATCACCTAAAGAGTTACATCATATAACTCTCACATCTCCTAGAATAAAAGCTTGCAATTATGTAAATTTCTTAATTTGCCTCATAATATACACACCAATTTCAATTGATTAGAAACTTATTAAAATAGCCAGGATAATGTACACACCAATTTTAACAATTTAACCGAGGCTACACCTTATGTTCTTTTTGTGCATGTGCTACACTTTCTCGAGTACAAAATCTTACGATATGCACTAAGGTGTTCATGATTGGCTAATAAACAGTGGTGAGATGGTTATTTATGCCTTTCTCATTAAGTTCAAGTCCAATAATCAAAGGCATGTGACTTCAAGATCAAGACAAAGTGATCAAAAACTATAAACATCTTCCCACACAACATGCACTACAAAACTTAAACTAATAAAGTGCAATAAAATAAGTTCATCCAAGCTAAACAAAGTACATAAACATGTTATGTAAAGATAATATGGCCAACCTTAATTATAAATCCAAGATATATAATACAAAATACATAAAAATATTTTTGGTTTAAAAAAAATTTTATGACCAAAAACAAAAAGCACACATTCTGCTAAATGAACAAGAATGCAAATGCAATGCATGATAGTACTTAACTAAGCTATAGAGGGTACACAAACAAGAAATATCAATTTCTTAATTAACCCATGAGTACATGTACAAACTAATACATACTCAAACAAAATCAAAAAATAGTTTAGCACTTATATAACACATGTTATTCAAGTTTCTCCACAATGTCAAGCATGTTCTAAATCAAGAGAGAGATATCATAATCCATGTAATCCTCAAGAAAAATAGAACTAGACACAAAATAAAATATTTTTGTCTTTTTGAAATTTTTCAATGTTTTTGGATTTTTTTTTTAAAAACAACCTAAAAAAAACAAAACAACCAAAAACAGAAACAAAACATGTCCACAAATAATTGAAAGAATTAAATCAGGGACAAGTCAACAACACTCACCTTAGAGAATTTTATCTCACCCATATAGCACGAGTCTTCGGCTTTGTAAGTGAAAATCCATGTGAAGTAGAGTGTATTTGAGGGATTACACCAATCTTCTGAGAAAGACTAAAATCCTGCAATTTCCTTTCACAAGCCAACAAGCTTAAATATTTCAAAAGCATATGAAACAATTTATTTGGACTTATGGAAGGAGAAATATCATCACATATCCTAGATTGAAACACAGAATGCTTAAATTTCAATTTATGACAATTAGGACGTATGTGACCAGAGACACCACAAAAGTGACAAACAGGAACAAATTTAGGAACATCAGTATTCCTAACAGCAAATCTAGTCTCAGATTTTGGTTTTTGCCTCAACAAAGAACAATTTGGCCTAATATGACCAACAACACCACAAAGGTGACAAGTAGGCACAAAAATAGATTTCTTTTGCACACTAGCAGTAGGTTTAGACATAGGTTTAGAAACTTCAACGTTTACATCAAAACTTTTACCTTTGTCTAACCTAGCAAAATAAGCCTTTTCTTTATTATTCCTTTTGAAAGGAGGGATATAAACTTTTTCAGCTTTAGGCTTAAGAGAAACAGAAACACTTCTGTTATCAACAGCAGGCTTGGTACTAGTCAAATTTTCAATTTTAGCTTTAGATTCAGCTAACTCTTGTTCCAAGCTTTTCATCTTCTCATCTTGAGAGGAAATTTGATTTCTCAAAAATTCATTCTTTTTATTAGATTCATCTAATCTAACAATCAATTCCTCTTTTTCAAGATTAGCCAATTTTAAATCTTCCTTGAATTTCTTAGCAATTCTCATAGTTTTCAATAATTCCTTACGAAGAGTTTCACAGGCATCTAAAAGATCAACAGAAACAACAGTGTCCTTCTTATTCAAATCATCACAATCAAAAACGGTAAGACACTTAAAATTATCCATGATAACAGGGATCAATGATCAACTCTTAGATCAAAGGATCTACAACAGAAGAGCTACCCGCTCTGATACCACTTGTGAGTTCGTTTAGACCCCTGTAAACTAGATTGTTTAACCTAATTAATTAACCAAGTGAATACTTAGGTTTATTATTCAGATCTAGGTTAAACACGAATAATCATATCAAGTAAAGCAGCGGAAAAATAAAGAACACAACGATATGATGATCCAAGAAAACCAAACCGGTAAAAAACCTGGGGAGGATTTAACCTAGCTATCCTCAAGGTAAAATAGCAAATCCACTAGAAAGAATTGAAGTTTACACAATAGCGACTTAGACCACTAACAACCTATTGCTACCCAAGTGTAGGAAACTTACTACCACGACCTCATGATAGCTCCGAGATCCACGGACTCCTTCTTTCTTTAATCTTTGCAAAACACAAACACCACCGTTTGTGACTTTGAGATCCCACTCAAAGGTTTAGCAACACAAAATCTCCTGTTTGTGACTCCAAGACCACCCTTGAAGGTTTAGATCATCAGCTCCTTTGATGACTAGAGAAGGCAGCAACTTCAGCAATACCGGATCTTGAGATTCTTCAAGGAACAACACCGGTAGAAGTTATAAGAGAGGTTTTAGGAGCAAAACCCTAAATACAAAAGAGGCACACTCTTCTCTCTCTAAAAAGCCTTTTAAAAAACGTGCTTAGGGTTTCCTTTATATAGTGGGAGAAGTAGATTTGAAACCCTAATCCTTAATGGGCTAGAACTGCTGTTTGGGCCAACTTAAAATTCTACAGATACGATTCTCGATCGATCGAGCCTGTCATTCGATTGATCGAACCAGGCAGATTCTGAAATCATCTTTCTGCAGCTTGTACGTTCTTGTGTGCTCACGATTTGCCAATTATTCTAAGCTTTTAGAACCTAACAATCTCGTTTACTTCTCTTGATTTCATATTGCCTCTTTGGCAATTAGAAAATCCCTCAAATCTTCTCATTTTCTTACAACACTCAATCACTTCCTAACTCTCTTCTTATTTATTTTCCTTTATAAGAAGATGGAAATATGGAGAACATTGAAATGTTCAAATACTTTTGCAAGTTTATCGTGAATCAAGCTGGCCAAAATTGTAAGCCTAGCTTTTTCTTTTCTGTGTCCTATGGTTTTTATATATAAGATCAGTCCCAAAAGATGAAAAACATTCAATTCTCATAATTTCCATCCTTTAATTTCTATCATGAAATTTCCATTGGCCATCTTGTGACAGATTTGAAACCCTATTTGCGAGTGCACACTAACTAAACTGTCCTATTTTGGAAAGCAACCACTTGAATTATTTGCACCAAGGTTTCCTTATGGGGTTCATGCTTCCTTTCTTTTCTTTTTTTTTTTTTTTTTGGAGAAGATAGTGGAGTTTGGATTTTGTGACAATGTTTTTGTGTCACTTTTGTAGTGTCCCTATTTTCATAGTTAAATTTTCTCTTAGGCAATGCTCATGAACGTAAACCTAAGTCCAACCACTTATATCTTTGTATCTTCCGTATGATTGTTTCTTCTAAATTTTGATTTCTATTTCTATTTTGTTCCGCTATTATTGGAAACACACATAAGAAATAGTTATCAAAGCTTCAGTTATCTCAACAAATTTACTTTTTACTACTAGAATTTGCATCAGAAAGGAAAAATAAAAGCAGGGAGAGCTTATTGTTTGACTACCTGGATGATGTTAAACTCCACGAACTACCCATTTTCAGTTTGGAAGAAGTGTCAACTGCAACAAACAACTTTCATGTAGCTAATATGCTTGGGCGAGGTGGGTTTGGTCCAGTCTATAAGGTAATAGTTTCCCTTGGGTAATTGATTAGTTCCTCTTCAAATCAAACATATAAGTACTTATATTCATTTGTTTCTTTGGCTAGGGCAAATTACAAGATGGACAGGAAATAGCAGTGAAAAGACTATCTAAATCATCTGGACAAGGGCTTGAAGAATTTATGAATGAGGTGATGGTGATTTCTAAACTCCAACATCGAAATCTTGTTAGACTTCTTGGCTGCTACTCTGAGGGAGAAGAAAAGATGTTGATCTATGAATACATGCCAAACAAAAGTTTGGACACATATGTTTTTGGTCAGTACATTTAAACTCCCTTCCTTTTACTCTCATTAATAGAATAAGTTTCTATATCCTTAACATGTTGAACTATTGACCTCCATATTTCTATATTTTTTCTACGTACAAATTACGTTTCCTTTACTTTTTTTTTTTTCACTATTCATTTAGATCCATTCAATCAAAAACTCCTCAATTGGAAAAAACGCTTCGATATTATTGAAGGAATTGGTCGAGGTCTACTCTACCTTCATAGGGATTCTAGAATGAAGATTATTCACAGAGATCTAAAGGCAAGTAATATCTTGCTAGATGAAGAGTTAAATCCAAAAATATCAGACTTTGGAATTGCTAGAATTTTCAGAGAACGTGAAAATCAGGCTAATACTAAAAGGGTTGTTGGGACATAGTAAGTGTTTTTGTTGAAATATAATTTAAGCTATTCTCTCTCTCTCTCTCTCTCTCTCTCTCTCTCTCTCTCTCTCTCTCTCTCTCTCCCCCCCCCCCCACCCTACAAAAAAACAGAAGAACAAAAAAAACTATATATGCTTAAAATAGTTAGATGATGAGGGTGTATTTTAATGTTTAAATACAGCGGATATATGTCTCCAGAATATGCAATGCAAGGCCTGTTTTCAGAGAAATCAGATGTTTTTAGCTTTGGTGTGTTGCTACTAGAGATTGTTAGTGGGAGAAGAAACACTAGCTTTTACGATGATGAGCAATACTACTTGAGCCTTGTGGGATTTGTAGGTCTATCTAACTTATTGTCATTATATTTAAAGCTCTAATTTATTACTGCCAGTAAGATTATATGTCATAATTTTTGTCTTTCATGCTTGTTAACTTTCAGGCATGGAAATTGTGGAACAACAACAACATTGTGGCTTTTGTAGACCCAACAATATGGGATCCATGCTTTCAAATGGAGATGTTCAGATGCATACATGTGGGATTGTTGTGCGTGCAAGAATTGGCTAGAGATAGGCCTACTATATCTACCATTATTTCAATGCTTAGTAGTGATATTGTGGACTTGCCCTTTCCAAAGCACCTTGCATTCACCGAAAGGCAAATTGCTTCATATTGTAAGCCTAATCAACAGGGTCAAATAAGACTCCCTAGTTGCAGTGTCACTCATACAACAATTTATGGCAGATAAGAATAAAGTTCTTGAGATAAATCTCTCTTAATTTATGCCCATCCATCATTTAATCCATTCTATATAATGGCATTCCATTCCAATATAATTAAAATCACTTTTTATTTAACAATAAAATCTCTCTTAATTTGTTCGATAAACTTTTGAAGACTTATAAGGTTACTAGTTTTCATTAAAAATAAATAAATGGTTAGGATTAAGACATGTAAAATATATGGTCAAGATTTAAAGGGTTATCATACCCACTAAAAAAATAGTGGGTACCGTAGAATGATATGTGATTATATCCTGGCATGATAAAAACTAATTCCTCTCTATTCAACTAAAAATAAAAACTAATTCCTCTACTCCCTCTTTAAATTCCTCCATAATTTAGTCCAATCTAAGAAGAAGTAAAAAATTAAACCATACTCTTCCTGGTACACTTAAGGATGATTTACCTCTCTTTAACACAATTTTAGGAGTCATAAATAAATAATAATGACATTCCATTATAAATAAAATCGCTTTTTCTTTAACAATAAAATCTCTCTTAACTTTTTCTCAAAAAAAAAAAAAAAAAATCTCTCTTAACTTGTTCGATAAATTTTTGAGGACTTAAGAGAAATCTTGATGCATTTTGATTATACACTCCATACTTTCTATTTAAAGTGAAACCAATACTTACGAATTATGAGTAAAATTATTTTGTTCAATATTGTTTCCTAATTAGGTTTCATTTGGGCTCAAGCGATTTGAATTTGATAATCTAAATCTCAATATCCTAAAAGATAGTTAAAAATGACAAATATTTAGATCTGGGTTAAATTCGCCAAAGATTTTAAGACCTAAAATTGACATATTTAAATAACATATAAGATATAATCCTTGATCAAAAGTAACCTGATATTTTAAAATGACTGAAATACCTTGAACCTCCAAAATAATAGAAAAATCCCTGAGCCCTCCAAATGATCAAAAATACTATCTGAAACCTCCAAAATGATTAAAGTATCACCAAACCTCTAAAATGACCAAAAACATCCTCTAAACCCGCAAATGACTAAAATATTTCAAACTTAGAAAATGACTGAAATACCCATGAATCTCCAAGATCATTAAAAAAATAAAAATAAAACCTCTAAATCTATAAAATGTCCAAAATTTTCTGTCATATGGATCAAAACTCATCATTATTTATTTGTCTAGCATCTTCTATACACAAGACACAAAGCAAAGAAGCAAACTACCACATTTTCCCCCCTATTTTTCTTAGAAAACATATATAATTTAATTTATTGGATAATGTGCACCAATTAATTTATCCATATTTTAATACATTAGTGTTTAAATTTAAATTTAAAAAAAAAATAAAATTATGAAATTTTGGGTCCATTGCATGCTGCCACGTGATAGCGTCTTTGTATGCCTCGTGTCCTGTTTGTTTTAAGTTTTAAATTTTAATAACCATAAAATAATAGCTACACTAGACCCAACCACACAACAATGAACAAAATGCCCACAAGGCCCACAACCACTCAGCTCACACTCACACTCACACCCAACCAACTGAAGCCATCACTAGTCCATTAAAAACCTTACCCATATATCCTTTCTCGACTAAACTCCTCCAACCTCTCTCATCACACTCAAGCCCTACCATCCACAAATCAAACCCTACGTATGCATAGCCCAGCTAAAACCTAACCACGCACTATGGCATAGCCAACAGCAGAGTTGCCAGGCCATAACCATATACCCAAAAAGCCTACTTTGAAAACCCTTAGAACCAGCACGTTCAAGGCTCAGCCCACCTTTCCCATCGACTTGAGAATACAAGCCCAGCCCATGATTCCTCAAGTTCAAGTACAGTGTAAGTCCAGTAATATACTATTTCTTTCATATCTGAGCAATTTTTTTTTAAATTTTTTTTTCCTGATAAAGCATATCTGAGCAATTTATTACAATCAAAACACCAAACTGATAGGGAAATGATGTTGCTAAGCAATTGCTAATTGATCCATTCAGGAAATCCAATTTTAAAAACATAGATTATAATTGAGAGTTGAGACTTTGATAGTGTGAACATAATTAGGAAGTATGGATACGTTAGGAAATTTATTAGAAAATATAATAAGGTCAATTCAAGAAATTTAATTGAAATATCCTATTCCCTCTTATGAACTTTCAACATTAGTCATTATTCTAACTTTTTATCTATCTTTTTTTTTTTTTTTTATGACTTGGGAAAAACTTTTGAAGTTGCTTACAACTCATATTCTCTTTGTTTTTTAATCTATCTTTTTATGTAAAAGAAGAATATGAGTTATAAGTAACTTCTAGACCGGGGTCAATGAGATATAAACTTCCATGGGAATTGAATCCTTTGAATTTTTATTATATAAAATGTATTTTATGATATGTAAGACTTTTGATAGTCTAGAGTAACCTCTTTCCTAGAAGACTACCAACTTAAGTTGTAATTAAAGATGGACATACCGACATGATCGATGGCCCAGTGGTTGAGGTCTTAGGCCAACAAGACTCCATTATGCGGTGTGTCTTGACTCTTGGGTTCGAGCCACCCCTCTCCTACTAATCACAAGTTAATTCTCTTTATACTTTTCACCCAATTAAGAAAGCCATAAATGTAATGACAAAGTGAGGAGGTCACATGGCTGCGACTTTGGAATGGGAAAAGTGATTTGAAAGGAAAGTTCTTTGAAGGTTGTTTGTTTTTATACACCTCAGCATGTTAAGTGTATTTACTATTAACAGAATAGTTATGGCGTAAATGCACTTTTAGTACCTATATTTTACACTTTTTCTATTTTAGTACCTACATTTTATTTTTACCACTTTTAGTCCCTAAACCAATTAATGCCTGACATTTAGGTCCTTTCTGTCACTCAACTAATGGCAAAAGCTGACATGGCTGATGGTAAAATAAAAAAATAATATAATCACGCACATTAATTAATTAAATTAAAAACAAACATTAAAAAAAATTCATTAGTTTTTGGGAAGAACATGACTATTCATATTCTTCACGTTCTTCCCTAAACATGTTTTATTGCCCAGAAATTTAAAATGTCACATTAGCATCTAATTTTTTTTTTTAAATTAATTTATCAATTTAAAGAAAACAACAACAGAATTAAAATTCAAAAAATACATAAATTTAGATCTGAGTTCATCTTCAATAATAACACAATGAACACAAAACCAGATTTAAATATAACAACACACACTCAAATTTTCTAGCATTTTCTTGCCATTTCTTGTCAACCAAACACAAAAACACACACAAACTGTGGCAACCTATGGACTCAAGGTAGTGAAGAACTCCATCCCTGAACTTAGATTGGTTTTAAGGAAAATTAAGGTACTTTTATACATTTTCTTGGCAACCAAACAAATTTTTTAGTTTCGCAAAAAAAATAAAAATAATAATAATTCCAGATCTAACAACCAACCAAATTTTTTATGTCAATCCTAAGATCTAAACATTTTTAACAAGCCCATCAAATCCCCTTATACACAAACCCAACAAATTCTCTATCACAAACCAAAAAACTTCCTTTCACAAACCCATATTATCCCTTTTCAAATTTATCAAAAATCCAAAACAAATACAGAAAACTCAACCCAGATAAAGAGAGAATTTGTAAAGAAATATATGTATAGGTTTATTGCTGAGATGTTGATGGATCACCCGTTTCTTGACAGACTTGGTGATGAAGAACTACCAGTTGTTACCTATGTTTCTGGGACTGATGAGGCCGATTATGAGGTTTTTTGTTTCTCCAAACAAGGTAATCAATACTGTACCGTTACCGGCAGGTATGTACCGTATCGGTGTATATACCGGTATCAAAACATCAACATTTGGTACTAGTTTAAATACTGGCTGTACCGGCCAATTTTGAACAATACTGGCCGGTACTGGGCGTACTAGTCGGTACATAATTTTTTTTTTTTTTTTTAGTTTTGTAATTTTGGTATAGATTTTTTTTTTTTAGTTTTATAATTTTTGAATTTTTGTTAGGGCAGAATGGTAACTTATTTACATTAACTTATTAGTATTATTTGTTTTCTTAGTATGCAATGAACGATTAAGCTTTCTATTTTTTATATTATGTTTTTTCTTTCTTTTAATTGATGCTAAAGTCTAAAACCATGAATAATTTGTTCTGAATTGAGGAAATGTTTTAAGGTAAACTTTTATATTTATTATAATGTATAATACACACACACACACACACACACACACACACACACACACACACACATACACACACACATACATACATATATATATAATAACGGTAAACCCGAAACGGTACATCGGTATTAACCGGTACCGAAAAATATTATTATTATTATTATTATTATTATTATTATTATTATTATTATTATTATTATGTAAATATGTGTGGTGCATAGTTCCAACACAGTTTACTATCGTACTAGAATGTTTTGTTTCAATAGTCAATTCAGAATGGAATTCAAAACTTTGATTTGATATAAACAAGGAACTAAAGAAATTAAATATTCAAATAATTTTCTTGTATATTTTATATTTGTTTGGAGATAAAGAAAATAAAAGTAAGAGTTAACATAATGGACTTTTTTGACACAAACTTTAAAATACAAGGACTCAAATGAAACATTAAAAGATGGTGATCTTTTTTAATAATTTAGATAGTTGAATGAAGTTTTTTTTTTTAGTTGAAATCATTTCTTTTATAGCCGGTCAAAGATAATGGTTAGCCAATGTTCTAAGGGCACATGTTATAAGTTGTAATGCATGTTTTTCAAAAATAAAAATACACACGTTAATAATTAAATGGTTTGCATACACATTTATTGTGGATATATATATTTTTTTTCTTGATATTTGTGTGTAATTTGACCATTTACTTTTTAAAAAAATATATAAAAGGTCATTTTCTAAAAGTAATAAAAATACGTTTTAAGAAGTTTCACATCAATCGATGCAAAAATTCAAGTTTATTTTAATATAAGAACCTATTATTTCCATTTTACACAATCTCTTTTTAAAACATTTATATCATATTATCTGTTCTATATTCTATTTCAATTAGAATATTCATTCTTCATTTATTTTTTTACTATTATTTCTATTGTTTTTCCTTTGGGAGAGAGAGAGAGAGAGAGAGAGAGAGAGGAATAATATATTGATATACACATAATCAATAGCAGTGTATATTTATAGGATTATTATAACAAAATAGTGATTTTGTACAATTTTACATAAATTAATATAGGTGATTTTTGGAATTAAATTTATCTTTTTTTTTAGAAAGAAGTTAAAAATAACTTAAAACCGGTGAAAGTGAACGTGTGAGACAGGGATTGAGATCACTTAGGTATGCAATTGTTCTAATGGTTTAGATTGAGAGTTGTAAAAAACAACTTTCAATCCCAATCGTTGAATAAAATAAGTGAAAACTTGTTTAAAAAGTGAGAATAATAAAATATTTATGTGAGAGAGCCAAATTTTCACATGCCAAAGTGAGTAAAACGAAGTTCCTTGCAAATTTCTTCGTACGTGACTACAACTGAAGTGAATGAAACATCAAACACGGTATTTACTATTTACCAAAGTAAAAGATACATTGAATAAAGGTTTCTTGGAAATTTCTTACATACAAGTGACAAAGCCCAAACGTTGTGCACACTCTGCTGGGGAAAAGACGGATTGAAAATTTCCACCCTTAGCATTATTTTAAAGGAAGAGAAATAAAAAAGGAGGGAACGATAAGAATAAAAAAAAAAGGGACAAAAATAATGAATCATTTACATGTTTTGATCTAAAATTAAAAAAGAAAAAAAAGAAAAAGATGATAAATAAACTTAAAATTTTGTTTTCTTTTATATTTTTATAATTATAAATTATTAATTCTTAAATATAAAAGTAACTTTTACAATATATTCAAAACCTTTTTACTTTCTGTGAGAATATAAGACTAATTTTATATAAAAGTTTTTTGGTTTTTAATTTTCTTTTAGATGGGACAGAATTGGACTCGAATCTGTTTATCCCCTCAAAGCCAAAAAAAAGAACATGGGTATGAGTCAAATAACCTTTATAAAAATGAGGCAGACATGAGTTGACATGGATTTTTTTTTTTTTTTTTTTTTTTTTTTTGGGTTAGCGGCCCTTTTTTTTTTTTTTTGTGAAGGATTAAAATTGTAATTTTTATTACATATTTTTTCATTGTTTACCAACGGTCCAACATTATATTAAATTAATGCATTATAGATGAAGAAATTGACAAAATTAAGTATTAACTTAATGTACAATTTTCAAGTATTCAATGCTGGATCTGCAACTACATTGAGTTCATTGAGGCACATTAGGTTAGGTTCAAGTTACACTTGGTGTAACTCTAAGAAATGTTACACTACTCAATAACTTATTATTAAATTTATATTTTGAAAATCAAACCGTTGAATTACATGCTCTATATGTTCTTAATATGCATGCCAAATTTCATGTCAATTAGATGTAATTTGCCATTCGATCCATAAAATTATCTTTTATGCATTATTTCAAACTACAAAAACTTGAATTTAAATAATTGATTGATGTCATGACTATTGATCTTTGATCACCTTGAAATTTTGCAAGTATGGAGAATATACAAAGATAATGTAATCTAACGGTGGATTTGTCAAAATTTGCATCAAATTAAAAACTATTGGTTGGTTTAATATTGCTTAGGGTTACACTAGCTGTAAGTTGAACCTAACCCTATATATATGTGTGTCTGTGTAATTGTTTCATTCTAAAAAATTATATATTTAGTTATCTTTCAAGATAATTTGAACTTTATTTCATATTTTACATATGATAAGTGTATCCAAAGAGGTAGTTTATGGCATCTAGTTTGACATAGTTTTTTTCCCCTGGTCTTCACTTCTTCTATGGTCATGACTTTTAAAATTTTTTTTTCTTTTTTTTTTTGATGACCTGAAAAACTTTATTCAAGAAGAAAAAGGAAAAAAAACTTATGTATTATCTAGCTTTTATTTTGGAGATTTTTAATTTATGTATTATCTAGCTGTTATTTTGGAGATTTTTAGTTTATTTGTATGAAGGGAAGACAAATATTTAAAAAATACAGGTTGACCCGAAGGTAAGTTTTTTTTTTTTTTTTTTTTCCTTTCAAATTTGAAAAAAAGAAAAAATTGAAAAATGAGTGGAATCTGCATCGATTTTTCCATTCCCCACTCTCTTTGTTCAGTACAACTGATAGGCCAAGAATGTATTGACCCCTTGGGTAACTTAATTAATTAATTTAGCTAAGTGAAATTAATTAGATTCAATTACATGCAATAAGTGTGGTAGCACAAACAAATCACCAAATAACTAAATGCACTGGAAAATAAATTTGACACGGGTGATTTGTTTACGAATGGAGGAAACCATCAAGGCAAAACCCCGCAGGGTGAATTTAAGGTCACCACTCCCAAAAATCCACTATTATTAAAACAAGTGGTTACAAGTAAAGGAATTCCAATACCTTATACCAACTTACGGTTGAACCTTTACCCTAATACCCAATTGGACTTGTAATGTAGTGACAATCTCTCATTTCAATGCACAGCTCTAAGTATGTGACTAACCAATCAATGCACGAATCCCAATACATTACTAACACACCAACTTGAGAAGGATGTTGGCTACAAAGTTCTTTAGTTCATCCACACAATGAAGATCAAGAAGCTCCTTGGTTACAAAACCCTTAGCGCACAAACGCAGCAACTTCTTTAAAAGAAAGATGAACTAGGGCAAATTGTCTCCAGTCACAATTTGAGTGAATAATCATTTTGCATAAAGTTGCATCACCTTTAACGGCCCTTAAAATAATCCTTATATATGTCTAAGGTAGTGAGAAAAGAAACCCTACACAAATAGATTGGATATGCGTGAAAAACAGATCTAAAAATCTGAATTTCATAATTTTCGATAGATACAGCTTCTGTCGAGAGCTATCGAGAATCACATATTAAATCTCGATAGATACATCTGTTGAGCTATCTATCGAGCTTTAATGAACTGTACTTCTTCACTTGATTCTTGGACAAATTTGCATGGCTTCAATACTTAGACTTGAACCCTTGTTCCTTGAAGTATTAAACACATCCTAGATCTACCCAATTACAAGTAAAGTGCGTTTTGTTAAAGGATTAGTCAATTCTATATGACATATGCTCTAACAAGTTCTACATATGTCCTAACAATCTCCCCCTTTGGCAATTCGCGACAAAACCACAACAAACAAATGAAGTATGAGAGAAGTCCTAACACAAACTCTTGAAAAACTTTGCAAGAAGAGAGTTCATGGCATGATAGACTTTGACAAGCTGTCTTTCTGAAACACTTTAAACAAAACTCATCAAGGCATTTTAGTGTGAAAACAAAAATAAAAAATTGCATACATAATAAGAAACATGTGTATAAAGAGAGAAAAGAAACAACACATGGAGAGATAAGTGAAAATGATAACAACATCATATATATAAGAGAGAAAAGTACAATGTTTGCTATAACTGAATGGCCACAAGACCGATGTACAAAAAGATAATGTATCTAAAAAGAAAGAAAAGAAAAGATACAAAAATCCTCATTACATCCCTCAAAAAATATGAACACTACCCCTAACAAAAAGTCATATGCTAACTCTCCCCCTAAGTACATGACTACTCTCATACACAAAACTACTTCCCCTTTTTGTCATGAATGACAAAGGGCAAGTCACTGAGAAGCAATCATCTCCTCAAGAGCTAGCATCCTCATCCTCATCATCATCATCATCACTAGAGCCATCATCATCGTTCTTGTCCTCTGAAGCATGTGGAGATGGAGAGGGAGAAGCAACGAAGCCACCAAGGTGAGCCTGACGTCGTGCAATACGACCCACACGGGTGGTCACCTGACTCACCTCATCAATGAGAGTGTCAAGGTGAGCATCCATGCACTGAAGCTGCGCCATAATCGCCTCAAGAGTCACACCACCACTTGAAGAAGAGGAAGGAGCAGAGGTGGATGGAGTGGAATGGGATGAAGGAGTTGCCGTCTCTATTTGTGGCTGCTTCGGTCAAAGCTGGGCCTTACTCTGTCAAACAGACGATGCGCTGATGGCACCGATGACTATCTTCAAGTACATGAGAAATTTCATACAAGTATAGGGATTTTTTGAAAGAAGTTTGAGGTTTATCAAACACAGTATAGGGATTTACAATAGGGAAATCTGTGATAGGGATCTTACTATCTTCAGGTACATGAGAAATTTCATACAAGTATTCTAACCTATTTGTAGTAGATTTATGAAGAGAAGGGTCAAAGGCAGGACTAGTAGTATTAGTGACTTCTGAAAATGCAATTGCCATGATAGTTTCTTTTAGAAAGAACTGTTTTCCAAAGGCCTAACAGGACTAAAATGCCAAATCAAGCTTAAGCGTCCACAAGGTAACTATGGGAAACAAGGATCTTTAAGGATTTTGAGACCAAACTCCTTAGTGTTCTACATGATTATCAAATCCAATGTTCTAATGTGATTAGTACAGAGGATCCACGTATTGTGGCAACTGTAAATCACAGAGCATACTAATCAGGACAATAATCAAAGTATGCTAATCAAAGGAGTGAGAAACAAATCATATGTCCTCCTTTCACAATAGTCTTTTCAAGTCAAGCACATCAAAGGCAAGGATAACCTTATCACTTATTACCTTTCTAGAAAACCTCCAGTTCTTAACACCATAATCATTCCCCCACCCTTGTGTGTATATCCCAGTACAGATACATCCTCATCCTCAGGCTCTTCCTCTGCAGCCCCTAATGATATCCTTAATATGATAGAAAACCTTTTCGCAGAAATAAAAGACCAAATAAAGACCTTGACCCTAAAAGCTAGATCCAAAAGAATCATTAGAGTTCTCTATATTATCTCAAAGATTGCCAAAGACTATTTCTTGTTATCTTTCCTGATATAGACCAACCATGGAAAACCCCTTTTGCCGTTTGGATAACCCAATGGACGGTTGCAGATTATCTCTACATGTGGTATGTACTCAATGAGTATTACCTGTGTCTTCATTTTGAGCCAGAGTTTTACAGATATATTTTCCCACGTGGAAATAGATATTTTCGCAAATTCTGGTTTGAAATTTTGAAAAATGATGCTCATGAAGGAGAATGGATAAAGTATCCTAAGATAAAACACTCAAGATTTGGTTGCAAAATTACTTCAGCATGTTTAATTGCTAAACTCAATTCCAAAAATGATATTCGTGCATAAGGAATCTTTCACCCTGCAGAGATACATTGGGTCACTAATCCAGATGGCACTCTCCACACACACATGGACACTTCTTGGGTATCTTGTTACCATGCTCTCACAATGACAAAATTCCATAATAAGAGAATCTTATATGGAGTAGTACCAAAGGACCCAAAAGTCTGTAGATAGCAGTGGCCACATGAAGATCATTGGGAAATGCCCAGTCCTCTTAATCCTCTTATTGGATATGATGACCCCTACTACCACAACCATGATCTAGATGCTGACGTTGATGAAGAATGTTTCCAAGGAAGAGATGGATAGGACTAGACATTTCTAACACTTAAAGAAAAAAAGGTCCCAGAAACATCTCCAGACATCCCACCCTTTTCTTCAAAAGTCAGAAATATCTACTCCATTGTCAAATGCATATCTGGATGAAGATCAACTCAAAGCCAGGCCCCCTCTTCAGTTTGACAGTTGTCAATCCACTCTCTTATTTGTCAGTCAGAACCCCCACTTCCCTAGACAATTGTCAACAAAGAGTCAGCCCCTACAGTCCTCTCTAGAAGCTCATTATGCTCTGAATGTAAAATATTGCTGTATCATATTGTCTATAAATAGGTTCTTGGTGTCTTTGTAATGGGCAGAGGAAAAGAAACACTTATAGCCCTATAAGCCATTGTAAGATGTTCTTCAAAGTCTCTTATGTCTGATGTAAAAAAGCTGTTGAATCTAATAATATCTCTTAGTTTATTGTATCTTGTGCAGTAAGGCTAGCATTAACTTTCCACACTTTCATTTTGGTGTAGTAAGGCTGGCATTAACTTTCCATGGAAGAAAGGGACTCCCTGTAGCCTCTAGAATTTCACTTCTTGATTCTAGATTCTTGGAATATCAAAATCCAGTCACAAGAACAGTTTAGACCACCTTAAATGAGGGAACAATTTTTGTCACACTTTGTGATGCTCTCAAAGTACAGGTTCAAATTATAAGAGCCTTTCAAGTGCAAGACACATTTGCTGCTACACTGCATTACCAGCTTGCTTATAGACTCCAGAATCAAGCTTTTGACATGACAGTACCAGACATAGCTCAATCCAATGATGCTTTATTGATTCAAGTTGATCCAGGAATGACACCTATGTGTACGTTTATCTTGAGACAAATCAACAGAGAACAGATGACCTCTATCTTTCTAGAATCATGGATTACAAAATATGAGATGCTTCATCAGGCAATTAAGCCAATCCAGTCAAATGATCCTTTCTTTATCAGAAAAACAAATGGTGAGGTTGAGACAAGATTCTTAACAGCTCCACTAGAGAAGAAAGATGTGACAGTCTTTCCAACACAAATTGTAATGCTCCAACCGGTGTCATATGTTTGTGAAGACGGGCTTAAAGTCAAGGCATTTCGAGAAGATAGAAAGCCTTGCAATGAAGGCAAAACACCTTCTAGTCACATAAGGTGGGATATTTGCAATTGTGCTGATTGAGTATCTGCTGGGAAGAAAGAAAAAATCTTCCCAGTAGATACTTAAAGTAAGATATGAAGCAGGAGATCCACAAGTTAACCTCCTTGGAGAACCCTCTAGAAAATTTGATTATTATGTTCTCTATCCTAGAACCAGAAAACAAAAAATCCCTCCTCCTCCTTGTAAAAAAGATCAAGTACAAAATCCTAAACCTCTATTAATCCCATACTACCAAAAAGTCCTTCCCCAAATATCGAAATGTCAACCCTTTCTTACTCGTCAAACCCAAACATAGAAGCCTTTACCTTGCTATATGTTTGACCATACTTTAACTTCTTACTCATAGAATTTTCCTTCTATTGAAAGCTTTGAACATCCCCAAACCAACATAAAACATGTTTGGAAAATCAAAAATCCTGTTAGAACCAACCCAGATGGAACCAAGAGACATGTTTCTTCAGTAGAAGAAACTTTAAACTAGCAAGTAGAAAATGCTGTGGCACAAAACCAAGTCCTTTCAAAGATTCTTGATAATCAACAAATGATGGCTGAGGTGGTTACCCATACCTTCTCATCCTTAAATTCTCTTATTGAAGATTTGAAGAAAAAAAATCAAGACAGTTGAATAGGAATTGGCAACAATAGCATCCACAGTTAAAGACTTGTCTGTCTCTTTTCCTCTAATTGGGCAAAAAGAAAAACAAAGAAAACAGTTGCTACTACAACTCCAATCCATGGAAGGATCATAGAAAGAAGCCACTCAAATTCTCTCAAAGCATGTCCATATGCCCTACCAACCTTGATAGTCACTATATAAAGACTTGTCTATACCTTTAACCTCTCCATTTTCACCAACTTCTCCTTACCAAAACCTCCAACCATTAGCCATGACACATCCTCATCATAACCCTTTTAAACTAAGTGGAATTTTTCCTAGCATAACATATTCAGCACCACCTCAACTAGAACCCAGGCTAGGCCACAAAATGAACCTTCTCCTAAAGAAAAGAAGAACCATTATACCAACCTTCGGATCGAACTGTTGGTGCTTCTTCAAGACCTCAAGATACGAACATGTTGGCTATGGATCATGACCTTCCAAATCCAATTTCATCATTTCTCAAAACCCTCACCCTTGAAGATCCAAGAGAACCTTTTATGCTCCCAGTAATTGATGATACAGACCTAAGTTTTTCAAATCTTGGTCTAGAGGAAGTGTTTATGACAGAACCAAAGGTAGAAGAAGATGATGTTCTGCGTCCCAAACAGCCACCACCACCACCACCACCACCAATTTTTACTCCACCACCCTTTATCCCTGATAACAAAATAAGGTTGACCTATTCATCAACCACAGACTCAAAACATCTGTTCACCATTGATAATACCCCTTCTTCCAGATGGCATGACGAGATTTTTAACATATATTCATGGTGTATAACTGAACTCCAAGCCCCAAATACTGCTATGGCCCAGATCATTGACAAATTTGTTGCAAAAGTCACAGGAAGATTAAGAGAATGGTGGATCAACCTAGGAGAATACAGGCAAAGACAGGTAGCTCAATGCAACACACTAGAAGACTTTTTCACGATCATCCATAATGAATTTCTTGGTTCGGTAATCCATTATACAGAAGTGGCATGAGAAGAATTCTTACTGATGAAGTGTTGCTCATTTGAAAGAAAAGCTTTAGAGATACATTTTGACAGAATGTCCAGGAGATACTACTCTTTTAATGGCATGGATGATGTTAATTCCAAGCATACCTTTTTCAATTCCCTTCCAGAACCACTGGGAGATGAAACTCTCTACATGATGAATCTCCAAAAAATAACTCTGCAGCAAGCTTCCTTGGGTGAAATTTATCATCATGTGCTTATTGTCCTAGAAAAACTCTGCAATCAGAGAAAATTTCTTTTAGAAATTGACAAAGTTCATAGCAAACTCAAAGAAAATTGCAAAAGGAAAGATTTACAGATAAAATGCCATGAGAAAAATTGTGCATGTCCAACAAAATGAAAAGATCTTTTCAAGAAATATTCTTGGAGGAAAGACACTATGCAAGTCAAAAGAAAAACTCTTTCAGGTAGAAAAAATGGAAGTTTCTTAAAAAAAATTAGTTTAAAGGAAAAACTTCAAAAGTTTGTTTTGTATGCAGAAGACCAAGTCATTTTGCAAAAAATTGTTCAAAAAAGGAAAAAAGTAGCTAAGCTTCTTGAGTAAGCACAAATTCATGTAGATGATACTCCTTTCTCAGGTGTAGAATCACTCTTTTCACTTGATGATGACTATTCCCTTCAAGCTTTGGCAGTCATGGCCTATTCCACTTCAGAAGAAGATTCAGATCCAGACAACAGTGCTGATCCAGATCCAGAAATCCAAACCATCTATACATCCTAACCTATTATAGCTCCTCTAACCAACCCCACTCCTATAGCTCAAGTACATATTCTCCTTGACACCTACTCCAAACCCATTCCAATGATAGCCTTGTTTGATACAAGAGCAGCATCAACAATCCTTCATCCCAAAATCTTACCAATGATAGCGTTGACACCCTTCCTTAAGCTCAATGCTTATAAGGCAAGGGTGAGAGGCATCTCTCCCCTATGTGAGATTGGACAAATCTGTGAGGGTAGCATCAACTACTCGGCCCATTCCCAAATCGGACAATACCTAATTGGGGAAAGATTTGCTCCTCCCACAGTACTACACATGATTGGTACACCCTTCCTTAGGGTCAGTTCTTATAAGGCAAGGGTGGGAGGCATCTCTCCCCAAAGTGGAATTGGACAAATCCGTGAGGGTGGCATCAGCTCCTTGGCCCATTCCTAAAGCGGACAATACTTGATTGGGGAAAGATTCATTCCTCCCACAATTCTCATTTCAACGGAAGCTCTTTTTTTTTTTTTTTTTTTTAGCCATTAGACACGTCATCAATTTTCATCCAAAAGATAACGGCAAGAACTAAATTGACACAGTACTGAAAGGTTAAAGACTAAATTAACACAATTGAAAAGTTAGAGATCAAATTGAAACATGGTGTATAAGATAGGAACCAAAAACGTAGTTTACCCTTTTTTTAATTATTAGTCAACTAATGTTTTCTTAACAAAATTATTGAATAGTCATTGGAATGGGAATGGTTAGGAAGATTAATAAGATACAAATGACAATCAATTTGTGAGTTTTAAGTGTTTTTGATGACTTGCTATTGTAATATTCATTTATAGAATAATAATTAAAAATATAGTAATAAATTATAATATAATTAAGGTTTGTAACCAAAAATAGTTTTTTAATTTTTGGCATTTTTTTTTTTTATGTATAGATCCTTCACCTCTGTTTTTTGACATCAAACGTGTGGTTGTTCTTTTTATAGAATAATAATTAAAAATATAGTAATAAATTATAATATAATTAAGGTTTGTAACCAAAAATAGTTGTTTAATTTTTGGCATTTTTTTTATGTATAGATCCTTCACCTCTGTTTTTTTTTTTTTTTTTGACATCAAACGTGTGGTTGTTCTTTTTATTTTCATGTTTTTTTTATTAAGTCTGAAAATTATTAGATGTTTTCAAACATTTTATTTTTTTGGGCTTTGATAAAGAGACACTTGTCACCATTTTGTATATCCACCAGCTTGGAGACTATCTGAACCAAGTTGAAGTCCAGGACTAAGAGCTACCACTATTCGATTTTCAAAAGCTGGCGAGTGCAACAAACAACTGCCATGAATTTAACAAGCATGGGGAAGGTGGATTTGGTCGTGTGTACGGAGTCATAGTTGCTCTTCTAGAGTTTCTTGTCTAATAATTTGAATATCTATCTAGTCAATGATTGGATGTTTGTTTAGAGCATTCACATCCGGTCTCTTAAATGCCATATGTTGATATATTTTACCATCAAAGCACAAAAACACATCGTTACCCGGTCTTGTATACTAAAAAAATTTACAATAGTGCTAAAATACTGTCACAAATTTGTGATGGTATTGTAGCACAATTGTAAAAATAAAATATTCTTTTTTATTCAGTTTCATTCTCTCTGACTCACTTGTCTCCCTCTCTCTTTACTCATCCTCTCTCTTCTCTATTTACTCTTCGTCTCCCTCTTCTCTATTTGTTGGCGTGGAGGGTTGGCTGTCATGGGTGATGGGTTTCTAGATCGGCATGGTGGAGACCGCACGTGAAGATCGGCATTAAAGACCGGCGTTTGGCTTCTTTTGGTTTTTCTGGCCCCACTCTTTTTTCCAATAGTCACATTCCAATCAGTTTCTTTGAATTGGCACGGTGGCGAGGTTGGTGGCGCGGCTGAGATCGGCGTGGTGGCTGGAGGTCAACGCGATGAAGATCAGCATAAAGAACGGTGTTTGTTAGGTTTAGTGGTGTTGGCATGGTGGCCGGTTTTCTGGGTTTGGTGTCCGGCGTTTGGTGGGTTTGTGTGATTCTCTCCTTTGATTCTCACCATGGCTGTGACTGGTTTTTGGATTGTTTGGTTGGGTTGCTATGGGTTTGATGGGTTTTTAGTGGGTACTTGGTGGGTTTTTTTTGTTTTTTTTATATTTTGGATTTTTGGTTCCGGTGGGATTTTGTTGGGCAGAGGGTGGTGGTGGCCTGGTGGTGATTGTGTGTTTAGTTTTTGAGAAAGTGAGGGAAAGGCAAGGACAGAAATGAGAGAGAGAGAGAGAGAGATAGAATTTTATTATTATTTTATTGTATAATTTATTTTATTTTAATTGGTGGCATTGTAAAATAAAAGTTGGGATGTTGGATGTATTATAAAATGGTATTGTATAATAGATAAAATAGCTTTTGAGATGATAAAAGAGAATGGTCTGTGTCGGGGACGTTTTGCAATAAAGACTGAGATTGCAGAAATGAGCCCAAAACTCCCCTTGGGTTCGTTAAATTCATCACTTATTTGGAGAGTCAAGCCCAAAATTCGCAATGTGAGGTACACAAAGGCTAATGATGCTTTATGGAAAGAGAAACCAACACAAAAATGAAAACATAAGAAAGTGTAGAAACTATATATTCATAAGTCAGATGTTTTAGCCCACAGTCACCGAGAGGAAGAAATTGAAGGAGGTCTCGAGCAAGAGAACGAGAGTTCCCCTGTATTAGTACTTTCACCTCCAGGCCTTCAAATCGTCCATACACTGGGTAGCTGACTGGGCTTTTGTGTCAAAGTTTTGGGTTTTTTGTAGGGAAAACGTTGTCTTTCATGTGGGCTGGTGGTGCATATTTATATCAAGTTTTAGGGGATGCTTATAACCAGTTTTTAGTTGGGTGGAAGGCCTTGGACCTTTTAGATGCTATTTCTATGACTTGGTATATTATGTTTTATGCTTAGGGAACAGTTTGGTTGCTTTTTGCATGATTTTGGAAACAAAGTTGTTTTCTCTTCATAGTGTTGTCTCTGGTCTTTGTAGGCCTTGGAAAACTACATTTGGATAGCTGAGTGGGCTAGGCTGTTTAGCCTTTTTATTAGAGTCAGCTATGCCTTGGGGTGGAAAATGGATCTGGGCTGAAAATTAGGGGCACAGTCATCCAGAGCATGGAGCCAAATTTGGGGTGGAAATTTCTGACACTAGACCTCCTTCATAGGCCATAAATGCCCCCAGCATCCTTAGCCCACTTCGTGGCACATACGGGCTGGGCCTATGTAAAGAGTCCAATGGGAACTAACCCACCCACCAAACCATTCCTACTTAATTCCCTAACTGTTTGAATGGGCTTAGGCCTTACAACAAAGCAAAATACACTAATAAGATACATTAGTCGGACCCGCTAAGCAATTGAGCTTAGCTGTTCTATCAAACCATAAAAATTGTCACGAAAATGACTATTAAAAGCCTGTAAATAACAGATGTGAATGCTCTTGTAGAGAAAATTTTAAGATGGGCTAAATATTGGAGTAAAAAGACTTCCCAATTCTTAATTATAATAAAATTATTTTATCTAAATGAACTTCTTTTGAAAAGTTCATGTTCATTCACATTGTAATTTTAATCCTCACTTTCTTTTGTTTCTTTTGTCTAAATTCATTAGATCCACACAAAGAAAAACGGTTAGATTGGAGAAAATGCTTCAACATTATTAAAGGAATTGGTCAAGGTCTGTTCTACCTTCCTTGGGATTCTAGATTAAGAATTATTCATAAAGAACTAAGGCAGATAACATCCTATTGGATAAAGAGCTCAATCCAAGAATTTGCTAGATATAGGCAAGTAACATCACGGTCACTAGCTTATAGTTAGCATATGTGTACTTTCAAATAATCATTTTGTGGTTATATGTAGTATGCAAGATAATCTCAAAACATTTGTCAATATTATTAAAACTGAGTGAATTTTAAAAACCATTAATGCAGATAAGAACATAAATTGTTCGATTACTAGTGAAAATTGTTGTACTTATTTTAGTATTTTGTCTTGATTTGATCACAGGCTACATCGATTGCTTGCATTATGCTTTCGATGTTGTGATATGACTTCATTTCTACAAAGGTTATGAATCCGTTCTACCTCAACAAAGAGGACTTTCTTTTACCTAGTGCATTGAGGGTCATTGCATTAACTAAGCGACGTCCGATTATAGAAGCAACTTGACTACTTTGAGATTGAGTACGACTCAGTTTTTTGGTAATAATTTTGACTTAGTTTGAAAACTATGAAACACAAAAGATGAAAACATGAGAAAATAGTTATTATCCTTTGAAAGAGGATTGAAATAAAATATTTTATTCTCTTTTAAAAAATGATATTTTTTTCCTAGAAACAGTAAAAACTCTTTAATTTTTTTGATCTTATTTTTTTTTCCTTTCTTTTTTTATAGAAATTTTCCCCACCCCTTAAGAGAAAATTTTTCTTAAAGGCTTATGAATCTAATTAAATGGTTAGGATCTTCACAATAATTTTAGGAAAACTTAAATAAAATATGGAAAAATGCCCTCACACTGCCCTGAACTTTGGGGTAGTGGCCTTGACACCACCTTAAACTTTTATTTTAGTCAATTACTGGTATTGGCAAGTCCTAAAACTTAAGAAGTTAGAAATTTAATTTATTTATGGTTTATTCTAGGATAAACCTTTTGTTTATATGTTTGACAAAAGAGTAATATGTGATTGACCTGGTCTGTGGAAATTGATCTTCATGGATATCAAGAAGGGATGTGACAAGATCACTTGGAAGCTTTACATAGATGATTGGTCAACTGTTTTAATTCATGGAGATAAAATCCAAGCAGAAAGTGCAACCTCAACTCAAGTTCCAAAACCCAGTCTCTGATACCACAAACCCATACCCTTTCTCCTTCAACTTCCTCTATATCTCTTTGGAATCACTCTCCCACCTATTCATTGATACTTCATTGTACTCCACGTCACAAAACACAAACACAATCTATTAACCATCCGATACTCCTTCAATCTCCCATTCACGCCACTTGCAAAATAAGATCAAACACCTTTTGAAAATCCGTGTTCATCCCCGCTCCATACTCCTCAGGAAGACACAAACTTCAAGAAATCAAATTGTCTCTCTCTTGTATGAAAAAGATAAAACTGAACCCACAACTCTAGCTCTAGTTTTCCAGCGAGACCATGAACGGCTTGATCGTCAACAAGACTGTGAACTTCAGGCCTCCAGCTCCTACAAGACCATGAATGGTTCCATCTAATCCAATTTTCAATCACCTAGGTTTCTCTCTCTAGATTCAACCCAGGTTTCTCTATGCTCTCAATCATCTCTCAATCATTTGCAATTGGCTTTGGAATTTTTTTTTTTTTTTTTTGTTCACACGCGTGTCACGTGACTAAAACATTAGCACGTGTGAAGTTTAAGTACTAAATTGCCTATATTAAAAGTTTAAAGGGTGTCAAGGCCAATAATTTAAAGATCATGGATTGTGAGGGCATTTTCCCAATAAAATAAAATGAAAAGATTTTTATCTTTTTATTCTTGGTCAAGTAATCGAGCTTTTCTATTTGTGTTGACAAGCTTCTTCCTCATTGAGGGTGAGTGATCAAGTTGTGGGAACCATATCCATCAATGTGCTTACTGTATTATACACATAATATATTTTACTAAATATGCTCTAATAATTAGTTTTCGAAAAAAATAAAACATTAACATTAACTTAAACATAATCCTATGTTATACATTTGAATTAAATTAAATAACTTTTTTTGTTTATTCCATATGTGTATTTTTTTTTTTAATTTTACACACAAATCTTCACTCAAGAGATAGGCAAGTGGTTTTAGGAATTGAACAAAATGATGAGACTAAACCTTCCAAGATTAAGTTTTTGTGCTATTTGATTAAAAACAAAGTTTTATATGCAAGGGTGCTCACACAAGCAATATCACAACTTTCAAGGGTAGTTATAATTTCATATTGCAAAATAACTAGTGTTACTTGGACTATGGTTGCCAAAGCAATATGGATCATAAAATGGAAAAATAAGTGAGACAAATGGTGTTTAATTTTAAGTTACCCCACTTAATAATTGCAAGAAAAAATGGTAGAAATCAGCTAAAGTTGAGTATAGAATTTCCTGTAAGAATTCCGAAATCAAAACCGATTATTACTCAAATCTTGCCCCAAAATTAAATTATAAATGAAATTGAAAACCACCAACTATTATATAATTCTTGAGAGAAAAATTCACCTTAACCTATATTTAACATATAAAGATTTGCTAATCACAACATGTAATCCTATGAAAGCCTCATTTGGACTAGGACAACATGGAAGTAAAATATTTTTATCTTTACAGAATAACGATGGTCCTATTATCTTTTATTTATTATATAAAAAATTTTGGTTGAAAGTAAATTCGCTATTGCAAGCATGTTAGATTATTGTACTTCACATCAAAAAGTAAATGGAAAATTTTTTCATTATACTTGTTGCAAACTTATAGAATATAAATGTATGATACACATATTATACTCTTACGGTTCTTCCTCTAATTCCACATTTCTCTTCCAAAATTTGAAACATACTTTTCTTGAAATATGTCAAATCGTATTCATCGGAGTGCATTATATATGTACAATATTTTACTAAATATGCATTATTAATTATCTATTGAAAAAATTAACATAACCATAAATATAAAATTGTTGTACATATTAAAAGAAATAAATTAAATTTTTTATTGTTTTTTCCATACATGAACATTTTTTTATTTACACATAAATGTTCACTCTAGAGGAAGGTGTTAGGACATATATGTGTTTCACATGTTAGGAACATATGTCACTATTTTATGTAATTGACTAATCCTTTGACAAAATGCGCTTTACTTGTATTTGGGTAGGTTTAGGATGTGTTTAATACTTCAAAAAACCTTGTTTCAAGATCAAGTGTTAAAGCCATGCAAGTCGGTCAAAGAATCAAGTGTGACAGTGCTGCTTATTAAAGCTTGACAACTAGCATCTATTGAGATTTAAAGTGAGCTATTTTAGCCTGAGGCTTGATAGCTGCTCAACAGATAAGGTATCTGTTGAGATTTATGAAGTTCAGTTCTTTAGGACTATTTTTCATCCATTCCGTGATTGTATGTTTGGGCTTTCTTTTCTCACAACCCTAGACATATATAAGGATGATTTTAAGGGCCGTCAAAGGTGGACACAAGTTGCACAAGTATGAAGAAAAATTTGTTCATGCAAACTGTGACTGGAGACAGAGTTTCCATAGTTCATCTTTCTTGTGAAGAAGCTGCTGTGTTTGTACACCGTAGGGTTTTGTGACCAAGAAATTTCATAATCTTCATCGTGTGATGAACTGAAGAACTTTGCAGCCAACATCGATCTCTAGTTGGTGATTCAAGTCACGTACTGGGATCCACGCAATTGGTTAGTCATGTACTGGGAGCCGTGCATTGAAAAGGAAAGATTGTCACTACAGAGCAAGTCCAATTGGGTATTGGGATAAGGGTTCAACTGTAGGTTGGTATAAGGTACTGGGATTCCTTTATTTGTAATCGCTTGTTGTGATAATAGTGGATTCTCAGAAGTGGTGACCTTAAAATCACCCGGTGGGGTTTTTGCCGTGTAAGTTTTCCCTATTCGTAAACAAATCACATGTCAATTTATTTTTTTCTCCATAATTTAGTTATTTGGTAATTTGTTTGTGCTACCATGCGCTTTGCATGTTAATTTGATTAATTAATAAACTTGGGTAATTAATCAATTAATTCATCACAAAGGGTCAATACATTCTTAACCTATTAAGTGGTATCAGAGCAGGAACACTCTAATTAGGTTTTAATCTTTGCTGTGTGATCCATTGACCCCTGTTTGTCATGGATAGAGGACAGTCTCTTATTATACCTCCTATATTTGATGACACTAACTATGCATACTGAAAAGTACACATGAGAGCTTTCTTGCAGTCTTTAGATGAGAAAGTGTGGCAAGCTGTGGAGATAGGCTGGACCAAGCCTACAAAAGTGCCGGCCGACTGGGATGATTCTAAGATCAAGGCAGCAAACTTCAACAGTAGGGCATTGAATGCATTGTTCAGTGTGGTCACAAATGAGGAGTTCAAGAAGATATCCTCCACTGAAACTGCAAAGGAAGCATTGACCATCCTCTAGACAACCTATGAGGGAACCAAGGCTATCAAGGACTCAAAGCTTCAGAGATTAAGATGGAGGAAGATGAGTCGTTTGATGAGTTTTATGTCAAGCTCAAGGACATAGTGAATTCAGCTTTTAATCTTAAGGAAACCATTCCTAAACCCAAGATTATAAGAAAGGTGCTCAGATCTCTACCTGAAAGATTTCATGCCAAGATCACCGTAATTGAGGAGTTAAAGGATATTGATAAAATTCCTTTGACAGAACTGGTTAACAACTTGCAAACCTATAAATTATGGTTGACAAGGATCGGGAAAACGAGCAAGAGTAAGAGCATGGCATTGAAGGCCAAGAGCAGTGATACAGATGAGTCTTCTGATGATGAAGATTCTAAGATGAAGTCTTACATCACCAAGCAATTCAAGAAATTCATGAAGAATGCCAATGCAAAGGGCTTTGACAAGACCGTAAACTATCAAGTTCTTCTCAGTCTAAGAGCCAAGACAAAGGGAAGAAGGATTCTAGAGATGGCAATCAGTACACTATTCCCTCAGGACCCAAGTGTTTCGGGTGTCAAGGTTTTGGACATATGAAATAGGAGTGCCCCACATATCTCAAGAGCGTTGGGAAGAGCAAGGCGTTTACTGCTACATTAAGTGACACTGAGCCTGAGGATAATTCTAACAATAAAGATGATGGAATCCTAAATGGTTTTACTACCATTGTCAATCCTACTAGGGGGATTGTTGAAGATGTGGATGAAGAAGAGGACTTGGTTGATTCTAAGTTCGAGAAGATGGATAATCAAGATGATATCCATACAGCCTATGAGAAATTGTACAAGGTTTCTAAGAAGCATGAGAAACTATATAGGTTAGCCACCAAGAAGCTCAGTGACCTAGAGCTTGATTGAGAAGAGCTTTCCACAAAATTTGATGAAGCCAATCAGACTATTGGAGCATTGAGGTTTGAGAACAACTTCTTGGCTAAAAAGACTAAGAAGCTTGAGGCAGAACTGTTACAAGTCAAAGCTCAGCTGGAGAGGACTTCAAGTGCAAACCTTGATGAGATGCTCAGTCTATAGAAATCTGCTTTCGACAGAACTGGTTTAGAGTATGATTTCTCTTCTTCTAATATTGCTTCTTCTAGTACTACTGTTTTTGTTCCTCCTGCTAATAATATTGATGTTAAAAATGAATTAGCTAGTAAGAACATAAACAAGGGCAAATCTATCTTAGGAGCACCCCCTAAGTAGGATAGGAAAGAAGCTAAAAACTCTAGGGCTAAGAAGGCTAACTCTCAAAAGCTTAAACAGAAGAAGTAGCATCTCTGTCATCACTGTGGGGCAGCCAGTCATACTTGACCTAATTGCTATAAGTGATTAGCCAATCAACAAAGCAACGGCATGATCACATCTGGAAACCAGAATCAGTTTCCATCCTCCTTTTCTCCCTTAGGAGATCTTCTTAAAGCTCTCATGTTCCTTTCGAACTTGAATGATTTCAATTCTTCCCCTTCACCACATGTTCAAGGGTTTGCACAAAGGAAAGGTTCCTCCAAGGTGTGGAATGAAAAAGGCTTGAAGTGATTTAGTCACTTTTCTCTCTCCCTCTGTGTTTTTTATTGCATTACTTGTGTGTTTTTCCTTTGTGTTTTTAAGTCAATCTAGTTTTATGCATTGCTTTGTTTTGTTTAACATTTTTTTTTTTTGTTAGTTTTTAGTTTTATTTTATTTTGTTTCTCATATAACAAAATTGAAAATTTGAAAAATACAAAAACAATGTGTGTTTGTGTGCATTGATACTTGTATACCTTGGATGGCCATTGAAACAAAGTTTTCTAAACTTTGTATCTTTTGTAGCTTAGATGAGCATCTCTATTTACAACTAAACAAATGAGCTTTGTAGTTCATGTTTGTGATGAGTAAGATTAAGTAATCTCTTGTATTTAACACTTATATCACTCTTTTTGACCGGAAGGACTAAAAAATCTTAAAAGAAAGACATAAATAATCATCTCACCACTATTGCCCACCAATCATGAAATGACATCCGTATGCTTCGGCATAGCAAAAGTGCAATGTCAAATGCTTAACATCATTGGGTATTTCTTTCTCTTATATGCCCATGCATGATTGCAAGTGTATATTCTAGGAGATGTGGGAATTATAGGATGTATCTCGAAGGTGATAGTCCCCATCAAACAGTTATGATTGTTTGTGAGTTAAAGTTATTTTCTCATATCTCAAATCGTCATAACATGTATACACTTATGCAATTTTACGATGTTTTTTACACACAACACTCAATATTCTTTGCTACTCTTGATACATATGCAGGTACAATGTGACTTGGCCATCACAAGGTTTGCATGTGTTAATGTGTGCTCACTAAGCTGTCTTGACTTGTTTTTGAAATATAAAATTCTTTAGAATTGTTTAGTGTGTGTGTGTGTGTGTGTGGTTTTGGGATCTTTTTGCTTAACATTTTTTTGGTAGGAGATGATTTTGAGAGTTCAAAATTTTGTTTGAATCCTTGGTTGAGTTGCATAGTTGATTGCATTGAAGTCTGTATTTTTCACTTCTTGAAAAAATGTTTTTAAGCAATCTCAATAGCTTCTCGACACCTCTTGACACCTAGCTTATCTATCGAGCTCTTCAGCTACTTTTTATCGCAATCTCGACACCTCTCGATAGCTATGTCGATCGATCGAGAAACTTTCTGTCTCCTCGATAGCTCCTCGACAGATCCTCAATCCATCAAGCTTCACCTTGATTTGGACACCTCAGGACACCTGCTCGATAGATGCATCTGTTGACCCTACTTGATCTCAACACCTCTCGACACCTCTCAATCTGTCGAGAATTACTAAGCTTCTATATATAGGGTCAATGCGATACGGACTTCACTTTCCTCGATCTCTCTCGATTGCTCTCAATCGTTTCACCTCCCAAATACACTTTTCTCTCTCCAACCCTCTTCTTCAAGGATTTTTTCGACTAGATTAAGTTTTTCTTCACTTGGTAAGGGTCCTAATCCTTCTTTTTCATGCATTTCATCTTTTATGACCTAACTTTTGGGTTTGATGAAAAATTTGGGGTTTTTCAAAACCTAAGAGGTTTTCGCAAAATTTTTGGGATGAGTATTGTGTTTTTAACCTCAAAACTTCAAGCATTGCATCTCATTTGCATTGTAACAATGTTTCATGCATTCTTAGATGTGTGTTTGCTTTGTCGCAAATATGTGTGCTGGTAGGATTGGATTGGGCTGAGCCTATGATGTTTTTACTATTGCATATCATATGCACATGCGTTTTCATGCATACATTCTTTACATTCTCTATATTCTTATATATTGAACTGGTTTGGGACTTTTCTAATTGTCTCTTTCTCCCTCTCTCCCTTCTATTTGTGTTAGTCTACTTCTATGGCACCCAAACATAAATCTACTCCGTCCCAGAACCTTCTTTGTTCCAGGGCATCCACTTCTTCTGATTCTATTCCTTCTTCTATTCAGTTCATGATGAGTAAGCCCAAAAGGACTTTTTGGAGAACTTTTCTCGACAAGTAAGCCCAAGTCATTTTATCGGACTTCTGCGACATTGACCTACCCACTGTCATTCATAGTAGGGGTTGGGAGTCACTGTGTGACGTCCCAATCACTTCTCCATCCGTGCTGATCCAGGAGTTCTACTACAACATGCATGGATTGGTTTATTCAGTACCACTTTTTGTTACTCGCATTTGAGGTACACGCATTGTTGTCACACCAAATATTGTATCTAAAGCGCTCCGTGTCCCGAGGGTAGAGCATCCTAACTATCTCGGCTATGAGCATCTGAGGAAAGTGTCCAAGGACGAGTTTATGTCTGCGTTCTGTGAGCGTCCCTCTGATTGGGGCGAGCGTCAGGTCACTCTATGTTCGGCCTTTGCTAAAGGCCCTAGGATCATGAACATGGTTATGACTTTTGTTTTGCATCCTCTTTCTCATTATAACTCTATTATCGAGCCCCGTGCTTGATTTTTGTTTTCTCTTTTAAAGCATCTCACTATAGATTTTCTCTCTCATTCCATTCTTTCTATCATAGATGTGTATAGGGATTCGGCGACCTATGATAAGCCCATCTTCCCTTCAGCTGTCATGAGGATTTTATGCCATTTTTTTTCCCTTTCTTGCTTCCGACCACTTCTCCGTTATAAGTGTCATAGACGCCGCTACCGTTAAATGGAGTGAGGCCTAGCTACAATCGAGGCGGTTCGGTACGGCAGCTCCTCCCACTTCTTCAGCTCAATCCAAATCTGTTCCCTCTTCTTCTTCGTGCAATGTGACTCTCAAGGACATCATGGCGCAGCTTCAGCGCATGGATGCTCGCCTCGACACTCTCAATGATGAGTTATGTCAGGTGAACACCCATATTGGTCGTATTGCACGACACCAAGCGATCATGGGTGGCTTCGTTCCTTCTCCTCCACCTACTCTAGAGGCTTCTAACAATGAGGATGATGGAGATGCTAGCTCTTCCAGTGCTGACAAGATTTCTACTTGACACTCTTACCCTTTGTCACTCATGACAAAAAGGGAGAGTAGTTTTGGTTATATGAGAGTAGTCATAGTTAGAAGGAGAGTTAGTATAGGAGATTTTTGTTAGGGCGAGTTTTGATATTAAGGGATATAGTGAGGATTTTATGTATCTTTCTAGTGAGGATTTTATGTATCTTTTTCTTTTCTTTCCTTTTTAGATGCATTTATCTCTTGTACATGGGTCTTGTGACCATTTTGACATACATTGTACTTATATTCTTTACCTATTAATGTATGTTTTTCACCTACCCTTACATGTGTTGTATCTTTTCTCTCTTTATGCACATGCTTCTTATACATTGTATGCAATCTATTATTTCTGTTTCACACTAAGATGCCTTGATGACTTTTGTTTAAAGTGTTTCAGAAATACAGGTTGTCAAAGTCTTCTTTCCATAAACTCTCTTCTTGCAATTTTTTTCAAAAGTTTGTGTTAGGATAGATTTTATTGTATTCAACAAGTGAGTATGAGTTGTGGTTTTATCACGGATTGCCAAAGGGGGAGATTGTTAGGACATATGTGTTTCGCATATTAGGAACATATGTCACTATTTATGTAATTGGCTAATCCTTTGACAAAACGCACTTTACTTGTATTTGGGTAGATCTAGGACGTGTTTAATACTTCAAGAAATCTTGTTTCAAGATCAAGTGTTAAAGCCATACAAGTATGTCCAAGAATCAAGTGTGAAAGTGCTGCTCATTATAGCTCGACAGCAAGCACCTATCGAGATTTAAAGAGAGTGGTTTCAGCCCGAGGCTCGATAGCTGCTAGATTGATAGGGTATTTGTCGAGGTTTATGAAGTTCAGTTTTCCAGGACTGTTTTTCATCCATTCCGTGATTATATGTTTGGGCTTTCTTTTCTCACAATCCTAGATATATATATATATATATATAAGGTTAATTTTAAGGGGCGTCAAAGGTGGACACAAGTTGCACAAGTGTGGAGAAAAGTTTGTTCTTGCGAATTGTGACCGAAGACAGAGTTTGCCCTAATTCATCTTTCTTGTGAATAAGCTGTTGTGTTTGTACACCGTAGGGTTTTGTGACCAAGCAACTTCATGATCTTCATCGTGTGATGAATTGAAGAACTTTGCAGCCAACATCCTTCTCTAGTTGGTGATTCAAGTTGCGTATTGGGATCTGCGCAATTGGTTAGTCACGTACTGGAAGCCGTGCATTGAAAATGAGAGATTGTCTCTATAGAACAAGTACAATTGGGTATTGGGGTAAGGGTTCAACTGTAGGTTGGTATAAGGTACTGAGATTCCTTTACATGTAACCGCTTGTTGTGATAATAGTGAATTCTCGGGAGTGGTGACCTTAAAATCACCCAGTGGGGGTTTTTGCCGTGTAAGTTTTCCTCATTTGTAAACAAATCACCATGTTAATTTATTTTCCACTGCATAATTTAGTTATTTGGTGATTTGTTTGTGCTACCACGCGCTTTGCATGTTAATTTGATTAATTAATAAACTTGAGTAATTAATCAATTAATTCATCACAAGAGGTCAATACATTCTTGGCCTATCAGAAAGCAAGTGGTTTAATGAACTAAGAAAAATTGGTGTTAAAAAAAAAAAAAAAAACAAAGATTTTTATAAGGTTGTAAGTAATGTCACAACTTTGAGATGTACCAATATAATCTCTTATTGCAAACCACTTCTCTTGTGCTTGTTTGGGTGTTTGGAGATCACTTAGGCACACAACTCATTAATATTGGACTTAGTATGGAAAACCACCAACCTTTTAAAAAAAATTGATAGAAAGGGAAAAAAAATACTTTTATTGAATACCTTAAGCTTTTTAGAGGGAGCCATGGTATTATTTCGTGACTACTCAACGTGCAGTTTTACCAGCTCAAAGAATAAGATTTGAGAACAAGAGTGGCATCAATTTGCGAGGTGAAGGATTTTTTTATTTATTCTAAATTGAAGCAAATATTACAAGAGAGAGGAAAATCCAAATGAAAGGGGATAAGAGTATAAATATTTTTTCTAGCCATGGAAATAATATATATTACTTTGTTTCTAATGTCATTTTATTATTAAAACTTCTGGGCTGACATAGCATTATAAATTTTCGTTGGCAGGCCTCCTCTATAAAGGGAATAAAGTGCGTATATATTAATTTTGGACAAAATTAAATCATTTGTGAGTGTATATGTGATTTATAAGTAAAGTAATTGTTAGGTTCTAAAAGTTTAGAACAATTGGCAAATCGTGAACACAAACTTGTCTAGATATAGATCTTAGAGTCTATAGGTTTTATTAGACAATGCTCAAGGTGATTCAAGTCAAGGTTCAAGAACAAGTAAGCTACAGAAAGAAGAATTCAGAAATTGCCTGGTTCGACTGATTGAGAAACAGGCTTGACCAATCGAGAATCGTATTTGCAGAATTTTAAGTTGGCCCAAACGGTAGTTCTAGCCCATTAAGGATTATGATTTCAGATCTACTTCTCCCACTATATAAAGGAAACCATAAGCACATTTTTATAAGGCTTTTTAGAGAGAGAAGAGTGTGCCTCTTTTGTATTTAGGGTTTTGTTCCTAAAAAGCTCTCTTATATCTTCTACCGGTATTGTTCCTTGAAGAATCTCAAGATCCGGTATTGTTGAAGTTGCTGCCTTCTTTAATCATCAAAGGTGCTGATGATCTAAATCTTCAAGGGTGGTCTTGGAGTCACAAACAGGAGAGTTTGTGTTGCTAAACCTTTGAGTGGGATCTCAAAGTCACAAGCGTGGGTGTTTGTGTTTTGCAAAGGTCAAGGAAAGAAGTAGTCCGTGGACTCGGAGCTGTCACGTGGTCGTGGTAGTAAGTTTTCTACTCGAGGTAACAATAGGATATTAGTGGTCTAAGTCGCTATTGTACAAACTTCAATTCTTTCTAGTAGATTTGTTATTTTACCTTGATGATAGCTAGGTTAAATCCTCCCCAGATTTTTTACCGGTTTGGTTTTTCTAGGTCATCATATCGTTGTGTTATTTATTTTTTCGTTGCTTTTCATGATATGATTGTTATTGTTTTAACCTAGATCTGAATAATAAACCTAAGTATTCACTTGGTTAATTGATTAGGTTAAACAATCTAGTTTACAGGGGTCTAAAATTCTTACAGTAATTTTATGAAATTTAAAATGTAATTCTATAGTAGGTTTTTTTTTTTTTAAATATAATTTGATATTTACATTAGTGAAGGGGAGATTTAAACCCAGATTCTATGCTAGCTTTGCGTCTTGTGTAAATTTTTATCCTCATCCCCTCATTCATTATCAATAGCCAATGTCCCGCGTGATGCCCAAATACTTTGTAAGTACATTTTGAAATAAATTTTAACTATTTTTAATTGCCTATATACAATACTAATGATATAATTTTAGGGGAATTATCTTTAGTTATAGTTTATCACTAAGAGGAGGAAAAAATAACAAAATTAAGCATATGAGTATATTGCCCAATGAATTCACAATTATTTAAGTAAATATGTTGATAAGATAAGTAATATTATCCATCACATTAGAAGGTACACATAAAAACAAACATATCTAAACCTTACAATTAAGCAATAAAACTACAAATATATGTCTGAAAAATCAAAGAATCTGAATTATAAGAGCTAGCAAAAAATTACCTAGGGATCAAACAATAAAATTACAAACAAATATATATATCTGAAAAATTGAAGAATGTCAATTATATGAGCAACAAAAACTTACCTAGCGTGAATGATTTTGATGCTGGTTATATTAGTTGGTTGGGACCAATTGTAGGCAATCAAATTCTATTCCATTAAGCCATAAACAACATGTCACGTCCCAAACCCAAAAGAGTCCAAAGCATGAAAAACCGAGCCTTCAAGAGGGACTGAACGGGATTTTTCTTTTTTCTTTTTCTTTCCATTTGATAAAGTAAATAAATATATTGACCTCTCCACAATACAAGTCAGAGCTCTATGACACATTTACAAGAAATACAATCTACAAATCATGTGCCTCCAAATATAGTTAACAATCTAACACTCCAAATAAAATAAACATAAAGTCACGATCCTTTCTAAGGTACACAACCTCAACAGAAAATCTAGTCCTACCACACCCAAGGCTAACAAACCTCATGAGCCCAATCTCTAGTAGTATTAGCTATGGCCTCGATAAATTTAGTAAGTTAATTCACCAACAATTTATAGCACGAATCTCCCACTTAGCATGGTACTTCAATCACCACCAATAAACTAAGCTCCATACCAGACATATAGCCAATTTATTTGTAAAACTGTTGGAGAGTTGGATAAGCTAAAGCCCAGTAAGTAGCAAAATTAATGGGAGTGGGGAAAATGCAAGTTTCATGATAATGAGTATTTTACAAAACATGCTATAATTTGGGAATTTTCATTTAATTTATGCAAAAAAAAATTTCATTAAAAACATGACAAGAATGATAGAAGTAATATAGCACTAAGCTCCCCAAAATTACTATGAAACTATATCTTATTTACTGTGAGCCATAAAAATATCCAATACCATTTCAAAACTAGAACCTTCACCCAAGGTGCCACAAAGATGGAAATGTCATCAAGACATCATACTGCCACAGACAGGTCAAAGCCCAAACACACTAGCATGATATGTACCTCTTTTGGCATGTGGTCTATCGGCCCTCAAAGATTTACCTATTCCCCCCTCCCCCTCCCCCTCCCCCATGGGTTGTAAGGGATAATGCGCCATGTAGTACTTCTTTTGTATGTGGTCTCTTGACCCTGCCTAGCCTCACCGACACACTCAAGGATTTACCTTTTCTTCCCATGGGCAGCAAGGAATGACTCGTCACATAGTACCCCTTTTGTATGTGGTCTTTTGGCCCTATAGGCAGCAGCCATACTCACACACTCAAGGATTTATTTGTGTCATGCAAAGTGGGAGTCTCCAACCTAGATTGTCATCACAAAGATGGGATAATCACACGTCACAAAGACGGGGTAATCACCAATATCATAGCACAAGGGCAAACCTATATCAAAAGCTCACAAGTTAAATGTATTCAATATACATAGTTTTCTTCCAAGTAGTTTCATAAAATATTTCAATAACCAAATATCCAAAATATTCTCAAAATCCTCAAAACCATTTCTTGTCAAAAATGTTTTGCATCAACTTTCCCAATTATCAAAGCATCTTTAAATTTTGCAAATAATGCAATAAATCCATAAAATCCATTCTCAAAAATTTAATAAAAAATTCTAGTCTTTTCCATGCTAACAAATCATGCATTTCCCCACATGTAATATCAAATATGATGCCCTTTTCATGAATAATCACATGCATTAAGGTTACAACACAGCGTTCTTTAGGAAAATATAGTTTCAATAAACAATTTCCCAAAATTTGTTTAACCCAAAACAAAATTTTATGCAATATGATTATTTTTCTAAAAATGCCATTAAGAAGCTACTTACCTCGAAAAACCAACCGATTTTACCTCAACCGGGCATGACAAAATCAACCAATCCCCTCACTAGGTCCATCCCCAAGAATCTCGAAACCTAGAAACATAAGGATCAAGCCTATTAATAACAAGTGTTATCACAAAGTTTACCATCACATTTGTCTCCAAAATCGAAAAGGATCCCCTAAATCAAATCAAAGGCACTAAAGCCTAACTTGCCCAACCTAAGACAAGTACCCATTCCCAAACGGGAACCAAACAAGTATACAAACTCATAGTGCCACAACACAAAACCAAAGCATTTTAATTCTCCACTGCAAGTAATGTGTAAATATAAACATAACATAAAACACATCAATTCAAAATAGAGGTAGCATATCTCATGAGTTTCCCTCTTGAGCACTAAATAATTAAGCGAAACCACTATTAAAATTTAACTAAGTAAAACACATGCCGAAGAAAGCACATGAATTTACAAGCCAATTCATTCAACAAAGATTTGAAGTAAATTTCACAAAATCTCAACGTTTTCATCGCACTTTCAGATTCAATACATAGTAGGCCATCCATTTTTGTAAAAATCGTTTGGTTTATGAAAATTTATTCGATTAAGTTGAAATTAAATAGGGACAAGCTCTTTTATGTGTAGTATGTACCATAAAAAATTCAGCTAAAAATTGTTTTTCTATAATTTATTAAAAATCACGCATTGCAGCTGACTTAAATATGTCCCTAACAGCTTTAGAATCCAAAAGAAAATTGCTATAGTCTTAGTACTAGCCCAACTACTTTGAGACTTCAAGACCGCAATCATTGTTGCTTCATATAACCTTCCAATCATTTTGTACATGGGCTATCACCCTTTCACATATGGTCATAAGAATCATGATTTATAATCAACGGAATAGCAAAGTCCATTTGTGGCATCCAGCAATCAAAAGGTTACTAAAGTATTGTTATATAAATAGATTAAGAACCACCAAAGTAACTTAGCATAGCCAAAAACAAATGGACTAATAGCAAGAATTAATCTTAGGAGTAGGAGTAGAACTGTGAAGAGATTTCTTACCAAAATCTTTAACCCAAAAGCTTTCACCACAAAAAGAAAAATGAAAGGGGCCACGGGTTTGTGTGAGCAATGAGAGATGAAAGACCCCTTATTTTCATTGTTTGAATCTAAGTGTCCAATTTGGTAATGAAGCGAAGTGTGAAAATCAGAGAGAGAGAGAGAGAGAGAGAGAGAGAGAGAGAGAGAGAGAGAGAGAGGAGTAGACATGGCAAAACAGGTCAAAATTTTCTAACTTGACCTAAACCCCATTTTTTTGACCTGAAGCAAAAACGGGTTGACTTGTGACTCGAACAGTGTTTTTTACAGGTCAACCCGACCCGAATCTGAACTCGCGACCCTACCTGAACCTGAACAATTTTTTAAAACTTTTTGTTAGGTTCTAAAAGCTTAGAATAATTGGCAAATCGTGAGCACACAAGAACATACAAGCTGCAGAAAGAAGATTTCAGAATCTGCCTGGTTCGATCGATCGAAAAACAGGCTCGACCGATCGAGAATCGTATCTGCAGAATTTTAAGTTGGCCCAAACAGCAGTTCTAGCCCATTAAGGATTAGGGTTTCAGATCTACTTCTCCCACTATATAAAGGAAACCCTAAGCACATTTTTTACAAGGCTTTTTAGAGAGAGAAGAGTGTGCCTCTTTTGTTTTTTTGGATTTTGTTCCTAAAACCTCTCTTATTACTTCTACCGGTGTTGTTCCTTGAAGAATCTCAAGATCCGGTATTGCTGAAGTTGCTGCCTTCTCTAGTTATCAAAGGTGCTGATGATCTAAACCTTCAAGGGTGGTCTTGGAGTCACAAACAGGTGAGTTTGTATTGCTAAACCTTTGAGTGGGATCTCAAAGTCACAAACGTGGGTGTTTGTGTTTTGCAAAAAATAAAGAAAGAAGGAGTCCGTGGATCTCGGAGCTGTCACATAGTCGTGGTAGTAAGTTTCCTACACTTGGGTAGCAATAGGATGTTAGTGGTCTAAGTCTTATTGTATAAATTTCGATTCTTTCATAGTGGATTCAGTTTACCTTGAGGATAGCTAGGTCAAATCCTCCCCAAATTTTTACCGGTGTGGTTTCCTGGGTCATCATATCTTTGTGTTATTTATTTTCCGCTGCTTTGTTGTTTTTGCTTATTTGTGTTAACCTAGATTTAATTAAATTACCTAAGTTATCACTTAGCTAATTTATTAGGTTAATCTGTTGGGTTTAAGGGGTCTAAACGAACTGACAAGTGGTATCAGAGCGGGTAACTCTTTTGTTTTAGATCTTTTGATCTAAGAGTTAATCATTGATCCCTGTTATCATGGATAATTTTAAGTACCTTACTGTTTTTGATTGTGATGATTTGAATAAGAAGGACACTGCTGTTTCTGTTGATCTTTTTGATGCCTGTGAAACTCTTCGTAAGGAATTATTGAAAACTATGAGAATTGCTAAGAAATTCAAGGAAGAGTTAAAATTGGCTAATCTTGAAAAAGAGGAATTGGTTGTTAGATTAGATAAATCTAATAAAAATAATGAATTTTTGAGAAATCAAATTTCCTCTCAAGATGAGAAGATGAAAAGCTTGGAACAAGAGTTAGTTGAATCTAAGGCTAAAATTGAAAATTTGACTAGTACCAAGCCTGCTGTTGTTAACAGAAGTGTTTCTGTTTCTCTTAAGCCTAAAGCTGAAAAAGTTTATGTTCCTCCTTTCAAGAGGAATAATAAAGAAAAAGGCTTATTTTGCTAAGTTAGACAAAGGTAAAAGTTCTGATGTTAACGCTGAAGTTTCTAAACCTAAGTCTAAACCTACTGTTAGAGAGCATAATAAATCTGTTTTTGTGCCTACCTGTCACTATTGTGGTGTTGTTGGTCATATTAGACCAAATTGTTCTTTGTTGAGGCAAAAACCAAAATCTGAGACTAGATTTGCTGTTAGGAATACTGATATTCCTAAACTTGTTCCTGTTTGTCACTTTTGTGGTGTCTCTGGTCACATTCGTCCTAATTGTCATAAATTGAAATTTAAACATTCTGTTTTTCAATCTAGGATATGTGATGATATTTCTCCTGCCATAAGTCCAAATAAATTATTTCATATGCTTTTGAAAAATTTAAGCTTGTTGGCTTGTGAAAGGAAATTGCAGGATTTTAGTCTTTCTCAGAAGATTGGTGTAATTCCTCAAATACACTCTGCTTAACATGGATTTTCACCTACAAAGCGAAGTCTCGTGCTATATGGGTGAGAAAAGATTCTCTAAGGTGAGTGTTGTCGACTTGTCCCTGATTTAATTCTTTCAATTATTTGTGGACATATTTTGTTTCTGTTTTTGGTTGTTTTATTTTTTTAGGTTATTTTTATTTAAAAAAAATCCAAAAACATTGAAAATTTTCAAAAAGACAAAAATATTTTATTTTGTGTCTAGTTTTATTTTTTCTTGAGGATTACATGAATTGTGATATCTCTCTCTTGATTTAGAACATGCTTGACATTGTGGAGAAACTTGAATAGTTTATGTTATATAAGTGCTAAGCTTTTTCTGATTTTGTGTGAGTATGTACTAGTTTGTACATGTACTCAAAGGTTAATTAAGGAATTGTTATTTCTTGTTTGTGTACCCTCTATAGCTTGGTTAAGCACTGTCATGCATTGCATTTGCATTTTTTTAAATTATTTAGCATAAAGTGTGCTTTTTAGTTTTGGTCATAAATTTTTTTTAACCAAAAAGATTTTTGTGTTGTGTATTACATATCATGGATTTGTAATCAAGGTTGGGCATATTATCTTTACATAACATGTTTATGTACTTTGTTTAGCTTGGATGAGCTTCTTTATTGCACTTTACTAGTTTAAGCTTTGTAGTGCATGTTGTGTGGGAAGATGTTTATAGTTTTTGATCACTTTGTCTTGATCTTGAAGTCACATGCCTTTGTCTGTCGGACTTGAACTTAATGAGAAATGCATAAATAACCATCTCACCACTGTTTACTAGCCAATCATGAACACCTTAGTGCATATCATAAGATTTTGTGCTCGAGAAAGTGTAGCACATGCACAAAAAGAACATAAGATGTAGTCTCGAATTAAATGTTAAAATTGGTGTGTACATTATTGGGCTATAATTAATTCAAATTAAATAAAATTGGTGTGTACATTATGAGGCAAATCAAGAAACTTACATGATTGCAAGCTTTTATTCTAGGAGATGTGGGAGTTATAGGATGTAACTCTTTAGGTGATAGTCTCTTTCAAATTTATGTGATGAATTTTGTAGACTTTGTGATTGATTACTATTCACATATCCCCTCACATGTCTCTCAAGCTTTTGCTAGGTGCACACACTACACAAAGTTACTCTTTGCTAAACTTTGTACATGTTATTGTGTGTGATTTTGTTGTGGCCATCCAAGATTATATGTTCCTTGATTTTGATGCAAAATTTGAGTTTTGAGGACAAATTGGTTGATAACCTTGTTCTTGAGAGATCTGGGTTGTATTCATGTGTTTTTGAAAAACTTTTAGTCTCATACTCATGCATTTCATTCATGAAATATTGTGCTTTGAGGAGTTACTACATTAAATTGCTTTGTTTTTCAAAAATTTGAGTTTTCCAGAATTTCAACCGATCGAATCTGTCTCTCGACCGATCGAAATTGCGATTAAAATTTTTGGTTTGATTCTGTCTGACTCGATTGGTATTCGATCGATGCTCGATCGATCGAAACTGAAAAATTTTCAGTTTTTAGAGTTTTTGACCAAATTTTTTTTCATGCATCATTTATGGTTAGAATTCACATGAGTTGCATTGTTTTTGTATCCATCTTGCAGTTTTACAATCATGGCTCTCATTGTTTTCACACATAACATGCATACACTTTACTAAATTGGGTACTCAACTTGAATTAAAAATTGATTGATTAATTTTTTGAGTCCTTTGTACATTTTAGTCTATGCTATTTTTCTTGATGTGTGAATCGCAGAAAATATTTTTCTTAAGAGATATGATGGATAATCAATGTGCAAATATTTTCTCTACTCATGCAACTGTTTATGGGTCACATAGTGTCAAGTTTGCATTTATTGAAAGAGAGAATATTTTTCTTCATGTGTTTCCTCAACTCAATTTTTTTTTGTTTGTGTGTCCCCACCTCCTAAATTTTCCCCAAAACTGTTTTTCCCAAAACTTGTTTTGTTTTTCCTATTTTTATAGGGGGAGAAAAGTTTTTTTTTTTTACCTTTGTTGTTCATAGGGGGAGTTGTTGCTCTTTATAGGGGGAGTTATTTTTTTATATAGAGCTAATCTGTTTTATGTTCCCTTGGTTCTCTTTTTTCTCTCATGTTTACTGTCACTTTACTCTTTGTTTGAGTTGTATTTGTCAATACGTGACAAAAAGGGAGAGAAATAGATGAAATGTGGGAATCTTGTTTGTGTTGTTTAGGGGGAGAATATAAAAACTTTTTGATGTATCTAACTTAGGGGGAGAGTTAGAATTTACTTTTGTTTTTATATTATGTTTCATATTATTGTTTATATGTCTTTCTTTCCACACATGCGGTGATGTGTTTGTTGAGTGTTTCAGGAAAGACAGGTGCATTCTGATCAAGACCTTCTACCTCTTCTTGGCAACTTCTAGGTTAAGAGTCTTAGATTGGGATTTATGATGTAATTGGACATTTTATTATTTTGGGTTGTTCTTGTATTTTAACATTTCATATTGTATGAAAGTTTTGTCACGAATTACCAAAGGGGGAGATTGTTAGGTTCTAAAAGCTTAGAATAATTGGCAAATCGTGAGCACACAAGAACATACAAGCTGCAGAAAGAAGATTTCAGAATCTGCCTGGTTCGATCGATCGAAAAACAGGCTCGACCGATCGAGAATCGTATTTGCAGAATTTTAAGTTGGCCCAAACAGCAGTTCTAGCCCATTAAGGATTAGGGTTTCAGATCTACTTCTCCCACTATATAAAGGAAACTCTAAGCACGTTTTTTACAAGGCTTTTTAGAGAGAGAAGAGTGTGCCTCTTTTGTTTTTTTGGGTTTTGTTCCTAAAACCTCTCTTATTACTTCTACCGGTGTTGTTCCTTGAAGAATCTCAAGATCCGATATTGCTGAAGTTGCTGCCTTCTCTAGTTATCAAAGGTGCTGATGATTTAAACCTTCAAGGGTGGTCTTGGAGTCACAAACAGGTGAGTTTGTGTTGCTAAACCTTTGAGTGGGATCTCAAAGTCACAAATGTGGGTGTTTGTGTTTTGCAAAAAATAAAGAAAGAAGGAGTCCGTGGATCTCGGAGCTGTCACGTGGTCGTGGTAGTAAGTTTCCTACACTTGGGTAGCAATAGGATGTTAGTGGTCTAAGTCTTATTGTGTAAACTTCGATTCTTTCATAGTGGATTCAGTTTACCTTGAGGATAGCTAGGTCAAATCCTCCCCAGGTTTTTACCGGTGTGGTTTCCTGGGTCATCATATCTTTGTGTTATTTATTTTCCGCTGCTTTGTTGTTTTTGCTTATTTGTGTTAACCTAGATTTAATTAAATTACCTAAGTTATCACTTGGCTAATTTATTAGGTTAATCTGTTGGGTTTAAGGGGTCTAAACGAACTGACACTTTTTTTTTTGGTAAAAAAATTGTAAAATTAAAAAAATATTGGTTTAATTGTTTGTTATGAGTTTTAAGGAAACAATTGAGATATTTACATAACTACATGCAAATTAATTGAAAGATGAATGGTTGAGCATTCTGTAATGACTAAAGATTTTTAGATATCAAATAGACAAATAGCAAAGTACATGCCAAGATAATCTGGTTACAGTAGAGTTAAAAACATAGATTTAAAATTGTAGAAATGTGTGAGAACCATTCACAAGTTTGAAAATAGTGAAGTCAAAGTTTCAAATTAGCATTAATTATGAATGTTTAAACGTATTTTTTAACAATATATGTCCAAAATAATAAGCTTTTCAAAATAAATTATGATATTTCCTAGAATATTTGTTGCTTAACAATGATATGATTTTTATAAAAGAGACCATGTATAAATAAGTAAACAATCAAATTTTAATGTATATCTCAAATTGAAATAGAGTGCCAACCACAATTGAAATAGATTATAAAATTAATTTTCAAGATTGTAAATTTCGTATATGTTTTTATTCTTTGTCAAATGAGTTATCCAATAAGTCATTTGTAATTTTGTTTTATATTTTGGGATGTTGATATTGTGTAGAAATAATACTTGTGTATTTATTTTACTTTTCTTTATGATATTTTGTTTTAGATAGCAATGTTTGGATTTGTATAGTTTTGAAATTATTGAATAAGTATTAATAAGATTAACTGAGTTCATTCTTGATATAAGTGGTGAATTCAAAGTAATGCATTTTACATCAAGTAATTTGTTGTATGACTTCCCAAATAGCAAATACATGTTTTCATTATTAAAAAAAATTAAAAAAATCATGTGAAAAATATGGGTCAACTTAACCTGACCCAACCCGCAACCTAATTGACCCGAACCCCTTTTTAACTCGCTTAGAATGACCTACAACTCGTTTGACCCGTAAACCGACCTGACCCGCCCCTTTTGCCATGTTAGAGGAGATGATTTGGCCAACTAGCAAAAAAGAGAGAAAAGAGGGGCTGGGAGGGTGAGATGGAGATAACATGTGGATATAAGGGGTGGGGGGTTTTGGACCACACAATACTAATATCTTAGAAATAGATTTACAAAACTACCCCCACTTAAATTATATTGCCAAAACCTTTTTTATTTATTTTTTTTTATATATAAAGGTTGTGGTGTTACACAACATTTCTTCTCAAGTTACCACTTACCATGGAAGCATTTAAAGACAAAAAATGGGGCATTCTTATTTTCTAAAGAAGATTTCCTAAGGTTAAGAAAAAAAAAATAGTAATTCTTGCTAGTTTTTTATTAGACACCCAATAAATTAGGAAGAAAAAATGATCTTTAAGTATAAAAATATTAAGAATTGGAGAGATTGACACCATTAATATAATATTTATGTAATTCTAGAACTCCAATGGCATAAGAAACTTCTAAACTGTAGTCAATGAGATATAAGCAACTAATTTTTTTTTTTTAGGATGAAAAATAAGTAATTATTATTTTAAGTATTATTAATTATTATCTATATAGGAAAAAATACTCTTATTTTGAAAAATACTAGAGTTATAAATATTTTTACAAAATATTATACAAATTGTTGATATGATTTAGTAATTATTAATAAATAAATAAAAATTATATAAATGGTTGGCCCAAATAAAAGTAGTAAGAATTTTATACCCAATAGTTTCTAAAAATATTGTTTTCATGGTTATAGATTACTCATTGATTTTTATGACACAACGTAATTTCTTGGTTGTTGGACTCATTCAAGTCTGGGGTAGCAACAAAAACAAACAACAGTGACTTGTTAGGTAAAGATGGAGTCCCTGTTCTGCACTCAAACAAACAAAGTAGCTTCTAACAAGTTATGGAACTTCTTAGCAAGACAAACTTTTTGTCTGTCTTTTGTTGCCTTTGTTTTAACTTAGGCGTTGCTAGAGACACCATTATATCTCCACAATCCATCACCCAATGGGAGTGCTTTCAAACTGGGATTCTTTAGTCCAGTAAATTCTACTAATCGCTACCTTGGAATATGGTATAATAGAATTTCTGTATTCGCTGTCGTATGGGTAGCTAACAGAGAGAAACCCCTCAATGATTCTTCTGGGGTTCTTACTATATCAGAGGATGGCAATCTTGTAGTATTAGATGGACAAAAGGAGATTCTTTGGTCATCAAATGTTACAAAATCTGTTGCCAATTCAAATTTTGACCTTTTAGATTCAGGGAGCCTTGTATTGTGAGAAAACACTAGAGGGAAAATTGTATGGGAGAGTTTCTAACATCCTTCTAATACATTCTTGCCAAAGATGAAAACTAGTGTCAATTTAAGGAAAAATTAGACAGCACAGTACACATCATGGAAAAGTCCTTCTGATCCATCCATTGGAAGCTTCTTTGTAGGCATGGCTTCAGGGAGCATTCCTGAAGCTTTCATATGGAAAGATGATAACGTCTTAAAATGTATACTTATTATATATTTATGTGGGCGTTGTCTCCTTATTACTATGCTTAATTTGTATAATTAAGTCTTGATTTGCATTAGTCCCTATTATTTATCTTTACATAATTTCTTGAATAATGTCATTCATTGTGTGTAATTTTCTACTTTCAAGAAATTATGTGAGAAAGATGAGTTTACAGGAATTTGTGAGAGAATGGAGGCCAAACTAGAATTAAAGTAGAGCTAAAGGACCATGTTTAAATGTCTAAGGAGGTGCAGCTGGAGTGCTTGGATTGTCTACCAAGATTGGAAGCTTCAAATAAGGAAAGAAATTAAAGGGGTAGAATCTAAAAAAGGAAAAATCTGATTTGAGCACTGATCAGTATTTTGGACGTATCTCTCTCCTCAAAAATCCAATTGACACAAGGCCAGATGGGTTGGAACCGTGACTTAAATATCTACAACTTTCCAATTTTGAGTTTTCCAAAATTCTTAATTTTTGAATGCTGAAATTAACTCACAAGTTACCACTGTAAACCTAGACGGAAATTAAAATAGAAAAAGTTTTATTTTCTTTAGACACTTGGACATTAGGGTTTGGAAGGGAGGCTGGGAGAACGAATTTTGGCAGAGAAAAACTTGTAATTTCCTTTCTTTAATGTCAGCCTAAACACTTTGCTAGGGTTAGGGACTATGTTTCTTCTATACAGTATAAATATTCAATGTGATTCTCTCTAAGATTTTAGACAATAACATATTTGATTGTTCAATTAGATTTCTTTTTAATGTATTAGTTCTTCCATGCTTTCAATAAGTTCAATCATGTTTTTCTTATTATTTAGATGAATTTCTAATAGTTTCAAATAGAAATCAGGTTTTAAAGTGAATGGGTTTTTTCTGAAAACTTTTCTAAATGCATTATTAATCGAGGTTATAATGTGTTATTGAATTGTCTCAGTTCAACCAAATCATAAGTTTTTAATTGTATAAAAACAATCAATTATGAAATATATATTTTCTTAGATCACAAAGAATCTCATATCGATATAGGGAAACACCCCAATGCCCTGGTATTTACATTATTGATTTAAATCAGTTTTTATTAATATTCTTGTTAACAATCACCAAGCAAAAATATTTTTTTTCTTCACCCAAATTGTTATTTAATTATATTGTCTTTGAATTTACCCTGCTCCTTGTGGTTCGACCTCGGTACTCTGAGAATTATATTGCTACGATCTCCTGCACTTGGGAGTGTGCAAGCAATTTTGGCGCCGTTGCCGGGGAGCTGCTGCGTGTTCAGGGGCAATATTTTTTTGGAGCAAAGCATAGCTAGTGAAAATTTTTCTATTGGTAACTTCGTTCCATTTTTTTCCCTTTTTTTGTTTTATTTTATTTTATTTTATTTTATTGTGTATTCATTGTTGCATGAGCATTTGGGTTAGAAACAAGAGAGGTAGATTAGAAAATTTTGAAACTTACTTTGGTAATCTTTTTGACACACCTTCACCTTCACCTTCTTCATCAATCATGGGTGATGAAACATGTAATAATCATGAGGAGAATAGAAGAACTATGTATGAATTGTTGCATCCCACACAAAATTATGTTCTGTTAGGTTCTAAGAATTAGGAACTAATGTATTAGAACTTCAATTTGTATGTTGGCAAACCATGATCAAAACAATGTTTAGTCTTGTGTTAGACTTGCTCAAAGTATGAGTCTTAATGTAAAGTTGGAATCGAGTTGTTGTGCAGAATTACTGTTAACTTTCTGACAGACTCGATCGATCGAAAATTAGACTCGATCGATCGAAAATCGGGCAGATCGTTTTTCTGCAGAATTTTCCAACTCAGCTTTAGTCCATTTAATGTATAGGGTTTTATGTTTTGCCCTAAGTATATAAAGGAAAACCCTAGCCACATTTTTAGAGTTCTGAATGCTGTGTTTGTGAATCTCATTGTGAGATCTAGAGGTGTTTGCCTTCACATACACTTAGGGTTTACAAACTTGAGATTCATGTCAAGAGTTGTGTAAATCAATACAGTTGCAGAATCAAAAGAGCACAAAGATATACAAGCAGGTGCGCTTGTGGATTTGCTGAAGAATTCAAGAAAGAAGGAGTCCGTGGATCTCGGAGCTATCATGGGGTCATGGTAGTAAGTTTCCTACACTTGGGTAGCAATAAGATGTTAGTGGTCTAAGTCTTATTGTGTAAACTTCGATTCTTTCATAGTGGATTCAGTTTACCTTGAGGATAGCTAGGTTAAATCCTCCCCAGGTTTTTACCGGTGTGGTTTCCTGGGTCATCATATCTTTGTGTTATTTATTTTCCGCTGCTTTGTTGTTTTTGCTTATTTGTGTTAACCTAGATTTAATTAAATTACCTAAGTTATCACTTGGCTAATTTATTAGGTTAATCTGTTGGGTTTAAGGGGTCTAAACGAACTGACATGTTCCTTCATGCATCATGTTTCCAGCTAATGCACCACATGTAAAAATGAAACAAAGTTTATTAGCAATACTTCCTGACTTTAAGGGACAAGAAAATGAAAATTCTTATGTCCATGTCAGAGCTTTTGAAGAGGTAATTAGTAGTTTCTATGCACAAAATGTTATTGAGACTGCTAAGTTACGTTTCTTTCCTTTTTCACTTAAGGATAAGGCAAGAAGTTGGCTTTACACCTTGAAACCTAGGTCTATAGGTTGTTGGGGGGAGATGGCCCAAGAGGTTTTTAAGAAACATTTTCCTCCCCACAAAGTCCAGTAAGCAAAAAGAAGGATAGCAAGTTTTGTCCAAGGAGAAAATGAGACCTTATACCAAGCTTGGGAAAGGTACAAAGATCTTTTCAATTTCTGCCCAACTCATGGGTATGAAGATTGGAGGTTAGTTAGCTATTTTTATGAAGGACTTACACCTAGGGACTGACAGTTTGTTAAACTTTCATGCGGAGGGGACTTTTTACAAAAAGAACCCGAAGATGCAGTGGATTATCTTGATGAGATAGCTGAAAACTCTAACACATGGACTGGACCTAGCCCTATAGGCTCCACTGATAGGACTAGAACTAACACTACCACTTCTAGTGGAAGTGTTTTCAAGTTGAGGGAAGATGATAACATGAGTGCAAAAATCAGCATGTTAACTAAAGAAATTGAGACACTCAAAATGAAAGGAAGTAAGAGTGTAAGTGCTACTTTTAGAGAGGACCCAATGGGGGTGTGTAAAATCTGTCATGAGATAAACCATGCAACAAATGAATGTGCATCACTTTCATCATTCTTAAATGTGATAGAAGAACAAGTACATGCATTTAATTCATATTGGCCAAATAATTCTTCACATTCTAACAATTATAATCCAAATATGCGAAACCATCCGTATTTGAGTTATAAGAGTGACAATGTTTTGAATTCTCCTGCTCCAAGGAATTTTAATTCACCACATGCATCATCATCATCATCTAGACCTTCCTTGGAGGATGCACTTGGTACTTTCATTCAAAGGCAAATTGAGCAAAATCAAAAGTTTGAATCCATGCTTACTAGGCTAGATGAAGAGGTAAAGAGACCAAGAGTCATATAACTAGGCTTACGAATTCATTGAGTGTGATAGAGAGAGGGAAGCTTCCTTCCCAAACTCAACCTAATCCCATCAATGAAAATCTAAAAATTGGCTCTAAGGATAAACATGAGGAAGTAAAAGCTGTGACCATTTTGAGGAGTGATAAAGAGATTGATAAATGTGCTCCTTTAATAACTAAGAAATCTAAGGAGACCCCTGTTGAAAAAGAGAAGGATGAAACTAAGTCACTTGGGCTTGATGACATTGAACAATGCCAAATCCCTCCACCATTTCCACAAGCCTTAAAATTACCTAAGAAATTAGACACTACATCTGAGATATTAGAGCATTTGCATTAAGTCAAGATAAATTTGCCATTATTGCAAGTTATCAAGCAAATGCCTGCATATGCCAAGGTAATTAAGGACCTATGCACTATCAAGAGAAAGCATCATGTGAAGAAGACCGCATTCCTAACAGAATAGGTAAGTGCAGTTATCCAACATAAGACCCCACCAAAGTATAAGGATCCAGGTTGTCCTACAATCTCTTGTACTATTGGTAATTACATCATGGAGCATGCATTGCTAGATCTCGGGGCAAGTGTTAATTTGATCCCTTTCAGTGTATATCAAAAACTTGGACTTGGTGAGTTAATACCTACTTCAGTAACCTTACAGTTGGTTGATGGCTCTATAAGGAAGCCGAAAGGGATTGTTGAGGATGTGTTGGTGAAAATTGAACAATTTTATTATCCTGTTGATTTTATTGTTCTAGATTACCAACCTGTTTTACATCCTAATGCTCATACCCCTATTATTTTGGGTAGACCTTTTCTTACCACAGCTAATGCTTTAATTAATTGTAGGAATGGAAGGATGCAACTCACTTTCGGTTCCATGACTTTGGAGCTAAACATATTTCATGTGGCTAAACAACCACATGAGGATGATGATTGTGCTTATGTGAACCTCATTGGGGCGATGGAAGAGTTTAATAAGAATTGTTTTTCTGATCCTCTTGAAACTCTTCTTAATAATTCTGCTGGTTCTTATGATTTAGAATGTGATATTCATATATCTGAAAATTTTTCTTTGTTGGATCCCTCACAGGTTTTGGAAGAACAACAGATGATGGCAATTAATGAAGGATGGAAGCCTTGCTTTAAGGAGCTACTAGAAAATGAAAAAAAGCTCGTGCATTCATGTGAAGAGGCACCACAGCTGGAGCTTAAGCCGCTGCCCGGTAATCTTAAATATCCATATTTGGGCTCAAGTAATTCAAAACCTAGGTGGGATGGCCCTTTCATTGTAAGGGAAGTGTTTAAACATGGGGTTGTAGTTGTTGAAGACCCTAGGGATGGTAGGATTTTGAAAGTAAATGAACAAAGTTTAAAACCATACTTAGGGGGAGTTATACCAGAGGAGGAGACTATGTCACTTGAGATCCCTGCCTATTGGGATGCTACGTGAAATCTGAAAGAGCCTTATGAAATTGTACCATATTTTTTTTTCTTTGTTTCCTTTTTCTTTTTGTCTTTGTTTTTTGTTTTGTTATTATTTTTTGTGAGCTAACATCTGTAGGTGCGAAAGAAATTTCAAAAAAAAAAAAATTAAATGCTTAAGGTAACTTCTTCCCTTTATACTTGAATTTATTTTGGCTTTGATACATTGAGGACAATGTAATATTTTAGTTGGGGGGAGAGGTCTACACATTTTTCTACACCTTGCATAATTTTTTTTTCTTTCTTTTTGGTTGCAACTTTTCAATTCTTAAAAAAATAAAAACCATGAATTTGAATGCAGAAGAGCTATAAGCTTTATTTTTATAGCATATGATGGAACGAATAATGTTGAGCTGGTTATACTATTTGTTATATTAAGACTCTTTCATGAAGAGCACAATTGGAAACTTTTGAGCACAATAGCCAAGTTAGCGGACGGTTGGATGTTGGATATGCATGGATCATGAACAAACTAGATATAAGCTGAAACTCAACCCATATAGAAAGTTCTTGAGCCTTACTTTTCTTTGTGAGAGTATATCTTTGTTTGAACTCTTAAATTTCTCTCATATGCTTCAATTTTTGTAAAAGATCTCTATATTTTTTGGTTGATTATTGGAAACATTATGGGGAGATATACCATGATCCTACTTATTTTTGTCCTTAAGCATGCTGGTTTATGTGGAATTTTAGGAGATGAGAGCCTAAGACCACCAATTTTTTGTCACTAGCTAAACATATATTCAGCCTACCTTTACATTAACCATTGTCACCATTATTTGAGCCATGAGAAGTATTTCTACAATACCACAAAAAAAAAAAAAATTATTTATGGGTATTCTCTTGGGGATTCAAGTTTTGAGCAATTGATGTGTTTAGATACCACCATTGCCTCTCTTTTCTTAAAAAAGAAAAAAAAGAAAAAAAAAGAAAAGAAAAGGAGACATACATAATCAATCAATAAATCATTGGTGTCTTACACATCTTTCATGTTTTTCAGAAGGGTTATATGGTTGAGTAAAGGTTATTTTGATTCAAGTTGGTTGTTATCGCTATGAGTTGGGTTTGGCTTGAATTTTCTGCATTTGATGCATAACCTCATATTTCAAAGAGAGCAGTTTGCCTTTACCTAGCCATAAGATTATACTACCACTGAGCTTAAAGTCCTACTTGATCCTAAAGGTGCATGGCTGGTATGTGTTTTGGATAAAAACTAGGGATGAGAATGGTATTAACCTCATGTTTCCAGGAATTCAACATCCTTTCCAAGAGATCTTTTTCCGTTGTTTTAGCGGCTATTTTTGTATACACATGTGATATTCTTAAAACTTCTTCTTTCCTTTTTGTTCACATGTGATTTGAAGAGAGAAACCATTACTTCTATGTTTGTTCTTTCAGAGTGTTGATGACTTAAGAGACGTTTTGAAGTAGAGGCTCTAATCTAGATTATTCTTGGTCTGTGCATGTTTGGAAAAGCCGGTTTGATTGGATGGGCTATACACACACACACACACACACTCCAAAAGTGAAGCTAGTGAAAACTCTTTAATATGATGAATAGTATCCCAGCTCAAATTGGAAGTTCATTTGTATGATATAATGATAAAGCAGACTAACATTTGCTGCAGGAATTTTCAGGAAACTTTTGACTTTTGTGGGTAGAGTCACTGCAAATCTTCACGAGAGTAAACTCGTCCACTAGGGTAACCTAGGAGTTCAAAGACTTACTGCACATGGGAAGTGCAGTCGTGTAGCCTACGAAAGTGGCTTGTATTTTAGCTTCAATTTTTCACTTTTAGTAGACATGGGTGCTTTGTGGATTGCTAGGGACTAGCAAGATTGAAGTTGGGGGGTGTGATAACGCCTTAAAATGTATACTTGTTATATATTTATGTGGTCGTTATCTCCTTATTACTTTACTTAATTTGTATAATTAAGTCATGATTTGCATTAGTCCCTATTATTTATCTTTACATAATTTCTTGAATAAGATATCATTCATTGTGTGTAATTTTTTACTTTCAGGAAATTATGTGAGAAAGATGAGTTTACAGGAATTTGTGAGAGAATGGAGGCCAAAATAGAATTAAAGTGGAGCTAAAGGACCATGTTTAAATGTCTAAGGAGGTGCAGCTAGAGTGCTTGGATTGTCTACCAAGATTGGAAGCTCCAAATAAGGAAAGAAATCAAAGGGGTAGAATCTGAAAAGGAAAAATCTTATTTGAGTACTGATCAATATTCTGGACGTATCTCTCTCCTCAAAAATCCAATTGACACAAGGCTAGATGGGTTGGAACTGTGACTTAAATATCTACAACTTTCCAGTTTTGAGTTTTTCAAAATTCTCAATTTTTGAATGCCAAAATTAACTCACAATTTACCACTATAAACTTGGACGGAAATAAAAATAGAAAAAGTTTTATTTTCTTTAGACACTTGGACATTAGGGTTTGGAAGGGAGGCTGGGAGAACGAATTTTGGCAGAGAAAAACTTGTATTTTCCTTTCTCTAATGTTAGCCTAAACACTTTGCTAGGGCTAAGGGCTATGTTTCTTCTATACGGTATGAATATTCAATATGATTCTCTCTAAGATTTTAGATAATAACATATTTGATTGTTCAATTAGATTTCTTTTTGATGTATTAGTTCTTCCATGCTTTCAATAAGTTCAATCATGTTTTTCTTATTGTTTAGATGAATTTCTAATAGTTTCAAATAGAAATCAATTTTTAAAGTGAATGAGTTTTTCTGAAAACTTTTCTAAATGCATCATTAATCGAGGTTATAATGTGTTATTGATTTGTTTCAGTTCAACCGAATTATAAGTTTTTAATTGTATAAGAACAATCAATTATGTAATATATATTTTCTTAGATCACAAAGAATCTCATATCGATATAGGGAAACACCCCGATGCCCTGGTATTTACATTATTGATTTAAATCAGTTTTTATTATTATTCTTGTTAACAATCACCAAGCAAAAATATTTTTTTCCTTCACCCAAATTGTTATTTAATTATATTGTCTTTGAATTTACCCTGCTCCTTGTGGTTCGACCTCGGTACTACGAGAGTTATATTGCTACGATCTCTTGCACTTGGAAGTAAGCAAGCAAAAGATGGTCGTCCATATTTGCGGAGTGGTCCATGTGTACATTTTTAGACCCCTTAAACATAAACAGATTAACCTAGTTATTTAGCCAAGTGATTAACTTAGGTAAATTATTCAAATCTAGGTTAAACACAAACATATCATATCATTACAAAGTGTGAAAAATAAAGAACACAACAATATGATAACCTAGGAAAACCAAACGGTAAAAAACTTAGAGAGGATTTAACCTAGCTATCCTTAAGATAAAACAAATCCACTATGAAAGAATTGAAGTTTACATAATAGCGACTTAGACCACTAACATCCTATTGCTACCTCAAGTAGGAAACTTACTACCACGACCATGTGACAGCTCCAAGTCCACGAACTACTTCTTTAGTAGATTCGCAACAACCACAAGCACTCCCGCTCGTATATCTTTAAGTTCTTGAAACAGCAACTGAATTGATTACCAAGCTCTTGACACCAATCTTGAGATTATAAACCCTAAGTGTATGTGAAGGCAAACACCTTTAGATCTCAAAAAAGATTCACACACATAGCGTGAAGAGCAACCTAAAACATAGCTAGGGTTTTCCCTTTTATACTTAGGACAAAACATAAAACCCTACACGTCAAACGGACTTGGGCTGAGTTGTAATTTTCTGCAAAAAAAATAATTTACACGATTTTCGATCGATCGAGTCTAACTTTCGATTGATCGAGTCAGGAAAATTTACACAGTAAATCTTGCAGTACACTCGATTCCAAGTTTACACTTAAACATACTTTGAGCAAGTCTAAAACAAGACTTGACGTTTTGATCATAATTTGCCAACATTACAAATTGAAGTTCTAATACATTTAAACCTAAAGTCTTAGAACCTAACACCATGGAATGGTCAGATCTTTATTGGTGAACCTGACTGGAATCCAGAATATCATAATGGATTTAGTGTTGTAGATGATAAAGAAGGTACATAACCTTTATCAAAATTTGTGTTGAATTCACAAGGAAACCTAGTGCAGACGTATTGGGATGATAGCAAGGAGGATTGGAAGGTTGTGGGGTTAGCACCAAAAGATGAGTGTGATGTTTATGGCACTTGTGGTGCATTTGGAAGCTGTGATTCGCTGAGCTCACCGATCTGTAGCTGTATAAGGGGGTTTGAGCCAAAGATTATTGAGGAATGGAACAGAGGAAATTGGGCAAGTGGGTGTATTAGGAAGGCACCATTGCAGTGTCAAAGGGTGAGTAATAGTGTTGAAGAAGAAAAAGCAGATTGGTTTTTGAAACTGAAGATGTTCAAAGTGCCAGACTTTACGGAGAGGTCATATGGGGCTAAAGAGAGTTGTCGAAAGCAGTGCTTGAAGAACTGTGCTTGTGTAGCTTGTGCACATGATGCTGGAATTGGTTGTATGTCATAGAGTGGAAACTTAATTGACCTAAGGAAATTCTCCATTCGTGGATCAGATATATATATATTCGTCTGCCCTATTCCGAATTCAGTAAGCCATTTTGTTTTCTTTTACAGTTTGTTTTGCATGATCTTATGCTTTTGATCATCTAGCAGTCAGTCCAGTTGTTTGTTTACTTGGTGATATAATATAAATGCAACAACATTTCAATGTTCTTATTTACTTCAGCTATTAGAACTTTACTACTTCTTAAAGCCATCATATATCATATATATGTGGATAAGTCTTAGGACTATTGATCTTCCCACCTACAACACTGTAGCAATGTCAGCTTATTTGTCAGCCTCCTGAAAATTGACTGTTTGAAAAACATTATAACTAGGGAAAAGAAAATGCAGAGCTGCCATCTCTCTTTAGAAATGTATTCTTTTCTCAGAACCCATTGATCAGATTTTTAGGTATTATAAATCGTCCAAAATTAACAGATTAGCAAGTCTTCTCATATTTAAATAATGGTGTTGATAAAATTTCATCACTTAAATTTGATCTTCCCACCTACAACACTGCAACAATGTCAGCTTATTTGTCAGACTCCCGAAAATTAACTGTTTGAAAAACATTATAACTAGGAAAAAAAAATGCAGAGCTGCCATCTCTCTCTTGAAATGTATTCTATTCTCAGAACCCATTGATCAGATTTTTAGGTATTATAAATTGTCCAAAATTAACAGATTAGCAAGTCTTCTCATAGATAAATAATGGTTGTTGATAAAATTTCATCACTTAAATTTGACTTAGTAGTACTTTAAAGAACTTGTTTGACACAGACAGAGAGACATTTGAGAATAATCATCAGAATTACACTGATTATAGGAGTGATTGCCATTGCCAGCACGGCATGCTACTTATGGAGGTGGACTGCTAAAAATCCAGGTACTATGTCTATTATGTTGACAGTGGCCTGACTTTTCTTTAAAATTGGGTGAACCACTTGCCATGCAAGGGGTATTTGGAATACCAAGTTGCCGAGTTTGACAATTCTATAGTCCCTTTCCTTTTTATACGAAATAGTCCTTATACTACGTATATTTGCTTTATGTAAATTAATTCAAGTGGTATTTGGAATACTCAGGGGCTGTTTGGTTTTTGTATTTTCATCGCTCACAACTCTGTTTCCATCACCTATAACTCAAAAATGGTGGGATTCACAGCTGGGAAGAGTGTTTGGTTTTTGTTTCCAGTTTTTGTTTCTATCACTCAATTCTTTGATTTTTGAATGATGAGTTATGGAAACTAAAAACACCTAATGTGTTTTTAGTTTCCAAAACTTAGTTTCTATGGCATTTTCGTAATTAATCACATACTGAGAGACCCACCAGCCGCAACTTTTGACTTCACTCTCCTTTTTTTTTTCCTCTCTCTCTCTTTTTTTTCCACTTTTCTTTCTTCTTTCTCTGTTCTTCAGTTCGTTCTTTTTTTTTTCTTCCTTTTCGCCTTTCTCATCTCATCTCAGTTCGTTCTTTCTTTCTTTCTTTCTTTTTTCGCCTTTCTCATCTCATCTCAGTTCGTTCTTTCTGCTTTTTTTTCTTTTTTTTTCCTTCCTTTTCGCCTTTCTCATTTCAGTTCATTCTTCTTCTTCTTTTTTCTTCCTTTTCCCCTATTTCTCTCTGCTTTTCTCTTCATCTATGCTTTTCTCTTCGTTTTTCCCTTACCAATGGAGATCTTCAAAATACACAGAAAACCCCAACTTAAAAAAAAAAAAAAAAAAAAAAAAAAAAAAAAAAAAAAACAACAACAACAACAACAACGACAACAATAGAAGTGAAATTGAAATCTAGCACAAAATTAAAAAAATCTAGATTTCTCAATCATTAAAAAAAAAAAAAAAAAAAGCAAACTCAAATCAACAAACCCATCTGCAAACTCAAAAGCAAACTCAAATCTTCGTCAGTTACAGCCACACTTCAGCAGCAACACCACAAACCCATTGCACCACCAAATGCACCAATCAGCGACCACCGTGGAAAGCCATCCACCACCGTCAATGAACAAGTCGTCTCGAACCCAGTCCACCAATCTATGCATGAGAGAGAACAAAAAAAAAAAAAAAAATATATATATATATATATATATAAAGGAAAAACGAAGAGAAAAATGAAGGGGAGAGGCAGAGAAAGATGAGACTCAAGGGGGAAAAAAAAGGAAAAGAAGAGAGAGAGAGAGAGAGAGAGAGAGAGAGAGAGAGAGAAGTTTTATGACATTGGATTAGTGTGTGGGTCCTAGTTTTTTTTTAGTTTTTTGGTTGAAAATATAACTAAGTGATGGGTGCCAAACGGATGGAGTTTAGGGAATTGGAGTATTTTAAGTGATGAGTGACGAAAATTGAGTGAGGAGTGATTAGTGATGAAAAAAAAAAAAAAAAAAAAACCCTGAACTTTCTGACTTAGACAATTATATAATTCTTTTTTCTTTTCGTGATGTTGAGATACGTATATCTATATACAAAGGATAAGGCCTATTTCACACAATATGTGCAAACACAAACTACTCATATACAAATTCTTCCAATCTTAGTTTAGAAGAGCACACATGACTTTAGTCTTTGTCACTATGACTGTGCATGGATCGGGTTGGGTAGGGACGAAGCCAAAACATGAAGTTAGGGGGGGCAATTTTGCTGTTAGTTGCATGCAGTGGTTCTAGCTTCCGGCTTAGTTGCTTAATAGCTAATGAGTTTTTTTTTTTTTTTTGTGTTTTTTATGTGTGCATCTAGGTATGGACAAAATTATTTTGTTTAAAATTTTTTAAAGGATCAGATTGTTTGTTTTAAGTAAAATTGGATGATTGAGTTTAATTGTTTATAGCTTTACTATTGGTAATTTTTGTTGTTGAATAATTTTTTGGGCTTGTTTATTTTGCTTTAGATTTTAGATCTGGCCTTTAAAATGAGGAAAATACTAGAATTAAAAACTTTTTTTTACAAATTATTAATGTGGTGAGTGGTTATTAGAAAGTAAAAATGCGATGTAAGTGACGGGCCAGATGCAAACCAATAAAAGTTTACTACTACAACAGTTTGTAAAAATGTTATAGAAAATTTTGTGGTTAGAGTAGTACTCCTAAAAGAATCAATGATAATATTAAAGGGGGCAAAGTGTGATTTTATAAAACAAAATTACTAAAATTAGTGACTATATATATATATATATTAATTTAAAAAAAAATTAGGGGGGGCATTGCCCCCCTTAGTCCAAGTCTCCCTCAGTCCCTGGGGTTGGGCAACCTATCAACTTTGGTATCTAGAACATCAGGTTTTGAGAATTATGAATTCATGTGGTGTGCTTGCTGTGGTGAAAGAAAGCTCCTAGGGTGTATTTAGAGTACGGGTTTTGTGAGATTCCTTTTTTCGTAGTGAAACTTTCTCCTAGACAGCCCATAGAAATAGGCCTAAAGCCAAACCATATAAAACTTTGTGTTCTCTCTGTAATTATTTTTTGTAATCTTATATTTCTGTTTTGCATAAACTCACTATTTATTGGTAACAAATTCAAAAGATAAGTAAGTGAAGCTTTGACTATCTCATCAACAGATTACATACTATTAGAATTTGTAACAGCAAGAAAAATTAAAAGCAGGAAGAGCTTGCTGCTTGACTACTTGAACGATGTTAAACTCAATGAGCTGACAGTTTTCAGTTTGAAAGAAGTGGCAACTACAACAAACAACTTTCATGTATCAAATATGCTTGGGAGAGGTGGCTTTGGTTCAGTCTATAAGGTAATGGTTACTCTTGTAGACTTCATTGGTTCCTCTTCAAATCATATGGATAAGTGCTCAGATTCATTGTTTGTTTTGCAAGGGAAAATTGCATGATGGATAGGAAATAGCAATGAAAAGATTGTCAACATCCTCTCGACAAGGGGTTGAAGAATTTATGAATGAGGTGGTGGTGATTTCTAAACTCCAACATCGAAATCTTGTAAGACTTCTTGGCTGTTGCACTAAGGGAGAAGAAAAGGTGTTGATCTATGAGTACATGCCAAACAAAAGTTTGGACGCAATTGTTTTTGGTTAGTACATTTAGATTCTCTGCCTTTTAGGCTCATCTGTAAAATAACTTTCTATATCATTAATATGTTGAACTCTTGACCTCCAAATTTGTATATTTTCTTTCCAAACAAATTTACCCTTCCTTTGTAATTTTTTTCTTGTCACTATTCATTTAGATCGACTCAACCAAAGACTCCTTGATTGGAAAAAACGCTTCAACATTATTGAAGTAATTGGTCGAGGTCTACTATACCTTCATAGGGATTCTAGAATGAAGATTATTCATAGAGATCTAAAGGCAAGTAATATCTTGTTAGATGAAGACCTGAATCCAAAAATATCAGATTTTGGAATTGCTAGAATTTTCGATGGCATTGAAAATTGTTAGGTTCTAAAGATTAGGAACTAATGTATTTAGAACTTCAATTTGTATGTTGGCAAACCATGATCAAAACAATGTTGAGTCGTGTGTTAGACTTGCTCAAAGTATGGGTTTAATTGTAAAGTTGGAATCGAGTTTTTATGCAGAAGTACTGTTCACTTTCTGTATGACTCGATCGATCGAAAATTAGACTCGATCGATCGAAAATCGTGCAGAACGTTTTTCTGCAGAAAATTCCAACTCAGCCCAAGTCCGTTTTAATGTATAGGGTTTTATGTTTGCCCTAAGTATAAAAGGGAAAACCCTAGCCACGTTTTTAGTGTTCTGTTTTGCTGTGTTTGTGAATCTTTCTTTGAGATCTAGAGGTGTTTACCTTCACATACACTTAGGGTTTACAAACTTGAGATTTATGTCAAGAGTTGTGTAGATCGTTACAGTTGCAGAATCAAGAGAACACAAAGATATACAAGCAGGTGCGCTTGTGGATTTGTTGAAGAATTCCGGAAAGAAGGAGTCCGTGGATCTCGGAGCTATCATGGGGTCATGGTAGTAAGTTTCCTACACTCGGGTAGCAATATGGCGTTAGTGGTCTAAGTCTATTGTGTAAACTTCGATTCTTTCATAGTGGATTTAGTTTACCTTGAGGATAGCTAAGTCAAATCCTCCCCAGGTTTTTACCGGTGTGGTTTCCTGGGTCATCAGATCTTTGTGTTGTTTATTTTTCCGCTGCTTTGTTATTTTTGCTTAACTGTGTTAACCTAGTTTTAATTAAATTACCTAAGTTAATAACTTGGCTAATTCTCTAGGTTAATCTGTTGGGTTTAAGGGGTCTAAACGAACTTACAAGTGGTATCAGAGCAGGTAGCTTTTTTATTTGATCCTTTGATCTTTGAGCTGATCCTTGACCCCTGTTGTCATGGAACACGGACACTCTCTTGTTGTTCCACCTCACTTTGATGGAAACGACTATGCATATTGGAAAGTAAGGATGAAAGCCTTCCTGAAATCCATAGATAAGAGAGTTTGGAATTCCGTTGAATACGGATGGGAGAAGCCCACTACTCCTGTGAGTGAGTGGCAAACTTCTCAGAAGGAGGCAGCCGCTTTTAATAGCAAAGCCATGAATGCTATTTTTAATGCTGTTTCCATGGAGGAATTTAAGAGAATCTCTAATGTTGAGGTTGCTCATACTGCTTGGAAAATCCTCCAGACTGTGCATGAAGGCACGAAGGCAGTTAAAATTAATAAGTTGCAGCAATTAACTTCTAGATTTGAAAGCATAAGAATGAATGATGATGAATCTTTTGATGAATTCTATGCTAAATTGAATGATATTGTTAATTCTGCTTATAATTTGGGTGAAATCTATGATCAACCTAAAATTGTTAGGAAGATTCTTAGATCTTTGACTGAAGATTTTAGACCCAAAGTGACTGCCATCACTGAGAGTAAGGATGTGGACTCCATCCCTGTGGATGAGCTTGTAGGATCTCTTCAGTCCTATGAGTTAGACCTCCCCAAGACTAACAAATCCAAATCAATGGCTCTAAAGTCTGTTGATGATGTTGATGATGGTGGATTTGATGATGATCTCTCTGCTACAGAGATTGCCTATCTTGCCAAGAACTTTAGAAACTTTCTGAGAAATAGTAACAGAAGGGCAAGAGGCAAGAACACTGTTGAACCTAAAAATTTTAGGAAGAATGAACCCACTAAGGTTAATAACTTTGAGAAACCTAAGGAGAAAGTAGGTCAATCTTCTAATAATTCTTTGGGACAACAATGTTATGGTTGTCAAGGGTATGGTCATTTAAAGTCTGAATGTCCTACTTATTTGAGGTCTAAGGGTAAGGCTATGGCTGTAACTCTTAGTGATGACGAAGTTTCCGACAATGAATCCGCCAGTGATGAGGATGGAAACTTCATTACTTTCACTGCTACCACTGTAGTCAATGAAAGCATATCTGTTGAAGAGAACCCTTCTGATGGGGAACTCTCTGAGGATGCAGATTTACAGGAAGCCTACAATAAACTTTGCAAAGTTGCTGCAAAGGATGCCATGAATGTTGAGTTAGGCTTGAAGAAAATTGCATCTCTTGAACTTGAAAAGAAAAATTTACTTGTTAAATTGTTTGATGCAAATGAGCTTTTGAATAATGTGAAAACTGAGAACATGCTCTTACTTGATAAAGTAAAATGTTTGGAACTTGATTTATCTGTTGCTAAAGAACAAACTAATAGGTCTGCAAGCTCCAAACTTGATCACATGTTGAGTATTCAAAAGTCTCCTTCTGATAAAACCGGTTTAGGTTATGAGGAAAGTATTTCTGTGCTTAAACCTTCTTCCACTAAATTTGTTCCTTCTTCTGAACCTCCTAAGAGTGAGATTGTTAAACCCTCGGTGAGTGAACCTGTCAAACCTGTTAATGTTCCTCCACCTAGAAAGATTAGGGTGGATCTTCATGCTTCTCATTCTAGAGCGTCTACTTCTACTAAGGGCAAATTGCATGATAAGCCTGTATGGGTTTGTCATTTTTGTGGAAAACCTGGACACATACGTCCAAATTGTTTTAAGTTGCAAGCTGCGAAGCGAGCAAATAAAACTAAAGTGCCTGTGCCTCAAGCACATGATCCTATGGTACTTATTGGTGAATTGGTAAAGGCGTTAAACCTTTATTCCAATCCTGGAGTTGCTCAGAATTCTGATGTGAATCATAACTCCAATGCAAGAGTTGCATCTAAGAAGTCTTGGATGCAAAAGGCTCAATCTAATTGAGTCTATCTGACATGGTCCTTGTGCTTCATTGCTCAATCTTTTGTGACCTTTGTTTCTAGGATTTGCATTGCATTACATTCATGCATTTCATTCTAAGATGTTTGTTTCTTTGTTTTTAAAAAAAAAAAAAAAAAAAAAAATTTTTTGCAAATTGTGTTTTGCTATTTTTCTTTGAATTTGTAGACAAGGTTGGTCAATCAAAACTACATATCATAAGTATGTACCTTGTTTAGCTTTGATGCACTTATTTTTATTGCACTTTACTAGCTAAAGTCTTGTTGTGCATGTTGTGTGGGAAGATGCTATATTTGTTGATCACATGATCTTGATGTTGAAGTCTTATGTCTTTGATTGTTGGACTTGAACTTATTGAGAAAGGCATAAATAACCATCTCACCACTGTTTATTAGCCAATCATGAACACCTTAGTGCATATCATAAGATTCTGTGCTCGAGAAAGTGTAGCACATGCACAAAAAGAACATAAGGTGTAGCCTCTATTTAAAATTGGTGTGTACATTATTGGACTATAATAATATCACAAATTCTAAATAAAATTGGTGTGTACATTATCCCGGCTATTATTAAGTTTCTAATCAATAAATTTGAATAATGAGGCAAATCAAGAAACTTACATGATTGCAAGCTCTTATTTTAGGAGATGTGAGAGTTATAGGATGTAACTCTTTAAGGGATAGTCTCCTTCAAATTCATGTGATGGATTTTGTAGAAATTGTGATTGATCTCTATGTGTATATCACCTCACATGTTTCTCAAACTTATGCTAGTTGCACACACTACACAAGTTATTCTTTGCTAGAATTGCGTACATGATAATGTGTGTGTTTTTGGCCTGACCAACCATGTTTGAGAATTTTGGGAATTTGATGCAAAACATGTTTGCTTGTTTGTTGTTTGTTTTTGGGTATATTGAGAGAAAATTATGTTTTGGAAAATCTGGAATGAATACTTGTGTTTTTGGAAAACATCTCATCTCATACTCATGCATTTGATTTTTCAAATCTATTGCTTTGAGGAGTTTTTGATCTAAAATGTTTGGTTTTTCAAAAATCTGATTTTTCCAGAATTTCGATCGATCGAAACTGATTTTCGACCGATCGAAAATGTTTTAAATTACTCACAAATCTCTCTGGTTGGTTCGATCGATCCAAGCGGTTTTTGGATCAATCGAATAAGTTTTCGACCGATCGAATGTAATATTCGATCGATCGAAAATCGGTCCGGCTGTTTTTTAAAAGAAGTTTTTCAAGTGACTTTTCACTGTTTCAAAAACTTTTCAAATTTTCTTTTGGTTTCCTACCAACCGGTCAAAGAGCTTTTGGTGATTTTTGTCGTTTTCCTCCGAATCTTTTGCAAAATCTCTCTCTCCCAAGTGTGGTAAGTCCCTTATACCCTTCCTTTTGCATTTATTTTCTATTTTCATGCATTTTTTCATGCATATTTGGGTAATTTTGGCATTTAGGAATTTTGTATTTTTGGGGTTGTTTTTGAATGATTCTTTCTCAAAATCTTTATGGGTTTTTGTGGGGACACCTTGTCTAAACACATCATGTGGTTTAATTGGATTATTTTGGTGGTTTGAAGGAATTTTGAAATTCTAAGGCTTGAAATTGAGTAAATTTGGGGTTTTTGTTCAATTGGATTGAAATTGATGAAATTGGCTTGTTGGATTGATTAATTTGATCATTATATTGAGTTAATTGAATATTGTGTTGATCAATTTATCAATTTGTTGTGTTTTGAAAATTAGGGTTTTTCAAATTGGGTATTTTTGATGAATATCGAATGCTCAAGCCATTTTTGTTAATTTGGATCAAAATTGAACATGTCACTGCATTAGTACATGCATCATGTTATGTTCATGCTCATGCATCATATAGAATTTTTATATTCTATTTTTTTTTGCTGTGCTAACTCGCAGTCTGCCCTTGGTTTTGGTTTTTGCTCTTTTCTTTTTGTGTCTGTCTTTTCCTTAGCACTATGCCTAGGAAAACTAGAGCCCATAGGACTTCTGATCCTTCTCCTTCTTTTGACACTGAGAGGTTCCCTAGTGAGTCAAACCAAGTCACTTATGAGACTTTGAACCTTAGGCGTCAGATTTGGGCTGAGCGTAGGGTTATCTTAGATGAGCTAGATCCTGAGGTGCGTCGTAATTTTGTGCGTCGGGGTTGGTTACCTTTGCTCGAGTATGAGCATTCTCCTCCTCCTGCCACCTTGATTAGAGAATTCTATTCGAATCTCTCTATTCATGTCTATGATAACGACACTTTGGTTAAGGTGTGGTTACGTGGTGTGGAGTATCGCATTACCCCTTCGGTAGTGTCTGATGCTCTTGGGGTGCCCATTGTGGACCATCCCGTTTTTCCTTACGAGGAGTCGCCTCCCCTTGATGACGTCCTGTCATACATCACTGGGTCTTCTATCCAGTGGGGTTCTGATCCTCGGATCACTTCTGCTGAGCTGTCTGAGCTGCACTATCTTTTCTTTAGGATAGCGTGTCATTCATTGTGGCCTATTTCGCATGTCCACACCATTCCTCTTGAGAGGTGTGTCTTTTTGTATGCTTTGGTCACTGATGCTCCTATCAGTTTTCCGCATCTGTTCCTTCGTTCTTTGAACGAGGTTCATCGATCTAGTTCTACGGCTCATGCTTTGTTTTTTCCTGTTTTTATTCATCGGATTCTCCTTTTTCTTGGTTTTGGTGAGTATCCTGCTTCTGAGCCTGTTCATGTTGTCGCTCCTATTGGTGCTACCTTTTTGAGGCAAAGGGCTGCTCAACTTCGAGCTAGCTCTAAGCGTGCTAGGGTAGAGCCATTCGATGTCACTCCACCCCCTTCTTTTTCTTCAGATGCTCATGCAGCTGGGACTTCTTCTGATCCTGCTGTTGCTGCTGATGCTGCTGATGTTCCTCCACCGTTTGGTGAGGTTTCTGACCTTCGTCGGACGCTTGACACTGTCGTGACCGTTCAGGCGGCTCATGGTCAGCTTTTGGTGGACATCCTTGATGAGCTACGTGCGTTGCGAGCGGATTTGGCGAGCTCTCGTCGATCTCCTCCTCCACCTTTTGATGATGAGTGAGTGCCCTTTGGCAATTCGTCACAAAAAGGGGGAGTACATAGTTCATTGTATCTAGGAGATTTTTTTGTGGAGATTTACATTTTAGGGGGAGTTTTTGTTTACTTGGTAGTGATACTGCGGAGCTTACGGAGTTATTAGATTGTATCTAGATGCTTCACTGTGTATTCTCATTTTTAGCTCTTGTTTAGGAGATTTATTTTGTTGAGATACATTTGTGTGTATATGTTTCTTATTTCACTATGCTACTACTCTGCTTATTGATTTATATTGATGATGTTATTCACGATATATCTCTTTATTTTGTGTCATGTGAAATTAAGAATTTTTTATTTATGTATTTCCTGTTTTTTTTCCACACATGCGTTTATGTGTTTGTTAAGTGTTACAGGAATATACAGGTTGCTTTCAGTCGAGCTGCTGTCTACTTTGCAACTGTTAGATAGTAGTTTAGGTTGAATTGTTGAGTGGCTATTTTATTGTAATGGGCTATTTCAATTTGTAACTTTGAGCTTTTTGTTAAGTCTGTGTTTTGTCACGGATTGCCAAAGGGGGAGTTTGTTAGGTTCTAAAGATTAGGAACTAATGTATTTAGAACTTCAATTTGTATGTTGGCAAACCATGATCAAAACAATGTTGAGTCGTGTGTTAGACTTGCTCAAAGTATGGGTTTAATTGTAAAGTTGGAATCGAGTTTTTATGCAGAAGTACTGTTCACTTTCTGTATGACTCGATCGATCGAAAATTAGACTCGATCGATCGAAAATCGTGCAGAACGTTTTTCTGCAGAAAATTCCAACTCAGCCCAAGTCCGTTTTAATGTATAGGGTTTTATGTTTGCCCTAAGTATAAAAGGGAAAACCCTAGCCACGTTTTTAGTGTTCTGTTTTGCTGTGTTTGTGAATCTTTCTTTGAGATCTAGAGGTGTTTACCTTCACATACACTTAGGGTTTACAAACTTGAGATTTATGTCAAGAGTTGTGTAGATCGTTACAGTTGCAGAATCAAGAGAACACAAAGATATACAAGCAGGTGCGCTTGTGGATTTGTTGAAGAATTCCGGAAAGAAGGAGTCCGTGGATCTCGGAGCTATCATGGGGTCATGGTAGTAAGTTTCCTACACTCGGGTAGCAATATGGCGTTAGTGGTCTAAGTCTATTGTGTAAACTTCGATTCTTTCATAGTGGATTCAGTTTACCTTGAGGATAGCTAGGTCAAATCCTCCCCAGGTTTTTACCGGTGTGGTTTCCTGGGTCATCAGATCTTTGTGTTGTTTATTTTTCCGCTACTTTGTTATTTTTGCTTAATTGTGTTAACCTAGTTTTAATTAAATTACCTAAGTTAATAACTTGGCTAATTCTCTAGGTTAATCTGTTGGGTTTAAGGGGTCTAAACGAACTTACAAAAATCAAGCTAATACTAAAAGGGTTATTGGGACATAGTAAGTGCTTTGTTGAATTTAAATTTAAGTTGTTCTAAAATAAATAATAATACAATAACACCACTTTTTGTGCTTAGATAGTCAAATGATGAGGATGTGTTTCAATGTTTAAATGCAGCGGATATATGTCTCTTGAATATGCAATGCAATGACTTTTTTCAGAGAAATCAAATATTTTTAGCTTTGGTGTGTTGATACTAGAGATTGTTAGTGGGAAAAAAAAACTAGCTTTTACAATGATGAACAGTACTACCTGAGCCTTGTAGGATTTGTAAGTATATCTAATTGATTGTCCGTTTTATTCAAAGCCCCAATTGGTAACTGCCAAAAAGGTTATACATCCCAGTTTTTGTCTTCACACTTGTTATCTTTCAGGCATGGAAATTGAGGAATGATGGCAATAGTATGGCTTTGATCAAACCAGCAATATGGGATCCTTACTTTCGAATGGAGATGTTGAGATGCATACATGTGGGATTGCTATGCCTACAAGAAACAGCAAGAGATAGGCCTACTATCTCTACTGTTATTTCGATGCTTAATAGTGATATCGTGGATCTTCCCTTTCCTAAGCAACCTGCATTCATCGAAAGGCAAATTGCTTCAAATTGTGAGCCTGCTCAGGGCCAAATAAGATTCTCCATTTGCAATGTCACTCTCACGACGATTTATGGCAGATAAGAATAAAGTTCTTGAGATAAATCTCTCTAAATTTATGCCCATCCACTATCCAATTCATTGTACATAATGACATTCCATTAGATATAAAATCACTTTAAAAATAAAAAATCTCTCTTTTCTTGTTTTGTAAATTTTTTTGGCTTTGGAGAAATTTTGATGCATTTTGATAATATATTCTGAAACTTTTATTTTAAAATGAAACATTCAATACTAGCGAGCATAAGTATAACTATTTAGTTCAATATTAATTCCTTATTAACTTTAATTTGGGCCGGAGGGAATTGGGGTTGGGGAGTCTAAATCCCAATATTTTGATTATATGATAAAAAAAGGATAAATATTTAGATTTGAATTAAATTCGCCAAAGATTTTATGAGCCCAAAATCCTCATATTTAAAATACATATACCCCTCTTTCAAAAGTAATCCAAAACTTTCAAAATGACAAGGTCCAATGTTCCAAGTCTCAAATGGGACATTAATCCATCATGAAAAAAAGAGTCTCCCTATGATACGTCAACATGTGCTTCATGAGAAATGATCTTCAGCATAGAGAACTTTATTGGCAAAATCTTCACTTTATGCAGAATAGTACTACCAAGTTCCGACAGGCTAGAAGACCAACAATAGGACACATTCCTGCAATTAAAACAGCTTTTTAAGTCAAGGCCGGTTAATGTGTATACTTAGGTCACACATTAATAAATTAATTTTTAAAAAAATTTTATTAGAAATTAAAAAAATTGTCAAAACTTTTTCAATTTCTGATAAAATTTTTTCAAAATTAGTTTATTATTGTGTGCTCTTAGGGCACATTAGTAAAATCCTTTTAAGTCCCAAGCACGCAAGAGAAAGTTCGAGAGTTTGGATAAAATAATAAAAAGAAGACAGAGTACATTTAAGTCATACAGTCATGCATATATAAAACCTGTCCATCAACAAGAAATATTAGGACAGATCACAGATGCTTGGCCCTGTAAATTCTGCCAAGCTGCAGTAGCTTGTCTCTCATTCATTGAGGGCATTCTGGCAACAGCTGCCTTCCTAGAGGCCAGTGAAGTCCCATTTATACCAATTGTTGTGGTTAGCTTGAATCATTTCCCTCTTACATCTTCGGACACTTTGTGCACGAGAGGTGTCAATTAAGGTTGGTTCTTGACTTATGATTCTTAGTTATTATGCATATAATGATAATTACTGAGTGGTATTATTGAAGGAAATTAATGCATATGTATTATAAAAGCACTAAATATTTTTTGGTAGTTTTTTTTTTTTTCCAAATTATTAGTTTAATCTTCTTTTGGATTTTTTTTTTTTTTTAATTATTAGTCAACTAATGCTTTTTCAACAAAATTATTGAATAGACATTGAAATGAGAATGGCGTCCTCCAGAAGCTGATCAGTACAAAGTGAATTTCGATGCAACGGTCTTCAAATTGTTGAACTTGGCTGGCATTGGGGTCATTGTCCATGATTGGCGTGGTGAAGTGATTGAAGCTCTATCCATGCCCATTCCTCTAACTCAAACTGTGAATGAATTGGAGGCATTAGCTTGTCACAGAGCGGTTCGGTTTGCAAGTGAACTTCGACTTCGGTATCATTTTGGTATGTTATAAGTGTGCTTTAAGATTTGAGGACTTTTATAGTAATGTAATATTTATTTATAATATAATAATTATAAATGTGGTAATAATAATATAATTAAGGTTTGTAACTGAAAATAGTGATTTAATTTTGGCCTTATTTTTCTATTCAGTTTCTTCAACTCAAACGTTTTTTAACATCTTCCAGCTCTTTTTCTTTTCAAGTTTTTTATTTTTATTTTTATTGAATCTAATAATTATAGATGTTTTCACACATAACTAATACTTCAATTAACCTCCATAAACGTAGTCTCAAAGATAGAGGGGCAAAAATTAGTTGTTTAGCTGTAGAAAACCACCTAAGGTACGAATTCCTTTGCAACCATAATCTTAAGAATGATATTCATGGAACATAAATTGAAATTGTCACATGAATCAAAATTGGTCATACATATTCTTCTTTTCTTCATCTAGCATCTTGTATACAAGAGACACAAACAAAGAAGGGAAACTATAGACACCCCAATTTTTCCCTATTTTCCTTTTAAAAAAAACATAATAATTTAATTTATTGTATTTTGTACACTAATTAAATTGTTTTTATATATATAAAATAGAAATTTTACTCTAGTCTAATCTAAGTTTATATATATATATATATATATATATGAAAATTTTTCTTTGAGACTTGAATCTAGGGGTGGCAAAATTGGACACGACCCGCGAACCCGACACGACATGACACGAAATTAGCAGGTTATGGGTTGAGGCTTAATGGGTTCGTGTCATATTCAGGTTGACACGATGGACCCGTTTGATAAACGGGTTGGGTTAGGGTTCAACCTATGGAACCCGTTTAACCTGTCTGACCCGTATAATTAAATAAAATTTTACCAATATACCATTCAAACCCTAGGTATATAAGCTTATTAGTTGTTGTAGTTTATTTTCTTTGACATATTGTGATTGATTATTTATGATATTGAGATATGCTTTAGTTTTGAATGATTATTTGTGATGCAGTTACTCATTAATTTTGAATTTTATATTTAAAATATTTATTTGTTTATTTTTTCATAAATGTTTTTCTTTATTTTGATAAAATTTGATAAACAGGTCGACACGATTGACCCGTTTAATAAATGGGTCATGTTAAGGTTGAGGAATCTTGACCCGTTTAATAAACAGGTCGGGTTAGTGTTGACCCATATAGTCGGATACGTATGAGTTGACACGACATGAACCCGACACGCGAACACGAATTGCCACACCTACTTGAATCCCAGCTCTTACTCTCACACGTTATAAGCACTTAATACTTATAGAGTAACTATTGCCCTGTACGCGGCAGTATAATTTTAATTGTTCTAAAATGTGCAATTTCGGGCCCGTTGCTGCCACTCGATAGCATCATTTAATGCAAAAACTCCTAACATTCAAGCCCAGCCTTCAACCTGACCATGGTCAAGCCCACGGGCGCCTTCATAAAATTGAAATCTCAGGCCACGAACAGGCCCAAAAAGCCTATTTCGAAACCACTGATCCCAAAACGCTTAGTCGTTACACGTGGCGTCAAACATACCAAACTTATAAAGTTGGACCTTAGACGTGGCATCAAAGTATGGGCCTTGTATCCATCCAAGCATTGGACCATATCCAGCCCCCCTCACAATCAAAATACCAAACTAACCAATAGGAAAATGCTGTTGCTAAGCTTAATTAATTCAAGCCATACTTGGGTGCTTATATATATTTTATTATTTTTGAACTAGTTGCAAACCTGGGCAATGTGCAATTAAGTTTTAGTTTAACTGGTAAAGTATCTGATAGTCGAATAAAAGATTTGGAGTTCAATCTCGCTCTAGAGATTTGAAACTCTCTAAAAAAAAAAAAAAAGTTCTTTAATTTTTTGGTTTCTAGTTTTCATTATCTAATTGGTTATGTCAATGAAACTCATCTTTGTTAAAACTTAAATAAATAAATAAATAATTGCACTTTGTTGAGCCAAAAAAAAAAAAAAAGTAATAACTTATTAGAGTCAACTTTCACAAAGAAGATACTTCATCAAAATTTTGAAATTTGTTGTAAAAAAAAAATTGTGTCCTATGTCCATAACATTATTGAGTAAAAAGACAAATAGATACTAATTCAACTAGAATAATTAAACGAAAAGCAAACAATTTTATTATATTATTTTATCTAATGACTATCTGATTTCAAATTAGTATGTATTTAATTTTTGTATTTTATATTATTCACTTATTTATTACGAGAAAAATAAATGTGGTTGAAAGTAAGATTGCTTTTGTCTGTATATTGGATTATTGTATTTAACTTTTTAAAAAAGTATATAAGAATTCTTTTCATATTTTTGTAGCGAATTTTTTGGAATATAAATTTATTATACTCATATTATATATGTTGAACAATTACAACATAAACATGAACTTAAACATAAGCGATGTACATATCACAAATAAATTAAATAATTTTTATTTTTATTTAAGCAATTGGTAGATGACATGACTATTGATCTTTGCTCATCTTTAAATTTGGTAAGCATGGATAATATATGAAGATAATATAATCCAACGGTAAATTTATCAAAATTCACATTTAATTAAAAAAATTAGGTGGTGTAAATCTAAGTAATATTACACCACTTAATAACTTATTATTTACACCACCAAATTTTTTTAATTAGATTTGAATTTTGATAAATCCACCGCTCGATTACATTATCTTCATAGACTCTCCATGCTTGCAAAATTTTACGGTGATCAAAGATTAATAATCACGTCATCAATCAATTATTTAAATTCAAGTTTTTTTAATTTAAAATAATTCATAAAAGATGAGTTTATGGATCACAATGTAAATAACACGATTAGCATGAAAATTAGTATGCATGTTAAGCACATATAAAACATGTAATTCAACGGTGGGATTTTTAAAATATGATTTAATAACAAATTATTGGGTGGTTTAATATTACGTTACGCAAAGTGTAACTTGAACCTAACTATATATATATATATATATATATTGTGGAGATAAGGGCCCAAAATCATGTATTGGGCCTTAAGTTTTATCGAAGGGCAATGTATAGTCTGAGGAGAGATAAATATGCACGAAGGACCCTAGGGTAGAGCTTGATAAATATGAGAAGGGTGCAGGCGATCCGAGAAGGGAAGCCCCTAAAAAATATCTAAGAAAAGTTGTTGCCACCGCATTCAATGTACTGCATCTACTCTTCTGGCCATATTTATGTGGAGAAGACCTCTGAATAGTATGGCATTGGCTACCACGACTCACAGAAGGTCAAGGAGGGTGTCTAATGGGACATGCACTCAAGTGAGAACTCAAATGATCAACAAGTATAGGATCAAGAAGATCTGGAAAGAACTACATAATGTGAAGAAATCCTTCATAGGGGGAGGGGGGATAAAAAAAAGATCAAGGAAGAACACATTGTACACACTAAGAACCAAACGTGTAACTTAGAACAATCTATAACATAATTGACCTCCTCGGACGTTAGTCGAGGACAGTTTCCTAAAGTCAAACTTATTTATTCCTTTCTCCTTATTAACTGAACTCATCTTATTGATTGTATCATCTGGGCTAGCCCAGCTTTCTTTACCTACTCTCTACAAATTTATTTTTTTAGGTCTTTTGGGCTGATCCATCTGCTATCTGGGCTGGAGAATCAATTCTGAGTCCTTACACGCACACACACACACACACACGCACACACACACACACACATATATATATATATATATATAGAGAGAGAGAGAGAGAGAGAGAGAGTTAGGTTTAAGTTATACTTGGTGTAACTCTAAGCAATGTTACACTCTAGAGGTAGACAACCGGTTTCAGGAACTAATCAAAACAACGCAAACCTGATAAGTTATGGTTCTATTTGATTAAAAACAAATGTTTTCAAAAAAAAAAATTTGCAAAGGTTCTCACACAAACAATGTTCACCATCTACCATGGCTTTAATTTTATGCTTAAAATTTGAAATGAATAACCTACAGCGAAAATTGACATGAGATATGTCTTGAGAAATACTCAAGTTAAATATTGATACTAAAATAGTGATAATAGCTACTATTTAACAGAAAATTTGGGAAACAAATATAAATAACAACCTTGATATTACCTATAAAAAATGACATATTTATAAAAAATTAATAATATAAAACTTATAATTAAATGATAAAGAAGAAGTCACCTAAATCCAAGCCCAATATAATTCTCGAAAACTGAAATTCACCTTCACCTATATTTGACATTTGAAGACTTTCTAGTCACAATATATAATGATATGAAATCCTCGTTTAGTATAGATTAACATGGCAATAAAAGTTTTGATCTTTATGGAAAAGAAATTTGGTTGGAAAGTAAGTTCACTTTTGCAAGTATGTTTAATTATTGTATTAATCTCCCAAAATGTATATGATAAAATTTTCATTATTTTAGTTTCAAACTTTTAGAATATAAATACATAATACTCGTACCATTCTTTCTTAGTTGCAATATTTTTCTTGAAATATGTTGAATCATATCCATCAAAGCACTTATTGTAGTATATGCATGCCAAATCTTACTATGATTTACTAATTATCTATTGAAAAAGTTAAAACATAACATAAACTTGTGTTATACATATTGGAAGAAATAAATTAAACGTTTTTTTTTTTCAATTTCATATGTGCACTTAAAAAAAAAAAAAAAACAAACAAACAAACAAACAAACAAACAAACTAGGTAGGTTTGTGGTTTTAGGAACTGAAAACTCGAAAATGTGTGAAAACACAAGAGCTGTTTAGACCCCCAAATTAAAATTACGGCTAGATTGCTCTTACTCTAACTTATCTAAGGGCGGAAAAAGAGTAAATGATGCGCAATAAACCGATAACAACTCTAGTGCATAAACATGAAGAACAAACAATAAAAATAAAGCACAAGAGTAAGAGAAGAGAGATGCAAACACAAGATAACACCACTGATTTACAACTATTTTGTGTTGGCTTTAATTCTGTGCCAAATTTGATTGTAATTTTTTTCAATCTTATGTACCCTGTATTTTATTTGGGATTTCTTTGTAAGGGTTGTATGTGTGACAAAAAGTTTGAAGACTCAAGGCAGAATTGAAGAGCAAAGAAGTTCTCGGAGGTAGCTCGTAGGTAGACTTCCCGCAAAGTGAAGCATATGCTCAGCACATGATTGGAATGCGAAGAGTCATGATAGATGGTGACAGCTGGTTTTCGTGAATGTCTCGCGGGTAAGGCCTTCCTACAAGATACCCGCGAAACATGCTATTTTGCTATTTTGTCCTTTTTGCTCCATTACACCCTCACCCACACTATATATACCATCATTACCCATATATTGAGAGGAGTGCTTTCAGAGAGAAAACCCTAGCCACAAAACCCTTGAGAGTTAGAGATTGTCATACCAACAATTCTCTACACAATCCATTGTAATTTTTCTCAACTCCTACCTCTCCATTTCCAAATCCTTGAGAGGTTGATGGCCCAAACACTTACCACACCCATCCTGAGTGTAAAGTGAGATTTTGGTGCTGCTGGGAAACATTGGAAGAAGTCATTTGTTTGGTGGATGCAATCGGGCTGAATTACATGATCTGGAGTGCTAGAGAAGACAAGGCTTGGCGAAGTCAATTGGTAGTAGGAGCTTGGATGGTTCAAGTACATGGCGTAGACTAGGTTTGGAGGGTCTTTCATTATTCGTGTACTTCAACTTATTCTCTAGTGGATCAATTTACCGCTTGGAGGGCGGCGGAGAGGTTTTTTGCCGAGTACTTCAGTTTCCTCTTCGATAACACATCGGCGTGTTATCTTGTGTTTGCATTCTTTTTCCCTACTCTTTTAGCTTTTATTTTACTACTAAGTGGTAATGAATATGGCGTAGAGTAGGTTTATTGTTTATCCGCTCACATTTACTCTATTCCGTACTTAATTTAAGCTAGAGTAAAATAAACCGAGCCGTAATATTTTTAATTGGGGTCTAAACAACTCTTGTGTTTTCCAACATTTTTGAGCTTTCAATTGGTATTAGAGCGGGTACACTTGCTGTGGTTTCATTATCTAAGTATGATCCTAGACCTTCTTTGAGATGGACTAATCTCAATCGCTCAATGCTCCTCCATACTTTGACGGGAGCAATTATGCATTTTGGAAAGTCTGTATAAGGGCATTCCTTTGTTCTATCAATGATAGTGTTTGGAACGCTGTCGAGATAGGATGGACTAGGCCAGAGGCTGCCAAATTCGAATGGGGTAAGGCAGCCATTGCGACAACTAATGCTAATAGCAAGGCTTTAAATGATATTTTTTGTGGTGTTTCCCCTGACGAATTTCACAGGATCTCTCATGTTACAATTGCCAATGAGGCGTGGCAAATCTTGGAGACGACCTATGAAGGCACCAAGAAGGTGAAGGACACCAAGTTGCAAATGCTTACAACATGCTTCGAGGAGCTGAAGATGAGTAAAAACGAGTCATTCGACTCATTTTATGGGAAGTTAAATGAAATGGTGATTGGAAAATTCAACTCGAAGATTGTGAGGAAGATTCTACGATCATTGCTGAAGAGCTTCCGTGCAAAGGTTACTACCATCGAAGAGAGCAAAGATCTCGATGAGATTAAAATTCAAGAACTCAGCAGTTCTCTTCAAACCTATGAGTTATCTCTACCATCTCAAAAGAAGAGCAAATCTCTTGCTCTCAAGATAGTCAATGAGAGATTGGAAGTTCAAGACTCCTCAGATAAGGATGATGTTGAAAGGGATGCGGCGTTCCTTGCTAAAACTTTCGTAAGTTCTTGAAGTTCAAGAGAGATGGAAGTCTTTTGAGAAGGGCAAATTTTCATTATTCAAGAAGGACAAGAAAGATCTCAAGAACAAGGATTCAAGAGATTCCTTGCCATCTAAAATGGTCACGTGTTTTAAATGCAAAGGACATGGGCATGTGAGGAAAGAATGCCCCACATATTTGAAATCAAAAGGTAAAGTCTTTGCAACTACCCTTAGTGACTCGGATGGTTCCAATTCAGATTCGGAAGAAAGCTGTGACGGAGAAGGAAACTACTACGCATTTATGGCCATAGCACCCGTGGACTCATCAGAAGATTTGAGCCTTCTAGTGGAAGAACTCGATGAGCACACCAAAGTAGAGTCTATGGGAATTAGGGAGGAATTTGATGAGGAAGATGAAGAAGCAAAAGGATTGCAAGAATCCTATAATGCTCTACTTGAGAAAATCAGAGAGTATGCCAAAGTGGCTAAAGCAGCCATCAGAAAAATGAAGAGAGCTGAACAAGATTACAACTCATGAGGTATAAAGAAATGAAGTGTGAAGTTGAGGCGCTGAATGAAGAACTCACCGAAGCCTACTCTAAGATCAAGTTTCTTAAGCTTGAAGTGATTCAAGCTAATGCTAAAGTGGAGCGAGTTGCCTCCAAGAAGCTTGATGAAGTACTTGCACATCAAAAGCCATTTTCTGACAAAAGTGGCTTAGGATATGTCGGAGAGAGTAGTTTAAGCCCCAATGTGTTCAAGGAGATGAAATTTGTTAAAGCTAAAGAACCAAAGGTAGCAACTCCAAGCGTTGAGAATGTAAAAATGGAGAAGAAGCCAAATGGAACTGCTTAAAAGGTTTTGACAAAACCTCAAAATTCATTTGTAGCCAAAACCAAGGCTAAAGGAAAGTCTCACCCAAAGTCTCAAAGAGGTCCTCAAGTTTAACACTATTGCCATCATTGTGGAGTTTGAGGAACACAAGACCAAACTGTTATAAGCTTCACGCATTGAAGACGACTAATTCTCAAAGGCTAAGAGGACAAGAAAAGGGAATTAGAATGCCAAGCAATTAAAAGGGCGAGAAGTAGATTCCGGTTTTGGTGATGTGATAAAGATAATTGATACCATCACTTCTTGTTTGACAAGCTTCTTCCAAAGGTTTGAGAATCACAACTCTAGTACCCAATCCTCTAGGGATATCACCCAAAACGCACGTACCGTGTGGGTGAAGGCTACACATGCATAAGCATTAGACCATGTCCATGCATCAATTCTTCCTATGTGTTATGACTTTGATGGGATCAACAAGCACGACTCATCTGAATGAACTCATCCAAGCCAACAAAGCAATGTATTCTGACGAACTTATCCAACGCCACCGATGAAGAAATCCACCTTAACGACGAAGGAAAAGAAGCTATTCAATGCAGTTAAGTAAATACCTCGGACGGTTACAGTGATAGCTATATAGGCCATTGGAAGGGAAATCAAGGCTCACATAATAGAGCAGGAGGCGTTATACAAAGGGACATTAAAGCCGTAATAATGGCCACAATGGCTAGGAACACATGTATATATAACCATCACAGCATCAACAGAAGGTAACAAAATATATATATATATATATATATCCATAGAATATATTGTTGCTTATACTCGTTTATTTCCTAGAAATTCTTTGATACTGACTTTGGCATCGGAGCCGTTGTGGCAGACACCACACTGGTAACCACCTAAAAGAAAGATATTATTCCATCCTCAGAGCATTAAGGGCAGAAGGATGACTCTACCCGGATGCATGCACGATAACTGACGAATTCGCACTTCATCATTAATATTACACATGAAAAAATAATGAATTTAATAATTGAAATGGTTGAAAACAAAATTAACCCAAAACCTCAATTCATTAATGAAAAAACATCGAAATTTTTGAACTTAAAAAAAAAAAAAAGAGTTAAGTAAAAATAGACTTACATAGAAATTTGGACGAATAGATTCTCTTGTATCCAATTTCATGTATAATTAAATAATATAGATTACATGGAACAAAACACCAAACAAAAACCGTAACAAATTAAATCCATTATAAAATATTGATGTCAACAACAAATAATCATGTAATAGGAAATTAAAAAATGCAAATATATTGCTTGCTATATTGACTTCTAAAAAAAAATACTAAAATGTGTGATCAAACTTATAATTTCAGCTTATCTATAAGAATTGTTGATAAAAATCATATTATATATAATAAAAAGGCAACAAATACACAAAATCTATTCAATTTGACGGAAAAAAAAAATTGCACGGTTGTAGGTAGGGTAGAGAGGAGAAAGGAAGAATATATCAAATAATTGTAAAATATGTAGTAGAAATAATGAAACACCAAAAAATTGTATGTATATATAATGGGAATTTTAGATTGTGAAAAAGATGATATGAACAAAACAAAGTAGTTTAGGTGAAACTCAATTACTTTTTCTTTTTTTTTTTTAACTTTATTATTAGGAAAAAGATTACATAAGATGCAAATTTATCCAAAAAAAAATGTAGGAAAAAAAAAATGCAAGTTGTATCATTTTTACCTTTTACCCTTTTTTTAAACTTATCATAAAAAAAGGGAGAAGTTTGGAACGTTTATCAGCCTTTTCATCTCAAATGGACTTGAATAGGAAAAAGTTGATGAATAATAAATTGGAGTTAACGGTTGCCGAAGCTTATGAATGGTGATACCGTTTTTCCAAGTTCCAATTACTACAAACAACAAATGTCAAATGTTTGGGCGTACAGGAAACTCAACGTGGTCGGCCATACAATAAACTATCTCCACGGTTTCAAATACTATTTTTTTTTCCTTTTATGTTTTTTAAAGAAACCGTAGGAAAAAAAAAATGCAAATCCAATCTTTTTTTTCTTTTACGTTTTTTTATCTTTCTTTTTTATTTAAATTCTATCCTTAGGTAGTTCTATTGTATTGATTTTAGACTTTGTTGATAACATTTTAGATGGACATAACTGTTATAGTTGTAAATTAAATACTATTTTATTTCATTACTTAATTTGTCATATTTATCCAAAAAATATGTATATATCTATTCTTAAAATCAAAAAATTTAATAAAATATCTGTAATTTGATGAAGCCATATAGCACAACCATGGCGTCTAAACCTAACTTTTATTATATATAATACGATATATATATATATATATATATATATTATTGTTTAGGTAATGAACCCAAAGGAGTTAATACCACACCGGAAGTTGTTTTGATTTGATCATAAGTACGAAATATTTCGGTACCGATTAATACCGGTGTACCGTTTCGAAATTATCGCTAATTTTATATAAAATATTATATTCTAATCCAACCCAACATTGTAATTGTAAATTTATAATAATAATAATATAGATATTCAGGTACGTATATAGATCTTTTTCCTTCTTTTTTTCTTTTATACCTTGGATTAATTCCTAAAAAAATATGTGGTTTTGTAATGAAAAATATATTAAAAGTAAAAAAAATAAAAATAAAATGAAGGCTTAATTCTTGAACAAAAGCGAAAATGTCAAATCATATCATATGAGTACAATTCAATCAACTAAAAAAATAAAGAGAAAAGCTTAAATTTTAAATTTCAAAAAGACTGTAGCTATCATTCACATTAAAAAAGGAAAAATCCAAAGCTTTTTTCAAACTCTTAACACCCTCCATCAACCATGTGTCCTAGAAACTCACTTTTAATATATATTTTTCAACTTTTGCATTGAGAAGAGCACTAATCAGCGTGCAAAACAAGAAGGAAAAAAACTTGGTATGCCTTCCAACTAGATCTTCAGTACACCCACAAGAAAAGCATGTCAAACAGAGGAGAAAAAGAAGTATGGGTGAGAAGAAGGCTGTAAAACTAAAACAGTGCAAGAAGGAGAAACAGAGAAGGTTGCAAGGCTGAAAGCGGTGGCGATAACATTTTCTTGGTTTTTTTTTCCTCCCTCTTTTAGTGGTATGTTTTTCTAGTTTTTTCTTTACTAGTCGGAACACCCAATTTTTGCCGGTAAGGCCAGTACAGTCCGGTATCTGCCGAAATTTGAAGCGGAACTTACCGGTAAGAAAAATACCGGCCGGTACGGTACGGTATTGACTTTCCTTTGACTTTTATAACATGATATAATTTTTGGGTTCTTAACACTCATTAAATTCTGAAGTAGCATCATAACTAGAAAACAACCAACAATAAGTTGTTAGGTAAAGATGGATTCCTTGTTCTGCACCCAAACAGGAAGCAGTTTCTAACAAGTCATGGGACTTCCTAGCAAGAGAAGCTTTTTGTCTGTCTTTTGTTGCCTTTGTTTAAACTTAGGCGTTGCCATAGACACCATTATATCTCCCCAATCCATCAAAGACCCAGACTACATAATCTCCAATGGGAGTGTTTTCAAACTGGGATTCTTTAGCCCAGCAAATTCTACCAATCGCTACCTTGGAATATGGTATAATAGAATTTCTGTATTCACTGTAGTATGGGTAGCTAACAGACAGAAACCCCTCAAGGATTCTTCTGGGGTTCTTACTATATCAGAGGACGGCAATCTTGTAGTCTTAGATGGACAAAAGGAGATTCTTTGGTCATCAAATGCTACAAACTCTGTTGCCAATTCAAATTTCCACCTTTTGGATTCAGGGAATCTTGTCTTGCGAGAAAATACTAGAGGGAAAATCATATGGGAGAGTTTCCATCATCTAACTGATACATTCTTGCCAGGAATGAAACTTAGTGTTAATTTAAGGACAAATCAGAAAGTACTGTATACATCATGGAAAAGCCCTTCTGATCCATCCATTGGAAGCTTCTCTACAGGCATGGCTTCAGTAAACATTCCCGAAGCTTTCATTTGGAAAGATGGTCGTCCATATTGGCGGAGTGGTCCATGGAATGGTCAGAACTTTCTTGGTGGTCCATTGAATGCAGAATATCATAATGGATTTAATCTAGTAGATGACAAAGAAGGTACGGTTTATTCATTTTTTGATTATGCAAATGTGTTGCCTCTATCAAAATATGTGTTGAATTCACAAGGAAATCTAGAGCAGACATGTTGGGATTATAGCAAGGAGGATTGGAAGGTTGTGGGGTTCGCTCCAAAAGATGAGTGTGATGTTTATGGCACTTGTGGTGCATTTGGAAGCTGTGATTCGCAGAGGACACCAATCTGTAGCTGTATTAGAGGGTTTGAGCCAAAGATTATTGAGGAATGGAACAGGGGAAATTGGACAAGTGGGTGTATTAGGAGGGCACCATTGCAGTGTCAAAGGGTGAATAATAGTGGTGAAGAAGGCAAAGCAGATGAGTTCTTCAAACTGAAGATGATCAAAGTGCCAGACTTTATGGAGAGGTCATATGGGTCTATAGACGGTTGTCGAAAGCAGTGCTTGAAGAACAATGATTGTGTGGCGTATGCACATGATTTTGGAATTGGTTGTATGTCATGGAGCAGAGACCTTATTGACCTAAGGAAATTGTCCATTCGTGGATCGGATATATATATTCGTCTCGCCTATTCAGAATTTGGTAAGTAATCTTGTTCTCAGTCACAGTTTGTTTTGTATAATCTCATTTTTCTTATCATCTAGCAGTTAGTCCAGTTTATTTTTACTAGGTGATATACTATAAATGCAACTCAATTTCAATGGTTTTATTTACTTCAGAAGTTTGTCTTATTTTTCAGCTTCCATGACTATTTGAAAAACGTGATATACTTTTTTATTAACTTTTCTGAGAACCCATTGATCAGATTTTTTAGTTATAATAGATTGGCAATGATTTTAAATTTTTTATTAAATTAACTCAAATTTGACTTTAGTTTGAACTTGTTTGATACCACAGCCAAAGAGAGACATTTGAAAGTAATCATCAGAATCTCAAAGATTATTGGAGCGATTGCCATTCTCAGCACTACCTACTGTTTTTGGAGGTGGACGGCTAAAATTAAAGGTAATAATATGTCCATTGATATTAGCTATAGGGACTAGGAATTGCCGGCATTTACCGTTCACGGAAAGTGTTAACGGTGGCTTGACTTTTCTTTAAAAGTAGGTGAATCAATTGCAATTCAAGTCGTATTTGGAACACCACGTTTCTGTCTTTGACGATAACAACATTTTTTTTCTTCTTCATATTGACCAACTTCTCAATATAGAATAGCACACCAAGTTTGAAATATTAGTAATTCTTGATGTGACTGGTGTCGGTAAGAAAGTGAGCCTTTTGGATGTGTTTGGAGTTTGGGCTTGATGAGAATGTTTTTGTGTCACGTTTGTGATCCGTGGAAAGTAGGTTGAAGTGAGCCAAATTTAATCATTGAACCGGTAAAGGTAGAACCAATGAGGATAAAGGCACAATTAGTTGTATAGGACTATAGTAAGAGAGAATGCCTAGACTGCAATGAAGTGTTCCCTACTATTGTGAAAGAGAGCTCTATAGTTGCATGGTTTGGCTTGGACTTAGAACAATTTGATGCCAAGATAACTAATCTACATGGTGAACTTTAGGAATAAATTTATATAAATTAGCCAGAAGGTAGTAGCGTAATCGATTTGAAACTTTTATGATTGGACATAGTTACTCTTGAAGTGACTATGACAATTCTTTTGTCTATTTTTTGTTATATGTTGATGATTTGCTTATTATAGCTAAAGAACCTAGTTTAAATAAACAAGTTGAATACTCAATTTAATTAGTGATAAGTTTGAGATGAAAGATTTGGATAAGCAAAGAGCATGAAGATTCACAGAGATTGACAAGTGTGCTACTTTTTTATGTCACAAAAGAATTACATAGAGAAATTACTTAAAACACTTCGATATGCAACGATTTAAGGCAATACGTACTCCATTAGCGATGTATTTTAAGCATTCAACAGATATGTCACCGCAGTTTGAGGAGGTAAAGGAGCACATGTTTCGTTCTATTTATACTACTATTGTTGGTAGCATAATGTGCTGTGGTTTGCACTCATCTAGAAATTTCACATGCTATATTATTGTAGTTAACAAGAGGATGCTACTGTTGTGTATTGTGATAGCCATTGCATACCATACATTTGACTAAAATTCATATTCACGATGATAGAACCAAAAGCATTGATGTCACATACAACTTCATTTGTGAAATTGTATATTAAGTCATTATTGCATTAAAAAGGTTGCTACAATAAATAATATATCCAGCAAATATGATAACGAAGTCATTTTCTTTGAGCAAGTTCAAGCATTAATTGGATTTAAAGAATGTGATAGCCCTTAGGGGCTTTTTTTTTTTTTTTTTTTTTTTTTGAGAAGATAGACATCCAACTTTATTAAGATAAAATGACTAAATTAACCTGACTAACAAAACATACTTGTAGAGGAACATTCTTCATCCACACTACACAATCTAAGTAATTTATTGCTAATCTCCCAAACTATGAGCTACTTAAGGGCTTTAGTAGAGGCGAAAGAAAATTTTATTATTGTTGTTGTTATTAACGAGGTTTTCAAATTTAAGTTAAGGTGGAGATTTGTTGCCAGGGCTTTACATTCCTTTAAAATTCAGTGAAACACTCCCAATGGAAGTGGTATTTGGACCATCAAGTTGCCAATTGTTGCCAATTTATATGATGGGTATGTTTTAAACTTTAAGCCCAATAGCTTTAAATTGGAGAAAGCCCGAAGCCCTTATTCTATAGCCTTCATTCTTCTCGCGTAGGTGGAGGCAGGCAAGAGCCCATAATCTCGTTTACTCTTGATTTCATATTGCCTCTTTGGCAATTAGAAAATCCCTCAAATCTTCTCATTTTCTTACAACACTCAATCACTTCCCTAACTCTCTTCTTATTTATTTTCCTTTATAAAAAGATGGAAATATAGAGAACATTGAAATGTTCAAATACTTTTGCAAGTTTATCGTGAATCAAGCTGGCCAAAATTGTAAGCCTAGCTTTTTCTTTTCTGTGTCCAATGGTTTTTCTATATAAGATCAGTCCCAAAAGATGAAAAACATTCAACTCTCATAATTTCCATCCTTTAATTTCTATAATGAAATTTCCATTGGCCGTCTTGGAGAGCAACTACTTGAATTATTGCACCAAGGTTTCCTTATGGGGTTCGTGTTTTTTTTTTTTTTTTTTTTTTTTTTTTTTTTTTTTTTTTGAGAAGATAGTGGAGTTCGGATTTTGTGACAATGTTTTTGTGTCACTTTTGTAGTGTCCCTATTTTCATAGTTAAACTTTCTCTTAGGCAATGCTCATGACCGTAAACCTAAGTCCAACCACTTATATCTTTGTATCTCCCGTATGATTGTTTCTTCTAAATTTCTATTTCTATTTTGTTCCGCTATTATTGGAAACACACATAAGAAATAGTTATCAAAGCTTCAGTTATCTCAACAAATTTACTTTTTACTACTAGAATTTGCATCAAAAAGGAAAAATAAAAGCAGGGAGAGCTTATTGTTTGACTACCTGGATGATGTTAAACTCCACGACCTACCCATTTTCAGTTTGGAAGAAGTGGCAACTGCAACAAACAACTTTCATGTAGCTAATATGCTTGGGCGAGGTGGGTTTGGCCCTGTCTATAAGGTAATAGTTTCCCTTGGGTACTTGTTTAGTTCCTCTTCAAATCAAACATATAAGTACTTATATTCATTTGTTTCTTTGGCTAGGGCAAATTACAAGATGGACAGGAAATAGCAGTAAAAAGACTATCTAAATCATCTGGACAAGGGCTTGAAGAATTTATGAATGAGGTGATGGTGATTTCTAAACTCCAACATCGAAATCTTGTTCGACTTCTTGGCTGCTACTCTGAGGGAGAAGAAAAGATGTTGATCTATGAATACATGCCAAGCAAAAGTTTGGACACATATGTTTTTGGTCAGTACATTTAAACTCCCTTCCTTTTACTCTCATTAATAGAATAAGTTTCTATATCCTTAACATGTTGAACTATTGACCTCCATATTTCTATATTTTTCCTCCGTACAAATAACTTCTTCTTCTTCTTCTTCTTCTTCTTTTTTTTTTTTTTTTTTTTTCACTATTCATTTAGATCCACTCAATCAAAAACTCCTCAATTGGAAAAAACGCTTCAATATTATTGAAGGAATTGGTCGAGGTCTACTCTACCTTCATAGGGATTCTAGAATGAAGATTATTCATAGAGATCTAAAGGCAAGTAATATCTTGTTAGATGAAGAGCTAAATCCAAAAATATCAGACTTCGGAATTGCTAGAATTTTCAGAGAACGTGAAAATCAGGCTAATACTAAAAGGGTTGTTGGGACATAGTAAGTGCTTTTGTTGAAATATAATTTAAGCTATTCTCCCCCCCCCCCCCCCACCCCACAAAAAAATAGAAGAAAAAAAAATTTATTTATGCTTAAAATAGTCAGATGATGAGGATGTATTTTAATGTTTAAATGCAGCGGATATATGTCTCCAGAATATGCAATGCACGGCCTATTTTCAGAGAAATCAGATGTTTTTAGCTTTGGTGTGTTGCTACTAGAGATTGTTAGTGGGAGAAGAAACACTAGCTTTTACGATGATGAGCAATACTACTTGAGCCTTGTTGGATTTGTAGGTCTATCTAACTTATTGTCATTATATTTAAAGCTCTAATTTATTACTGCCAATAAGATTATATGTCATAATTTTTGTCTTTCACGCTTGTTAACTTTCAGGCATGGAAATTGTGGAACAACAACAACATTTTGGCTTTTGTAGACCCAACAATATGGGATCCATGCTTTCAAATGGAGATGTTCAGATGCATACATGTGGGATTGTTGTGCGTGCAAGAATTGGCTAGAGATAGGCCGACTATATCTACCATTATTTCAATGCTTAGTTGTGATATTGTGGATTTGCCCTTTCCAAAGCAGCCTGCATTCACCGAAAGGCAAATTGCTTCAAATTGTAAGCCTAATCAACAGGGTCAGATAAGACTCCCCAGTTGCAGTGTCACTCTTACAACAATTTATGGCAGATAAGAATAAAGTTCTTGAGATAAATCTCTCTTAATTTATGCCCATCCATCATCTAATCCATTCTACATAATGGCATTCCATTCCAATATAATTAAATTCGCTTTTTATTTAACAATAAAATCTCTCTTAATTTGTTTGATAAACTTTTGAAGACTTATCCGGTAACTAGTTTTCATTAAAAATTAATAAATGGTTAGGATTAAGACATGTAAAATATATGGTCAAGATTTAAAGGGGGATCATACCCATTAAAAATATAGTGGGTACCGTAGAATGATATATGATTATATTCTGGCATGATAAAAACTAATTCCTCTCTATTCAACTAAAAATAAAAACTAATTCCTCTACTCCCTCTTTAAATTCCTCCATAATTAGTCCAATCTAAGAAGTAAAAAATTAAACCATACTCTTCTTGGTACACTTAAGGATGATTTACATCTCTTTAACACAAAATTTTAGGAGTCATAAATAAATAATAATGACATTCCATTAGGGCTGTCCAGATTGATCCGACTACCCGACCCACCCGAAGAACCGACCGGATCCAACCCGAATCCGGCCGACCCGACTACTCCGGTGGGTTGGCGGTGGGTCTTCATCACCAGAAACCGATTCCGGCGGGTCGGTTTCGGTCTTCCACCCCTAAAACCCGAAAAACCCGAACCGACCGAAAGATTTTCAGATCTCGGCCAAAATTTCCAGAATCCGGTGAAGAAACCCAGATTCCAGCGATATTTTTCTAGATTTCGGCAATGTTTTCTTCAGATCCGGTGAGATTTTAAACGTATTTGGTGAAATATCACCGAATCCGGTGAGATATTCTCCGGATCTGGCTAAATCTCATCCATTCCGGTGAGATTTTCGCCAGATCTGGCGAAATCTCATCCATGCCGGTGAGATTTTTGGCCAGATCTGTGTTTTTTTTATCGATTTTTTGCCGTCTCTCTTATCTAGGACAACCGACCGACCCGACCGCTACCCGAAGATGGTTTGAACAGGCCGACCCGATTACTCCGGCGGGTCGGCGACGGGTGAACTTTTTTCCCACCCGATTCAGGCGGGTCAGTTCCGGGTTGGGCACAAACCCGACCCGGACCGACCCGTGGACAGCCCTACATTCCATTATAAATAAAATCGCTTTTTCTTTAACAATAAAATCTCTCTTAACTTTTTCTCAAAAAAAAAAAATCTCTGTTAACTTGTTCGATAAATTTTTGAGGACTTGAGAGAAATCTTGATGCATTTTGATTATATACTCCATACTTTCTTTTTAAAGTGAAACCAATACTTATGAATTATGAGTAAAATTATTTTGTTCAATATTGTTTCCTAATTAGGTTTCATTTGGGCTCAAACGATTTGAATTTGATAATCTAAATCTCAATATCCTAAAAGATATTTAAAAATGACAAATATTTAGATTTGGGTTAAATTCGCCAAAGATTTTAAGACCTAAAATTGACATATTTAAATAACATATAAGATATAATCCTTGATCAAAAGTAACGTGATATTTTAAAATGACTAAAATACCTTGAACCTCCAAAATAATAGAAAAATCCCTGAGCCCTCCAAATGATCAAAAATACTATTTGAAACCTCCAAAATGATTAAAGTATCACCAAACCTCTAAAATGATCAAAAACATCCTCAAAACCTGCAAATGACTAAAATATTTCAAACTTAGAAAATGACCAAAATACCCATGAATTTCCAAGACCATTAAAAAAAAAAAAAAAAAAAAAACATCTAAATCTATAAAATGACCAAAATTGTCTGACATATGGATCAAAACTCATCATTATTTATTTTTCTAGCATCTTGCATACACAAGACACAAAACAAAGAAGCAAACTGCCACATTTTTCCCCCTATTTTCCTTAGAAAGCATATATAATTTAATTTATTGGATTATGTGCACCAATTATTTTATCCATATTTTAATACATTAGTGTTTAAATTTTAATTTTTTTAAAAAAAAAATTATGAAATTTTGGGTCCATTGCATGCTGCCATGTGACAGCATCTTTGTATGCCTCGTGTCCTGTTTGTTCTAAGTTTTAAATTTTAATAACCATAAAATAGTAGCTACACTAGACCCAACCACACAACAATGAACAAAATGGCCACAACCACTCAGCTCACACTCACACTTACACCCAACCAGCCAAAGCCATCACTAGTCCATTAGAAACCTTACCCATATATCCTTTCTCGACTAAACTCCTCCAACCTCTCTCATCACATTCAAGCCTAACCATCCACAAATCAAACCCTACGTACGCAAAGCCCAACTAAAACCTAACCACGCAGTGTGGCATAGCCATCAGGAGAGTTGCCAGGCCATGACCATATACCCAAAAAGCCTACTTTGAAAACCCTTAGAACCCAGCACGTTCGAGGCTCAGCCCACCTCTCCCATTGCAACTTGAGAACACAAGCCCAGCCCATGAATCCTCAAGTTCAAGTATAGTGTAAGTCCAGTAATATACTATTTCTTTCATATTTGAGCAATTTAAAAAAAAAAAAATTTCCTGATAAAGCATATCTGAGCAATTTATTACAATCAAAACACCAAACTGATAGGGAAATGATGTTGCTAAGCAATTGCTAATTGACCCATTCAGGAAATCCAATTTTAAAAACATAGATTATAATTGAGAGTTGAGACTTTGATAGTGTGAATATAATTAGGAAGTAAGGATACGTCAGGAAATTTATTAGAAAATATAATAAGGTCAATTCAAGAAATTTAATTGAAATATCCTATTCCCTCGTTTGAACTTTCAACATTAGTCATTGTTCTAACTTTTTATCTATCTTTTTTTTATTTAATGACCTGGGAAAAACTTTTGAAGTTGCTTATAACTCATATTCTCTTTGTTTTTTAATCTATCTTTTTCTATGAGTTATAAGTAACTTCTAGACTGGGGTCAATGAGATATAAACTTCTAGCGTGGGAATGGAATCCTTTGAATTTTTATTACATAAAATGTATTTTATGATATGTAAGACTTTTGATAGTCTAGAGTAACCTCTTTCCTAGAAGACTACCAACCTAAGTTGTAATTAGAGATGAACATACTGACATGATCGGTGGCCCAATGGTTGAGGCCTTAGGCCAACAAGACTCCATTATGCGGTGCATCTTGACCCATGGGTTCGAGTCACCCCTCTCCCACTAACCACAGGTTAATTCTCTTTATACTTTTCACCCAATTAAGAAAGCCATAAATGTAATGACAAAGTGAGGAGGTCACATGGCTGGAACTTTGGAATGGGAAAAGTGATTTGAAAGGAAAGTTCTTTGAAGGTTGTTAGTTTTTATATACTTTAGCATGTTAAGTGTATTTACTATTAACAGAATAATTATGGCATAAATGCACTTTTAGTACCTATATTTTACACTCTTTCTATTTTAATCCCTACATTTTATTTTTACCATTTTTAGTCCCTAAACCAATTAACGCCTGACATTTAAGTCCTTTTCGTCACTCAACTAACGGCAATAGCTGACGTGGTTGACAGTGGAATAAAAAAATAATATAATTACACACATTAATTAATTAAATTAAAAACAAACATAAAAAAAATCATTAGTTTTTGGGAAGAACATGACTATTCATTTTCTTCATGTTCTTCCCCAAACATGTTTGACTGCCCAGAAATTTAAAATGCCACATTAGCATCTATTTTTTTTTTAATTAATTTATCAATAAGAAAACAACAGTAGAATTAAAATTCAAAAAATACATAAATTTAGATCTGAGTTCATCTTTAACAATAACACAATGAACACAAACCCAAATTCAAATATAACAACACACACCTAAATTTTCTAGCATTTTCTTGCCATTTCTTGTCAACCAAACACAAAAACACACACAAACCATTGCAACCAATGGACTCAAGGTAGTGAAGAACTCCATCCTTGAACTTAGATTGTTTTTAAGGAAAATTAAGATACTCTTATACATTTTCTTGGCAACCAAAAAAATTTTTTAGTTTCACAAAAAATAATAATAATAATAATAATTCCAAATCTGACAACCAACCAAATTTTTGATGTCAATCCTAAGATCTAAACATTTTTAACAAACCCATCAAATCCCCTTATACACAAACCCAACAAATTCTCTATCACAAACCCAAAACCTTCCTTTCACAAAACCATATTATCCTTTTTCAAATTTATCAAAAATCTAAAAAAAATACAGCAAAATCAACCCAGATAATGAGAGAATTTGTAAAGAAATATATGTATAGGTTTATTGCTGAGATGTTGATGGACCACCCATTTCTTGATGGACTTGTTGATGAAGAACTACCGGTTGTTACCAGTGTTTCTAGGACAGATGAGGCCGATTATGAGGTTTTTTGTTTCTCCGAACAAGGTAATCAATACCGTACCGATATCGGCCGGTACGTACCATACCGTTGTGTATACTAGTATCGAAACGTCAACATTTGGTACCAGTTTAAATACCAACTGTACTAGCCAATTTCGAACAATACTGGTCGATACTGGGCGTACTGGCCAGTACATAATTTTTTTTTAGTTTTGTAATTTTGGTATAGATTTTTTTTTTTTTAGTTTTGTAATTTTTGAATTTTTGTTAGGGTAGAATGGTAACTTATTTACATTAAATTCTTAGTATTATTTGTTTTCTTAGTATACAATGAACAATTAAGCTTTCTATATTTTATATTATGTTTTTTCTTTTCTTTTAATTGATGCTAAAGTCTAAAACCATGAATAATTTGTTCTAAATTGAGGAAATGTTTTATGGTAAACTTTTATATTTATTATAATGTATATATACACACACACACATACATATATATATATATATATATATATATATATAAAATAACGGTAAACTCAAAACAGTACATCGGTATTAACCGGTACCGAAATATATTGTTCCACTAATCAAACCGGTACAGCCTCTGGTATGAGATTGACTCCCTTGTCTCCGAAGATTATGAGTTTAGTTGTTCTTCTAGTGATTTGAGCTTATTGCTCGATAATGGTATGGCGTTATGTTTTCCTCCTTCGCAAGTTGATGATTTGCGAGAACATTTTGGATGGGAGATCAGAAGAAAATGTGCCTGTTTTAGACCAGAAAAGGAAGAGGGTTACATGTTATGAATTTGATGGTCCCAAAAACTAATGAATTTTTTTTTATTTTAATGTTTGTTTTTAATGTAATTAATTAATGTGTGTGATTATATTATTTTTTTATTCCATCGTCAGCCACATCAACTTTTGCCGTTAGTTGAGTGACGGAAATGACCTAAATGTCAGGCATTAATTGATTTAGGGACTAAAAGTGGTAAAAACAAAATGTAGGAACTAAAATGAAAAAAGTGCAAAAGTAGGAACTAAAAGTGCATTTATACCAATAATTAATATGACCATTCTTTAAAAAAAAATTAAAAAAAAAAAACTGACCACTTATTTTGAGTACTATATTTAATTCATTAATTTATATAATTTATTTATCTATAATAGTAATTAGTAATAATAATATATTTTATTATTATTATTATTATTATTATTATTATTATTATTATTATTATTATTATTATTATTATTATGTAAATATGTGTGGTGCATAGTTCCAACACAGTTTACTATCGTACCAGAATTTTTTTTTTTTTTTTTTTGATAAGAATGCTGTAACTTTATTAATTGGTTTCAAAAGACAATACAACTTGAATCAAAGTGGACCCAATGGGTATTGGAATATCCTCAATCCAAGTTACAAATGTTTCTAGCTTTTTGGCATAATGTGCCAAGATATGGGCCGGTTTGTTTCCTTGTTGTCGCACGAGTAAGCTGGATAGATCTGAGGTCTTGAAGCCGTAATAGACATGAGGAGATGATATTCAGTATTGTTGCTAGAGGAGTGATGGAACCCGTGAGGGCCCCATGGAGAATCTCTAATAGCATGTTTGGGAGTTAAAAAAAGGAGGGAGAGTAGAGTAGAGGGAGGGAGAGTAATTCAATTACCTTGTTTGGAACTTTTTTAAGGAAGGATTTGGAGGGGTTTGGAGGAGTTTCAACTACCTCTAACCCCTCATTTTTAATTCCTCCAAATTGGAGAGATTTGGAGGGAGAGTAGAGTAGATAAGTTATTAGACGAATGAATTCTCTAATTTATCTTTTCTAAATTAACAAAATTACCCTTTCTAAAGGGCTAATTACTCCCTTCCCCCTCCTTAATTTTAAAAACATCCAAACAATGTAGAGATGATTTATTCCCCTCTACTCTCCTCTCCACTACTCTCCTTCCCTCTACTCCCCTCTACTCTCCTCCCTCTCTAAACTTCCAAACAAGCTATAAGTCTGTTTCAAAGTCCACGTCCCTTATCCCTATGTTCCATGCAAAATCAATTCCATCTTCCAAGGCCTTTGCCTCCGCTTCCAACAGACCAAGTGGTACCCACAATTTCTTACTCATGGCTGCAACACATTGGCCAACATGATCTCGTGCTACGACCCCAATACCCATTGCATGGAGACGTTGGAAGACGGCGCCATCAATGTTAACCTTGTACCTTGGACTGTGTGGTGGGGTCCAAGTGGTATTGGTAACAACGTTTGGAATCACAATATTATGGTTTGCAAGCCAATATTCTCTAGTCAGGTTGAGTGCTAAATGAAGAATGGCTTGACTGTTTTACCGTGTGCCACCTGTTCAAGCTTTGTTACGATTCTGCCACAAACTCCATGCTATAGTAACACTCAAGCTTAGAAGCTCATCACCAACGTGTTGTTCGAAGACCAAGTGCCAGAGAAAGTCTAAGAAATTGCTAAACCTTACATCATGGCTGTGGGTACATATGCCTGTAGCGAGCCAAACCTCCTGAGCTTTCTCACAGGACCAAAGAACATGTCCGGTTGTCTCCTCTTCATTGCCGCATGCTTCACAGGTTTGGTCATCAAGAACTTTCCTTAAGTGCAGGTTGGATTTTGTTGGGAGAATGTTTTTGCATGCTCTCCATGCGAAAGAACGAATCTTACTTGGTACTTTGAGGCGCCATAGAGTTTTCCAAAAGATTGAAATATTTTGGCTATTTGATGAAGAGCCCAAGGAGCCAGTTTTGGTGTGTAAGAGTGAGAGAGCAACTTTATAGGCAGAGTTAACTGAGAACCTTCCGTTGGGTGTGAACGCCAAGATTATGCGGTCCGGGGGACGACGGGTGCTTAATGGTATGCTTAAAATGGCCTCCGCATCGTGTTGTAAGAAAATTTCTTTTATTAAGCCTATTCTCCAACAACCAGTATCATTGTCAATGAGGGAGCTAACGTGAGAGTCAACATGCAAGGCATGTGGATGGGTAGAGACTTTGAAAGTGGAGCAAGTGGGCCGCCACTTATCTGACCATAGCTTAATAGAATTGCCGTTACCAACTTGCCATTGGTAACCATGTTGGACAATCTGTTGAGCAGCTATGATACTTCTCCATGCATATGAAGGTCTTGACCCCAAATCAGCACTAAGGAAATCATTCTCAGGGAAGTACTGTGCTTTAAAGACTCGGTGGATAAGAGAGGAGGTGTTGGTCTGTAGGTGCCAACCATGCTTGGCTAAAAGGGCGAGGTTGAAAGCTTTTAGGTCTCAAAACCCCCAGCCGCCCTCAATTTTTGGTGCACATATTTTGTCCCAGCTAGTCCAAGCAATTTTGTTCTTTCCATTGTTTTGGCCCCACCAAAAGCTTCTAACCATACTTGTCAGTTCGTCGCATAGTGCACTAGGGAGTTGAAAGACACTCATTGTGTAGGTTGGAATTGCTTAAGCCACAGCCTTTATGAGCACTTCCTCACTTGCATGGGACAACAATTTTTCCTTCCAACCCGAAAGCTTATAATTTAATTTTTCCTTCAGAGCTCGGAATGTGTTGCACTTGTTTTTGCCTACCAAGGATGGTAGCCCTAAATAGGTCTCATGTTGCCGAATGATGTTAGCTCCAAAGCGGTTTTTGATTGCTTCTTGGATCTCATATGGAGTGTTTCGACTGAAAAAGAGAGAGGTCTTTCCTCGGTTTAGTTGCTGCCCTGATGAACATTCATAGATCTCCAAGATTTCCTTAAGTGTGGTGCATTCTTCTACGGTGGCTTTGCAAAAGATTAAGCTATCATCTGCAAAGAAAATATGAGAGATCTTTGGACCCCTTGGGCATGCAGCTACACCGCTCAAAAGCCCAAGCTCCACAGATTTCCTTATTAAAGCTGATAAGCCTTTTGCACTAAAAAGAAACAGGAAAGGGGAGAGAGGGTTACCCTGACGCAATCCCCTAGAAGGGGTGATGTGTCCTCGTGGCCTTCCAATGATTTTTATAGAATCTATGACAGTGTTAACACATCTCATCATAAATTTCACTCAAGAATCATGGAAACCCATTCTATACATTATTTTTTCCAAACATCCCCACTCAACTCTATCAAAAGTTTTACTTATATCTAGTTTTAACGCCATCTCCCCAACTTTACCACTACGTTTTGTATTGATATGGTGCATGGTTTCAAATGCCACAAGGATGTTATCTATAATGAGGCAATCAGACATGAATGCGCTTTGATTTTTGCTAATTATTTGTGGGAGGAAGCATTTTAGGCAATTTGCTATGACCTTGGAGGCTAAACGGAAAATAACATTGGCAAGACTAATGGGTTGATATTGAGTGATCTTTTTTGGATTCTTTATTTTTGGTATGAGCACAACATGAGTTTCATTAAAGTTTGGGGGGGTGATGCCATGATTGAGAAAGTCCAATACAGTTTTTGTAACACAATCACCAACTAAAGACCAAAAGTGTTGATAAAAGAAAAGGGGCATACCGTCAGGTCCAGGAGATTTCTTGGGATGCATTTGCTTTAAGGCTCTGTGGACTTCATCAACTTGAAACACTTTGGTCATAAAGTCATTCATGTCACTAGTGACCACGGGTTCAATGGCTTCAATGAGGGTAGATGAATCTGCTGGTCCTTATGTGTGAAAAATGTCTATAAAGTAGCCAACAATGATATTCTCCACCTGCTACTCATCTTCTTGCCAATTTCCATTTGAGTCACAAATGCCATGGATCTTATTATGCTGCTTCCAATTTGTGGCTTTGGAGTGGAAAAACCTTATGTTGCAGTCCCTATCAATAAGCCAAAAATTGTGTGAACGTTGCCTCCACATGGTACTTTCAGCATCTAGCCAAACGTTTAGTGCATCTTGAACTTCTTTGATCTCTCTGTCAATCTCCACACAAGGAACTCAAGCCTTCAACATTTGTAACTGTTTTTGCAGATTCCGAATCTTTTGTCCCACATGGCCATATACTGTCTTGTTCCAACGTTGCAACCTATCTTGGCAAGTTTCAAGGGAATTCGTGATAGGGAAGCCATCAGGTTTATAAAGCCCTTCTTGCCAAGATTCTTGTACAACTTTAGAGCAGCGAAGGTCTCTTAGCCACATCTCCTCGAATCAGAAAAGCCTTTTATTCTTTCAGCAATTGTGGCGGTCATCTTGAAGGTGGAGAGAAAGCATGGAATGGTCTGATGTTGACGTGGAAATATGGTGGATGACAGCACTAGTAAAGATCAGTCTCCAAGCGTTGTTGGCGAGTGCCCTGTCAAGTCTTATTCTCAAACTACCCTCTAAGCGGTCTGTTTTGGACCAGGTGAAGGGCAAACCAACAAACCCTTAGTCATGAAATCCGCACAGGTCGATGGCACGGCAAAACTAATCAATTTGTCTAACTGGTCTTAGTCTACCACCGGATTTTTCTGAGTGGCTTAAGATTTCATTGTAGTCCCCGATACAAAGCCAAGGTAACTGGTTTGTTCAGCCAAGTGATTCCAAGAAGGACCTTGTTTCTTCCCTTTTGTTTGTGTCTGGCTATCCATAAAAGCCAGTCAAACGCCAAGTTACATTGGTAATGGCACATGTAATATGAGCATCTATATGCCATCATGAAAATCCCTAGATTGCCACCTTGGTTTCTGGTTTCCATAATAGTGCTAAGCCGCCACTTTGGCCAATACTAGACACCACTAGTCCTTGAGTGTAGCCAAGTTCTTGCTTCTTCTACTTCATGTCTTCCTATGACAGTTTGGTCTCCATCAAGAAAACCAACTGGGGAGCTTCTGTGTGGAGTGCTCTCTAGAGAGCGTGAACTGTACGAGGGTTCCTAAGCCCTCGACAATTCCAGCTGATAGTACTCATTGGACCTGGCGGTGCTGCGTAGCAGCAACCGCCGATCCTAGATGTTCTGCAAAAATCCTAACCAAAATACGTGTGTCAGTATCAAGCTTCTGTTTTTTGTCGCTGTCTGCATCGCACCCTGTGTTATCGTGTTTGTGTTTGGAGCTTAACACGTCTTAGTTAGTCATCGTAGGGCTAGAAGCTTGGGCTTGGACAATTCTCTTCCATTTCCTTTGGGATTGGGCTGTTGAGTCATGTAGGTTTGTTGGACAATGCAAAATGTTTTGTTTCAATAGTCAATTCAGAACGGAATTCAAAACTTTGATTTGATATCAACAAGGGACAGAAGAAATAGGATATTCAAATAATTCTTGTATTTTTTATATTTGTTTGGAGATAAAGAAAATTAAAGTAAGAGTTAATAGTATGGATTTTTTTGACACAAACTTTAAAATACAAGGACTAAAATGAAACATTAAAAGATGGTGACCTTTTTTAATAATTTAGATAGTTGAATGAGGTTTTTTTTTTTTTAGTTGAAATCATTTCTTTTATAGCCGTTCAAAAATAATGGTTAGCCAATGTTCTAAAGGCACATGTTATAAATTGTAATGCATGTTTTTCAAAAATAAAAATACACGCATTAATAATTAAATGGTTTGCACACATTTTTTGTGGATATATTTTTTTTTTCTTGATATTTGTGTGTAATTTGACCTTTTATTTAAAAAAAAATATAAAATATCATTTTCTAAAAGTATTAAAAATACATTTTAAGAACTTTCACATCAATCAATGCAAAAATTCATGTTTATTTTAATGTAAAAACCTATTATTTCCATTTTACACAATCACTTTTTAAAACATTTATATCATATTATCTGTTCTATATTCTATTTCAATAAGAATATTCATTCTTCATTTATTTTTTCACTATTCTTTGTATTTTATTCTATTGGTTTTCCTTTGAGAGAGAGAGAGAGAGAGAGAGGAATAAAATATTGATACACACATAATCAATAGCAATGTATATTTATAGGATTGCTGTAACAAATGTGTGATTTTGTACAATTTTACATAAATAAATATTGGTGATTTTTGGAATTAAATTTATCCTTTTTTTTTTTTTTTTTTTTGAGAAAGAAGTTAAAAATAACTTAAGACTGGTGAAAATGAAAGTGTGAGACAAGGTTTGAGATCACTTAGGTATGCAATTGCTCTAATGGTTTAGATTGAGAGATGTAACAAACAACTTTCAATCCTAATCGTTGAATAAAATAAGTGAAAACTTGTTTAAAAAGTGAGAATAATAAAATATTTATGTGAGAGAGTCAAATTTTCACATGCCAAAGTGAGTAAAACGAAGTTCCTTGCAAATTTCTTCATACGTGATTGCAGCTGAAGTGAATGAAACATCAAACACGGTATTTACTATTTACAAAAGTAAAAGATACATTGAATGAAGGTTTCTTGGAAATTTCCTACATACGAGTGACAAAGCCCAAACGTTGTGCACACTCTGCCGGGGAAAAGAAGGATAGCAAATTTCCACCCTTAACATTATGTTTAAAGGAAGAAAAAAGAAGAGAAAAAAAAGGGGGAAGGATAAGAATAAATAAATAAATAAGGGACAAAAATAATGAATCATTTACGTTTTTGATGTAAAATTAAAAAAGAATAAAAAAGAAAAAGATGATAAATAAACTTAAAATTTTGTTTTCTTTTATATTTTTATAATTATAAATTATTAATTCTTAGATATAAAAGTAACTTTTACAATATATTCAAAACCTTTTTACTTTCTATGAAAATATAAGACTAATTTTATATAAAAGTTTTTTTTTTTTAATTTTCTTTTAGATGGGACAGAATTGGACTTGAATATGTTTATCTGCTCAAAGCCAAAAAAAGAACATGGGTATGAGTCAAAAAAATTAACCTTCATAAAAATGAGTCAGACATGAGTTGACATGGTTTTTTTTTTTTTTTTTTTTTTTTTTTTGTGTGTTAGCGACCCATTTTTTTGTGAAGGATTAAAATTGTAATTCTTTTTTGACCTATTTTTTCATTGTTTACCAACGGTCCAATGTTATATTAAATTAATGTATTATAGATGAAGAAATTGACAAAATTAATTATTAACTTAATGTACAATTTTCAAGTATTCAATGCTGGATCTGCAACTACATTGAGTTGATTGAGACACATTAGGTTAAGTTCAAGTTATCCTGATGTAACTCTAAATAATGTTATACCACTTAATAACTTATTATTAAATTTATATTTTGAAAATCCAACCGTTAAATTACATGCTCTATATGTTCTTAACATGTATACCAAATTTCATGTCAATCACATGTAATTTACCATTTGATCCATAAAATTATCTTTTATGCATTATTTCAAACTACAAAAACTTGAATTTAAATAATTGATTGATGACATAACTATTGATCTATGATCACCTTGAAATTTTGCAAGCATGGAGAATATACAAAGATAATGTAATCTAACGTTGGATTTGTCAAAATTTGCATCAAATTAAAAACTATTGGTTGGTGTAATATTGTTTAGAGTTACACTAGGTGTAACTTGAACCTAACCCTATATATGCGTGTCTGTATAATTGTTTCATTCTAAAAAAATTATATATTTAGTTATCTTTCTAGATAATTTGAACTTTATTTCATATTTTACATATGATAAGTGTATCTAATGAGGTGGATTTATGGCATCCAATTTGACATAGTTTTTTTTTTCCTTGTTCTTCACTTCTTCTATGGTCATGACTTTTTATTTTATTTTATTTTTTGATGACCTGAAAAACTTTATTCAAGAAGAAAATCTAGCTTTTATTTTGGAGATTTTTAATTTATGTATTATCTAGCTGTTATTTTGGAGATTTTTAATTTATTTGTATATAGGGAAGAAAAATATTTAAAAAATACAGGTTAACCCAAAGGTCAGGTTTATTTTTTCCTTTCAAATTTGACAAAAAGAAAAAATTGAGAAATGAGTGGAATCTGCATTGATTTTTCCATTCCCTACTCTCTTTGTTCAGTACAACTGATAAGCTAAGAATGTATTGACCCCTTTGGTAACTTAATCAATTAATTTAGCTAAGTAAAATTAATTAGATTTAATTACATGCAATAAGTGTGGTAGCACAAACAAATCGCCAAATAACTAAATGCACCGGAAAATAAATTTGACATGGGTGATTTGTTTACGAATGGAGAAAACCATCGAGGCAAAAGCCCACAGAGTGAACTTAAGATCACCACTCCCGAAAATTCACTATTATCAAAACAAACAGTTACAAGTAAAAGAATTTCAGTACCTTATACCAACTTACAGTTGAACCTTTACCCTAATACCCAATTGGACTTGTAATGTAGTGACAATCTCTTCTCTCAATGCACGGCTCCAAATACGTGACTAACCAATCGATGCACGGATCCCAATACGTTACTAACACACCAACTTAAGAAGGATGTTGGCTACAAAGTTCTTTAGTTCATCCACACGATGAAGATCAAGAAACTCTTTGGTTACAAAACCCTTAGCGCACAAACGCAGAAACTTCTTCAAAAGAAAGATCAACTAGGGCAAATTATCTCCAGTCACAATTTGAGTGAATAATCACTTTGCATCAAGTTGCATCACCTTTAACGACCCTTAAATAATCCTTATATATGTCTAGGGTTGTGAGAAAAGAAACTCTACACAAATAGCTTGGATATGCGTGAAAAACAGATCTAAAAATCTGAATTTCGTAATTCTCGATAGATACAGTTTCTGTCGAGAGCTATCAAGAATCACATATTAAATCTCGATAGATAAATCTGTTAAGCTATCTGTCAAGCTTTAATGAACAGTACTTCTTCACTTAATTCTTGGACAGATTTGCATGGCTTCAATACTTAGACTTAAACCCTTGTTCCTTGAAGTATTAAACACATTCTAGATTTACCCAATTACAAGTAAAGTGCATTTTGGCAAAGGATTAGCCAATTCTGTATGACATATGTTCTAACAAGTTCTACATATGTCCTAACAATCTCCCCCTTTAGCAATTCGTGACAAAACCACAATAAACAAATGATGTATGAGAGAAATCCTAACACAAACTCTTGAAAAACTTTGCAAAAAGAGAGTTCATGACATGATAGACTTTGACAAGTTGTCTTTCTGAAACACTTTAAACAAAACTCATCAAGGCATCTTAGTATGAAAAAAGAAATAAAAGATTGCATACATAATAAGAAACATGTATATAAAAAGAAAAGAAACAACTCATGAAGAGATAAGTGAAAATGATAACAACATCATATATATAAGAGAAAAGTACAATGTTTGCTATAACTGAATGGTCACAAGACCGATGTACAAAAAGATACTGTATCAAAAAAGAAAGAAAAGAAAAGATACAAAAATCCTCACTACATCCCTAAAAAGATATGAACACTACCCCTAACAAAAAGTCATATACTAACTCTCCCCCTAAGTACATGACTATTCTCATACACAAAACTACTCCCATTTTTTGTCATGAATGACAAAGGGCAAGTCACTGAGAAGCAATCGTCTCCTCATCACTGGAAGAGCTAGCATCCTCATCCTCATCATTATCATCACCGGAGCCATCATCATTGTCTTTGTCCTCCGAAGCCTGTGGAGATGGAAAGGGAGAAGCAACGAAGCCACCAAGGTAAGCCTGACGTCGTGCAATACGACCCACATGGGTGGTCACCTGACTCACCTCATCAATAAGAGTGTCAAGGTGAGCATCCATGCACTAAAGCTACGCCATAATCGGCTCAAGAGTCACACCATTACTAGAAGAAGAGGAAGGAGCAGAGGTAGATAGAGCAAAATGGGATGAAGGAGTCGCTGTCTCTATTCGTGGCTGCTTCGGTCGAAGCTAGGCCTTACTCTGTCGAATAGACACCGCATTAATGGCACCCATGACGATGAAATGAGCAGACTCGAGATAGGAGAGAGAAAGAATGGCGAATGATCCTCGTGATAGCAAAAGGAAAGATAAGTTTATCACGAGTCGCCATATCTTTATAGACATTTATAAGGGAGAGAATGAAATGAGAAGGAAAGTCTATAGTAAGGTCATCAATGAAGGAAAGCAAAAATCGAGCACAAGAATCAGTAATTGAGTTATAGTGAAACAAAGGATGGAGAATAAATGTCATCACCATATTAAGGAACCTCAAACCTTTTGTAAAGCCCGAGCATGAGGTGTTTTGAAGATCACCCTATGAAGAAGGTGTCTCACAAAAGTGAGACAGAAGATCGTCTTTAGACATAATCCTCAAATGTGGACATCCGGGGTAATCAAGATGCGATACCGTCAGAATTTGTAGCACATAGTAGATAAGTTCCGGAGTGATTACTATACGTGTACCTAGAACATAAGTAATAAATTGAGGCACAAAAGAACCAAAACCGTGCATATTGGAGTAAAACTCCCGTATGATCATGGAAGGACAACTACGGGTATCTCACATAGAGATTCCTAACCCCGACTGTGAATGACAGTGGGTAGAGTAGTATTGAAAAAGTCCGATAGAATCTGTTAGGTTCTAAGAATTAGGAACTAATGTATTAGAACTTCAATTTGTAATGTTGGCAAACCATGATCAAAACATTCTTTAAGTTGTGTGTTAGACTTGCTCAAAGTATGACATTTTTATGTAAAGTTGGAATCGAGTTTTATGCAAAATTACTGTGCACTTTTTGCCTGACTCGATCGATCGAAAATTAGACTCGATCGATCGAAAGTCGTGCAGATTGTTTTTCTGCAGAATTTTCCAACTCAGCTCTAGCCCATTTAATGTATAAGGTTTTATGTTTTGTCCTAAGTATATAAGGGAAAACCCTAGCCACGTTTTTAGAGTTCTGTTTTGCTGTGTTTGTGAATCTCATTGTGAGATCTAGAGGTGTTTATCTTCACATACACTTAAAGTTTCCAAACTCAAGATTTATGTCAAGAGCTTGGTAAATCATACAGTTGCAGAATCAAAAAGCTTCAAAGATATATAAGCAGGTGTGCTTGTGGATTGCTGAAGAATTCAAGAAAGAAGGAGTCCGTGGATCTCGGAGCTATCATGGGGTCGTGGTAGTAAGTTTCCTACACTAGGTAGCAATAGGATGTTAGTGGTCTAAGTCTTATTGTGTAAACTTTGATTCTTTCATAGTGAATTCGGTTTACCTTAAGGATAGCTAGGTTAAATCCTCCCCAGGTTTTTTACCGGTTTGGTTTTCCTGGGTCATCATATCTTTGTGTTCTGTATTTTTCCGCTGCTTTACTTGATATGATTGTTATTGTTTAAACCTAGATCTGAATAATAAACCTAAGTATTCACTTGGTTAATTAATTAGGTTAAACAATCTAGTTTTATAGGGGTCTAAACGAACTTACAAGTGGTATCAGAGCGGGTAGCTTTTGTGTTTGATCATTTGATCTTTTAGCTGATCCTTGACCCCTGTTATCATGGAACACGGTCACTCTCTTGTTGTTCCACCTCACTTTGATGGAAACAATTATGCTTATTGGAAAGTAAGGATGAAAGCATTCCTGAAATCCATTGATGAGAGAGTCTGGAACTCCGTTGAGTACGGATGGGAGAAGCCCACTACTCCTGTGAGTGAGTGGCAAACTTCTCAAAAGGAGGCAGCCGCTTTCAATAGCAAAGCTATGAATGCTATTTTCAATGCTGTTTCCATGGAGGAATTCAAGAGGATCTCTAATGTTGAGATTGCTTATACTGCATGAAAAATCCTCCAGACTGTGCATGAAGGCACAAAGGCAGTGAAAATAAATAAATTGCAGCAGTTAACCTCTAGATTTGAAAGCATTAGAATGAATGATGATGAATCTTTTGATGAGTTCTATGCTAAATTGAATGATATTGTTAATTCTGCATATAATTTTGGTGAAATCTATGATCAACCTAAAATTGTTAGGAAGATTCTTAGATCTTTAACTGAAGATTTTAGACCCAAAGTAACTGCCATCACTGAAAGCAAGGATGTGGACTCCATCCCTGTTGATGAACTTGTAGGATCTCTTCAGTCCTATGAGTTGGACCTACCCAAGACAAATAAATCCAAATCAATGGCTCTTAAGTCTGTTGATGATGTTGAGGATGGTCGATTTGATGATGAACTCTCTGCTATAGAGATTACCTATCTTGCCAAGAACTTTAGAAAATTTCTTAGGAACAATAACAGAAGGGCAAGAGGCAAGAACACTGTTGAACCTAGAAATATTAGGAGGAATGACCCCACTAAGGTTAATAACACTAAAAAACCTAAAGAGAAAGTAGGTCAACCTTCTAACAATTCTTTGGGACAACAATGTTATGGATGTCAAGGGTATGGTCATTTGAAATCTGAATGTCCTACATACTTGAGGTCTAAGGGTAAGGCTATGGCTGTAACCCTTAGTGATGATGAAGTTTCTGACAATGAATCCGCTAGTGATGAGGATGGAAACTTCATTACTTTCACTGCTACTACTGAAGTTAATGAAAGCGTGTTTGTTGAAGAGAACCCTTCTGATGGGGAACTCTCTGAAGATGCAGATTTACAGGAAGCCTATAATAAACTTTACAAAGTTGCTGCAAAGGATGCCATGAATGTTGATTTAGGCTTAAAGAAAATTGCATCTCTTGAACTTGAAAAGAAAAATTTACTTATGAAACTATTTGATGCAAATGTACTTTTGAAGAATGTGAAAACTGAGAACATCTTGTTACTTGATAAAGTTAAATGTTTGGAACTTGAATTAATTGTTGCTAGAGAACAAACTAATAGGTCTGCAAGCTCCAAACTTGATCACATGTTGAGTGTTCAAAAGTCTCCCTCTGACAAAACTGGCTTAGGTTTTGTGGATAGCATCTCCGTGCCTGAACCTTCTTCCACTAAATTTGTTCCCTCTTCTGAACCTCCTAAGAGTGAGATTGTCAAACCCTTGGTGAGTGAACCTGTTAAGTCTGTAGATGTTGCTCCACTTAGAAAGATTAGGGTTGATCTTCAAGCTTCTCATTCTAGAGCTTCTACTTCTACTAAGGGCAAGTTGCATGATAGGCCTGCATGGGTTTGTAATTTTTGTGGAAAGTCTGGACACATTCGTCCAAATTGTTTTAAGTTGCAAGCTGCAAAGCGTGCAAACAAATCTAAAGTACCTGTGCCCCAAGCACATAATCCTATGGTACTTATTGGTGAATTGGTAAAGGCTTTAAACATTTATTCCAATCCTAGAGTTGCTCAAAATTCTAATATGAATCATAACTCCAATGCTAGAGTTGCATCTAAAAGGCTTTGGATGCAAAAGGCTCGATCTAATTGAGTCTGTCTGACATGGTCCTTGTGCTTCATTGCTCTATCTTTTGTGACCTTTGTTTCTAGGATTTGCATTGCATAATATTCATGCATTTCATTCTAGGATGTTTGTTTCTTTTATTTAAAAAAAAAATTTGCAAATTGTGTTTTTTCTATCTTTTCCTTGAACTTGAAGACAAGGTTGGTCAATCAAATTTTGCATAACATGTTTATGTACCTTGTTTAGCTTTGATGCACTTATTTCTATTGCACTTTACTAGCTAAAGTTTTGTTGTGCATGTTGTGTGGGAAGATGCTATATTTGTTGATCACATGATCTTGATCTTGAAGTCGTATGTCTTTGAGTGTCAGACTTGGTCTTATTGAGAAAGGCATAAATAACCATCTCACCACTGTTTACTAGCCAATCATGAACACCTTAGTGCATATCGTAAGATTTTGTGCTCGAGAAAGTGTAGCACATGCACAAAAAGAACATAAGGTGTAGCCTCTAACTAAAATTGGTGTGTACATTATTGGGCTATAATAATTTCACATAATTCATAAAAATGGTGTGTACATTATCCCGGCTATATTATTAAGTTTCTAATCAATTAATTTGAATATTAATTTTAAGGCAAATCAAGAAACTTACATGATTGCAAGCTTTTATTCTAGGAGATGTGAGAGTTATATGATGTAACTCTTTAAGTAATAGTCTCTTTCAAATTCATGTGATGAATTTTGTAGAAATTGTGATTGATTACTATGTGCATATCATCTCACATGTTTCTCATGCTTATGCTAGTTGCACACACTACACAAGTTATTCTTTGCTAAACTGTGCACATGTTATTGTGTGTGTTTTTGGTCTGACCAACCGAGTTTGAATATTTCTGGAAATTGTTGCAAAACGTGTTTGCTTGTCTGATTGGTTGAGGGATATTATGAGAAAATCTTACTTTGAGAGATCTGGGTTAGAAACATGGGTTTTTGGAAAACATTTCATCTCATACTCATGCATTCTTTTCATAAAATATAATGCTTTGAAGAGTTTTTGAGAAAATAAGTTTCAATTTTCAAAAATTCAATTTTCCAAAATTTCGATCGATCGAGTCTGTTGTTCGATCGGTTGAAAATGTTTTTAAAATCTCAGTAAAGTCTCTGTATGTTTCAATCGGTTCTCGATTGGTAGTGGATCAATCGAAGGATTTTTGACCGATCAAATATGTTTTTCAATCAATCGAAAATCGGGCTGAGTGTTTTTAAAAATGAACTTTTCTCACGTGGTTCTTCACTTTTACAAAACTTTTTTCAAACTTTTTTGTCTCCCTACCAACCGGTCAAGCCTATCTTTGGTGATTTTTGTCGTTTTCGTCCGTTCTTTTTGCATCAATCCTCTCTCCCAAGGCCGGTAAGACTCTTTTGCCCCTCTTTTTGTTTTTAATTTCATGTTTCATGCATTATTTTCATGCATTTTGAGTTATTTTCGGCATTTCATTTTTTGGTACTTTTGGGATTGATTTTGGACCTTATTCTTTCAAATGAATCATGGGTTTTTGTGGGGACACTATATACAAGCACTATATATGGTTTAATTTGATTAATTTGATGATTTGTGGGAAATTTGAAAATCTAGGGCTTGGAATTGCTAAATTTGGGGATTTTGTTCAATTTGATTAGAATTGATGAAATTGACTTGTTAGATTGATTAATTTGATCATTATATTGTGTTAATTAACTGTTGTGATTATCAATTTCTCAATTTGTTGTGTTTTGTGTTAGGTTCTAAAAGATTAAGATCTAATGTATTTAGAACTTCAATTTGTATGTTGGCAAACCATGATCAAAACAATGTTTAGTCGTGTGTTAGACTTGCTCAAAGTATGGGATTTAATGTAAAGTTGGAATCGAGTTTTTATGCAGAATTACTATTAACTTTCTGTATGACTCGATCGATCAAAAATTAGACTCGATCGATCGAAAATCGTGCAGATCGTTTTTCTGCAGAAAATTCCAACTCAGCCCAAGCCCGTTTTAATGTATAGGGTTTTATGTTTTGCCCTAAGTATATAAGGGAAAACCCTAGCCACGTTTTTAGTGTTCTGAATGCTGTGTTTGTGAATCTCATTGTGAGATCTAGAGGTGTTTACCTTCACATACACTTAGGGTTTACAAACTTGAGATTTATGTCAAGAGTTGTGTAGATCAATACAGTTGCAGAATCAATAGAGCACAAAGATATACAAGTAGGTGCGCTTGTGGATTTGCTGAAGAATTCCGGAAAGAAGGAGTCTGTGGATCTCGGAGCTATCATGGGGTCATGGTAGTAAGTTTCCTACACTTGGGTAGCAATAGGATGTTAGTGGTCTAAGTCTTATTGTGAAACTTCGATTCTTTCATAGTGGATTCAGTTTACCTTGAGGATAGCTAGGTTAAATCCTCCCCAGGTTTTTACCGGTGTGGTTTCCTGGGTCATCATATCTTTGTGTTATTTATTTTTCCGCTGCTTTGTTGTTTTTGTTATATTTGTGCTAACCTAGATTTAATTAAATTACCTAAGTTAATCACTTGGCTAATTCTCTAGGTTAATCTGTTGGATTTAAGGGGTCTAAACGAACTGACATTTTGAAAATTGGGTTTTTCAAAATTGGGATTTTTAATCTAACACTAATGCTCAAGTCAATTTTGTTAATTTGGATCCTATTTGAACTTATCACTGCATTAGTTTATGCATCATTTGCATATTTTGTTCATGCATCATATAGATTGTTTTTATATTGTTTATGCTGTGCTAACTTGCAGTCTGCCCCTGGTTTATGTTTTTGCTCTTCTCTTTCTGTGTCTCTCTTTTCTTTCCTTAGCATCATGCCTAGGAAAACTAGAGCCCATAGGACTTCTAACCCTTCACATTCTTTTGATAGTGAGCGGTTCCCTAGTGAGTCGAACCAAATGACCTATGAGACCCTTAATCTTAGGCGTCATATTTGGGCTGAGCGTAGGGTCATACTAGATAAGGTAGATCTTGAGGTAAGACGTAACTTTAAGCGTCGGGGTTGGTTATCTTTGCTCGAGTTTGAGCATCCTCCTCCTCCTGCCACCTTGATTAGAGAGTTCTATTCTAACCTCTCTATCCACATCTATGATACCAACACCTTAGTTAAGGTTTGGTTACGAGGTGTAGAGTATCGCATTACTTCTTCGGTGGTGTCTGATGCTCTTAGGGTGCCAATTGTTGACCATCCCGTTTTTCCTTATGAGGAGTCTCCACCTCTAGATGATGTTATGTCATACATCACTGGGTCTTCTATCCAGTGGGGTTCTGATCCTCGGATCACATCTGTTGAGCTGAGCTTCATTACCTTTTCTTTAGGATTGCTTGTCATTCCTTGTGACCTATTTCTCATCTCCACACCATTCCTCTTGAGAAGTGTGTCTTTTTGTATGCCCTTGTTACTGATGCTCCTATCAGTTTTCCTCATTTGTTCCTTCGTTCTTTGAACAAGGTACATCGGTCTAGTTCTACAGCTCATGCTTTATTCTTTCCCGTTTTTATTCATAGGATTCTCCTTCATTTAGGAATAGGTGATTTTTCTACTTCTGAGCCTGTACATGTTATTGCTCCTATTAGTACTACCTTTTTGAGGCAAAGGGCTGCTCAACTCCGAGCTAGCTCTAAGCTTCCTAGGGTAGAGCCTTCTGGTGTCACCCCCTTCTTCTTCTACAGATGCTCCTGCAGCTGAGACTTCTGTTGATCCTGCTGCTGCTGCTGATGTTCCTCCACCTTTTGATGATGTTTCTGACCTTCGTCGGACTCTGGATACTGTCATGACCGTTCAGGCGGCTCATGGTCAGCTTCTGGAGGACATCCTTGACGAGCTTCGTGCTTTGCAAGCAGATTTGAGGAGTTCTCGTCATTCTCCTCCACCTCCTTTTGATGATGATTGAGTGCCCTTTAGCAATTCGTCACAAAAAGGGGGAGTGCATTCTATTGGGGAGTATATCTTAGAGATTTTTGTTTTAGGGGGAGTTTTGTACTTTGTAGTGATACTGCGAAGCTTGTGGAGTTATTAGATTGTATCTAGGTGCTTCACTGTGTATTTACAGTTTTGGCTCTTGTTAGGAGATATTTTTTTTTAGATACATTTTGGTGTATATGTTTCTTGTTTCACTATGCTACTTTGCTTATTGAGTTATATTTATGATGTTATTCATGATATATGTCTTTATTTTGTGTTATGTGAAATCAAGAAGTTATTTTTATATTCCTTGTTATTTTCCACACATGTGTTTATGTGTTTGTTAAGTGTTGCAGAAATATACAAGTTGATTTCGTCATGCTGCTGTCTACTTTGCAACTGTTAGATAGTAGTTAGGTTGAATTGTTAAAGTGGCTTTTTATTTTGTAATGGGCTGTTTCATTTTGTAAACTTTGAACTTTTTGTTAAGTCTGTGTTTTGTCACGGATTGCCAAAGGGGGAGTTTGTTAGGTTCTAAGAATTAGGAACTAATGTATTAGAACTTCAATTTGTAATGTTGGCAAACCATGATCAAAACATTCTTTAAGTTGTGTGTTAGACTTGCTCAAAGTATGGCTTTTTTATGTAAAGTTGGAATCGAGTTTTATGCAGAATTACTGTGCACTTTCTGCCTGACTCGATCGATCGAAAATTAGACTCGATCGATCGAAAGTCGTGCAGATTGTTTTTCTGCAGAATTTTCCAACTCAGCCCTAACCCATTTAATGTATAGGGTTTTATGTTTTGCCTTAAGTATATAAGGGAAAAACCTAGCCACGTTTTTAGAGTTCTGTTTTGCTGTGTTTGTGAATCTCATTGTGAGATCTAGAGGTGTTTACCTTCACATACACTTATGGTTTCCAAACTCAAGATTTATGTCAAGAGCTTGGTAAATCATACAGTTGCAGAATCAAAGAGCTTCAAAGATATACAAGCAGGTGTGCTTGTGGATTGCTGAAGAATTCAAGAAAGAATGAGTCCGTGGATCTCAGAGCTATCATGGGGTCGTGGTAGTAAGTTTCCTACACTGGGTAGCAATAGGATGTTAGTGGTCTAAGTCTTATTGTGTAAACTTCGATTCTTTCATAGTGAATTCGGTTTACCTTGAAGATAGCTAGGTTAAATCCTCCCCAGGTTTTTTACCGGTTTGGTTTTCCTGGGTCATCATATCTTTGTGTTCTGTATTTTTTCGCTGCTTTACTTGATATGATTGTTATTGTTTTAACCTAGATCTGAATAATAAACCTAAGTATTCACTTGGTTAATTAATTAGGTTAAACAATCTAGTTTTACAGGGGTCTAAATGAACTTACAGAAAGAGGAGTAGGATTAGAAGATGATGCCTCGGAACAAATAGGGTTCCAGGACGGAGTAGTTTTGCTCTTAGGTGCCATACGTAGACTATCCGAGAGAGAGAGAGAGAGAGAGAGAGAGAGAGCACCATTAACAAGAGTACCAAAAAGAAGGAAATGAAAAGGTACGTATGCATGAATACATGATGTGCAAAGAAATTCATCATAGGCTCAACCCAATCCAATCCTACCAGCACATAAGTTTTTAACATAGAAACACACATCTAAATGCATGGAACATAGTGAAAATGCAAATATAATGCAATGCATGAGCATATAATCAACATATAAGCAAAACCCAACCCAAAAATTTTGCAAAATATTCATCAATTTTTAGAAAACCCCAAAAAATTCATAAAAACCCAAAACCTAGGTCTAAATGCATGAAATGCATGAAGAATGAGAGATAAGAGAAGCATACCAAGTGATTTGAGACTTGAATAGGCCGAAAATCACGTAGGTTTGAGGTTTAGAGAGAGAAGAAAGAGTTTGGGAGGTGAAGAGACAAGTTTCTGTCGAGAGAGATAGAGAAAAATGAAATCTAAAATTGTGCTGAAACTATTTAAAGAAAACGTACCTTAATGAATCAATGATCTATCAAGGTGCTATTGAGAATTTGAGATACCTCGATGGATCAAAAAGCTATCGAGCAGCTGTCAGCTAGACAAAACCTTTCTCAATGGATCAAGAACCTATCAATAAGCTATCGAGACAAATTCCAGAAAGCTTCGATGGATCAAAAAAGCAATAAGATTTGTCGAGAAAAGATGTACAAGAGGCTCGATAGATAGCTATCTATCGAGAAGCTGTTGAGCTTGATAAAAATAGGTTTTTCAAAGAGAGGAAAAACACTGAAATGAATGCAATTAAGCAAGTTACTCAACCAAATATCCAATCAACATATTAAGCTCTCAAAAACATCTCTCAACAAAAAAAAAAAATGCAATGCATATAAGATCCACACACACACACACACACACACACACACACAACAAGTCTAACTAATTTTATATTTCAAAAACAAGTTAAGACAGTTTAGTGAGCATACATTAACACATGTATTCCTTGTGATGGCCAAATCACATTGTACCTGCACATGTATCACAAGTAGAAAAGAATTTGTGTGTTGTGTGTGAAAACATCACAAGATTGCATAAGTGTCTCATGTTATGATGATTTGAAATATGAGAATATCAATTTAACTCACACACAATCATAACTGCTTGATGAGGACTATCACCTTTGAGGTACATTCTATAACTCTCACATCTCCTAGAAACACGCTTGCAACTATATTTAAAAGCATTTTGATTCTTTTTGCTTTTATTTTTCTTTGCATATTTTTCTTTTTGAGCATATCATGCATGGGCATATAAGAGAAAGAGAAGAAATACTCAATTATGTTAAGCTTAAACATCATAATTTTGCTATGTCGAAGCATACAGATGTTTTACATGATTGGCGGGCTTTAGTGGTGAGATGGTTATTTATACCTTTCTCTTAGGATTTTTTAGTCCTTCCCGTCAAAAAGAGTGATATGAGTATTAAGTATAAGAGATTACTTAATCTTACTCATCACAACTACGAGTCACAAAGCTCACTTGCTTAGTTGTGCATTGAGATGCTCATCTAAGCTACAAAAGATACAAAATTTAGAAAACTTTGTTTCAATGCCCATTCAAGGTACACAAGTACCAATGTACACAAAACACACACTGTTTTTGTAATTTTCTGATTTTTCAAAATTTTATTTATATTTTTATGAAAAACAAAATAAAGCAAAACTAAAAACAAACAAAGAAAAACATGCTAAACAAAGCATAACATAAAACTAGACTGACTTAAAACAAGAAAGCAAAACACACAAGGAATGCATAAACAAAAAGAGAGGGAGAGAAAGAAAAAGTAACTAAATCACTTTGAACCTTTTTCCTTCCACATCTTGGAAGAACTTTTCCGTTGAGCGAACCTTTGATCTGTCGGTGAGGGGGAAGAGTTGAAACCGTTCAATTTTGAAAGGAATATGAGGGCCTTAAGAAGATTTCCAAGAGGAGCAAAAGAGAATGAAAACTGATTTTGGCTTCCCAATGAGATCAAACCGGTTGCTTTGTTGAGTGGCTAACCACTTGTAGTAATTTGGATGAGTATGCCCTGAAGCTCCACAGTGATGACAGAGATGATGCTCCTTCTGTTTAGACTTTTGATTTTTTCCCTTCTTAGTCCTAGGATTTCTAGTCTCTTTCTTATTAAGCTTAGAGAGTGCTCCTAAGATAGATTTGCCCTTATCTATGTTCTTACTAGCTAAAACAGTTTAACATCATTGTTCTCAGAATTAAAATTAGTAACAGGTGAGACAAACACAATAGTACTAGAAGAAGCAATATTAGGAGAAGAGAAATCAACCAAGAAATTGTTCTCAAACCATAGTGCTCCAATGGTCTGATTAGCTTCATCAAATTTTGTGGAGAGCTCTTCTCGATCAAGTTCCACATCACTCAACTTCTTGGTGGCCAGCCTATATAGTTTCTCATGCTTCTCAAAAACTTTGTATGATTTTTCATAGGCTGTATGGATGTCATCTTAATCTTCCATTTTCTCAAATTTAGAGTCCACCAAGTCCTCTTCATCATCTACTGTTTTTGAAACCCCATTAGTAGGATCAACTATATTAGTGAAAGCATTCAAGATTCCCTCGTTATCATTGTCATTTGAATCATCCTCAAGCTCGGTGTCACTCAAGGTAGCAGCAAAGGCCTTATTTTTCCTAATAGTCTTGAGATAAGTTGGACATTTTTGTTTCATATGTCCAAAACCTTGACATCTGAAGCACTTTGGTCTTAAGGGAACAGTGTACTGACTGTCTTCTTTGGCATTCTTCTTCCCTCTAGCTTGGTTCTTGAATTGTGAAGAACTGGATTGCTTATGGTCCTTGTCGAATCCTTTTGCATTGGCATTCTTCATAAATTTCTTGAATTGCCTGGTGATGTAGGATTTCATCTTGGAATCTTCATCATCAGAGGACTCATATGTATCATTGCTTTTGGCCTTCAATGCCATGCTCTTGCTCTTGCTTGATTTCTCGATCCTAATCAAACCCAATTCGTAGGTTTGCAAGTTGCCAACTAGCTTTGTCAAAGGAATTTGGTCAATGTCCTTTGATTCCTCAATGGCGGTGATCTTTGCATGGAATCTCTCTAGAAGAGATCTGAGCACCTTTCTTACAATTTTGGGTTTTAGAATGGTTTCCCCAAGATTAAATGCAAAGTTCACTATGTTCTTTAGCTTGGCATAGTACTCAACAAACGACTCATCCTCCTAGACCTTAATCTCTTCAAAGCTCGTAGTAAGCCTTTGAAGCTTTGAATCCTTGACAGCCTTAGTCCTTTCATAAGTTGTCTAGAGGATAGTCTATGCTTCCTTAGCAGTTTCAATTGAGGATGTCTTCTTGAACTCCTCATTGGTGACTACTCTGAATAAAGCATTCAATGCTCTACTATTGAAGTTTACCGCTTTGATCTTAGCATCATCCCAATCAGCCGACGCTTCCTTTGCCTTGGTTCAGACTATCTCCACAGCTTGCCACACTTTCTCATCTAAAGACTACAAGAAAGCTCTCATGCATACTTTTCAGTATGCATAGTTAGTGGCATCAAATAAAGGAGAGATAGTTAAAGATTGTCCTCTATCTAAGACAAATAGGGGTCAAAGGATCACACAACAAAGATTAACCCTAATTAGAGTGTGCCCACTCTGATACCACTTGATAGGCCAAGAAGGTATTGACCCCTTTGGTAACTTAATAAATTAATTTAGCTAAGTGAAATTAATTAGATTCAATTACAAGCAATAAGCGTGGTAGCATAAAAAAATCATCAAATAACTAAATGCAATAAAAAATAAATTTGACACAGGTGATTTATTTACAAATGGGGAAAACCACCGAGGTAAAACCCCATCGGGTGAATTTAAGGTCACCACTCCCGAGAATCCACTATTATCAAAACAAGCGGTTACAAGTAAAGGAATCCTAATACCTTATACCAACCTACAATTGAACCCTTACGCCAATACCCAATTGGACTTGTAATGTATTGACAATCTTTCCTTTCAATGCAGGGCTCTAAGTACGTGACTAACCAATCGATGCACAGATCCCAATACGTGTCTAACACACCAACTTGAGAAGGATGTTGGCTGCAAAGTTCTTTAGTTCATCCACATGATGAAGATCAAGAAGGTTATTGGTTTCAAAACCCTTGGCGCACAACACAGCAGCTTCTTCAAGAGAAAGATGAACTAGGGCAAATTGTCTTCAGTCACAATTTGAGTGAATAATCACTTTGCATTAAGTTGCATCACCTTTAACGGCCCTTAAAATAATCCTTATATATTTCTAGGGTTGTGAGAAAAGAAACCCTGCACAAATAGCTTGGATATACGTGAAAAACAGATCTAGAAATCTGAATTTTGTAATTCTTAATAGATACAGCTTTTGTCGAGAGCTGTCGAGAATCACATATTAAATCTCGATAGATACGTCTGTCGAGCTTTAATGAACAATACTTCTTCACTTGATTCTTGGACAGATTTGCATGGCTTTAATACTTAGACTTGAACCCTTGTTCCTTGAAATATTAAACACATCCTAGATCTATCCAATTACAAGTAAAGTGTGTTTGGTCAAAAGATTAGCCAATTTCATATGACATATATACTAACAAGTTCTACATATGTCCTAACAACAACCAAACACTGTCCTTAAGTTCTGAACAAAACACAACACAATTTAGCCAGAGAAAATAAACACAAATAGCCCGAGATAAAACCCAACAACCTATTCCTTTCCCCTACACAATTTAGCCTTACGATACCAACACTCTAGTTCTAAACGGTGAAGCTTAAAATGCGCTTGATTATAAAATTCCAAAAAAAGAAAAAAGGTAATGCTTGGCCCATCTGATGAAGGGAATTCATCAAATAGCTTTTCTTCTTTTATATATATATATATATATATTTTAATTTACTTCAATTCTAATTGAATTTTTTCAAATCTATATCATGATTCAATGGATTCAATCTTGTTATCTTTACCGAGTTCTTCTACTTCTCCTACCAACTGATGAAAGTATGATGTCTTCCTTAGTTTTAGAGGTGAGGACACTCACTACAAATTCACAGATCATCTATACATAGCTTTGGTACAAAAAGGCATTGTCACTTTCAGGGATGATGAAAAACTTGAGAGATAAAAACTCATTTCACTAGAACTGTTGCAAGTGATAAAAGAATCGAGATTTGCTATCATCATTCTCTCAGAAAACTATGCATCTTTAACTTGGTGCTTGGATGAACTTGCATAGATCATTGACTTCAAGAAAGTGCTGGGAATCACAGTTCTCCCTGTTTTTCACTATGTGGAGCCATCTGATGTACGGGGACAAAAAAGAACTTTTGAATAGGCCTTTGTTGCACATGAAGAACGTTTCAAGGAGAAGTTTGAGAATGGAAAAATGGAGAAATTCTTTGAGACAAGTGGGCGAACTCGCGGGATGGCATTTAAAGAATGAGTAATTTAATTTGACATATTTTATTTGTTTTAACTTTCGAATGACTCATTTATTATGTGTGTGTGTGTGAGAGAGAGAGACTCCCTTTTGAACCTTAAGCAGGTCTAGGTGCATGTTTGTAGTTCTTAAAGTTTTGTCTTGAGCCAACCAATTAACGTATTCTTGTTCCAACCAACAAAATTGAACACCAAAATATCTACCTTGTTTTTTTTTTTATGGGACTTTTTTATTAGTGGTTCAAACTTACCACGTATTCTTCCTTCATTGCAGGTTTGAGTCACAAACAATCCAAGGCATTGTGGGATTGATATCTCGTAACTTGAGATATGAATTCAAAGAGCTTACTGAGGACCTGGCAAGAATAGATGCTTAGGTGGTGGAATTGGAGACTTTTTTAGGTGTAGGTTTAGATGATGTTTGCTTTGTAGGAGTTTGGGTAATGGGGGGAATGAGTAAGACAACTCTTGTTAGAATTGTTTATCATATGGTTTTTGAAAATTTTGAAGCTAGTTTTTTTGTTATTATTAGGGAAGTTTGTGAAAAAGATTGTTTACTTTCACTGCAAAAAAAAAAAAAAAAAAAAAAAAAAAAAAAAAAAAAAAAACCTTCTTTCCCAAATTTTGAAGGAAACAAATTTGAATATTGATAATATTGATGATGGAGCTCTCATGATCAGGATTAGGTTACTTTATAAAAGGATTCTTCTTGTTCTTGATGATGTAAATCACTCAAAGTAGTTTTATATGTTAGCTAGGAAGCCTAATTGGTTTGGTTCAGGCAGTAGAATCATCATAACAACAAGAGAGAAGGATTTGTTAGAGGAACGTTCAATACATAAAATATATGAAGTTAAACCATTGAATGAAGAATATGCTCGTCATCTTTTTGGTTTGAAAGCTTTTAAAAAAGAGCACATCCCAGGTGAATATTTAGAATTGTCCAAAGAAATTTTAAATTATCTTGATGGTCTTCCTTTAGCACTTGAGGTTTTGGGTTCCTTTTTTTTTTTTTTGGAAAAAATACTGATGAATGGAAGAGTGCATTCAAGAGGCTCAAAGAAGATCCTAATAAAGAAATTATCCAAGTACTCTAAATAAGTTTTGATGGACTCTATCACTACACAACCAAGGAAATATTTTTACATATTGCATGCTTCTTTAATCACGAGAAGAAAGATTATATGGTAAAAATACTAGACAATCTTGGCCTCTTCCCCATAATTGGATTGAAGGAACTCACTGACAAATCTCTCCTGAAAATTTATGATGATAAATTATGGATGCACAATTTACTTGGAGAAATGGGCAGGAACATAATTCATCAAGAGTCCCCTAACGAGCTGGGAAGCACAGTAAATTGTGGCTTTATAAGGACATTGACTATGTGTTGAAAAACAATATGGTAAGAGGTTATTTACTTGAGCTCATACCATGTCTTTTTATTCATCAAAGTTGGAATATGAATAGTTATTCCAATAATATACTTTACAATTCACCAATTCCTTTTTTTATTATTAGGGATCAAAAGTAGTTCAAGCCATTGATATCAAGGGAGCCATAGATACAAGGGGTATTTATTATGAAGAAAAAGAGGCACGTTGGAGTCTGCAAGGATCAGCTTTATTGGTCACAAATGTCCTGGGGAAAGAGGCAATTTGGAACCTTAATGTCTTTTTAAAGATGCCCAAACTTAAATTTCTGAGAATTCATAATATTAATCTTCTGCATGTTCCCAAACATCTCCCTAATAATTTAAGATTTATTGAATGGAGTGATTATCCTTCAAAATCTTTCCTTTTTCCCATCTAGATGAGCTTGTTCAACTTCGTTTGCAACGGAGAAAAATTGAACTACTTTGGGAAGGAATGAAGGTAAGAGCGTTAATAAGTATCCTCATACAAATTTTCCTTTTTTTATATTTAATTTATAAAAAAAACACTATGAAGTTCATTATTCTAAACTTTTTATTTTCTTTTAATAGAATTTTGACAAGTTAAAGTCAATCAATTTGGCTGGCTTGTCGGACCTGATTATAAACCTCGACTTCATTAGAGTCCCAAATCTTGAGATATTAGTTCTTGCATGGTGTTAAAATTTACGTCAGCTTCACCCATCCATCAAGAATCTAAAAAAGATTATTCTTCTATATCTAAAACACTGCAAAGAACTAAGTTGTCTTCCAGACAAGTTTGAAATGGAGTCTCTTAAAACTCTTGATCTTATTTGTTCCTCAAAAGCCAAGAAAATTCCAGAATTCCTAGGAAACATGAAGCATTTGGAGGAATTTTTTTGGAATGCACTGCTATTATGGAATTACCATCATCTATTGAATGTTTGACTGGCCTTTATTTTTTGAACTTGAGGGATTGCAAAAATCTAGTGTGTCTTCCTAATACTATTTCTAGTTTGGCATCAGTTACATGTCTTGATCTTTTCGGATGCTCAAAATTTGATAAATTGCCAAAGGACTTGGGGAATATGGTAAGTCTGAAAAGGCTTGTTTTGGGTGGAACAGCTATAAAGGAACTACCTTTATCAGTCGAATTCTTGATTGGCCTTATTTCATTAGATCTAATAGATTGCAAAAATTTTGTATTTCGTCCTCCATTTGTAGTTTGAAGTCACTATTTAGAATTTGTCTTTCTAGATGCTCAAATTTTGTCAATTTGCCAGAGAATCTAGAGAATCTTGAAGGTTTGAAAGAGCTTTCTTTAAAAGGAACAACGATAGAAGTATTGCCATCTTCCATTGGAAATTTGACCACCATTAGTTCATTGGAACTAACAGATTGCAAAATTTTTTTTTGTCTTCCTACCACCATTTGTAGTTTGAAATCACTATTTAAAATTTGTCTTTTTGGATGCTCAAATTTTGTCAACTTGCCAGAGAATTTGGGGAATCTTGAAGGTTTGAAAAAGCTTTCTTTAAAAGGAACAACAATAGAAGTGTTGCCACCTTCCATTGGAAGTTTCACAGCCCTTAGTTCATTGGATCTAAGTGATTGCAAAAATCTTTTGTGTCTTCCTAGCACCATTTGTAGTTTGAAGAAGGTAGAAGCACTTTATCTTTATAGATGCTCAAAAATTGTTAACTTGCCAAAGAACTTTGGGAATATGGAAAGTCTGATGAGTCTTTGTTTGAGTGGTACAGCTATAAAAGAGTTGCCTTCCTCTGCCACTCACCTTAAAAGGCTCATGGGAGTGTATTTCAGTGAATGTCAATGGCCATCATCTTCATTTAATTCTAGCACATTATTCCGTGTCTTATCTTGTTTAAGCACAGAGTATTTGGATCTTAGTGACTGCCATCTTTCGGCAATTTCTAGTGATATTGGCCCTCATGCTTTTTATCTTTAGATAAGTTATATCGAAATGGAAATGATTTTTTCCCTTACTGAAAGCATCTCTCAACTCTATCTTTTCAAACTCAACTTGAATGGTTGCAAGAGGCTTCAATCATTACCAAATGCTTCTTTAGCCCTTGACACAAGTCTAAAAATTTGTACCCTACTGGAGAGATTGCCAGATCCATAAGTGGTTACGTGATTCTAATTTCGGTTCCAAGTGTATCAACTGCTTCAAATTGGTTGACAATATTCAAAGCGATGATAACATGCTTCAGGTATCTCTCTCTATTTGTGTTTCTAAATATGATGTACTTGGGTTATTACCTAATATGTTGGGTTATTACCTAATACTAGCCGCGAACCTGCGCGTTGGGCATGAAAATTATTTTTTTGGTGGTTTTATTAATTTTTTTATACAATTTAACTAATTTAATAAAAAGTAATGTATATTTATTATAAGAATAATCATAAATATAGTATAGGAATAATCATAAATCATAAATCTAATAATTTTTGGCATACTAAAATGAAAAAAAATATAATTTTTCTCAGAAAATCAAAAGGCAAGTTAACGAAAATATTTATTTTTTTTAATAAAAGTTATTTATAACATTTTGTGAATTATTAAAAAGAATATAAAATTTGGAAATTATTCTTTTAGTTTTAAACAAACTTTCTCAAACTTATTTTTACTGCCTACAATCCAAAACACTGAAAAAAGTAACTAAAAAAATTAATAAAACTTAACTATGATTAATTGGGCCAATTAGGAAAACAATTTATTGTTTATAATCTACTAAGGTTATTTTCTTTGTAGAAATTGTAATTTCGTCCACCCAGAACATATTATCAAATAAACAATTATTAGCAAATTCTAAGAATTAAATTTCTATATATGCATTGTTATATAATAATAATAATAATAATAATAATTAAAGAAAAATTGTGAAAGATAAAATTTTTCTCCGATCCAATAATTTTTGTTTAGCCAACCTTTGCTTTTCTCTAAATAAATGGCATTATAGAGTACTTCTAATACAATTATTAAGAGTACTTTGTCCACCACAAAGGATTAAAAAATAAAAAAAATGATTAAAGTCTCATAGTTTAACATCTAAATTGAGCACTATTAAAATCATGCTATCAAATTACAATAACTACCAAATTAAATTATCCAAATCATGCTATGTAGTAGAATAATATTATATTTTTATGTTTAAACCTTTAGAACGCAATATAGGATAACATTTAAGAGAGGAAAAAAAAACAATTAAAAAAAAAAACTGAATTGCATTAACCTAAAGTAGATTAAAGAATATAAAAAATTATCAACTTAAAGCGAAGATGCACAAAAAATAAAAAATAAAAATCCACCCAAAAATTGTGTGTGTGTGTGTGTGAGAGAGAGAGAGAGAGAACCTTTTTTTTTATAAGGGAAAACTATACATAGAATGAAAGAGAGTGACAAATTTATAGTAAGAGGGTGTGAATAAGAAGAAACAAAAGTAGAGGAAGATGAAGGGAAAGATGAATAATATTAATGTAGAGGGTAGTAGAGAGATGAGAAGGTGAGGGAAGGAGAAAGGTTGGAGAAATAGTGGGAAAATGAAAAGGTAAGAAAGGGAGAAAAGTTGAAGAAGTGTAAATATGAAATAAAAAAATATTAAAAATAATTATTAGAAAAATGGAAAGAAAAAAGATAATGACGTGAACGTTGACGTAGATCAACGTGAGCGCAGCAGCATTAAACGCAATATTATATTTTTATATTTAATCCTTTATAACGTAATATAGGTAACATTTAACAATCAAAGAGAAAAAAAAAAAAAAAAAAAAAAAAAAAAAAAAAAAAAACTCAACAATAAAAAATAAAATAAAAAAACTGAATCACATTAACCTAAAGCAGATTAAAGAATACAAAAAATTATCAACCTAAAGTGAAGATGTAAGAAAAATAAAAATAAAAAATAAAAATCAACCCAAAAATTGTGTGTGTGTGTGAGAGAGAGAGAGATAGAGAGAGAACCTTTTTTTCGTAAGGGAAAACTATACATAAAATGAAAGAAATAGTGACAAATTTATAGTAAGAGTGTGTGAATAAGAAGAGACAAAAATAAATGAAGATGAAGAGAAAGATGAAGAATGATATTAATGTAGATGGTAGTGGAGAGATAAGAAGGTGAGGGAAGGAGAAAGGTTGGAGAAGTAGTGGGAAGATGAAGATGAAAAGGTTGGAGAAAGTGGGAAGATGAAGATGAAAAGGTTGGAGAAGTAGTGAGAAGATGAAAAGGTAAGGAAGGGAGAAAGGTTAGAGAAGTGTAAATATGAAATAAAAAAATATTAAAAATAATTATAAGAAAATGGAAAGAAAAAAAATAATGACGTGAACGCTGACGTGGATCAACGTGAGCGCAGCAACATTAAACGCTACGCTTCAGCTTTTAGTAATATATATATATGGGATCCATGGGCTGATCCATTTTTCTTTATTATTAGGAAAAATATGGTAAATTTGAATTGCATCACCTCCATTATTACCCTCAAAGTGGCCATTTCTCATTGGTCAACACTATTGATGCAAATCCCAATCAAGTTGAGATTAGAATAGCTTTCAAAGTATCAAGCAAAATATCCTTATTTTTAGAATTCAATATTGTTGATATCAAGTTCTAGGTGGAACTCGACATTAGCAATGTTGAGTTACATATTTTGCCACTTAATTTTTTTGGAAAATAAGTGGAACTCGAAATTGCTAATGTCGAGTTCTGCTTAAAAATACACATAAAACTCGATTTTGTGGATGTCGAGTTTTACATTAAAATTGAATTCTAAAACAGGAGAATTTTGCTAGATACTTTGAAAAGATGGATGTTTTGCTACATAGTTTAAAAATAAATGACATTTAGCCATTTTTCCCATCAAACTATGGCGCAGGACAGCAGCAACCGCAGTGGAGACATTACGATATATAGGATGTAGATTTTACCATCTCAAACAGAATTTTGTTCTCTTCTTTTACCTGTAAGTAATCATCTTTCTTCCTACCATTATAAATCTAGTTGTTTTCTCTCTTTTCTTTTCTTTTTTTCATTTCCTGGACATATACTAGCATTTCTTTTTCTGTTTTCTTCTTAGCGTTACCTTTTGGCACCCTGGCCAGACCCAAATCACGCCAAACTCTCAAAAATTAAAATCATACCCATGTGTGGATTTTTCTCTGTGAATGTGATTTGTTGTTGACATGTTGTTAACTAAAATGACTGAGAGTTCAACTGATAAGCATCACCCATGTGTGGATTTTTCCCGCACTACCAAACATCTTTTATTATAGAAATGCATATTGAGATTTCTTAGACGACTGTAAAAGTTTGTTGTAATTGCCATTTTTCTTTTTCTCCGACAGTCCAACGTATGTAATAATGTTTTCATTTTTGCTTACTGGCATTTAGGTCTATGATTCATTTTGAAGAAATTTCCAAAATACACTTGGTCAAATGTTGACTTTGCTCCATGATTTGCCCATCTACATATTGAAGTTAGAAAAATAATAGTAATGAAAAAGTGAATTGAAGTTGGCAGCATTTTTTTCTATTTGGTAATCAAAGAATGAGAAGTGAATAAATGGATAACTATTCAATATTTCATGACAGGTCTCAATAAATTTTATAGTATAATATACCTATTCACATGGAAAGAGGTAATATTATCCCAAAATATTTACCTTATAGTTTGTCCAAGCAACAAACCTTATAATTTCTTATATAGCAATTGGATCTCTATGCATTTGTTGTTTAACAACATTGTGACAATTTACCAAGACTTTCATTGGAGGAACTGATACAACTACCACTACAATTGAATGGGAAATGACTGAGCTTCTTCGCAATCCCAGACATAATGGCCAAGGCAAAGCAAGAACTTGTTGTAACAATTGGAACTAGACAAAGCATACAAGAGAAAGATATCCCATGACTTCAATATCCACAAGCTGTAATTAAAGAAACCTTGTGGCTACATCCAACAGCACCTCTTCTAGTGCCTCATTCTGAGATGGATGTGAAAATTTGTGGATATGCACACAACCCCAGTGATTGTAAATGCATAGGTGATAACCTGATATCCCATCTATTGGGACAAGCCAGTACAATTTATACCAGAAAGGTTCATCAGCATTGAAGTTTTGGATTTTAGAGGCACAAATTTCACTTTTATTCCATTTGGGTTTGGGTAGCGGATTTGACCAAGTTTAGCTCTTGCTGTAAGAATGCTAAACTTGTTGCTAGTTTCTCTCATTCACCACTTTGATGGGAAGCTTCCTGATTGAATGGCATCGGAAGATATCAACAAGAAAGACAAATTTGGAGTTACATTGCAGAAGGCTATTCCACTTGTTGCCATTTCTGTGGTTGTAAATCTTCAAGGTCAAGGAGGTTCCTTAAAGTGACAAAGGTTCTGGTTTAAGTGAACGAGAAGTTCATGAAGCAAATCAAGGTAGAAAGATTTTGTAAGTTCTCAAAAATTGTAATTGCAACTTGATAGTAAATTGTCCCAGGATTGGTTTTTCCATTGAAGAGGTTTTTCTTTGATTTACCACTTCTTTACCAAATCTCTGTGTTAGATTATTTATTGCTTTGATTGATTTGGTTTTTGAAAAACTGTGATGGAATTATATATCTGGGTAGATTGTTTTACAACTGGTGTGATAGATCTTCAAATTCAACTATTCTGTATAAATCACATTGGGGTCTGAACATAAATTTTTAGTCTTCCTAATTTTATACCAGCCCTTTGATATATAATTTTATATGACAATGTGTTTTCTGGGATGTAAGAGTACTCTTCAAAGTCTCTAGAGTGAAGTCTATCCCAGAAAATTACCATACAAGCAAGCCAGAACAAGTTATGGGACTTCTTAACAAGACAAACTTGTTGTCTGTCCTTTGTTGCTTCTGTTTAAACTTAGGCTTTGCCATAGACACCATTAGATCTTCTCAATCCATTAAAGACCATGAATACATAATATCCAATGGAAAGTACTTTCAGACTGGGATTCTTCAGCCCTGTAAATTCTACCAATGGGTAACTTGGAATATCGTATAATAACGTTCCTGTATTCATTGTCATATGGGTAGCTAACAGACAGAAACTTCACATGGGTTTTTACTATATCCGACGATGGCAGTCTTGTGGTACTACCTGTTCACGTTTGGAGAGAAGAGGGTAGAGAGAGAAGGTTTGGGAATGGGAATTGGGGATGGAAAGGAAATGAAATGAAAGTATTTTGGAGAGTGGAAGAGTACTCCACTCTATTTGTGTGTTTGGAAGTGCATGGACGAACTTTACTTAATAAATTTTTTGTATGGTACTTGATTTTACAAAATTAAAGTACTGTGTAAATGTTTTATTTTTATTTTTATTGTTTTGGTCAGAAGGATACATAATGAAACGACTAAACAAAAGCAGAAATACCAGGGCAGAGCATGTCTAAACTAACCCCCCTGAGATCAGCCTCAACAATATCTAGAATATCCAAAGGTGGATTATCAAAATAACCAAGCTCGCATTCAGATCAACACCCTTCCTTGCTAGTAAATCAGCACATTTGTTGGCCTCGTGGTAACAATGTTTAATCTGGGTTTGAGGAATTTGAGACACTAGGTACTTACAATCCTCTATGTTGAAGCTGGAACTGAATTAGTTGAGAACGGCAAGACCAATATTCAAGTGCAAGGCAGAACGACACGCGTGAGATTAAAAGACCAAAACACGCTGAAGAACAAAACGGCAGAATCTGAATTAATGAAATCACGTGCGTAGTGTGTGAAGTAATTTAAGCCTGAATTAGTTGTATAGGAAGTCCACTTGGCACGCATCTAATGGTGGAGTTGTATTCCCGTTAGATTAGGAAGTTAGTTAATTTTCTGTTTTGGGCTTAACTCCTCTGTTATTGTATATATAGAAACAGGGGCTTATTTAATCATTGATTTTGTACATTTTCTGAAATAGTTGAATGAGAATTTTCTTTTCTCTCAAAAGCTCTCTCTCTCCAACTTCCAGAAACCTCTTTCTTTTCATGGTATCAGAGCAAGTTTTCTTTGATTTTCTGTCATTTTCATTGTTGCCAAACAGATTTTAGTCTTCGCAATTTCTTTCTTTTCCTCTTGTTTTGCTTAAAGTTCTAGTCTTTCATGGCTTCTGATTCAACAACCAATCAAGCACAGTCTTCCATTCAATCTGTGTCTTCTACAAGCACAACAATGGCAGATGAATCTGCTAACAATCCTTATTTTCTTCCAGCCACTGAGAGTCCAGGAATAGTTCTTACTTCACAGCCTTTGACAGGTCCAGAGAACTACTTGAGTTGGGCAAGATCAGTGTTCTTGGCCCTAAGTTCACGAAACAAATTTGGTTTTGTGAATGGTTCAATTCCACAACCAGATCTTACTTCTCCATTGTACAATTCTTGGAGTAGGTGTAATACCACTGTGCTCTCATGGCTAACCAACTCTCTCAGCATGGATCTCAAGGCAAGTGTGATGTATATCAACACAGCAAGGGATTTATGGATTGATCTCAGAGATAGACTTTCACAAGGCAATACTCCAAGGCAATTTGAGCTACAAAAGGAAATTGCTCGTCTTTCTCAAGGTACACTCACAGTGAGTTCATACTTCACTAAGTTTAAGACACTGTGGGATGAGTTTATCAATTTTCAACCTTTCACCGTATGCAATTGTGCTTGTACATGTGGTTCTAAGGCTTCTCAATTGGAAGCACAGCATAAGGAGCATGTTTTTCGTTTCTTGATGGGATTAAATGATAGTTATGGGAACATTATAGGCCAGATTTTGTTACTTGAGCCTTTCCCATCTATTAGCAAGGTCTGTTCTTTGATCTTGCAAGAGGAAAAGAGAAGGAGCTTTGGACATGGAGTTAATGTAGTCTATCCTACTGAGGCTACTGCTATGTTTGCTACTCATGCTAAGGGTTTTAATGGCAATCAAGGACAGAGCCAAGGCAATCGTAGTAACAAAGGTCATTTTAAGAAGGATAAACCCATTTGTACTTACTGTGGCCTTAGTGGTCATATTGCAGACAAGTGTTATAAGTTGCATGGGTATCCTCCAGGCTACAAGCACAAGGGAAGTAATCAAGCTATAGCTAATCAAGTTTCAGCATTTTTGCCTCCTGGAAATTTTGGCAATTTGGATGGTGGTTTTGCCTTGGCCAATCCAAATTTGATCCAAAATAATGCTGGCTTTTCTAATCACAGCTTTCACTCTGAAGCTGGTCTTCCTCCACAGCCTTCTTGTGGTGCTACATTTGCTTCTCCACAGACTTCTGTCCAAGGCTCTCAGCCTCAGTGTCCTATCTCTCAGGTCCAATGTGAGCAGCTTCTTAACTATTTGAAAGCAGTCACAGCTTCTGGTTCAGGCATTGGTACTTCTACTGCTCATCAAGTTGCCACTGTCATGACATCTGCTCCTATTACTCAACCTGCCTCAACACTTAATTCAGCTTCCTTTTCTACTACTGATGCTTCAAATTTTTCAGGTAATCCATTTTGGATTCCCCCAAATTTCACACATTCTGTTTTTTCTGCCCATATTATTGATAAACCTGTTTTCAAGTCTAATAATTGGATTTTGGACACTGGTGCTACTGACCATATGGTGCACTCAGTGTCACAACTTACTGCCATCACTTCTACTGTCCATTCCTATGTTTTCTTGCCAAATGGGGATCAGGCTTTAGTAACACATATAGGCATTGTGCAGGTTTCACCCACTTTAACACTCACCAATGTTTTGTGTGTTCCTACTTTTAGTTTTAACCTCATTTCCATAAGCAAACTTACACAACAATTTTCTTGTTGCCTTATTTTCCTTGGACATTGGTGTTTTATCTAGGACCTTGCTCAATGGAGCATGATTGGTCTGGGTAAAGAATGTCAAGGGCTTTATTTGCTGCAAGCTCCTGCTTCTCAAATTGCTCCTACTGCCTTGGTTGCTTCTGCTGGCCATTCCTCTTCCGCTTTATGGCACAGCAGATTGGGACATCCCTCCTTTTCAAAGCTTTCTTTGTTGAATAAACTTGTAGGTTGTGAAGCTTTCAATAAGTCAGATTATTGTGAGATTTGTCATTTTTCTAAACAAAAAAGGTTACCTTTTCCTTCTAGCAGTCATGTATCTGTTCAACCTTTTGAACTTGTTCATTGTGATTTGTGGGGTCCTTTTTCTACTTGTACTGTTGAAGGTTTTAGGTACTTTTTAACCATTGTTGATGACTTTTCTCGTTGTACTTGGGTTTATCTTCTTAAGAATAAATCTGATACTCAGTTTTTCATTCCTAATTTTGTTAACATGGTTCATACTCAATTTCATGCTTCTGTTAAGATCATTAGGAGTGACAATGGTACAGAATTTTTCTTAAGGAAATTCTTTCATTCCAAAGGGATTTTACATCAATTGTCATGTGTTGATACTCCTCAACAAAATGCCATTGTTGAGAGGAAGCATCAGCACATTCTCAATGTTGCAAGGGCACTAAAATTTCAATCCAATTTGCCTTTGTGTTTATGGGGAGATTGCATTCTTACTGCTGTCTATCTTATTAATAGACTGCCTTCAAAATCTCTACACAACAAAAGTCCCTATGAATTGCTTTTTAAATCTTCTCCACCATATAATCATTTAAAGTGTTTTGGTTGTTTGTGTTTCATATCCACTTTACCACACAATAGACACAAATTTGCACCTAGGGCCAGAAAATGTGTTTTCTTAGGCTATCCTCATGGCATTAAAGGTTACAAGGTTCTTGACCTTGAATCTAATTCCATTCACATTTCACGGGATGTCATCTTCTATGAACATATTTTTCTTTTTGTCAAATCTGATCACCTTTCCACTTCTTATCTTGATTCTTTTGTAGTCCCACATTGTGTTTCTGATGCATCTCATATTTCTAATGCACCTCATTTTTCTGATCCTCCTAACCCTCATTTGGTTGACTCAAACTTGGCCACCTCCCAATCTGATTCAACCATTGCTCCTACTCCATCTGATTCTAATTCTTCCCAATGTGATTCCCAACCTGATGTGTCTTTATCTTCAGTTTTGGATCCTGTTATTCCTTCCTCACCACCTTCCATTAATCACTCTCTACCTATTTCCTCGTCTTCTTTACCTGCTTTAAGGAGATCAACCAAGCCTCATCACCCACCTGCTTACCTCTCTGATTATTCTTGTAAAGCAGTTAGTACCAAGCCTGCTTCTGGCTTGCCTTATGACATTTCAAACGTCATTAGTTACTCACATCTTGGACCTCAGTTTGCATCCTTTGTCATGGCTGTTAGTTCTGTCCCATCGGAACCTGTTTCATTTTCTCAGGCAGTTAAGTTTCCTGAGTGGAGAGCTGCCATGGACAAGGAAATTGAAGCTTTAGAGTTCAATAATACTTGGACACTAACCCCTTTACCTGCAGGTAAGTCTCCCATTGGTTGTAAATGGGTGTATAAAATTAAGTATCATTCAGATGGTTCTATAGAAAGGTACAAAGCTCGTTTAGTTGCCAAAGGTTTTACCCAAAAGCTTGGTTTGGATTATTCAGAAACTTTTAGTCCCGTTGCTAAGTCAGTTTCAGTCAGAATTGTTTTGTCTTTGGCTGCTGTGAATGGGTGGTTTCTTCACCAAATGGATGTCAATAATGCTTTTCTTCATGGTGAGTTGGTTGAGGATGTTTACATGTGTTTACCACCTGGTTTTCACAGCAAGGGGGAGCAGCATTTGGTATGTAAATTGAATAAGAGTCTTTATGGACTGAAACAAGCTTCTAGAAAATGGTTTGAGAAGTTTTCATCCACCATTCTGCAAATGGGTTTCATTCAATCAAGATCTGATTATTCTTTGTTTACACACACACAAGGATCTTCATTCACAGTACTTTTGGTTTATGTAGATGACATATTGTTGACTGGTAATAATCCAACTTGTGTCCAACGTTTGAAGAAGGTTCTTGATGATAAATTTGGTCTAAAGGACCTGGGGTCTTTAAGGTATTTCTTAGGGCTTGAAGTGGCTAGAACTGATGCAGGTATAAGCTTAAACCAACGGAAGTATGCCTTGGAAATTTTGGAGGATACAGGTTTTCTAGGTTCCAAACCAGTCAAGTTCCCCATGGAGCAGAACTTAAAGCTGTCCAAATATGAGGGAAAGCCATTGAGAGATCCTGCTCAGTTTAGAAGGCTTATTGGGAGACTCTTGTACCTCACTTTGACAAGGCCAGACATCTCATATGCTGTGCACAGGCTGAGTCAGTTTGTATCACAGCCAAGAGAGCCCCATTTACTAGCTGCCAACAGAGTACTTCAATATATAAAAGGTTCACCAGGAAGAGGCCTTTTCTTTCCAAGCCAATCTGATCTGCACATTAAGTCCTTTTGCGATGCGGATTGGGCAGGATGCCCTGACACTAGGAGGTCCTTAACCGGTTATGCTGTTTTCTTGGGGGAATCATTAATTTCTTGGAGGTCTAAGAAGCAAGGTGTTGTTTCAAGGTCCTCAGCTGAGGCTGAGTATAGAGCTATGGCTAGTGTAGCCTGTGAAATCACTTGGGTGCTGCAAATTCTTAAGGATTTAAAGGTGAATCATACAAGGTCAGCTATGTTGTTCTGTGATAATCAAGCAGCTTTGCATATAGCTGCAAATCCAGTTTTCCACGAGAGGACAAAACATATCGAGGTAGATTGTCATTTGGTAAGGGATAAGATCATGGAAGGTATGATTAAAACATTCCATATTGCTAGTAACTCACAAGTGGCTGATATTTTCACCAAAGCATTAGGTTTCTCAGCTTTTACAAGGCTTTCTGGAAAATTGGGTTTGAAGGACATTTTTGTTCCTAGGGATGTAAAGGCACAAATCACAGATCAAGTTTCAGATCAAGAAGGTCAAGTCTCAGAACTTAAAGTTCAAGACTTGAGGGGGAGTGTTGAAGCTGGAACTGAATTAGTTGAGAACGGCAAGACCAATATTCAAGTGCAAGGCAAAACGACACGCGTGAGATTAAAAGACCAAAACACACTGAAGAACAAAACGGCAGAATCTGAATTAATGAAATCACGTGCGTAGTGTGTGAAGTAATTTAAGCCTGAATTAGTTGTATAGGAAGTCCACTTGGCACGCATCTAATGGTGGAGTTGTATTCCCGTTAGATTAGGAAGTTAGTTAATTTTCTGTTTTGGGCTTAACTCCTCTGTTATTGTATATATAGAAACAGGGGCTTATTTAATCATTGATTTTGTACATTTTCTGAAATAGTTGAATGAGAATTTTCTTTTCTCTCAAAAGCTCTCTCTCTCCAACTTCCAGAAACCTCTTTCTTTTCACTCTAGAATGGAAGAAATTGAATTATTGTCATACTATGGATTTGCTAACATGTCCACAACTACCTTGGCATCTAGCTCAACTTCAACCTTAGAGAAATTGCACTCAATACAAAGCATTAATCTGCCCCAGATGGCCCAAAGCTCCTCTAATAAGCTGGCTATGCCAATTTTCTTGGAGAACCCGACAAACCATCTACCTATCTAATCCCGAGCGACACCACCTCCACCTGCCATTCCTGGATTCCCCTAAGACGACTCGTTTGTGTTTATCTTCATCCAACCCTTTCAGGCTTGTCCCAACGAACCTGAATAGTCACTCGAGGTTAAAGATATTTTGTGGAAATAGCACAATAAAAGAACTCCATAGCATAGTCAATAATGTCCTTCGCTAGTTTTGGATTCTATGGCCGCCTCTTAAACACAAACTGATTCCTATTTTTCCATAAGTTCCACACAGTAAAGGAAAAAATGATCTTCCATGGAGGAGAAAATTGGTCGAGAGCTATGTCCATTTTCCCATTAGTCACCATCCAGCCCTTAAGGTTGGAGGAAAAGAAATCTCTATCAACACCCAACGCTCCCAAATCATTCCATACAGCCCTTACCGAGTCATAATCTCGAAGTTCATGTATGATGGTTTCGGGCTCCTTTTTACATAAAGGGTAGGCAGGGTCAGTGTTCACACCCCTGGCAGCTAGACATTCATTGACTCCTATGCTATTATGAGTACATTTCCACAAGAAAAAACTGAATCTTTGGGAGAGATTGAAGCTTCCAAATCCAATTCCTACTATAATTTGGATTCTGATCCAACCCAGCAGCCAACTTATAGGCACTTTTCATATTGAAGTCACCCCATGGAGAATCCATCTACATTATCCTATTTGTGCTACTAGCAGCTAGCGCATTAGGAGTGGCTTGAATTTCTAACTTCAATTCCTGAGGCAAATCAAAAGGAACCAGCTCCCAATTCCAACCTCCTGGTGACGCTATGTCCTTGACTTTCCAATCCGATAACCCCCATTGGCAAAGGACCTTGAATTAGTTGCCTTAGAGGTCCCTTATGAGTCCAATTATCATGCCAAAAACTCAGGTTACTATTTCTTCCAATCACCCATCTTGATCCTTGCCGAAACAAATCTGCGCCCCTTTTCATGCCTTTCCAAGTTTAAGAGCAAGGAAGGTAGTTCGGATCTTTGGAATTAATTCTTCGATTGGAGCAATATTTTGCTTTCAACACCCGAGCCCATAAACTCTTCTTTTCGGTATGAAACCTCCAATTCAATTTTGTTAGCAGTGCTATGTTTCTTCCTTTAGCACTTTGCAACCCAAGACCACCTTCCTTTTTCGGTTTTGTCACCTTATTCCATCCCACCCAATAAATTCTCCTAGTTGTTTCAGATGAACCCCAAAGGAAATTGCGATTTCCTCAGTCAATACCCTCAAGGATTTTACTAGGAAGAAGAGCACACTGCATGACATAGGAAGGAATCGTTGAAGATGAGGACTGGATGAGGACAGACCTACCAGCTGGTGATAATAGATTGGCTTTCCGTCCCACAAGTTTTTGCCTGACCCTATCCAAAACAAAATTGACATCCATCAGTAAACCTGGGTGTTTTATGGGAATCCCTAAATATTTGCCTATATTTGGAGTAGAGGAAAATCCCAAAATGTCGCAAATAGATTCCCTTTGGTCTCTATCCACATTTGGAGAAAAGAAAACTCGAGATTTGGCTTCACTAATGGATTGACCAGATCTGCTGCAAAATTCATTGAGTACATCCCTTATAGTTGAACAACTTGCATGATTAGCCTTAGCAAACAGCACCACATCATCAGCAAACATGAGATGGGAAAAACAAAGCCCTCCTTGGGAAGTTCTAACCGAGGTCCAAAGCTTTTGGCTACATTTTCCCTCTATGAGTTGGCTAAGATACTCTATACAGATAATCAAAAGATACGGAGACAGGGGTCCCCTTGTCTAATGCCTCTCGAGGAATAAAAAGACTTAAGACTACCACCACTAAAGAGCACAAATGTTGAAACCGAGCAAACACAACTCATGATAAGGTCAATTAACTCTTGCGGCAAGTTTATCTCCATAAGCCTTTCTCGTATAAAACACCATTCCAGCTTATCGTAAGCTTTTTCAAGATCTATTTTTATTGCCATATACCCCACGGTACCCTTTTTCCTACTAATTGAATGGATTAACTCTTGCACAATAATTGCATTTTCTATCCCTTTCCTACCAGGAACAAAAGCCGATTAGAGCGGGGAAATAAGTTTCTACAGGTAGGGTCTTAAGCAGGCCATGATAATCTTTGTAACAACTTTGTACACTGTGTTATAGAGACTAATTGGCCTATAGTTTCCAAGAGTTTCAGGTCCTTTAATTTTTGGAATGAGCACTACGTGAGTATGGTTTAAGTATTCCAACACTTTTCTTGAAGCAAAGATATGCTTTACCTCTTGACACACCGACTCCCCTACAGTTGGCCAAAATCGCTAGAAAAATCCAGCGTGAAGCCCATCTGGATCCGGGGCTTTATTAGCTTTCATCAATCATAAACCTGCCTTTATCTCTTCGACTGTCACCCTAAAGCTTAAGCTATCCCTTTCCTCATCAATGAGGCAAACCTGCCCCCTAATAAGTTAGTACGACTCCCTTTTAGATGATGTGTAGGAAGTAGAATAGATATCATAGAAACCCCTTTGGATGAAAGCCATCACCTCCTCCTCACTGTCGAGCCACTCTCCCACACTGTTTTTAATCGCGATGATCCAGATTCGATTTCTTCTTACTAGACATGGTAGAAGGTCGTATTACGGTCCCCTTACACCATCCAGTTAACCTGAGACTTCAAAGCCCACAATTCATGCTCTTGGTCTAGGATCATGTCCAACTCTCAGATTAGATTATTTTCAAGCTCCAAAAGATAGCTTGAAGGCCTGACAACAATAACCCTTTGAAGTCCATTCAGCCTAGCTTTAACCTGGTTCTTTTTTATGAAGACATTACCAAACTAATTCCTATTCCAAATGGTATCCTTAGCAGCAAAATTAGAAATTGTTAGGTTCTAAGGAATTAGGAACTAATGTATTAGAACTTCAATTTGTAATGTTGGCAAACCATGATCAAAACAATCTTTAGTCTTGTGTTAGACTTGCTAAAAGTATGGCTTTTTACGTAAAGTTGGAATCGAGTTAATTGCAGGATTTACTGTGTACTTCTGCTTGACTCGATCAATCGAGAATTAGACTCGACCAATCGAAAGTCGTGCAGAACGTTTTTTTGCAGAATTTTCCAACTCAGCCCTAGCCCATTTAATGTGTAGGGTTTTATGTTTTACCCTAAGTATATAAGGGAAAACCCTAGCCACGTTTTTGGAGTTCTGAATGCTGTGTTTGTGAATCTAATTGTTAGATCTAGAGGTGTTTACCTTCACATACACTTAGGGTTTCCAAACTCAAGATTCATGTCAAAAGATTGGTAAATCATACAGTTGCAGAACAACAAAAGAGCTTCAAGATATACAAGCAAGTGTTGCTTGTGCTTTGCTGAAGAATTCAAGGAAAGAAGGAGTCCGTGGTCTCGGAGCTGTCACGTGGTCGTGGTAGTAAGTTTCCTACAGGCAGGTAGCAATAGGATGTTAGTGGTCTAAGTCTCTATTGTGTAAACTTCGATTCTTTCATAGTGAATTCGTTTTACCTTAAGGATAGCTAGGTTAAATCCTCCACAGGTTTTTTACCGGTTTGGTTTTCCGGGGTCATCATATCATGTGTTCTTTATTATTCCGTACTTTTGCATGATTTGATATATTTGTATTAACCTAGTTTTTGTTTAATTTACCTAAGTTAATCACTTGGCTAATTATCTAGGTTAATTTGTTTGGGTTTAAGGGGTCTAAACAAACTTTCAGAAATGGCTTCGTGGAGATGAGAAGCCTAATTCCAAGCCTGAGAAACCACCATAGGAAAGGATAAATCTGACAACCAGTGTCTTTGAAATTTTAGGGGGCGGTCAAGACGAACACTACTTTGAGATCCTGCACTTCCCTTCAATTAGTCTAAGTGAAACTTGGGCCAGAGAACCCTAAGTCCACCATGTTACACTTATCCAGACACTCTTTAAAAAGCAGAGATTGATTGACACTAACCACTCTGGCTCTAAACTTGTTTGCGTCGTTGAGGGGTTCATTGAAATCCCCCGCAATGACCCAAGGCATATTATGAAGATCAGCTACATTAGAAAGGTTACTCCACAAAACACGTCTCTCAGCACTCCTAGGACTAGCATACACAGGAAAAAGCATCCAACTAGAGCTAAAGGCACGTACCTTAATTATAGAATGAATTTCCGCTCCTAACTAGCCAGGTTTGACACTTCAACTCTATTTGAATTCTAGATGAGCTAGAGGCCCCCCTCCCCCTTGCACCCAATAGTATCCAGTATGGATGCACCATCAAAAGGCAATCTATCTAAGATGTCACGAGCTCTATCTCCACCAATGCGGGTTTCCACAATCACGAAAATAGCTGGATCATATTGTCGAACAAGATCATGAATATGGTCTTGAAAATTGGGCTTCAAGGCACCCCTACAATTCCACACAATTAAATTCATGGCTACGATTCCTGAAAAGAACATGAAGCTCTTCAGAAAGAAGGGGAACCCATTCCTTTTTCCTCAAAATCCATCTGTTTTGCCACACTGTGGCTTTTACCCAGCCTATCCTTAACCTCCACTCGTAAGGTGTCATTCTCGGTCAAGCCTTAATCATTAGACTCCGACCCTCCCCGAAGTTGGGCTTCTGCTTACATACCTGTTTCTATCGAGGTAGCTTTAGAGTAAGACAGCTCACCATTGTTTCCTACATCTATATTAGAAGACTTTCACACATCCATGTCTGTTTGCTCTGTCATCTGCCCGTCATCTAAGCCTCTACCCACTGATTGAGCGCAATTTGTGGCTTTAAAGTTAAAGGTTAGGTTTGGGTTAAAACCCTAGTTATCTAAAAAGGAGGCCATAACAGGTAAAGGTGATCCATTGCCAGCGAGGTGAACTGCCTCTTTTTTATTTGAGTTTAACGACGCCCTACTTTTGGCAATCCCTTTTTTAACCCTAACAGATGGGCTTAAAAATGCTTTTGGGCTTTCAGATTCATTATGGACCTTCCAGAGCTTGGGCCTAAGCCTCTCGCCCCATTTGCAATGGATTGGACCACCTTGGCCATTTGGGCTTCATTTGGGCTATGGATTGTTGGATGGAATTGAGAGACTGAATTTGGACCAAATAGACCGAAACGGACCAATGTGACCTAAGAATTTTTTTAAAAAAAATTTAATTATTGGTTTAATGAGACATCTCTCCTTGTGGATTTTTTTTCGATACACTGTTTTTTGAGGAATATTATTATTATTATTATTATTATGCACATGATAATTACCAAGTGGCATTATTGAAGGAAATCAATGCATGTATTATAATGACACTAAATATTTTTGGTAGTTTTTCTTAAAAAAAAATTATTAGTTCAACATCAATTAATGCATTTTCAACAAAATTATTGAATAGATGTTGGAATGGGAATGGTTAGGAAAATTAGTAAGATACAAATGGTAATCATTTTGGTGAGTTATAAGTGTGCTTTGAACCTCTTCATTTTCTTCCTTACTGAAAATGAAACATTAACCCTACACCAATACACCTCCTCCTCATTTATCAACCAATGCCCACCACGTTTCTAAACCAAAACTGAAATCCCACAAAAATGAAGCCTCGCATATCAAACATTTAAAAGACCATCACTTCAACTCCTCCAACCTCACAATCAAATAGTTATTCTTTCACACAAGAAACTTTCTAGTTTCAAAAATCACAAAACCAATACTCCAATTAACTTCCTATTTATGTAGTCTCAAAGAGAAAGGGCGGAAAAATGGTTGTTTATCTGTAGACAACCCCCTAAGGTACGAATTCGTATGCAACTAAAATCTTAATAATCATTTTCATGGAACATAGATTGAATTTATCACACGAGTTAAAATTCATAATACAGTTTTTTCATTCATCTAGCATCTTCTTGTAAACAAAAAAGGGTAACTATCAAAACCCAAAAGTTTTTCCTATTTTCTGTAGAAAGCATAATTTAATTTATTGGATTAATTATTTGTAGCAATTAGTTTTTCCATATTTTAATACATTAGGGGTAAATTTTAATTGTTTTATTATTATTATTTTTTTTTTTTTTTTTTTTTTTGCTGTCACGTGACAGCATCATTTTATGCCTCATGTTTTAATCATGGGTCCATAAACCCACTCCGAACAGCCTTGAACCGAGCACGCTCGAGGCTCAACCCATTGCTCCCATCGCGACTTGAGACTACAAGCCCAGCCCATGATTTTTTAAGTTCAAGTACAGTGTAAGTCCAGTAATATATAATTATATATACCATTTATCTCATATTTTAGGAATTTACTATCACAGTATGGCCCTTAGACCAATCCAAACATTGGACCCTCGTCCCCATATATTCAGGCACCTGAAAATGATGTTACTAAGCAACTTAGACCTTGTACTTAAATCTAGCATGATTTTGAAACTCAAACCGTTTAATGGACCGAAAAAAGATGAAGTTCAAGGTTTTTGAGATCAAACTGAAGTTAAACCGTGATATGTCATTTAATTTTTTTAATATATTTGATACTTAAATTGGTTTATATTTATTAATTTTTTATTCTTGATTAACAAGATGTGCGTGACCCAATGATTTGCATGCTGGAGATGTTATTTCACATGCTGAGAGCTACTCTTTAACTTCGTTTAAAGGATGTTACATGATGCTTAATATCTTTACCATTAGTAAATCAACACTTAAACCTACTTCTTCAATGAAGGTTTCCGATTTTTAGTTAGCTCAATTAGTAAAATTTTTTGTTTATGAAAAAAATATTTGTAGTTTGATTCTTTCCTAAACCAAAAAAACCAATTATGTATCTTGCTTTAATGATAAAACAAAATTGTTAAAAGCAGACGCTATGAGTTGAAATTATCTATAAAAAAAATAAAATAAAAAGGAACCTACTTCACTTAACCTCTAAAATGATCAAGACATCCTTAAAACCTGCAAATAACTGAAATATATCAAAACTTAATCGGTGTATTTCTTTTTTGCTATTTCATATCTTATTGCAGATTGCCTTCATCCATCTATATTGATGAGGAGTTCAACTGACAGTTTTCTACATCATCAATTCTAATTGATTTTTCTTTTCGCAGATCTTTATTGTGATTCAATGGATTTGAACTCCTAATCTTTACCAACAGATGGAAGTATGATGTCTTCCTTAATTCTAGAGGGGAGGACACTCACTACAAATTTATGAATCATCTATATACAACTTTGGGGGCAAAAATGATCAAATACCATATTTGGCTGAAATAATTTATATTCTACCACTGTTAAAATTTTACATCTTAAAATCACTCCAACTAAACTCAAAAATAAATAAAAATCATTCTCTCACTTTTCTTCCCCATTTTCCATTCCCTAAATTCACTTAATCACCCCGGTGTAAAAGTCCTAACTTTGGTCACAAAAATCCATCACTTTGTTCGTTAAAAAGTAGTGTTAACTGTTGAGAAAACTTTATAGCTATTCCTCCAAAAAAAAAGAAAAAAAAAACTTTTAGCTAATTAAAAAGAAATATAAAAAGAAGAAAAGAACTAGAACCCACAACATTATGAAACTGAAACCACTATTTCCAATGGCTCTGGATATCAGTTTTCTAATTGCCACTCACTGGCTGGTCAAAAAGCATGGTAAAACACGAAGCTTCCTTCCAAATTTCGTACACCATGCCAAAGTAAATATATTAATATACATTGAATGAAGGTTTCTTGAAAATTTCCTACGTACGCGTGACGAAGCCCCAAATAAATTAAAAAATTGCACCCTTCTTTTATAATTTATTTTACTAAATATATTGTGAGAAAAAGCAAATATATATATATATATATATATAAAAGTAAAAAATTGTTTTCTTATAAAAAAGTGAATGAAACACGGTATGCTAAAGTAAAAGATACATTGAATGAAGTGAAAGTACACCATGCCAATCCCATTAAAAAAAAAAAAAAAAATACACCATGCCAAAGTAAATATACATTGAATGAAGCTTCTTGAATGAAGTGAAAGTACACCATGCCACTATACCAAAAAAAAAAAAAAAAAAAAAGTACACCATGCCAATACCAATAAAAAAATAAAAAAAAATACACTATGCCAAAGTAAATATACATTGAATGAAGCTTCTTGGAAATTTCCTACATAAGCGTGACGAAGTCCCAATCTTCACTCTGTTCCTCAAAATTATAGAATGGTTGAAAATTTGCACGCTTTCTTTTATAATTTTTTTATATTAAAAATATTGTAGAAAAAAAGAGTAATAAAAGAGTCCCTTCTTTTTTCCTAAAATTCTGCTAAATTAAAAAAAATAATAAAAAATCGTGCTCTTTTGATGGGTCTTCGACTGATAGTTGATCAATCGAGCATTCTTTCATGCGAATTTCAATATTAGGTTCATGGCATTGATTGAATTCTTGTCAATCGGTTGAATATTGCTGAACAAAAAGAGCAAAAAATTAAATTAAATAAAAAACTCATAAAATACGTGGATACCAAGTACGATAACAAAAAACTAAAAAAAAAAAAGAGGGTGTGGAATTTTCTGTTGTTTTTTGAAATTAATATTATGTTTAAAGGAAGAAAAAAAATATAAGGGGAAGGATAAGAAAAAAAAAAAAAAAAAAAGGGGGGGGGGGGACAATAATACTCAGTACATGTGTTTGGATGTAAAATTAAAAAGAATAAAATATAAAAGGAACAAAAACTAAACTTAAAATTTTTTTGTTTTATACTTTTATAATTATTAATTATTAATTCCTAGAAATAAAAGTAAATCCTACAAGATATTCAGAACCTCTTTACTTTCTTAATTTTATATAAAATTTAGTAATTTCCTTATTTTATTTTAAGCTTGACAGAATTGGACTCTAATCTGTTTATTCGCTCAAAGCCTAAAAAATAAGAGCATTCGCAGCTGGCATGCTAAATGCCATATGTAGAGTGCATTTAGCATTTTTGTTCAAAATCACCCCAGCATCTGGAATGCTAAAGGCCAAGTATTGCAAATTTTTTTGCAATACTGCTATAGTGCAATTCTACCTTTAGAATTGCACTGTAGCAGTATTGTAAAAATAATAATAATATTTTAATTCATTTTTGGTTGAAATTTCTCACTCCTCCATTCTCTTCTCTCCCTTCGTTCTCTCTTTCTCATCTCATCTGCTCTCTCCTCTCTTCAAACCCAAACCCATCCTCCGCCCAACATCAACATCCGAGTCTTCATTTTTGCTGCGTTTTGATGGGTGGCGAGATCAAGCTGGGTTTTGATGTTTTGCCCCGATGTGGGTGTAGTTTGCTCCGATGTGGGTATGGGTTTGCTCTGATGTGGGTTTGGATTGTGGAGATTGGTGGGTTTGGATCGGTTGTGGCCGGTGGGTTTTGATCGTGGAGATTGGTGGGTTTGGATCAGTTGTGGAGATTAGTGGGTTTTTCGGTGGAGATTGGTGGGTTTCTGGGTTTGGATCGGAGCTGTGTGTGTGGATCGGCGCTGTGGGTTTGGCCGATGGGTTTGGATCGGCACTGTGTGTGTGGATCGGTGCTGTCGTTTGGATCGGCGCTGTTGTGGTTCGGTGCTCTGGGTTTGGATCAGTTCTGCTGTGCTTGTTGGTGGTTTTTTGAAATTTTGTGTTTATTTTCCTCTTGGTGATTATTTCTTGTGGTTGTTGTTGGTGGTGAGTTGGTTGTGGTGGTGGTTGCTGGCCGGTGGCGTGGTTCTTGCTATGGTTGGGGTTTGGGTTTGTTCACAGTGGAGAGAGAGAGACGGGAGGAACAGAATTCTTTTATTTTTTTGTTATATATTTTATTGCGTAAAAATATTATTTTAATGAGTAAAGTAGGAAAATAAAATTTTGGGATGCTAGAGGTATTGCAAAATGGTATGGTATAATAATAAAGTGACTTTTTAAGATGGTAAAATAGAGTAGAATTGGAATTTGCCAATGCTAATGCTCTAACATGGCTATGGCTTAGAAACATTTAACCCTTTTAAAAATGGGCCAGATAGGATTTTTTGGGGTTATACGGTCAATCCTTTTTTTTAAGGATTAAAATTAGGCGAAAATGCACTTTTGGTCCCTATATTTTGGGTCAATTCTCGATTTGGTCCCTAAATTGATTTTGCTCCTAAGTCAGTCCCTGATTTTTTAAAATCATTTTTAAAATAGTCCCTGCCGTCATCTAAGTAACGAAACCCTATTACGTGGCAGATAGAGTGTCCTGGTTGCTGATGTGGTGCTGACGTGGCACTGACGTGACATTAAAATATTATTAAAAAAATTATTTGGCAATTTTCAATGCCACGTTAGCATTTTAATTTTTTTTTTTAATTTCTAATAAAAAAATTTCAATTTAAACTAAAAAAATTAAAAAAAAAAAAAAAAAACTTTACAGTTTTAAAGATTGAGAAAAAAAATGTTTAGAGCAATTATTTCAATTTTTCTTGAACTTTTTTAAGAAACAAACACTAGATTAACACTATTTACGCTCTATGTTGGCATTTTTGTGTTTATGTTTGTATCTATTTCATTTTCTTCTTTCTTTTAAGATAAACCAAAAAAGTAAAATCAAAACAAAAATAAATTAATAAATATCCAGCCAGAGATGTGTCTCTCTTAGCCTCTATCTCTCTCGATCTGAGACGACTTGCTCTCAGATTGGGTTGGTTGAAAAATATCCCAAACCATGGCTGAGAAGAAGAAAAAGGAAGAAGATCGGTCCAGAAGAATTAGAAGAGGAGATCAGCCTGAGAAAAAAGAAGAAGAAGAGGCAGAGGAGATCGGCCTGAGATTGCTTGTTTGTGTTGTTTGTGTTTGTATCGTTCTTTTGCTTCTTTCTTTGTCAATCTCCGACTTTTTTTCTCTCTCTAAACCCAAATCCCTCTTCCTCTCTCTTTTTTTATCAACGATGGTGGTAGTGGGTTTGACGATGGTGGTAGTGGGTTTGTTGACTGATCGGTGGGTTTGACGATGAGAACGTGAAGTTTGATTTCTCGGTTTTGGGTTGTTGATGATTTTTTAGGGTCCATGGGTTTGATTTTTCTGGGTTTATGGGTTTGATTTTTCTGGTTTGGGGTTAATGATTTTTCTGGGTTAATGGGTTTGATTTTTCTGGTTTCGGGTTGATGATTTTTCTGGGTTAATGGGTTTGATTTTTCTGGTTTCGGGTTGATGATTTTTCTGGGTTCATGGGTTTGATTTTTCTGGGTTCATGGGTTTGATTTTTCTGGTTTCGGGTTGATGATTTTCTGGGTTCATGGGTTTGATTTTTCTGGGCAAGTTTTCATCTTCTTTTCTGTAGAACATGAAGAACAATTCTGGGTTCACCTTCACTGTTCTGGGTTTGCATTTGTTCTGGGTTTGCTCTTGTTCTGGGTTTGCTCTTGATTCTGGGTTTTATTTCTTGTTTTTTCTGGATTTGATGGAGATCAGATTTGGTAGTTGGATTTGGATTTTGGTTTGCTAGAGATTGGATTGGTTGCTGAGTTTATTTCTTGAATTTGGGAAGAACATGAAGAACATGTTGTTATGTTCTTACGGAACAAAGTAATGAAAGTAAAAAAAAAAATAATAATAATAGATTTAAGGCCAAAAATAAAAATAATAATAATAATAATATGAAATAAAATGCTGACGTGGCATTGAAAATTGCCAAATAATTTTTTTAATAATATTTTAATGTCACGTCAGTGCCACGTCAGCACCACATCAGCAACCAGGACACTCCGTCTGCCACGTAATAGGGTTTCGTTACTTAGATGACGGCAGGGACTATTTTAAAAACGATTTTAAAAAATCAGGGACTGACTTAGGAGCAAAATCAATTTAGGGACCAAATCGAGAATTGACCCAAAATGTAGGGACCAAAAGTGCATTTTCGCCTTAAAATTATGATTCCTTTTCAACTATTTTTTTTCATTGTTTACTAAAGTTATTAAATTAATGTATTATAGATGAAGAAATTGACAAAATTAATTACTAATTTAACGTACAATTCTCAAACATGAATATTTTTAATGTTAGATCTACAACTATATTGAGTTAATTGAGGTAAAAATTTTATATTTAGTTATCGTTGTAGTATTTCTCTTTTATATGTGGTAAGTGTATTAGAAGAGGTAGATTTTTGGCATCTAATTTGACATAGGTTTTTTTTTTTTTTTCCTTGTCCTCCACTTCTTCTATGATCATGACTTTTTTTTTTTTATGACATGAAAAACTTCATTCAAGAAAAAAAAAAAAACAATCTATATAAACCAAGCAACTTAACTTATGTATAATCTAGCTTTTATTGTTAGAGTTATTAACTGAAAACAAAAATTGAAAAAAAAAAAAAAAAAGTGAAGCTCAGTTTGATTTTTCCTTTCAAATTTGACCCGAAGCAAAAATTGAAAAATGAGTGGAATCTACAACTTACCTAGATTTTTCCATTCCCAACTTTCACTGTTCAGTACCACCAAAGACCGTCCCTTTAGTTCTGAACAAAACACTACACAACCTGTCCCTTTAGCCTTACGATGCCAACACTCCCCCTGAGTTCTGAACTGTGAAGCTTCAATTGTGCTTGCACATAAAATTCCCAAAAAAAAAAAAAAAAAAAAAGGTAATGCTTGGCCCATCTGATGAAGGGAATTCATCAAATAGTTTTTCTTCTTTCATAATTTTTTTCTTATCAATTTTCCTCAGTTCTAATTGATTTTTTCCCCCGCAGATCTAAATCTTGATTCAATGGGTTCAAACTTGTTATCTTTACTAAATTCTTCTTCTACCAGCCGAAGGAAGTATGATATCTTCCTCAATTTTAGAGGTGAGGACACTCGCTACAAATTCACGGATCATCTATACACAGCATTGGTAAAGAGAGGCATTGTCACCTTTAGAGACAATGAAAATCTTGAGAGGGGAAAAGTCATTTCATCAGAATTGTTGCAAGCAATAGAAAAATCGAAATTTTCTATTTTCATTCTCTCAGAGAACTATGCATGTTCATCTTGGAGCTTGGATGAACTTGTAAAGATCATTGAATGCGAGAAAAAACAGAGAATGGCAGTTCTCCTTGTTTTTCACTACGTGGATCCAACTGATGTACAGAAACAAACAAGAACTTTTAAGAAGGCCTTTGATGCACATGAAAAGAATTTCGAGGAGAAGAGGGTGAAGAGATGGAGAGATGCTTGATTCATGTGGGCAATCTTGCTGGATGTCATTTAAAGAATATTAGGTAATTTAATTTGACATATATATTTCTTTCTAATATTCACATGGACCCACTTCATATATGAAACTCCATTTTAAACCTTAAGGAGATCTGCACAAATGTTTTGAACTTTTTTTCATTTTTTTTTTTTACCTAATCCAATCAAACTCAATGCATATTATTCTTTATTCATTGCAGTCCTGAGACACAAGATATCCAACGCATTGTGAGACAAATATCGCGTACAGTGAGATATAAATTCTCTGAACTTACTATAAGGACCTAGTAGGAATATACCCTCAAGCTTTGGAATTGGAGTCTCATTTAGCTTTAGATCAATTTGATGATGTTTTATAGGGTTTGGGCGATGGGGGGAATGGGTAAGACAAGTCTAGCTCAATTTGTTTATAATAAGGTTTTGGAAGAATTTGAAGATTCTTGTTTTATTTTTGATGTTGGAAGAGTTTTTGAAAAACGTGGTTTACGTGACCTTCAAAAAACACTTTTTCTTAAACTTTTGAAAGAAAGCAATTTGGATTATGATGATGATGATGATCTATCTATCAAAATCATGACTGGGTTACGTCACAAAAGGATTCTTCTTGTTCTTGATGGTGTAGATGGACTAGACGATCAATACCAGTTAAAAATGTTAACTAGAGAGCATGATTGGTTTGGTCGGGGCAGTAGAATTATCATAATTACAAGAGATAAACATTTGTTAGAGACACATTTAGTAGATAAAACTTTTGAAGTTAAACCAATGAATAAGAAAGATGCTTGTCATCTTTTTCTTTGAAAGCTTTTAAAATAAAACACATTCTAGATGACTATTTAGAACTATCAAAGGAGTTTTTAAATTATGTTGATGGTCTTCCTTTAGCTCTTGAGGCTTTGGGTTGTTTTTTGTTTGGAAAAAGTACTATTGAATGGAAGAGTGCATTAGAGAGGCTCAAAGAAGGTCCCGAGAGAAATGCTATCCAAGTATTTGAAATAAGTTTTGATAGACTCAATGACTGGGTTAAGGAAATATTTATATATATTGCATGCATCTTTAATCATGAGGAGAAAGATTATGTAGTAGAAATACTAGATAGTCTTGACCTCTACCCAGATATTGGATTGAGGGAATTGATTGACAAATCTCTCCTAAAAATTTCAAATAATAATAAATTGTGGATGCACAATTTGCTAGGAGAAATGGGTAGGAACATAGTTCGTCAAAAGTCCCATGATGAGCCTAGGAAGCGTAGTATATTGTGGCTTTATAAGGACATTGATCACGTGTTGAAAACAAATATGGCAAGAGGTTATTTACTTGAACTCATTCCATTTTTTCTTAGTAATCAAAGTTGAAATATAAATAATTATGCTAATAATATATTTTGTAATTCATAAATTCCTTTTTTATTATTAGGGAATAGAAAAAGTTCAAGCCATAGATATCAGGGAAGCCAAGGAAACAAGTATTTGTCATGAAGATAAAGATGTATGTTGGAGGCCACAAGGGTCTGCTCTATTGGTTACTCTTTAAGGATGGGTCCAAGGGACTCTATCTTGGCAAGGCTTCACATCATCAAAAAAAACAAAATGGGCCACTTTGGAACCCTAACATCTTTTTGAAGATGCCCAATCTTAAATTTCTGAGAGTTCGTAATATTAATCTTCTACATGTCCCCACACAACTCTCTAATAATTTAAGATTTATTGAATGGAGTGATTATCCTTCAAAATCGTTGCCTTATTTCCAGCCAAATGAGCGTGTTGAACTTCGTTTGCAGCGGAGCAAAATTGTAATACTTTGGGAAGGAAAGAAGGTTAGAGTGTTAATAAGCATTTTCATACAAATTTGATTTTTAATTTGATTATTATTTTTTAAATAGACAATAGGAAGTTAATTGTTCTAAAATTTTTCTTTTCTTCTAATAGGATTCTGAAAAGTTAAAGCTTATCGATTTGGTTGGCTCATCAAACCTTATTATAAGCCCTGACTTCACTAGAGTCCCAAATCTTGAGAAATTAGTTCTTGCACAGTGTTCAAATTTACGTCAGCTTCACCCATCCATTGGTAATCTGAAAAAGCTTATTCTTCTAGATCTAAAACAATGCAAAGAACTAAGGTGTCTTCCAGACTTTACTGGGGTGCCAAATCTTGAGAAATTAGTTTTTGCACAGTGTTCAAATTTACGTCAGCTTCACCCAATTATCGAGAATCTAAAAAAGCTTATTCTTCTAGATCTAGAACAGTGCAAAGAACTAAGTTGTCTTCCAGACAAGTTTGAAATGGAGTCTCTTGAAATTCTTAATCTTTCTTATTGTTCAAAAGTCAAGAAAGTACCAGAATTTTCGGGAGACATGAAGCGCTTACAAAAACTTCTTTTGGAATGCACTGCTATTACGGAATTGCCTTCATCTATTGAATGTTTGACTGGCCTTAATATTTTGATCTTGAAAGGTTGCAAAAATCTATAGTGTCTTCCCAACACCATTTGTAGTTTGACATTGATTAACAATCTTGATCTTTATAAATGCTCAAAATTTGACAAATTGCCAGAGTACTTGGGGAATATTGTAAGTCAAGGAATCTTAATTTGAGTGGAACAACTATAAAGGAGCTGCCTTCATCAGTTGAATCTTTGATTGGCCTAAATTCATTGAATCTAAAAGATTGCAAAAATTTTGTGTTTCTTCCAAGCACTATTTGTAGTTTGAAGTCACTATCTCAAATTGATCTTTGTGGATGCTCAAAATTTGTTGACTTGCCAGACAATTTAGGGAATCTCGCAGGTCTCAGAATGCTTTCTTTGGGAGGAACAGCAATAGAAATGTTGCCATCTTCAATTGGAAGTTTGATTGCCCTTTGGCCATTGATACTACGTGATTGCAAAAATCTTAGGTGTCTTCCTAACACCATTTGTAGTTTGAAGAATTTTCACTGTCTTAATCTTTCTGGATGCTCAAAAATTGTCTACTTACCAAAGGACTTGGGGAAGATGGAAAGTCTGTCGAGTCTTCATTTGAATGGTACATCTATAAAAAAGTTGCCTTTCTCCACTATTTTCATTAAAGGGCTCTATGAAGTGTGTTTTGGGGGATGTCAATGGCCATCATTTTCACTTGATCTCTTGCGTATGTTATTGCATTTCTGTATACGTGTAAACAAATGGGATCTTAGTGACTGCCATCTTTTGGCAATTCCCAATAATATTGGCTGCTTATACAATTTAGTTGGGTTAGATCTAAGTGGAAACGATTTTGTTTCCCTTCCTGAAAGCATCTCTCATCTCTTTAATCTGAGACAGCTCTACTTGGATGGTTGCAAAAGGCTTCGGTCATTACCAAATCTTCCGTCAAAAGTTTGTATATAAGTGTAAACAATTGTACCTCACTAGAGAGATGGCCAGGACCAAAAAATTCCTTCAGATTATGTTTATGTTTCAAGTGTATCAACTGCTTCAAATTGGCTGTCAATATTCAAAGCGGCTTTAACATGCTTCAGGTAAACTAGTGTTTTCTAAATATTCTGTCCCCGTTTGTGTTGGTTTTTTTTTTTTTTTTTTTTTTACTCAATATCATTCTTTGTATATTTCAGGGACAAAGTGGTAAACTACTAGCAAGGAGATTACCTTCTATTTTTCCTGGAAGTAAAATTCCGTCATGGTTAAAAGAAGTGAAAATATGCGCAGAGCCTTATAGCTCCTTTGCTACTTATTTGCGTTTCCTAAGATATCCATCCCACTACGCAAATGTGCATCGAATTTTCGAAACAAAAAAAGTGAACATACAGGCTTTTAATGGGTGCGATGAGTGGAAGGGCATTCTTTTGTGCCTTGTTTTTGTACCCCTCGAGCGTCATCGACACCCATCTGAAATTGACGTTTATTCAGTTGGAGTCGATAGACGGACAGAGTATTTAATTCCATTTTATAGGATTGGGGAAAGATATTGTAAATTTGAATCGCATCACCTTAAGCTGGTCTATCTTCCCCTTTCCCTTTACCGCAATGCAAATATGATGTCGCCCTCTTGCAGTTGCGGCTCTATTGATGCGAAGGGATTCCATCAAGTTGAGATTAAAATAGCAACCGGGGTTTTGGTATACGAGGGAGAGTTCTTACAGGCCAGCAGCAACCGCAGTGAAGTTAAAAGAGTCCGTCGAGAGTATCTGTTACTTTAATTGGTCATTATGAAATCTAGGATTTTACTTGAATTTTGTTGTCTTCTTTTACCTGTAAGTTAACATCTTTCTTCCTACCATTGTAAATCTAGTTGTTTTCTTTTCTTTTTTTGTATTCCTGGACATATACTAGCATTTCTTTTTCTGTTTTCCTCTTAGCGTTACCTTTGTTTTTGAAAAATTAAAATCACACTGGTATCACTTTCTTTTTTAGTTTTTTGATCAGGTTGGAATAATACAAAGTTTTCATTGTTCTCTTGTTGGTGTAAACTTCTATTTAATGGAAGAAGAGGACCAAATGAGTCAATGACCCGCCTGGGCTCTCGCTAAAGTGGTCATGATCTCAACTCTCAAATTGGTAATGCATTTAAATCAACTGCCAATTTGCCCTTATTGTTGATTAAATCACTTTTCTATTTTGTGTGCTGCATATGTAATGCTCTTGGCTAAGTATGTGAAATGCTCTGTTAAACTTCTATTTATATACAAATGCATATATATGTAATCGCTGTTTTTCTTTTACTCTGATAGTCTGGCGTTTATAATAATGTTTTCTCTTTTCCTTTCCGGCATTTGGGTCTATGATTCATATTGAAGAAATTTCCAAAAGACACCTGAAGGTATCAACACGAAAGACAAATTTAGACTTACATTACTTTGCAGAAGGCTATTCCACTTGCTGCCATTCCTGTGGTTGTTGCAAAAGTGGAATAGGTTAAGGACCTTTTTCTGTGTTATACTAATGTTGTTAGTAATGCTACAAGTTGTTATTCGATAGTGCGCTATTGCTGAATTGAGTGTAAATTTTTGGGTAGATTTAATGTTACCTGGTGCTCATCATTTCCATTTTTAATGCCCCACTCATGGTTTTCATTGGGTTTACTCCAATTTTCAAGCTTTGCGCTTTAAATTTTGGGCTGTCATTGGTCTTCTCTAGTGTCTCATGTGCATCAAGATATGAGTCTTCATGCCCCACTAATTTATTTTACTTTTTGTCATGCCTGACCTACCATGAGTCTTCATGCCACAGTTGCCAAAGTAGTCTTAAGCAAGTGGCCATCCTTTGGAGTGTGCCTCATTGATTCATTCATGTTTTGGCATTTTAGGCTCCCATTTTGTTGGTTAATCTTTTGCATGTAAGTTTTTAGAGAATGTCTCCCTTTGCATTTGGTGACTAAAAAAGGGAGAGGTTTTAGGGGATTAGAATTAGCTAGAGAACTCTTATTTAGATAATGCAGGATATTTATATAACCTTGGATATATAGTGCATCATTGTTATATGTACGTTTTTGCTTCTGGGGGGATATGTCCGCTGTTATTTATGAAATTACTAGTTACCGATTTTTATCATGATTTAAAATTAATATCTTTGTCTGATGTTGATTATTCTGTGACTATGACTTGTTGCTTAAACCTGTTTTTTCCCATGCCATTTCGTTGTTTGCTCATGGTTCAAGAAAAGACCAGTTACTTTCTTTGTGATAGATCTCTAATAACAGGTGGTAAGTCTTTGTTTTTTTATCCGGTTTCCCAAGATTGGCTGTGTTGCTTGAGTTTATAATGGGATTTAAAAAAAAAAAAAAAATGTAATCGGGATTTACTCACGGAATTGCCAAAGGGATAAATAATTAGGATTTTGATTGGCAAACCTCTTGTGATCCCAAAGAGGGTGTTTGAGAGATTGAAACGAACGAGTTCTCTTTCCAGTGAGGGTCATTGTTGCAAATATTCATTAAGGTTCCTTGAAGTGTCATAGGTTCTGATTTAAGTGAACGAGAAGTTGGTTCTGGTCTAAGCGAACAAGAAGTTCATGGAGCAAATCATTGTAGAAAGATTTTAAGGGGTTCTAGAGGATCTTGGCTACAAATATTTTATAAGGTCTGACTAATTGTAACTGCTTCTTGATAGTAAATTTTATAAATCATTATTTGTGTTCCTGGACTGATTTTCCATTGAAGAGGTTATTCTTTGATTTTCCCCCTCCTTACCAAACCTCTGTGTTAGATAATTTACTGCTTTGATCTATTTGGGTTTTGAAAAACTATGGTGGAATTATATATCTGGGTGGATTTTTTTACAGCTGGTGTTATAGATCTTCAAATTCCATAATTCTGCAGTATTAAACATGAATTTTTATTCTGCATAATTTCCATCCCTGGCCCATTGTCTACATTCAACCTGCCTTTTTTTTCAAATGTAGAAACTCTTGACTAGGGAAAGAACCTCTTTGATATATAATTTTATATGACAATGTGTTTTCTGGGATGTAAGAGTACTCTTCAAAGTCTCTAGAGTGGAGTCTATCCTAGAAAATTACCACACAAGCAGGTCAGAACAAGTTATGGGACTTATTAACAAGACAAACTTGTTGCCTGTCCTTTGTTGCTTCTGATTAAACTTAGGCTTTGCCATAGACACCATTAGATCTTCTCAATCCATTAAAGGCCATGAATACATAATATCCAATGGAGAGAACTTTCAGACTGGGATTCTTCAGCCCTGTAAATTCTACCAATGGGTAACTCGGAATATGGTGTAATAACATTTTTGTAGTCACTGTCATATGGGTAGCTGACAGACAGAAACCTCACATGGGTTCTTACTATATCCGACGATGGCAGTCTTGTGGTACTACCTGTTCGCGTTTGGAGAGAAGAGGGAAGAGATATCGAGAAGGTTTGGGAATGTGAATTGGGGAGAGAAAGGAAAGGAAAGGATTTTGGAGGAACTTTACTTAATATATTTTTTGTATGGTACTTGATTTTACAAAAATAAATTACTGCGTAATTGTTTTATTCTTATTTTTTTAACAAATTTGATATTATTGGATGGAATTGAGAGATCCAATTGGACCAAATAGACCAAAATGGACCGTTGTTAACTTTTTTTTTTTAATTTTAATTTTAATTTTAATTATTGGTTTAATAAGCCATCTCTCCTTGTGGATTTTCTATTTTAGGTACACTATTTTTTGAGGAATATTATTTATTTTTATTATTTCTTAGTTACTATGCACATGATAATTACCGAGTGGCATTATTGAAGAAAATTAATGCATGTATTAAAATGACACTAAATATTTTTGGTAGTTTTTTTTTTTTAATTATTAGTTCAACATCAATTAATGCATTTTCAACAAAATTATTGAATAGATGTTGGAATGGGAATGGTTAGGAAAATTAATAAGATACAAATGGTAATCATTTTGGTGAGTTATAAGGGTGCTTTAAACCTCTTCATTGTCTTCATTATTAAAAATGAAACATTAACCCCACACTAGTACCCCTCCTCCTCATTTATCAACCAGTGACCAAAACTGAAATCTCCACAAAAATGAAACCTTACCTATCAAACATTTAAAAGACCATCACTTAACTCCTCCAACCTCACCATCAAATAGTTATTCTTTCACACTAGAAACATTCTAATTTCAAAAATCACAAAGCCAATACTCCAATTAACTTCCTCTTTCTGTAGTCTCAAAGAGAAAGGGCAGAAAAATGGTTGTTTAGCTGTAGACAAGCACCTAAGGTACAAATTCCTATGCAACTAAAATCTTAATAATCATTTTCATGGAACATAGATTGAATTTACCACACAAGTCAAAATTTATAATATAGTTTTTTCATTCACGAGACACAAACAAAGAATGGTAACTATCAATACTCAAAAGTTTTCCCTCTTTTCCATAAAAAGCATAGTTTAATTTATTGGATTAATTATTCATAGCAATTAGATTTTCCATATTTTAATACGTTAGGGTTAAATTTTAATTGTTTTAAAATGTACTAAAAATTTTTTTGCTATCACATCATTTTATGCCTCCTGTTTTAATCCTGGGTCTATACACCCACTTCGAACATCCTTGAACCTAGCATGCTCGAGGCTCAACCCACTGCTCCCATTGCCACTTGAGACTACAAGCCCAGCCCATGATTCTTTAAGTTCAAGTACAGTATAAGTCCAGTAATATATATATATATATATATATCTCAAATTTTAGCAATTAACTATCATGGTATGGGCCTAAGACCAATCCAAACATTGGACCCTAGTCCCTATATATTCTGGAACCCAAAAAATTAAAATACCAAACTGACACGAAAATGATGTTACTAAGCCATTTCGCCTTTTGTAAAAAGTGTGCTTATTTATTACTATTATTATTTAATCAATAAATTGTCTTATGAAATACTCCTCTGTTCGTTGCAAGACCAGCTTTATAAAAATTAGGAAAATCAATTTGGTCAAGTCAGGTGTGGAAAAAAGGAATATATAATAAAATTTATCATGTCGGTGGCAGAAAAGAGGCGAACCTTTATTGGGTAGGACATACCAAAACAGATGCTGAATTGATATTATCGAAAAACATGGTATATTTTCTCCTGATAAAGGTTGCAACCTCAGAAATTTTACTTTGTCTTTCATTTCAGTCCAATTCACTCCTAACTTAACTCAGAAATCCAATCAGTGTCGAAAAAATGGAGAACAATATTATTTATTTACAACTTACTCCCCATGGAGAACAATATTTCTTTATTTATTTATTTTGTTAAAACTCAGGGATAACTAAAATTTGTTAGCTTTGTTTAAAGGATGTTATGTGATGCTTAATATCTTTATCATTAGTAAATGAACACTCAAACTAATTAGTAAAGTATCTTTACCATTAGTGAACTAATTATTATTTCAATGAGGGTTTAAGTTAATTCAACTTGTAAAATGTTTTGTCATTGAAAAAGAGGTTTGGAATTTGGTTCTTTCCTAAACCAAAAAAAAAAAAACTAATTAGTATATTGGTCTAATGACAAAATTATTAGAAGCGAACGCTATAGGATGAAATTATTTCAAACAAAATGAAAATAAAAAGGGGAACCTACTTCATTGATTCTTCAAAACTTTATAACCCATTTTGGGATAGAATGAGGCGTTAGGCTAGTAATAAGATAAATTATGCATTAGGTATCAAATCACACTTGGAAAATCCTCTTATTATTGGTGGTGACTCCATTCATTCCTCCAAACTCAAGACTCATTAAGGGTCAACCTAGGATCAGATATCGATATTGGTGGTATCATTATTATTTTAGAAATTAATTAAAATACAAATAAGTGGATTAAATTTATAAAAAGTAAATAGTATTCACAACTTTTATAAGGTAAATAGAAAAAAATTAAAGCATAAAAATATAAAATAAATATTGTGTCTCCATGTTGTTATTGTTAGCATTAGAAATGGAAAGCTACAAAATGAGGGTGGGGGTTCAGGTTGTGAGAACTAAGTGAAAAATAAATAGCCCGGTGGTTGGTGTATAAGTTGTTCAATTGGAGATAACTAGTAAGTTGCCCGTAAGTTGCCCGTGCGATGCATGTATTATTTTGTAATATTTTATGTAAAACGGTTTTGGATAATGTTGTACATATATTTTAAAGAAAAAGTAAACTAAATTAAAATAAAGAAACATATACATTTTGAGATATTAAAAATTAGTTTAGAAACTTCACTGCATATTTGTAGCTTTCTTAAAGTAAGAATTTTTTTTTTTTAAATCATGAAATTGAAAATAAATGCAAAAGAGTAACGGGACCATGAAAATCAACTAATTTGTGTTGTATTCACATATTTCATACTATGAAGTAAAAGTATGCACAACTCTCTGACTATCTTCCACTCATCGATAGTGAGACATTAAGACATAGTGTGAGCAAATGTGTATGCATGTGTCTTATAGATGATTTAAAATTAAACCATGATAGAATATAGCTTTATATTGCGTACCAAATATTCTCTTTACTTATATACCAAATATAAATACTAACAAAACAAATTTCCTAAACCTAAATCATACTTATGCCCCTAATTTAAAAAGGAAAAAAGAAATTACTCGTAAGAGTTTCGGTGTCTTGATGGTGGTGGAAGACTAGTATAACGGAGGTGGTGACTCCTCAAATTCCTCTTTCTCTCCCTTTCAAATGTTTTGTTAGTCTCAGGTCTTTTATTTTGGTAATATATAGTGAAATAGTGCGTTTTATTTAACAATCTACAACATTTTTGCGTCTCTCTATTTCCCTCTAAAGTCTTATCTCGTTAGTTATTACTATTAGTCCTTACTTAAAAAAAAAAAAAAATGAAAACAATGGGTATCCTAAAAGACATGAAGAATAATGAAAGGTGTGGTGTAAGTTTAGACAATTAATGAGATATTACTGAGATAACAATAAAATAAGTTAATATGAATTGTTTGGAAAAAAAAAAAAAAAAAACTTAATGAAAGAGGTAAAAAAGGCTAAATGCAAAATTAGAATACCACTTGGCAGGATCTTGTGCACTCTTGCATAAATTTTCTGCTTTTATATATACTACTATTATACCGGTGCGATGCACGGCTTAATAAAACATATTTTGATAATATAATTAAATTTAATAACAAATAAAATGAAAAAAGAATTAATTCAAAATTTAAGATTAAAAAATAAATTATACTTATACACTGAAAAAGAAATTTAATTTTTATTTCTTATTTTGATATTTATATCATTTGTTTCAGCATTAATTTCATTCAAATTGTTATAATTTATATCAACCCTAAACCAACATATGTAGACATATGTAACATTCTAAATTAATAATAAATAAAAATATAATACTCTAACTTAATGTAACATTCTAACTTACTAATAAAGATATATAACATCCTAACTTAAAGTAATATTTGTAATTGTATTGTGTTTTAGCCGTTAAGAACACATATATTATTTTTTTATCGTAAAAAACACAAATATTAATATTATACATGAAAAAATAATGTATTCAATAATTGAAACGGTTGAAATAGAATTAAGCCAAAACCTCATTTCATTAATGAAAAAACATTCACATTTTTTAACTCAAAAAAAAATGGAGTTAAGTAAAGACAGACTTACATAGAAATGTTTGACAGCAAATTTTGCTTTTAATTAAAGAATATAGATTACATGGAACAAAGTACCAAACAAAAGCCATAACAAATTAAATCCATAATAAAATATTGATGTCAACAACAAATAATCATGTAATAAGAAATTAAAAAATACAAATATATTGCTTGCTGTATTGACTTCTAAAAAAAACACTAAAAGGTTTGATCAAACATAGAATTTCAGCCTATCTATAAAACTTGTTGATAAAAATCATATTATATATAATAAAAAGGCAGCAAATACACAAAATCTATTCAATTTGATGAAAGAAAAAAAAATTACCTAAAAGGTTGTAGGTAGGGCAGAGAGGAGAAATGAAGAATATAGCAAATAATTGTAAAGTACGTAATAGAAATAATGAAACACCAAAAAACTGTATATATATTGTGGGAATTTTAAATTGTAAAGAAGATGATATGAACAAAAAGAAGTAGTTTAGGTAAAACTCAAATACTTTTTATTTTATTGTTGTAGGATCATTGGGCCAGAAATTCCTTATCCACATACATGTTGGGCCTAGATTCCAAGCCGAAGACTATTTTTGTCCGAGAATAATAAAACTCTGTTAAGGGAGCCTGTGTTGGAAGACGAGGAAGTTAGATGTGAACTTAGTGACCCAGGAGGTGGTGCTGAAGGTGAGTATCACCTCGAATAACCAAAGCCAAGGTCCCTTTTTATGATCTTCCATTCAGGAAAACACTCCAGAGAGTTCTGTCGGAACGGATAAGTATTGCAGAAACGTATAGCAAGGAAAGATCCTGAAATATCAAAGGGGGAAAGCTGCTACCACCACATTGAATACTTTGCCGCTAACCTTCTGGCCGCATTAATGTGGAGGTGATATCTGAACAGTGAATTTCAGCCTTACAGCTACTACACAAAGACTTCTGGAAAAGGTAGATGAGACAAGTATCAACACCAACTACCTAAATCTACACGTGGAAGGCTAAGAGGATGAGAGAAAGGAGTATAAATGGAGGAAGATACCCAAGAGGAAGGGGATCGAGAAATAAAAAAGGAAACACTGTAGTCACTAAGAACCAAACATGTAAACAAATCTAGAACAATATATATAAGAACTAATCTCCTCGGACGTATGCCGAGAACGATTTTCTTAAGTTGAACTTGTCTATCTTCTTTTATTTATCATCTAAATCCATCCTGTCCATTGTCTAAATCGTTCCAACCCAGTTTTTTTAACCTACTCTCTATAAATTTATTATTTTGGGCCTTTTGGGCTCGTCCATTTATCGTTTAGGCTAAGAGTTCAAATCTGTGTCCCTACAATTTTATTTTATAACATGATATGATATAGATATATAGAATTTAAAAAAAAAAAGAAAAAAAAAAAAAACCTAACTGGCTCCTAACTGGCTCTTTTTCCCTCACATAGCTCTTCTCTCCCTCTTACTATACCATATATTCGTTCCGCCATTAATACCTTCACTCCACAGAATAGGTTAATTGACTTTCTTTTATTTTTTGTTTTGTTTTGTTCATAGTTTTGTCTCTTTCTAATTTCAATTTTTAATTTCTTAACAGTGCTCAACTTTTCTATTTGCTTTTCCTTTAATTCTCATGTTATTATATTATTTTTAGTTTAACAAATCCCTAGCTAGATCTAATTTTTTTACTTTTATTTTTTTTTAAAGAAATGTTTTTTACATTTTTTTTTATCTCTCTTTTTTATTTAAATTCTATCCTTAGATAATTCTATTCTATTGATAACATTTTAGATAGACACAACTATTATTGATTTGTCATATTTAACCAAAATATATATATATATACACACACACATATCTATTCTTAAAATCTAGAAATTTATTAAATTTATTAAAATTTCTGCAATTTGGTGAAACCACGTGGCACAACTACGACGTCTAAGCCCAACTTTTATTATATATAATAATATGATATTGATTGATTGATTGATGATTAGCATATGAAGCTTGCACTATAGTTAATTATATGTTATTAAAAATAGAGTAAATATAATTTTTAAAAATTAATATACAAAAGAATATGAACCTACTAATCATAGGTTACATGCTAATAGTTCTTTGAGCTAAATAAATTGTAGTTACATGCTACATCAATACAATTTTCCATCAACTTAACATTTATCTTCGGCTCCACGAACTGCAGATGACTTCAATAAAACAAAAAAGAAGTACCAACTCACTTTTAGTTAAATAGGGGTAGTACTAAATGTCACTTAAAAAAAAAAGTGTTGGACTTAGAAAAGTACTGATTGCATATGCTACTTGTGATTAGCTTTTAATGTTTTAAAGCATTAAGCACCACTATAGGTGATTTATCTGTACAAAACTAAAAGGAGGAATATCGTTGATATAATCATTATGGAAACAATTACTAAACTTTGTACGATAATTGAAAAGAAAACAAAAATTAAAAATTAACAAAAAAAAAAAATATTGAACAAAACTGAAATCAATAAAAGGAAATCAAAAACCTTGATATCGAAGACATGTAACTTACCATATTTGTCTGAGACCCCAACATCACCATTCACCTCCAGTGTAGCGATATCCCTCTACTTGTGAATTGCAAACACAAACATCAAAACCCATCAAAATTTGCCCAGAACTAAAAAATAGTACCTATACAAAAAAAAAAAAAAAAAAAGGTTTGACATTACATCCTTACAATTGAGTCATTGACACATTAAGAAACAAACAAAACAATAAATCCGAGAGCTTTAAAAAATCCATGCATTCTACTTTTACTACTTCGATTACCACTTAGAACCAACTCAACTTCATCCTCGGGAAAGAGTTTCAAGCCATTAACCACACCCCACAAAAGGTTTCTAAGATCACTCTATTGTGCAAATGGCTCAAATGCAATAAAGTGGAACAAAGCTTAATTAAGAGTAAAGTAAAATCACAAAAGTTAAAGGTATGGGATAATTTCATCCTATTATTTATTTCTATTAGTGGAAGGCAAAATGGAATAGGAGGTATGTTATCAAAAATCAAATTCTAAAAAGAGAGAGAGAGAGAGAGAGAGAGAGAGAGAGAGAGAGAGAGAGAGAGAGCAAAGCACTAAAGCATTTTAACAAACACTTTGAGTACAAAATACCCATTTAATATTTAAGTAGACAACATAACTATTTAAATAATAAAAAAGGAGAGAAGAAAAAAAAAATAAAGAATACCTTGAGTTTAGTCAAGAAGGAATGAAATGCAGATCTAAGTTTGTTTCGAAACATAGCGATCAGAGAAATATATGAGCTTCAAAGTAGATTGGCATCGATGGAGGAAGCAAAGGCAGAGTGGGAGAACAAAATTGGAGGTTCACTTTTTTTTTATTTGTTTTTTTTTTTTTTTCAGCTATAACAGGTTTTTATAATATGCAAATAACGGGAGAAACTCTTTGATTTCAGAGAAATAAATAAATTAGTAGTGCAAGAGTCCAATAAGTTGTATAATTGTCAAAAAGAATGCGAAGAAGTGACTGAAGTCCAAGAGACTAAAAATAGTGAAATCTTTTAATCTTCAGAATTTATTGAAACCGTTAACTACATTAAGACCCCAAATTTTACTTTTGAAAGGAGCAAAACATGGGAACAATCAATTGTTAACTCTCATCTAAACGTGGGAAAAATTAATTGTTCTTATTTTATTATTAATAGAATTAGCTTGTGTTGTAATTTGCTCTAATTTTTCATGTTAATGGGCCTTTTTTCTTTAATGAAATTTTAAACATTTTGGAGAATAGTAGGAAGAAGTTAGTGATCAAGGCTAAATGTAAAATTAGAGTGTCACTTGGTAGAACCTCATGCTTTCTTGCATGAGGTCTCTACTTATATATATATATTGATTGATTGATAGGTTTGAGTCTCCATGTTGTTCAGGGATATAATTAAGAAGTTAAGAATATTTTGGAAATCGAGTTTTAAAACACAATATAATTGAGAGACTTCGATAGTGTGAATATAATTACACAAATTATAATTGAGAAATTTCGATAGTGTGAATTAATTAAGAAGGAAGGATACATTAGGAAATTTGTTAGAAATTGTTGATATTGGGCTTGTGTGGCTTGAATTGCCAAGCCCAAATTTGGTCACCTTAGTTGACCGAATCCAAATTGTAAAAGGAAAGCTCATGCGGCCGACTTTTTTTTTTTTTTTTTGATAAAATGCTCCTGCCGACTTGGTTAATAACACACGCACGCGCGCGCGAGCACACACACACACACACACACACACACACACACACACTATATATATATATATATATATATATATATATTGTGGTGACACAGTGGTAGCCACGTTAAGATTTATCCTCTTTGGGGAGCCAGGCCCGCAAGGATTATCCCGTGTACCCAATGGAAGGAAGGAGGGAGCAAGGGCTGGCCTTGGACTCACACTCGCAGTCCCACATCGGGTAGTTAGGCGCTCCCACTCATGTTTATAAGCCTCTGGAGCTCACATGAGTGTACGCTTACCCGCGTATGCGATCACGTGAGTAAGCGTACACTCATGTGTGCTCCAGAGGCTTATAAACATGAGTGGGAGCGCCTAACTACCCGATGTGGGACTGCGAGCGTGAGTCCAAGGCCAGCCCTTGCTCCCTCCTTCCTTCCATTGGGTACACGGGATAATCCTTGCGGGCCTGGCTCCTCAAAGAGGATAAATCTTAACGTGGCTACCACTGTGTCACCACATATATATATATATATATATATATATATATACTAGTATTATACCCGTGCGATGCACGGCTTAATTAAAAATTATATATGTTGAAAGTTAAACCTCTATTAATAATTTATGAGTCACATGATAAAAACAAATTAATTTTGCAACATGTATGCATAAATATATTGAGTCACTTTGTGTATACATGGTGTGTAGTATATAAATTTTACATAGTAAAACATAAAATTATGATATATAATCAAAATATTTAATTTATTTTAAATTACTTGAAACATTTAATAGAATTTGAGGTGGAAGAAGTCAACTCAAGTCGCCATTCTCTACCCATTTTTTGTTCATAAAAAAACTACACTCACACACACACACACACACACACACACACACACACATATATATATACATAAAAATTATATATTCAAAACAATAGTGAGAAACCTATCAATTTTTTATTAAACAAATAACATATTTCTATCATTCTTACCTCTTCTTCCATATTGGAAAGTTGCGTTGCAAGTACTTTTTTCTCTCTGTCTCCCTTGTTTTTGTGCCTTGCATTTGATTTTTTGGCATATCTTTATACTTATTTAGACTTGCATATTTGCAAATTCTATTGTGTCTCCAACTTGCATGTCCAGCGTGTATCTAAAATATTATTTTTCCATTTATATCACTTAATATTTATATATATTCAAAGTTAACCAATAGTAAATATATATTCAAAGTTAACCAATGGTAAATGTTATCATTCTAACATAAATCTCAATATTAACAAACAAAAAAAAATCTAACCTATTCTTTTTCAATCTTTATAAAGGTCAAAACTAACAAAATGCAATAACTCAATCTTTTTCTCTTTCTCATCAAGGTTGAATTTGGATTCTTCAAAACTGTATTGAAATACAACATATTAAAATAGTTTATTATTGAACTATTTTAGTTCATAAAATACTAATTTAAGAAAATATAAATTGAACTATCAGAAAGAAGAAGTTCTAAATTTGTACTAACCCTTTTCTTTTTGTTAGCAATAATCTAATATCAAATTAATGTCAAGATTAAAAAATATATAAAATGTGTATGTAAAAGAACTTTAATGAAAATAATTAATAAATTATAACAAATACATAAGCCAAAAAGAAGATTGTCCTCAAAATCGAAATTGAGGGGATGGAAACAACATATTACCATTGGAACCAATGTCATAAACATTTAATTCATATATGATATACAAAATAATAGAACTTCCAAAAGGAGAATAAGAGATTTGTATAAATTAATATATCAATTCTTGTGGAAGATCCACCATTACGAAAGCATGAAAAACAATATTTAATCATTGATTCTCAAACCATAAGCATATATAATATATCAAATTTAAGGAAATTAGCTAAAACAAAAGCAACAAATTCATAGAACCTATTCAATTTGATTATAATAAAAAAAAATTAGAGTAAACAACTACATACTTGTGAGGTTGTAGGTGTTGTAGGTAGAAGGGAAGACTAAATAATAATAAATAAAAAAACCGTACAATTGGTAAGAGAATGAAAAAATACATCAAATAACCATGTGTGTGTGTGTGTATCCTAAACTTCTTGAAGAATTTGACATGAAAAAAAAAAAAAAGTGTCCAGAAAATCAAAAAGGATATAGAACTTCTCATATCAAGAAGTTCATATGAAAAAAAAAAAAAAAAAAAAAAAGTAGTCCATGACGTTAATGACATTAAATTATATATATATATATATATATATATATATATATATATATATATCCTAAAAAAGTCCATAAAATCAAAAAGATATAGAACTTCTCATCTCAAGAAGTTGACATGGTATAAAAAAAAAAATTGATATGAAAAAAAAGAGTCTATTACGTTAAATTAGAAAATATATAGCTTGTTAATTTAGTTTTTGCTATTCAAACTAATTAGATCTCTTAGGTATAGTAGTTGTATGCCACCAAATAACTAAATTTAATTTTTTAAACAGAAGTTTGATGATATAGCTTGTTAATTTAGTTTTTGCTATTCAAACTAATTATGTCTCTTAGGTATAGTAGTTGTATGCCACCAAATAACTAAATTTAATTTTTTTAAATAGAAATTTGATGATATAGCTTGTTAATTTAGATTTTGCTATTCAAACTAATTAGGTCTCTTAGGTATAGTAGTTGTATGCCACCTAATAATAACTAAATTTAATTTTTTAAACAAAAATTTGATAAATTTTCTGCATTTTGGTAAAGCCACTTGGCACAACCACGGCTTCTAAACCTAACTTTTATTATATAGTATATAATATGTTGTTATGTGCAGCACTAAATGGTGAAAAATTTAAGAATTCCTAAAACCTAGCAGCAGTCGCATAAGAAGAAGAATAGAACTTTCTTGTCTTGTGGGTGAGAGAGTTAGGGTGTAATTGAAATTTGGGTTTCTTGAGAGTGTTCTTATGCACTATTGTATCTCCCTATTTTTATAGTAAAATTTTTCTGTCGTCGTCATGGAGGTAGGCAGTTGCCGAATCATGCAATTTTTTTTGTTCTTTGTGTGTGCTTGTTATTTAATTTCCGCTTATTTACTGCTATTGATTTGAGTCCTAGAGTGCTATCTGCACAACAGAAATATAATAAGGACCGTTCAAGAAATTTCATTCAAATTTCCTATCTGCTCTTTAGTTTCAACATTATTCCTTAAATTAATATTAATGTATCTCTCTTTTTCTTCAAAGTTAGAGAATATGAGTTATAAGCAACTTCTAGTTTATGGAATCCTTTGAATTTTCATTACATTAAACGTATCTTCTGGAAAAGACATTTCAAGTAAGGTGCAAATGAAACGGGACACTCTCAATCATGAATTGTAAGTTAGTCTATACTAATAGTAATACTATACTGGTTTATTATGTTTCATACATAGCCCCAGATGGTTGTTATGTCAAAGTAAAAATAACTAACTGCAGTTCATTTTGTCCGAAGTATCAGTATATTCCTTGTCAATAAAAAAGTTATCAGTATGTTGGAAACTTTGTAACATGGCTGGCAGTCATATTAACCGGTTCCTGAAAATGGCTTTGAATTTTATGGCCAGTGTCTTTCCAAGAAGACTACCAATTACCGAAGTTGTAATGTGTTAGATGAACATGGCCTCCCTGTTCTGCATCCTTACACTCCCACACAAGTTGGTCTGAACAAGTAGTCATGGGATTTCTTAGCAAGAGAAGCTTGTTTTGTCTTTTGTTGCTATTGTTTAAACTTAGGCATTAGACACTATTAAATCTTCTCAATCCCTCAAAGACCCAGATTCAATAATCTCCCGTGGGAGTTCTTTCAGAATGGGATTCTTCAGCCCTGTAAATTCTACCAACCGCTACCTTGGCATATGGTACAATAAGATTTCGGTAGTCACGTATTTGGGTGTAGTTTGGGTAGCTAACAGACTGAGACCCCTTAAGGATTCTTCTGGGGTTCTTACTATATATGAGGATGGAAATCTTGTGGTACTAAATGGACAGGCAGAGATTCTGTGGTCATCAAATGTTTCAAATTCTGTACCCAATTCAAGTGCCACTCTGTTGGATTCCGGCAACCTTGTCTTGCAAGGCGACACAACAGGAGCAATAGTATGGGAGAGTTTTCAACATTCTTGTGATACAGTCTTGCCAAGGATGAAACTTGGTAACAATTTAAGAACAAATCAGAAATTACAACTGACATCAAGGAAGAGCCCTTCTGATCCATACCCTGGAAGATTCTCTGCAGGCATTAATCCACAAAACATTCCCCAAGGTTTCATTTGGAAAGACGGTCATCCGTATTGGCGGACTGGTCCATGGAATGGTCAGTTCTTTACTGGAGCACAGAGCTGGGTTCCAGATTATCATAGTGGATTCACTTTAGTATATGATAAAGAAGAGACCGTTTATGCAACCTTCGCTTATGTGAACGTGTTAGCTTGGTCAAAACAGTTCTTAAATTCACAAGGAAATTTAAAGCAAATACGTTGGGATTATGGGAAGGAGGATTGGGAGGTTTTCGGGTTTGCTTCGGCAAATGAATGTGATTTTTATGGAACCTGTGGTGCATTTGGAAGCTGTTATGCGCTGAGTTCACCAATCTGCAGTTGTTTGGAAGGGTTTGAGCCAAAGATTGTTGAGGAATGGAATAGAGGTAATTGGATGAGTGGATGTGTGAGGAGGACATCATTGCAGTGTGAAAGGGTGAACAATAGAAGTGAAGGAGGAAAAGCAGATGGGTTTTTGAAACTGGAGATGATCAAAGTGCCAGACTATGCAGAGTGGTCATATCGAACTAAAGATGATTGTCAAAAGCAGTGCTTGGAGAATGTTCTTGTGTAGCTTATGCATATGATACTGGCATTGGTTGTATGTCATGGGGTGGAAACCTAATTGACCTGCAAAAATTCTCCACTGGTGGAATTGAGCTACAGAAATCCTCGACTGGTGGGTTGGATATATGTATATTCGTTTGTCTTATTTGGAATTTGGTAAGTTCTTTTTTTTCTCCCCCAGTTTTGTATACTATTATGCTTATGATTATCCATTAGATTAGAGAGAAACTTTATTTCTTATGGTGATAAGTTTTGGAAATGTGTTGATCTTCACTGTTCCAACTGTTCTTTGACTTAATACCCCACCCCCACCATTACATATATCCTTTTCTGAGTAACACATTGGTTAGATGTTTAGGTATTATAAATTAACAAAACATAAAATGCAACAAGTTTCACGGCCTTTTTTGTCAAATTGCATAATTTAAAGAAAAATTTAAGAGAATTGTATTCGGCCAAACTTATTTATTTATGTAGTCTTTTTTTGGAACTCGAGTTTAGAACTCAAATTTGACAAACTTGAGTTCCATGCAAGGATGAACCTAGGCGGGGGCCAGGGCTCCCGGATCCTTTTTTTTTTTTTATAGTTATTATATTTTTTTTTTTTTGTAATTGGACCCCCTTCTAAAACCTGAGGCCCTCTTTCTCCTCAATAACTATAACTAGACTCATCCAAATAGCAACTATCCAATCCAAAAACTTAACAAAAATAATAAAAATATTCACAATGATAACTGTATTCTAACCAAAAAAAAAAACTATTTTACCACCAAAGAACCAAAAAATCATGCGTTATTGAAGAAGTTAAAGCTAAATTTTGCAACTTTAGTAAACTGGTATAAATACCAGTTGACTGTAGCAAGTTGTTAAAAATAAAATACAATATTTTATTAAGACTATATCTATTCCTTCAATAAAAAAAAACTCAAATTCTCTTGCTTCCATTATTTTTTTTAATGAATTGTTTATATTATTTTAAATGAAGTGATAAAAAAAATAGAACATTTGATATTAGATGTATTGTAAAGTGAGGTGGTAATATAGATAGAGTAGCTTTTTGAGGTGCTAAAAGCTAAAAATTTTAGCAGCACCACTATGAATACTCTAACTTCAGCAACAACAAAAATAATCCTAACCAACCTAATATTAAAAAAGACATTTATTTTTAATGTTTTTGTCTTTGTTGGTAAATGATTGCATCGTAATGTATTTAAAAACAAAGATTTTGAGTATTTATAATTTTTTAATACAATATGAATGCCTATTTGGAATTTTTTTTTTTTTTCTATATACTTCGACCTCCGCTAACTTAAAATCCTGGGTCCGTCCCTGGTTCTAAGTTGTTGGAGGCCTAGTATCAGAGCCAGGTCACAGGTTCAACTCCCTACTGCACATGTGTAGGTGTTGGGGGTGGGACTGTTGGCGAAGACCTAGTGGGCCAATTCCAACATCCTACTAGAGGCAGAGGCTAAGTTGGGCCAAGTCTCAGTCAACTTATTGGTGCTGGATTGCCACCCTTTAAGGGAATAAATTTGCGCCCTTACCATCAGCGATGGCTTTTAGTGTAGTGGGTAAGCACATGATTTTAACACAAGTGAAACTCGAGTTTTCCAAACTTGAATTCCAAGCATTATGTGTTACTTAAGCTTGGAACTTGAGTTTGGTAAAGTCGAGTTCCAAGTGAAAGGAACTCAAGTTTGACAAACTCAAGTTTCAAAAAAGTGCGACGTAACTAAATAAATTTGGCCAAATGTGTTTCTGGTACATTTTTTGTAAAATTATGCTATTTGTCAAAATTAGCCCAAGTTTCACACATTAGATTAAACTAGTTGCAACCCCACGCATCAATTGCTTCAGGTATTGTGTGTGTGTGTGTTTTTAAGACTTCTACAAGTATATTTTTTTTTAATCCTTTTATCTTTATAAATATATCATTATATTATTTTTTGGTGTGTTTGATTAATATTTTTTTAAGGTGTTTCACATTCTTCTAACTTCTATTATAGCGTGTTATATTAGCTTAATATACAACTAAAATTTGCAATTTTTAAATTTATTATTCAAATTTCTCATCTCTTAAGGAATATGAAAATTATCATGATTATTAAAACCCATCACAAAATTGCAATGTTCTCTTAACCAAAATTAAAATGAAACCAAAGGAATAAAAGATAGACTTTATAATAATTTATTACTCAAACTATTGGTAGATACATTCAAATTCATAGCTATGTAGATTGTGTTTTGATTTAAACTCAAATTCCTATTTCCAAAAAAAAACTAAGTATTAACTCAAATCAAAATCCAACCAAAGCTATAAGAGGGAGAAAGAAGACTTATGGATGGGAAATTTTAAAAAAAAAAATCATCAACCTAAATTAGAACAATAAGATAGAAGAAAAATCCACTGAGAGAGAGAGTACTCACATTTTTTGTGTGAGAAAAATATAAATTGAATGAGGAAAATGATATCAAATTTATACAAAATAAGATGAGGAGAAGAAAAGTCAAAATATAAGAAAGAAGAAATGATGAAGGAAGTGTAATGGTAAAGTAAAGAGTAGTAGAGAGATAAAGAAGCAAAAGGGGAGAGAAAAAGTTGGAAGAAGTGTAACAATAGTTGTGGACTAACAGGGAGAAGAAAAGTTTTAGCTTTTTTTTTTTTTTTTCTAATAATAGGGAGAAGAAAAGTTTAAAAAGAGAAAGAAGACGTTGAAAATAAGTAGATGATATGGCACAATGACAGAGTACCAAAATTTATTACATACATTAACATTTTTATATTTTTTTGATGTGATGTGACTCAACAGAAGTGATAGGCCAAGAATGTATTGACCCCTTGTGATATATTAATTGATTAATTTGCCAAATTTATTAATTAATCAAATTAACATGCAAAGCGTGTGATAGCATAAACAAATCACCAAATAACTAAGTATGCAGCGGAAATTAAATTGACATGGTGATTTGTTTACGAATGAAGAAAACTTATATGGCAAAAACCCCACCGAGTGGTTTTAAGGTCACCATTCTCGAGAATCCACTATTATCGAAACAAACGGTTACATGTAAAGGAATCCCAGTACCTTATACCAACCTACAATTGAACCCTTACCCCTATACCCAATTGGACTTGTTCTGTAGTGACAATCTCTCATTTTCAATGCACGGCTCCTAGTTCGTGACTAACCAATTGCGTGGATCCCAGTACGCGATTTAATCACCAACTTGAGAAAGATGTTGGCTGCAAAGTTCTTCAATTCATACAGACGATGAAGATCAAGAAGTTCCTTGGTCACAAAACCCTAAGTGTAAAAACATAGCAACTTCTTCAAGAGAAAGAAGAACTAGGGCAAACTAGGTTTCCAATCACACTTTTCTTCACACTTATGGAATTGTGCTCTTGTGCAACTTATGTAACCTTTTACAGCCCTTAGAATAATCCTTATATATGTTTAGGGTTGTGAGAAAAGAAAGCTTAAACATATACCCACAAATTGGATGAAAAACAACTCTGAAAAACTGAGTTTCATAAACCTCGATAGATAGCCATCTATCAAGCTAACTGTCGAGCCAAGGGCTTCAGCAGCTTTTAAACCTCGATAGATGCTAGCTGCCGAGCTTTAAAATCCAACACTTTCTCACTTAATTCTTGGACAGACTTACATGGCTTTAACACTTGAACTTGAAACCTTGTTCTTTGAAGTATTAAACACATCCTAAATCTACCCAATTACAAGTAAAGTGCATTTTGTCAAAGGATTAGCCAATTACATAAAATGTTGAATATGTTCCTAACATTGAATCGCATATGTCCTAACAAGAAGTTTAGCATTAGTTTCAATTCTTAGATATTATATAGATTTATTTTCTCAAATTTGACAGAATTAGTTGAAACTTGTTCTGATACACAGAAAACGAGAGAAATTTGAAAGTAATCATCACAATTACAGTGATTATTAGAGCAATGGCCATTCCTTGCACCACATACTTCTTATGGAGATGGATGACGAAAAAAAAGAGGTAATATGCCCTATCATTAGCAACGGGAACTAGAAATTGCTAGATGCAAAGCTTACTATTAAAATTTGCCACAGCAAGGAAAAATAAAAGTAGGGAGAGTTTACCATCCAAAAACCTAAACGATGTTAAACTCCACGAGCTACAAACTCTTAGTTTGGAAGAATTGGCAATTGCAACAAACAACTTTCATGTAGCTAATATGCTTGGCCGAGGTGGCTTTGGTATAGTCTATAAGGTAATGGTTGCTCTAGTAGCCTTCATTAGTTCCTCTTTAAATCATACAGATAAGTACTTATATTCATTGTTTCTTTTGCCAGGGAAAGTTGCATGATGGACTGGAAGTAGCAGTGAAGAGACTGTCAAGATCCTCTGGACAAGGGCTTGAAGAATTTATGAATGAGGTGTTTGTGATATCTAAGCTGCAACATCGAAATCTTGTAAGACTTCTTGACTGCTGCAATGAGGGAGAAGAGAATATGTTGATGTATGAGTACATGTCAAACAAAAGTTTGGACGCAATTGTTTTTGGTTAGTACATTTAAATTCCCTTCCTTTTAGGCTCATCAATAGAATAACTCTGAAAATCTAGAAATCTCTATATACTCAATGTGTTGAACCCATGACCTCTATATACAAATTTACTCTTATCTCTTTGTTATTTCTTTTGGTCACTATTCATTCAAATTCACTCAACCAAAAACACCTTGATTGGAAAAAACGCTTCAACATTATTGAAGGAATTAGTAAAGGCCTGCTCTACCTTCCAAGGGATTCTAAACTGAAGATTATTCATAGGGATCTAAATGCAAGTAATATCTTGTTAGATGAAGAGCTAAATCCAAAAATATCGGACTTTGGAATTGGTGGAATTTTTAGAGGAAGTGAAAATCAAGCCAATACTAAAGGGGTCATTGGGACATAGTAAGAGCTTTGTTGAAATCAAATTTTTAAATAATAACACCACTATTTGTGCTCAAATGATGAGGATGTGTTTCATTTTTCAAATGCAGCGGATATATGTCTCTAGAATATATAATGCAAGGCTTTTTTTTTTTATAGAAATCAGACGTTTTTAGCTTTGGTGTGTTGTTACTTGAGATTGTTAGCAGGAGAAAAAGCACTTCCTTTTATGATGATTGGCAGTACTACTTGAGCCTTGTAGGATTTGTAGGTCTTTCTGACTCATTATCCTTTTTCTTTAAAGCTCAGCTAAGCAATATGTTAAATTTTTGTCTTTCACACTTGTCATCTTTCAGGCATGGAAATTGTGGAACGATGATAACAATATTGTTGGTAGACCTAACAATATGGCATCCTTGCTTTCAAATGGAGATGTTGAGATGCACACATGTGGGACTGCTGTGTGTGCAAGAATTGGCAAGAGACAGGCCAACTGTGTCGACTATAATTTCAATGTGTTAAGTTCTAAAAGTTTAGAACAATTGGCAAATCGTGAACACACAAGAACATACAAGCTGCAGGAAGAAGATTTCATAATCTGTCTGGTTCGACCGATCAAGAAACAAGTTCGACCGATCGAAAGTCGTATCTGCAGAATTTTAATTAAGCTCAAACAGCAGTTCAAGCCCATTAAGGATTAGGGTTTCAAGTCTACTTCTTCCATTATATAAAGGAAACCCTAAGGACGTTTTTATAAGGCTTTTCAGAGAGAGAAGAGTGTGTCTCTTTTGTATTTAGGGTTTTGTTCCTAAAAAACTCTCTCATATCTTCTATCGGTGTTATTGCTTGAAGAATCTCAAGATCCGGTATTGTTGAAGTTGCTGCCTTCTCTAGACATCAAAGGTGTTGATGATCTAAACCTTCAAGGGTGGTCTTGGAGTCACAAACAGGAGAATTTGTGTTGCTAAACCTTTGAGTGGGATCTCAAAGTCACAAACGTGAGTGTTTGTGTTTTGCAAAGGCCAAGGAAAGAAGTAATCCGTGAACTCGGAACTATCATGGGGTCGTGATAGTAAGTTTTCTACTCGAAGTAGTAAGTTTTCTACTCAAAGTAGCAAGTTTTTAACTCGAAGTAGAAATAAAATGTTAGTGGTCTCAGTTCTATTGTACAAACTTCAATTCATTCTAGTGGATTTGCTGTTTTACCTTGAAGATAGCTAGGTTAAATTCTCCCCAAATTTTTTACCGGTTTGGTTTTCCTGGGTCATCATATCGTTGTGTTCTTTATTTTTCCTCCGCTTTACTTGATATGATCGTTATTGTTTTAACCTAGATCTGAATAATAAACCTAAGTATTCACTTGGTTAATTAATTAGGTTAAACAATCTAGTTTACAGGGATCTAAAAATATATACAATGCTTAATAGTAAGATTCTGGATCTGCCACTCCAAAGCAACCTGCATTCACCGAAAGGCAGATTGCTTCAAATTGAGAGCCTGCTCAACTGGGCGAGATAAAGTCCTCCAGTTGCAATATCACTATTACAACGGTTTATCCTAGATAGGAAGAAAGTGCTTGAGATAGCATTCCCTTTATTTTTAGCATCTGTAAGCATGCAAACCGTACTCTCTTTTCAAAGTTCAAATATAACAAAGTTTGAATTCTACATATAACAATTCTATAGAATTTCATAATTTCTTAAAAGTGTTCAAATATTCTGCACCAAAAAAAAAAAAAGAAAAAAAAGAGAAAAAAAAAACAACTGAATATGATTTTAAAAATGGGCAACGAAGACGCAATGAAAGAGCACCATTAACAGGATATAATTGAAGAGTTAAAACTTTCAAAAAAGGTCGTAATTGAAGAGTCACAACTTTCAATAAATTAGTTAAAATTGTTACTAGCTTGAGAATCCTCACTTAAGGCACTTTTTCCTGCATCGTTTTGTAGAATTCTGAAGCCTCAAACTGATACACTTGACAAGAAAGAAAGCCAATACATGTCAATTCCAAATGCTAAGCATGGTGCTGATCATACAGTGGGGTCTACTGATCACGAGTGTGGTTTGAAAAATTGTAGATGAAGATGATTGCGACACATGACCAGAAAGGAACCTAATAAAGCCTATAGATAAGAGGTATAGTCCGAGTCATATAGGCTGAAGATAAGTTTGAAATTTTAGGCTGCGTTTGTTTTGGCTCGAAACAGTTTCCGGAAATGCTTTTACACCCATTTGTGTGTTTGGGTGGGACTGAAAATTTGGTCAAACGGAATTCTATTTCCGCGTGGACCGTAAAATGGGGCCTTTGTGCTGTAAAATGAATTCAGGTTTCATTTTACCTTCAAAGCAATTACAGCCCAAGAAAGGGAGAAAGAGCAAGAAGGGAGAGAGCAAGAAGAGCACCCAGCAGTGGCGATATGAAGCACCCAACACCCAGATCGCACCGGTCTCGTCGCACCCCAGCACCGACGAGATCGCGCCGCCTGAAAATAGATCGGACCACCATGTGCGCGAGACCTAGTGAACGACGAACCGATCGGACCACCGTGTGTGCGAAACCGATCTCTCTCTCTGCCACGAGCCGATCTCTCTTTCCCTCGATCTCGTCGTTTAATCTCCTCGCTCACCCTGATCCTCTCTTTCCCTCGATCTCGTCGTCTCAATCTCCTTGCTCACTCCAATCCTCTGTTTCTTCCTCCTCTCATGAGATTGTGTTTTGGCTGTTTTTATTTTGATTTTTGTTGTGTTAAGTGTATATTTTGAAAATTTTTTGTTATAAAATTTGTTTGGGAGCTGAGAAAATGGATGAGAAAATATGTAAAATTGATAGGAAAATAGCATTTTCAGAATGTTACCAAACACCGAAAATTGTCTTTTAGACTATTTTTCATTGCAAAACCAAATACACAGATTTCATTTTCTTTACGGAAATTCACTTTCCCCTGCATTCATTTTACACTTGGAATTTGATTTATACTGAACCAAACGCAACCTAGTGTGAGTTTCAACTTACCAGTTTGGTCTAAATTTAAGTTAATTACTTGTAATTTAAAATTGGACACTTTATTTATATAAAATTAGCTCATTTAAAGATTTCTTAACCTTCCTCTGTTTAAAGTAAGCTAAATATATATTTTTGATCTCTTCTACTGTTCTCTCCTTAAAATATATAAAACATTAAAAAAAAAAAAAAAAAAAAAAAGAAAGAGAAAACAAGATAAAAAAGCGAAGGTTTTTGTAAAAATTAATAACAAGTATTACCACTAGAAGCTTCTCTCTTTAACTTTGTCTGCAAGTTCTCCTTTAAGAGAGTCATTGTTGCCCTTTCAGCACATGTTCCTTGTGTCTGCCATTCCGAAGATACCACAACCACTAGCGCATGGTGAAAGATCCATCTTCATTAAAACTTGTTGGGGTTCCTTGTCTTCTTCGGCTGTCTTGGGGAGTTCTTCCCTTTGAAAATCTTTGTAGCACTTGGAGCACAGGTTTTAATGTTTTATGTCTCTACAGATCCATAAAAGCTGCAACCATTGGCGCCGAGAGGCCGTTCCATGTTCTTAAGATTCTCCTGCAAATCTATCTTTCTAACTTGTTTCTCGCTCGTCTAATTGCTTTTAATTGTTCCTAGGCTCAGAATTTTTTTGCGATTGAAAGCTAACCAAAGGGGTAAGGGCCAGTGGACTTGGGAGTTTCGTAAATAGGAATCCTAAAGTCGATTTGATGTTGGAGAGTTTGATGAACCCACCGACTAGGTTTCTTTTCTTAAAATATCATCTAAATTTGGACTTGGGATTAAAATCAGTTTAAGATTTTATTTAGGTAAACTAAATTTGAATGTTTTCTTCTTAAAGTTGGATGCTCGATAAAATTTTAGTCATTAAAGGGTGCCTAGAGGGATGCTTCTCAAAAGAGAAAACATTAGGTCCGGAGCTGGCGTAAAACCAGTATTTTACGCCAGCCAATCAGACCAAGACACGTAAAAAAAAAAAAAAAAAAAAAAAAAAAAAAAAAAAAAAGTTCCCAGCAATGAGCCCTCTCCAAACAGCCAACCTTATCTCTCCGTGCAATCTCTTTACTCTTTAGCTTCTCTCTCTCCCTCTCTTCTGGCTTTATCTCTTTCACTTCACTCCTCTTCTCTTCAGTCATCAATGGCTATCAACAAAGACTCAACACCTCTACCAATTATTGGCAAAATCAGATCATACACAACGTTCATGAAGCCACCATCAACTTCGTCCTAAAAGCTTTCTCAGCAACCAATTTTCGATTCAGCCAAGAAGATCGTTGTCCCTCCGCTGCAACTATTCAATAAGTTTCTTCAAGAATGAGATCCATAATGGATGGTCCTGGAGAAGAATGAGAAGGGGTTACCAAGAATAATCTGGGTTTGATTACATATGAGGTTGTTCCTTTTTGTTTTTTGGTTCCTCTACCTTTTTCGAGTTTTGAATCTTTTAATTTCTGAAAGCACCACAAGCACCACAAGAAACAGAGATTTACATATGAGAAGGGGTTTTTCTGTTTTCAAGCGTGAGAGGACTTGGCTGTTTGGAGAGGGATTATTGCTGGGTTTTTTTTTCCTGACGTGTCTTGGTCTGATTGGCTGGCGTAAAACACTAGTTTTACGCCAGCTCCGGACCTAATGTTTTCTCTTCTCAAAAACCACACAAAAAAGAAAATCCAAACTACTTTTTAGTTTTACACTATAGACTAGATGGAATTAAAAATTTAGTTATTCAGGACATCAAAAAGTTAATTTATTTATTTTATATACACACATGTTATAACAATAGATCTATTTTAACTCTCAACACAATAAAATAATATAAACATCATAATAAAATAAGATATCTACTACATTAAAATAATATATTCACTACACACAACCATCACAGCCACACACACAACCAGACAAGGAATAATTTTTTTTTTAACTCTAATCTACAATGCACATCTATCCATAGATATGCACTGTAGTAATGAAGCTAAAAAAAAAAGTTTTAGCTCCACTGCTGTATGGTTATTTTTGTGTTTTAGTGAAGTTAAAATAGCTATATAACTTTTTAGCTCTACTACTACAAGTGCTCTAATGTGAGTCCAAATCTCCTGTCCCACTTTCCTGCTCCACTTTATACTCCACTAATAAAAACTTGCCACGTGTTCACCTAATTAATTAAATACTACTATTAATTAATAATGGTAGTATTAATAAGTCAATAATTATAGTATTTAATTAATTAGGTGAACACGTGGCAAGTTTTTATTAGTAGAGTATAGAGTAGAGCAGGAAAAGTGAGACAGAAGATTTAAACTCCTCTAATGTATGTTCTTAATTTTTACAAAATCATCACTTTTTATTCTTTTTCTTTTTTTTAATGTTTTGAAAGGAGAGAGACATAAAAGAGAGTAAAAAAAATATATATATATATATATATATATATATATATATATAGCCCAATTTTAAATAGAAGTGAGTTACGAAATTATAAATGAGCTAACTTTAGGTAAGCAAATGAATAAAGTGTCAAATTTCAAATCACAAATAGCCAACTTAAATTTTAGCCAAACCACATGTGAAAGTTTAATTAGCCCACCACAACATAGCAGCTAGACCCAACCACACAACGATGAACAAAATGGCCACAAGACCATTCAACTCACACCCAACAAACCAAGCCCACATTAAAACCCAATGTCTGAAACCTTACCCATATATCCTTCTCGACTAAACTCCTCCAACCTCTCACTTCTAAACCCCTCACACTCAAGCCCAACCACCCACGAATCAAACCCTATGTTCAGATGGCCCAACTAAAACCTAACCACGCACTGTGGCCAAGCCATTAGCAGAGTTGCCTGGCACGTTCAAGGCCCAACCTACCTCCTCCGTCGCAACTTGAGACTACAAGCCCAGCCCGTGATTCTTCAAGTCAAGTACAATGTAAGTCCTATAATGTACCAATGCCATTTATCTTATTTCTGATCAATTTACAATCAAAACTCCAAACTGATAGGAAAATGATGTTGCTAAGCAATTGCCCATTGACCCCTTCATGCTTTAGTGTGAATATTTATTATTATTATTATTTAATCAATAAATTGTCTTTTGAATCGTTAAAGCTCAAGGATAACTAAAATACTTTAACTTTGTTAAAAGGATGTGATGGAAAGCCTCGTATCTTTACCATTAGTAAACGAACGCTCAAACCTACTTCAATCATTCTTCAAAACTTTGTTACCCAATTTGGGATAGAACATGGCCTTATATGCTACGCTACGTTGGTAACAAGATAAATTAGACATTAGGTAGAAAATTACACTTGGAAAATCTTATTATTGGTGGTGACTCCACTTATCCCTCCAAACTCAAGATTCACTAGAGTTCGGTTTGGGATCAAATGTCGACATTAGTGACATTATCATAAATTTATAAATTAATTATATAGAAATAAGTGGATTAAATTTGTAAAAAGTATCAGTTACCTCAACTTTTATAAAGTACTTATTTTTTTGGATAAATTCCATTAACTTTCCCTGAAGTTTGGGCAAAGACCACTCAAGTCCAAAACATTTCAAAATTAACTAATTAAGTCCCTAGAAGATAACTTAATCCCTAACACCCTTAACACTGTAACTCCTCCATTACTCATTTTTCTTTCCCTCACTTAGAATTGTCTCTTCTCTCTCGTTCTACTCATTCTTTATTTCTCTCGTTTCTCTCTCTCTCTTTTAGACCACTCTTCACTTATATCACTCTCTAACCTTAAATCTGCTCCAATTTTACCCATACCTGATCCCAACAAAGCCATAACAACAAAACCCAAATCTTACCACAAAACTCCAATCCAACAAAAAAAAATCCCAGCCAAACCCACAACAACAAAACTCAAATCCAAAAAATTCAAACAAATCCCAACCTAACCCACAACAAAACGCAAGTCTTACAACAAAATCCAAAAAACTTATAGCAAACCAACCACCATATCAAAAGTCACAACCACCCTCCACTGCAAATCCACCCATATCAGAAATGGCTCCGCCCGATTCAATTTATTCAAACCCAGATATAAAAGCTTTTAAACCAAGATTTGCCTAGATCTGTTTCAAGTTGGCTTCAATTCACACCTAGATCTAATGATTTTTAACCTAGATTTGGTTCATGTTGGCTCTGATTTGGTTCATAATATTGAAATCCTCTTCATTTTTACATGCTTGTATGGCTTGTATTCTCTTTATCCTATTAAAGATTAGAGCACCGACAAACATTTAGATGAAGACCACCACTATATATGCTAAAAAATCAACCTCAGGCGATCTTGATCTATGCCAGCCAAAGGGAAATCGCCCACAACGATTCAGTGGTACCCAACAATTCGACTAATGAACACCCCTGAGAGAGAGTGGGTTAGGTTGGAGAGACAGAGAAAGAGGAAGAGGGAGAGAAACAAAGGGACAAGAAAGAGAAGATAGAGAAGGGAGATCTAAGAGAGAATGAGTGGGACGAGAGAGAAGAAACAAGTTTGAGTGAGGGAAAGAAAAATGGGTAACGAAGGGGTTACAGTGTTAAGGGTGTTAGGGATTAAGTTGTCTTTTAGGGACTTAATTGGTTAATTTTAAAATGTTTTGGACCTGAGTGGTATTTCCCCAAACTTCATGGGAGTTTAATGGAATTTACCTTTTTTTTTTTTTTTTTTGTAGAGTTTAAACCTATGGCGTCAGCTTCTGATGGTTGTGCTCTTTATTATTAGACTAAGACATCAATCGATTTTTTGTGTAAGCATAGATTGAACCTCAAATCTCTTATTTAACCATCAGAGATTTACAGTTGAGTTAACTGAAACCTATCTTTTATAAAGTATTTAGAAAAAATTAAAGCACAACAAAACATAAATAAATTATTGCTTCTCCATGTAGTGTGAATATAATTAAGAAGCAAGGATACATCATGAAATTTATTAGAAAATATAATAAGTAAAATTCAAGAAATTAAATTGAAGTATCCTATTCCCTCTTATGAACTTTTAACACATTTACTTGTTCTAACTTTTTATCTATCTTTTTTTTTTTTAATGACCTAAGTATAACTTTTGAAGTTGCTTAAAACTCATATTCTCTTCTTTTTTAAGAAAATATTTTTGAAGAAAAAGATAGATAAAAATCTTTTTGAAGAGAATATGAGTTATAAGCAACTTCTAGACTGGGGTTAATGAGATATAAACAAAAAACTTCAAGACTAGGGTAAATAAGATAAAAACAACTTCTAGTACGGGGGAAGAAATCCTTTAGTTTTTTATGACATAAAAAAGTATTTTCTAGAATGTAAAAGACTTTTGATAGTCTAGAGTAGCCTCTTTCCTAAAAAACTACCAATGAAAGTTGTAATTAGAGATGAACATACCAACGTGGTTGGTGGCCTAGTGATTGAGGTCTTAGGTCAACAAGACTCCATTATGCAGCGTGTCTTGACTCTTGGATTTGAGTCACCCTTCCCTTACTAACGATGTGTTAGTTCTTTTATATTTCACCAAAATGAGTCTTAACCTGAGAGCGATTTGAGATTACTATGGTTACGTTCAAGTAGAGAAGCCATAAATGTAACGGCAAAGTGAGGAGGTCATGTGGGTGGGACTTTGGAATGGGAAAAGTGATTTGAAAGGAAAGCTCTTGAAGGTAGTTAGTTTTCATATACCTTAGCATGTTATGTATTTATAGAATAACTAATACTTTTCTTAAAAAAAAAAATTGACCACTTATTTTGAATATTATATTTAATTCATTAATTTTTATAATTTATTTATCTATAATATTAATAAGTAATAATAATATTTTTTTTCATTAATTATATATATATATATATATATATATGTTTGTGTGTGTGTGTGTGTGTGTGTGTGGTGCATAATTCCAAAACGTTCTCCGATATCAGAATGTTTTGTTTCAGTAGTCAATTTGAAATGGAATTCAAAACCTTGATTTTGATAACAACAAGGAAGAGAAGAAATTGATTATTCAAAAAATTTTCTTGCATTTTTTATATATTTTTTTTGGAGATAAAGAAAATAAAGTAAGAGTTAATAGCACCTCATCTAAATTATAATGAATAAAAATTATTAACTTAAAAAAAAAAAAAAAAAAAAAAAAGAGCCTATGAACATGCGCGTGCTTAGTGGCTAGTTTAATTTATTGGATTAGATGCACCAATTAGATTTTCTATATTTTAATACAGTTTAATTTTAATTGTTTCAAAATGTGAAATATTTGGGTTCATTACTGTCACGTGACAACATCATTTTAAGCCTCGTGTTTTGTTTTTTTAACTATTGGGTCCATAGGCCTACTTCGAACACCATTGAACCCAACACGCTCAAGGCTCAACCCACCGCTCCCTTCGTGACTTGAGACTACAAGCCCAACCGATGATTGTTCATATTACTATCACGGTATGGGCCTTAGACCCATCCAAACATTGGACCCTATATATCTAAGCTCCCGAACATTCAAAACACCAAACTGAAACAAAATGATGTTGCTAAGCAATTTAGCCCATTGTACTCTAGTGTGTATATTTGTTATTACTTAATCAATACATTGTCTTGTTAATTGTTATCAAAGGATGTTAATACCTTTACCATTAGTAAATGAACACTCAAACCTACTTTAATATGGGTTCCGATTAGCTTAATTAATAAAGTCTCTTGTCATGGGATAAGAGATTTGGAGTTTAATATATGCCTATACTAAAAAACATATTGGTATCTTGATCTGATAATAAAGAAAAATTATCAAAAGTAGATGTCATAAGTTGAAATTATCTTAAAAAAAAAAAAAAAAAACTCTTCTTAAATAATTCTTCAAATTTTTATTACCCAATTTGGGATAAAATGAGGCATTAGGCTAGTATTAAGATGAATTACACCTCACGTAGCAAATCACATTGGAAAAATCCTATAATTAGTGTCGATTCCATTCATCCCTTCAAACTCGAGACTCACTAGGGATCGGCCTAGGATCAAATATCGATATTGGTGGTGTCATTATTATTTTAGAAATTAATTAAAATAAAAATAAGTGGATTAAATTTATAAAAAGTAACAACATCCACAACTTTTATAAGGTCAATAGAAAAAATTAAAGCATAATAAGCATAAATAAATTGTTAGGTAAAAGGCTCGTTACCAGAAAATGGGCCATGGGCCTGTCTGAGGAGACCCTACGTCCAAGGACAACAGGCCATGGGGAATGTGCCTAGCCTAACTCTTATCCAAAGTACAAGTTACGTAGAAATAAAAAGACTGGTCCGAGGAGGCTTGCCTATTTGGATCACCAAGGAGATGACCCAGGCGAGTACTCCAACACTGAGCCCAGCCTTCCTGGAGGACCCCCTAACTTATATAGGCCAAAGAGGACAGGTGGCAACGATCAGATATTAGACAAAAGGCTGCTGCTACCGCATTTATAATCCTGCAGCTAACATCATGGCCGCATTAATAGGGAAAAGACATCTGAACAATGGCCCTTGTCCTTTACAGCTACCATGCAAAGGCTTTAGGGGGAGGTTGATGGGACAAGTATCAAGAAAGAACCACCTAATTGGCACGTGGGAAGAACTGATATATAAGAAGAGCTGAAAGGGAGAAAGAGGGGAAGGGAGAAGAAAACAATGAAGGAGAAAGGAGAAAGAGAAAGAGAAACGCTGAGGCATCTTCTAAGACAATCTCCTCGGACTAAGTTGAGTATCATCTAAGACTATTCCAGCACTTTGTGTCTATCAAGCTGATCACAACCAGGGTTGGGCCACTAACTAGTTTACTTTCAACAGAATTTACTCAGCTCACTCTCTTACAAATTCATTGCAAGGAGACTATTCATCTGCTGGGCTAGAGTCCATTTCTCTTGCTAGCCCAAATAGCAATTTGTGTCCTTACAATTGGCGCCGTCTGTGAGGAGTTAACGATTGCATTGGTAAGCTGAAGCTTGAACCATGGTTGGATCGGGTCCTAACAGGGCGGAGTCAAATGGTTCGCAACATCTTGATCACTTTTCACGTCTCGAACGAGAAAGAGACCGTGAAGGGAGCGTGCACACAAATCGCACAGGGCGAAGTCGACGTCGAGATGAAGGTGAAAAGTCTCATAAGGACACCACGAAGGACATGCAACGCAGGATCGAGCGTCTGAAGAAGAAGCTACGCCATGAACGGAGGAGGCGCAGTCCATCTAGCAGTCCATCCATCACGGACGATTCTTCTGACGACGATGACGATGCCAGCTATAGACATCGTTCCAGGACACCTCTTAGTGAATCTTTCTCTCATGAGGAAGAACATCATCATAACCGCAGAGGCAGAAACATGTCCTCAAAGGGTGCGGGAAGCGACACAATGAATAGGGCACTCAACCAGATCTCCAGGTCACCCTTCACACGCAGTGTCGAAGGAGGAAGCCTTGCCCGACGTTTTACCCAGCCCATCTTCACTGCATATAATGGACGAACTGATCCCGTAGAGCATGTAAGTCATTTCAACCAGAAAATGGTTGTCCACTCTCAGAATGAGACTCTCATGTGCAAAGTGTTCCCTTCCAATTTAGGGCCTATAGCCATGAGGTGGTTTGATGGTCTCGCAGCTAATTCTATTGGATCCTTTTGGGCGCTTACCAGAGCCTTCTGCTCTCAGTTCGTAACGAACACCAGGGTTCCTCGGCCACTAGACTCTTTGCTATCCATGTCTATGCGAGAGGGGGAGACGTTGAAAACGTACTCGGACAGGTATTGGGAAATGTTCAACGAAATTGAAGGGAGTTTTGATGATGTGGCCGTAAGAACCTTCAAGGTCGGCTTACCAGTCGAGCACGAACTAAGGAAATCATTGACCAAGAAGCCCGTGAGAAATGTGTGCCGATTGATGGGCCGCATCGACGAATATAAGCGGGTTGAGGAAGACCAGATGCTCGGAAAGGGAAAAGTTAAGGTTATCCCTCAGGAGAGGAGGGATTTCAGGTCGGACCGGTACAGCAACAGCAGGCCATGGAGAGACTATGATGTGCAGTCTGGGTCTGCTGCATCACAGGCACTCCATGCCGTGTTCCGAGAACCGATTCACCAGATTCTGGGGAAAATTCAGAACGAGCCATACTTTAGGTGGCCCAAAAAGATAGGGGGAAACCTCACGAAGCGCAATCAAAGCCTTCACTGCTAGTATCATCAAGAACGAGGGCAAACTACAGAGGATTGCAGGACTTTGAAGAACCACCTAGAACAACTTGCAAGGGAGAAGAAAACAACGAAGGAGAATGGAGAAAGAGAAAGAGAAACACTGAGGCATCTTCTAAGACAATCTCCTCGGACTAAGCTGAGTATCATCCAAAACTATTCCAGCACTTCGTGTCTATCAAGCTGATCACAACCAGGGTTGGGCCACTAACCAGTTTACTTTCAACCGAGTTTACTCAGCTCACTCTCTTACAAATTCATTGCAAGGAAACTATTCATCTGCTGGGCTAGAGTCCATTTCTCTTACTAGCCCAAATAGCAATTTGTGTCCTTACATAAATATTATGCTTTCATGTTGTTATTGTTAGTATTAGAAAAAGAAAGCAACAAAAATGAGGGTGGGGGTTGTGAGAATTGAGTGAAAAATAAATAGTCCAACGATTGGTGTATTAAGACATTCAATGGGAGTCAAGTAATAGGTTTGAGTCTCCATGATGCTCAGGAATATAACTACAAAGTAAGGATACTTCTGAAAATTAGGTTTTTAAAAAAATTGATTATAATTAAGACTTTGATAGTGTGAATATAACTAAGAAGGTATTCTATAATAAGGACAATTCAAGAAAATTAATTGAAGTATCCTATTCCCTCCTTAGTTTCAACATTGGTCCTTGATGTGACATTTTAACTATCTTTTTCTTCAAAAGAAGAGACTATTGAGCAACTTCTACACTGGGGTCAAATGAGATATAAACAACTTCAAGACCGAGCCAAAAGAGAACAACAACCAGTAGTCTACTGCTACTTCAAGACTAAGGCAAGGAAATATACGCAACTTCTTGACTACGGGCAATGAGTTAGTCAATGAGATATAAACAACTTCTGGCACAGAGAATGAGGCCTCTTTGGTAGGGTAGCTAAATACCACATTTTTAATTTTTAAATAACATTATACATATTTTTTTATCCACACATATTTCAAAAATTATAAATAATATTACTCAAACTTCTGTCCTGAAATCCTTTGAATTTTTATGACTTTAAATGCATTTTCTAGCTGTGTGCACGGATCAAGTAATCAGTAATAGAACCAGAATTTTAGTTTTGAGTAGCAAGATTTGCAAAATCTATGTCAATAAATATTTGTTTAGAATTTGATACTGACTCTTTATCATGCTCACGATTTTCCATAGTTTTAATTATGAATTAACTACAAGTATATTTGTTTTATCATTAAAACAAAGAAACAAAAATTACTTATTTATAGTTATTAACAATCAAAGTAAGAGAGTAATCTAAATACATTAAATTTAAATGTCTAATTTGATTATTTTAAACAAATTGACAAAATAAATCAATCTAAAACTAAAAGCACTACAATAATAGCAATATACCTATGAAGTTGTATACATGGCTCATTGTCTTGATTGCTTTTAAAAAATAGCTAGAACTCAATTTTTTTATAACTATTTTTAAAAGTATTTTAAATTTAGGTTTATAGCAAAATCCTAGAGTTTTAATTGAAAAGTTAGAGATGGAGGAGTAAAAAAATGTGGATTTAAAATTAAGAGATACTACTAAAAAAATATATATATATATATATATATATAATGTTATTTACATATATATATATATATATATATAAAAGAAACATAAAATGAAGAAAAGAACTAGAACCCACAGCATCATGAAACTGAAACCACTATTTCCACTGGCTCTGCATATCAGTTGTCTCATTGCCATTCATTGGCTGGTCAAAAAGCAAGGTAAAACATGAAGCTTCCTTCCAAATTTCGTACGTGACCTGCAACTGAAGTGAATGAAACACGGAATGCTAAAGTAAAAGATACGTTGAATGAAGCTTCTTGGAAATTTCCTACCCCAATCTTCACTTTGCTCCTCAAAATCTGTGCACACTCTGGTGGGGAATAGAAGGGTTGAAAATTTGCACCCTTTCTTTTATAAACTTTTTTACTAAATATATTGTTGAAAAAATAAAAAAAATCTCTTCTTTTTTTTTTTTCTCTAAAATTCTGCTAAATTAAAAAAAAAATGCAAAAAATCGATCTCTTTTGATCGGTCTTCGATTGATAGTTGATCAATCGAGAATTCTTCTGTGTGAATTTAAATATTAGGTTCATGGCATCGATTAAGTTCTTGTCAATCGGTTGATTAGAGCTGAACAAAAAGAGAAAACAAATAAATTAAAAAAGCTCTTAAAATACATGGATACCAAGTACGATAACAAAAAGGGTTCTTGAAAGATGTTGAATGATATGGAAAGTGTAGTCTAAAAAGTATCGTGGAAATACGTGTATTTAGTGTTTATAAAACAAAAAAAAAATTATGTTTGGTATTATTGTTTAAATTATATGTTTCAGTGTTTAAAAAATATAAATATATGTTTGATATTTGTGTATTTAATTTAAAAAAAAATTAACACTATGTACAAAAAAAAAATTATTTGAGGAGATAAAAGAAATCTGAATTGAGATCAGGTGCAATAGGTATTACACTTGAAGTAATTAACATGGATGGTTGAGATGAAAGAAACTTAAATATCAACCATTAAATATAAAAAAATAAAAAAAAAGTAATAAAAAAAATGTGAGAAACTGAATTGCATGGTGCAATAAATGCAATTGCACCGGATCCCAATACAAGAAATCTATATTCCCGTTGAGAGGAAGAGAACTGAACACAAATATAGGGATGGCAATTTTGCCCCGCCCCGCTTTGACCCGCCCCGCCCCGCTCCACCCTGCCCCGTGCTGGTTTTCCCCGCCCCGCAAAGGTAGTGGGGCGGGGATGGGGCAATATTTTGTCCCCGCACCCCAGGGCGGGGCGGGGATGGGGCAATATTTTGTCCCCGCACCCCAGGGCGGGGCGGGGATGGGTTTAGTATTTTTATCCCCACCCCGCCCCGCCCTACCCCGCACTAATAAGAACTATAATTGTAAATTTAGTAAACCCTAAAACACTAATATTTAAAGTGAATCACAAGAGTACAAGACATGAGATAAAATATTTTTTATTCTAAAATCCTAATGCTATTGCCGCCCTCTGACCTATCCCTTTGCTCTGTAGTCTATACGTGTTTTTTAAGTTTCAAGCAAAACTCCACTCAAAGTCCAAGACATTGCTTTTTAGGTTCATCTCATTCACTATCTTCTTTTTGTTTTAGGGTTTCTTAAATCAGTTTTTTTTTTTTTTCAATTTAAATTTTGGTTTTTTTTTTTTTTTTTTTTATATCTAAAATTGGTATTTTTGTTTATAGCTATTGAAGTTTAAAGAAACATAGTTGGAAGGAAAAAAAGGTTGGTCACGTAGTACTTCCAGTAGGCAAAAGGTTTGTTTCTTATCATATTAGTAAGCTATCCTAATTGTTATTATAGTAAGAAAAAAAGCAGGGGCAATCGTAATAGTACTGAATCTATAAAGAAGAAAGTGGTGTCACTACATTGGGAGAAAGCGAAACTTATTCTTAAAGAACTAGTCAATTTTAATTTGTTATAAGACAACGTTTATTTTGTTAAAAAACTAGTCAATTATCCTTGATAATTTTGTTCATGCAAAGACAATGTTTATTTTGTTATAAGAAATTTTGAATTATGTTGTTATGTATTAAACTATTTAGATACTTGTTGTGTTGTAATTTATATTATTGTAGAAAAAAATTTATTTATATATATATATATATATAATTGTATTAGGGGCGGGGCGGGGCGGGTCCCCGCGGGGCCCCAAGGGGCGGGGATGGGGCAAGGTAGTTTGCCCCGCACCCCGGGGCGGGGCGGGGCGGGGACGGGGAAGGGCAACAACCATGCGGGGCGGGGACGAAGATCCCATCCTCCGGCCCCGCCCTGCCCCGCCCCATTGCCATCCCTACACAAATATGTCACTTCAGGTGGGACCCACGGGATTTGAAAGTATTTACGGTAGTGTCACTTCGAAGCGTTGTTTGTCGTTTAAAAAGAGGTCTCAGCTGGTTTCAAAAAGCGTCATTTAAAAACTATTATTTCAACGTCATTTTTTCAAACAACACTGAACATAGATATGTTGCCAAATGCTCGTCTGTCTTGTTCTTACACACATTTTTACTGATTAAATAATATTATACACATTTTTACATATTTTTTTAGTCATATATATATCAAAAACACTCAAACAATATTACTCAAAAATATCATTAATAAATCAACACTCAAACCTACTTCTTGAATGAGGCATCTCGATTTTTAGTTAACTCAATTAGTAAAATTTTTTATTTATAAAAAAGAGATTTGGAGTTGATTCTTTCCTAAACCAAAAAAACCAATTAGTATCTTGCTTTAATAATAAAATAAAATAATTAAGAGCAAAAGTTATGGGTTGAAATTATCTATAAAAAATAAAAAGAAACCTACTTCACTTAACCTCTAAAATGATTAAAACATTCTTAAAACCTGCAAATAATTGAGATATTTCAAACTTAGGTAGCGTTTGGATCATGGCTGGCAGACAATGTTTTGCATTTTAGCCATTTTTTTTTAATCCAGCACCTATTGCACTATTCACGGGACATGAATAGTACAAATAGGCAAATGAACAGTAATATGAAATTATTTTTTTATTGTTTTCAGTTTATAGTTTTTAATTTTCAGCCAAAAAAGCGGTATCCCAACACACCCTAATCGATGTATTTCTTTTTCTCTTTTTCATATCTTATTGCAGGTTACCTTCATCCATCTGTATTGACGAAGAGTTTAACTGACAATTTTCTGCATCATCAATTCTAATTCATTTTTCTTTTTGCAGATCTTTATCATGATTCAATGGATTCGAACTCCTAATCTTTACCGACCAATGGAAGTATGATGCTTCCTTAATTTCAGAGGGGAGGACACTCACTACAAATGTACAAATCATCTGTATACAACTTTAGGGCAAAAATGGTCAAATACCATATTTGGCCGAATTAATTTGTGTTCTACCATGGTTAAAATTTTTCTTCTTAAGATCACTACAACTAAGCTCAAAACTGAATAAAAATCATTCTCTCAGTTTTCTTCACCATTTTCCATCCCCTAAATTCACTTAATCACCCTGGTGTAAAAATCCTGACTTTGGTGACAAAAATCCATCACTTTGCTCGTTAAAAAGTAAACTGTTGAGAAAACTTAAAGCTTTCCTCCCAAAAAAAAAAAAAAAAAAAAAAAAAAAAAAAAAAAAAAAAAAAACCTCATAGCTGGTTAAAAAGAAATATAAAAAGAAGAAAAGAACTAGAACCCACGTCATCATGAAACTGAAACCATTATTTCCATTTTCCACTAGCCCTAGATATCAGTTTTCTCATTGCCATTCACTGGCCGGTAAAAAAGCAAAGTAAAACACGAAGGGGCTGTTTGGATTTTGAGTTTCCATAACTCATAACTCTGTTTTCATAACTCATAACTCAAAAATAGTGGGACCTAAGGCTTAGAAGTCCGTTTGAATTTTCATAACTCTGTTTCTATCACTCAATTCTCTGATTTTTGAGTGATGAGTTATGGAAACTAAAAATACATTTTAGCTGTTTTTAGTTTCTATAACTCATAATTCAATGGCATTTTTGTAATTAAACTTACACAAAGTAACCCACAGCCGCAACCTTGGACTCATTCTTTTTTTTTTTTTTTTTGATGATCAGTGCCTTCTTCAACGTCTTCTTCCTTTTTTTTTTTTTTTTTTTTTTTTTTTCTTCTAATCAACGTCTTCTTCCTTCTTCTTCTTCTTTTTTTTTTCTTCCTTTCTTCTAGGTCTTAGCGTCTCCTTTCTTTCTTTTTTTTCTTTTTTTCTCAGGTGATTTGGGTACTGGAAAAAAAAAACACTGTACCGAATGACAGGTATGGGATCCACAAATAGTTGAAAAATATTGAGTGATGATAACTGGGTGATGGTGCCAAACGGGTGGGGTGTAGGGAGTTAGGGAATTTTGAGTGATGAGTAATGGAAATTAAGTGATGAGTGATGAGCTAAAAAAAAAAAAAAAAAAAAAAAAAAAAAAAAAAACCAAGCAGGCAGTTTCCTTGCAAATTTCGTACGTGACCTGCAACGAGAGAAATTATAAGTTTTTTATGGTAGATAAGTGATATGATCTACTATTTTATTTAGAGACTCTTACTTATATAAAATTGTTGAGTTAAAAATTTTTTTTAAATAAAAATTAACTATTGACTTAATAATTTTAAATAAATATAAATTTTTTAGTTAAACGGTAAATAAGTGATATGTTTCACCGTTAGCCTAGTATAATTTCTCCTCAGCTGAAGTGACACGGTATGCTACGGCATGCCAAAGTAAAAGATACATTGAACGAAGTGATAGTGCACCAATGCCAATCCCTCAAATAAAAAGCACACCACGCCAAAATATACATTGAATGAAGCTACTAGGAAATTTCTTACATACGCGTGACGAAGCCCCAATCATCACTCTACTCCTCAAAAGCTGTGCACACTCTGGTGGGGAATAGAAGGGTTGAAAATTTGCACCCTCTCTTTTATAAATTTTTTTTTTACTAAATATATTGTAGAAAAAAAAAATTAAAATGTCTCTTCTTTTTTCCTAAAATTCTGTTTAATTAAAAAAAAAAAGTAAAAAATCGAGCTCTTTTGATCGGTCTTCGATTGATAGTTGATCAATCAACCATTCTTTTATGTGAATTTAAAATATTAGGTTCATGGCATTGATTGAATTCTTGTCAATCGGTTGAATATAGCTGAACAAAGAGTGCAAAAAATTAAATAAAAAAAACTCATAAAATACGTGGATACCAAGAGCGATAACAAAAAACTAAAAAAAAAAAAAAAGTAAAAAAGAGGGTGTGGAATTTTCTGTTGTTTTTTGAAATTAATATTATGTTTAAAGGAAGAAAAAAAAAAGAGAAAAAATATAAGGGGAAGGATAAGAATAAAAATATAGTGACAATAATACTCATTATATATGTGTTTGGATGTAAAATTAAAAAGAATAAAAAATAAAAAGAACAAAAAATAACTTAATTTTTTTTGTTTTATATTTTTATAATTATTAATTATTAATTCCTAGAAATAAATGTAACTTTTACAAGATATTCAGAACGTTTTTACTTTTTTAATTTTATATAAAATTTAGTAATTTCCTTATTTCCTTTTAAGCATAACAAAATTGGACTCTAATATGTTTATTCGCTCAAAGCCTAAAAAATAACATGGCTATGGCTAAAAAACATTTAACCCTTTTAAAAAGGGGCCAGATAGGATTTTTTTTTGGGTTATACGGTAAATAAAATTATAATTCCTTTTTAACTATTTTTTTCATTGTTTACTAAAGTTATTAAATTAATGTATTATAGATGAAGAAATTGACAAAATTAATTACTAATTTTAACGTACAATCCTCAAACATGAATATTTTTAATGTTAGATCTACAACTACGTTGAGTTGATTGAGGTAAAGATTATCGTTGTAGGTATTTTAAACATTATTTCATATTTTACATGTGGTAAGTGTATTAGAAGAGGTAGATTTTTTGGCATCTAATTTGACATTTTTTTTCCTTGTCCTTCACTTTTTCTATGTTCATGACTTTTTTTTTTAATGATACGAAAAACTTCATTCAAGAAAAAAAAAGAAAAAAAAAAACAATTTATATAAACCAAACCCCTTAACTTATGTATTATCTAGCTTCTATTGTTAGAGCAACCACGAAATCTTTTAAAATATAAAAAGTGCTCAATTCTATATATTTTAATTCAAAAATCTACACATCAATCTTTGTAAAAATGTCTAAATATATACAATAATTTTGTAAATATACGATTACTGTTTATTGTGTAAATAATTTTTTTCCTCTCTTCTCAGTCTCTTTTTCTCATTTCTTTTCTCACCTTACTCTCACGGTTACTGTTTATAATGTTAAAAAAAAATATTTTATTTAAATAAATATGTATAATAAATAAACTGACGTGAATATTTTATAAAAATAAATGTGTAAAGTTTTAAATATGTAAAATAAAAGCTGTATTGAAGGACAGTTTAATTTCTCCTTTCAAATTTGATAAAAAGCAAAAATTGAAAAATGAGTGGAATCTGGAACTTACCTAGATCTTTCCATTCCCTGCTTTCATTGTTAAGTACCGCTGAACTCTGTCGTCCCTTTAGTTCTGAACAAAACACTACACAATTTAGCCAGAGACAACCCAACAACCTATACCTTTCCCTACTACACAATTTAGCCTTACGATACCAACGCTCCCCCTGAGTTCTGAACTGTGAAGTTTCAATTGTGCTTGCTCATAAAATTCCAAAATAGAAAAAGAAAAAAGAAGTAAGGCTTGGCCCATCTGATGAAGGGAATTCATCAAATAGTTTTTCTTCTTTCATAATTTTTTTCTTTTCAATTTTCCTCAGATCTAATTGATTTTTTTTTTCTTCGCAGATCTAAATCTCGATTCAATGGGTTCAAACTTGTTATCGTTACCAAATTCTTCTTATACTTCTTCTACCAGCCGAAGGAAGTATGATGTCTTCCTCAGTTTCAGAGGTGAGGACACTCGCTACAAATTCACGGATCATCTATACACAGCTCTGGTAAAGAGAGGCATTGTCACCTTTATAGACAATGAAAATCTTGAGAGGGGAAAAGTCATTTCACCAGAATTGTTGCAAGTAATAGAAGATTCGAGATTTGCTATTGTCATTCTCTCAGAGAACTATGCAACTTCATCTTGGTGCTTGGATGAACTTGCAAAGATCATTGAATGCGAGAAAGAACTGGGAATGACAGTTCTCCCTGTTTTTCACTATGTGGATCCTTCTGATGTACGGAAACAAACAGGAACTTTTGAGAAGGCCTTTGATGCACACAAAAAGCTTTTCGAGGAGAAGAGGGTGCAGACATGGAGAGTTGCTTTGACTCATGTGGGCAATCTTGCCGGATGTCATTTAAAGAATATTAGGTAATTTAATTTGACGTATATATTTCTTTCTAATATTCACATGGACCCACTTCATATATGAAACTCCATTTTGAACCTTAAGGAGATCTGCATAAATGTTTTAACTTTTTTTTTTAAAACTTTTTTTTCTAAGCCAATCAAACTCAACGCATATTGTTCTTTATTCATTGCAGTCCTGAGACACAAGATATCCAACGCATTGTGAGACAGATATCGCGTACAGTGAGATATAAATTTTCTGAACTTAATAAGGACCTAGTAGGAATATACCCTCAAGCTAGGGAATTGGAGTCTCTTTTAGCTGTAGATCAATTTGATGATGTTCAGTTTATAGGGGTTTGGGCGATGGGGGGAATGGGTAAGACAACTCTAGCTCAATTTGTTTATGATAAGGTTTTGGAAGAATTTGAAGATTCTTGTTTTATTTCTGATGTTGGGGGATTTTCTGAGAAGTATGGTTTACATGAGCTACGAAAAAGACTTATTCTCAAACTTTTGAATGAAAACAATTTGGATTGTGATGATGATCATGATCTACCTACCAAAATCATGACTAGGTTACGTCACAAAAGGATTCTTCTTGTTCTTGATGGTGTAGATGGACTAGACGGTCCATACCAATTAAAAATGTTAGCTAAAGAGCATGATTGGTTTGGTCGAGGCAGTAGAATTATCATAACTACAAGAGATAAACATTTGTTGGAGACACATTTAGTAGATAAAATTTTTGAAGTTAAACCAATGAATAAGAAAGATGCTTGTCATCTTTTTTGTTTGAAAGCTTTTAAAAGAGAGCACGTTCCAAATGAATATTTAGCACTGTCAAAGGAGTTTTTAAATTATGTTGATGGTCTTCCTTTAGCTCTTGAGGTTTTGGGTTGTTTTTTGTTTGGAAAAAGTATTGTTGAATGGAAGAGTGCATTAGAGAGGCTCAAAGAAGGTACTGGGAGAAATGTTATCCAAGTATTGGAAATAAGCTTTGATAGACTCGATGACTGGGTTAAGGAAATATTTTTATATATTGCATGCCTCTTTAATCATGAGGAGAAAGATTATGTAGTAGAAATACTATGTAGTCTTGACCTCTACCCAGATATTGGATTAAGGGAACTCATTGACAAATCTCTCTTGAAAATTTTGGATAATAATGAATTGTGGATGCACAATTTACTAGAAGGAATGGGTAGAAACATAGTTCGTCAAGAGTCCCGTAATGAGCCTGGGAAGCGTAGTATACTATGGCTTTATAAGGACATTGATAACGTATTGAAAACAAATGCGGTAAGAGGTTATTTACTTAAACTCATTCCATTTCCTCTTAGTAATCACAGTTGAAATATAAATAATTATGCTAATAATATATTTCTCAATTCATAAATTCCTTTTTTATTATTAGGGAACAGAAAAAGTTCAAGCCATAGATATCAGTGGAGCCCAGGAAACAGGTATTTGTCATGAAGATAAAGAGGTATGTTGGAGGCTGCAAGGGTTTGCTCTATTGGTTATGCTTCAGGGGTGGGTCCTAAGCTCTCTATCTTGGCGTGGGTTAGCTCTGTTGGTTACTCTTCAAGGGTGGGCCCAAAGGACTCTATCTTGGCAAGGCTTCACATCATCAAAAAAACAAAAAGGGCCACTTTGGAACCCTAACGCCTTTTTGAAGATGCCCAATCTTAAATTTCTAAGAGTTCATAATGTTAATCTTCTACATGTCCCCACACAACTCTCTAATAATTTAAGATTTATTGAATGGAGTGATTATCCTGCAAAATTGTTGCCTTATTTCCAGCCAAATGAGCTTGTTCAACTTCGTTTGCCGCGGAGCAAAATTGTAATACTTTGGGAAGGAAAGAAGGTTAGAGTGTTAATAAGCATTTTCATACAAATTTGATTATTATTTTTTAAATAGACAAAGTTAATTGTTCTAAACTTTTTCTTTTCTTCTAATAGAATTTTGACAAGTTAAAGTTTATCGATTTGGTTGGCTCATCGAACCTTATCATAAGCCCCGACTTCACTGGAGTCCCAAATCTTGAGAAATTAGTTCTTGCACGGTGTTCAAATTTACGTCAGCTTCACCCATCCATTGGTAATATGAAAAAGCTTATTCTTCTAGATCTAAAACAGTGCAAAGAACTAAGTTGTCTTCCAGACAAATTTGAAATGGAGTCTCTTGAAATTCTTAATCTTTCTTATTGTTCAAAAGTCAAGAAAGTTCCAGAATTTGTGGGAGACATGAAGCGCTTACAAAAACTTCTTTTAGAATGCACTGCTATTACGGAATTACCTTCATCTGTTGAATGTTTGACCGGCCTTAATATTTTGATCTTGGGAGGTTGCAAAAATCTACGGTGTCTTCCCAACACCATTTGTAGTTTGACATTGATTAACAATCTTGATCTTTATAAATGCTCAAAATTTGACAAATTGCCAGAGTGCTTGGGGAATATTGTAAGTCTAAAGGAGCTTAATTTGAGTGGAACAGCTATAAAGGAACTGCCTTCATCAGTTGAATCTTTGATTGGCCTTATTTCATTGAATCTAAATGATTGCAAAAATTTTGTGTTTCTTCCAAGCACTATTTGTAGTTTGAAGTCACTATTTCAGATTTATCTTTGTGGATGCTCAAAATTTGTCAACTTGCCTGATAACCTAGGGAATCTTGAAGGTCTCAAAATGCTTTTTTTAAGAGGAACATCAATAGAAATGTTGCCATCTTCAATTGGAAGTTTGACTGCCCTTTGTTCATTGGAAATAAGAGATTGCAAAAATCTTAAGTATCTTCCTAACACCATTTGTAGTTTGAAGAATTTAGACGTTCTTAATCTTTCTGGATGCTCAAAAATTGTCAACTTGCCAAAGGACTTAGCGAATCTCGAAGGTCTTAGAATGCTTTGTTTAGAAGGAACAGCAATAGAAATGTTGCCATCTTCAATTGGAAGTTTGACTGCCCTTCGTTCATTGGAAATAAGAGATTGCAAAAATCTTAAGTATCTTCCTAACACCATTTGTAGTTTGAAGAATTTAGACGTTCTTAATCTTTCTGGATGCTCAAAAATTGTCAACTTGCCAAAGGACTTAGCGAATCTTGAAGGTCTTGGAATGCTTTGTTTAGAAAGAACAGCAATAGAAATGTTGCCATCTTCAATTGGAAATGATTTAGTTACGTTACGTCTAGGTGGAAATGATTTCGTTTCCCTTCCTGAAAGCATCTCTCTTCTCTTTAATCTGGAAAAGCTCTACTTGGATGGTTGCAAAGGGCTTCGGTCATTACCAAATCTTCCGTCAAGAGTTGAATATATAAGTGTAAACAATTGTACCTCACTGGAGAGATGGCCAGGAACAAAAAATATGTTCAGGCCAGATCATTTTAGTTTATGTTTTGACTGTATCAACTGCTTCAAATTGGCTGACAATATTCAAAGCGGCTTTAACACGCTTCAGGTAAACTAGTGTTTTATAAATATATCCGTCTCTGTCCATCTGCGTTGGTTATTTTTTTACTCAATATAATACTTTGTATATTTCAGGGACAAAGTGGTAAACTACTAGCGAGGAGATTACCTTCTCTTATTCCTGGAAGTGAAATTCCGTCATGGTTAAAAGAAGTGAAAATATGCGAAGAGCCTTATAGCTCCTTTGTAACTTCTCCGAGTTTCCAAAGATATCCATCCCGCTACGCAAATGTGAATCGAATTTTTAAAATAAAAAAAGTGAACATACAGGTGCCTTTTAATGGGTGCGATTGGTGGGAGGGAATTCTTTTGTGCGTTGTTTTTGTACCCCTCGAGCGTCATCGATACCCATCTGAAATTAACGTTTATTCAATGGAAGTCGATGGACGGCAATGGATTTCACTACCGTATAGGGATAGTATTGGGGAAAGAAATTGTAAAGTTGAATCGCATCACCTTTGGCTGGGCTATTTACAAAAAGCCAATCGCTCCTTTCTAAAAAGCCCTTGCCGCTCTGTTGAGCTTAAAATAGCTTCCGTGAGCATGGAAGTGGAGAAAATCGGTTTCGGTTTGGTATACGAGGGAGAGTTCTTACAGGGCAGCCGCAACCGCAGTGAAGGAGAAAGAATCCTTCGACAGTACCTGTTACTTTAATCGGTCATTATGAAATCTAGGATTTTACCTGAATTTTGTTCTCTTCTTTTGCCTGTAAGTTATCATCTTTCTTCCTACCATTGTAAATCTAGTTGTTTTCTTTTCTTTTTTTGTATTCCTGGACATATACTAGCATTTCTTTTTCTGTTTTCCTCTTAGCGTTACCTTTGTTTTTGAAAAATTAAAATCACACTGGTATCACTTTCTTTTTTAGTTTTTTGATCAGGTTGGAATAATACAAAGTTTTCATTGTTCTCTTGTTGGTGTAAACTTCTATTTAATGGAAGAAGAGGACCAAATGAGTCAATGACCCGCCTGGGCTCTCCCTAAAGTGGTCATGATCTCAACTCTCAAATTGGTAATGCATTTAAATCAACTGCCAATTTGCTCTTATTGTTGATTAAATCACTTTTCTATTTTGTGTGCTGCATATGTAATGCTCTTGGCTAAGTATGTGAAATGCTCTGTTAAACTTCTATTTATATGCAAATGCATATATATGTAATCGCTGTTTTTCTTGTACTCCGATAGTCTGGCGTTTATAATAATGTTTTCTCTTTTCCTTACCGTCATTTGGGTCTATGATCTATATTGAAGAAATTTCCAAAAGACACCTCACGTGGTTCAGATGTTGATTTTGCTCCGTGATTTACACACCTACATGCAGTTGAAGTTAGAAAAAGAAAAGTAATGAAAAAGTGAGTTGAAGTTTGCAAAACTTTTTTCTATTTGGTAATCAAAGAATGTGAAAGTGAAGAAATGGATAACTATTCAATATTTCATGACAAGTCTTAATAAGATTTATAGTAGAATATACTATTCACTTGAGAGGAGGTAATATCATCACACAAAATATTTATCTTATAATTTGTCCAAGCAACAAACCTTATAATTTGTTTAACAACGTTGTGACAATTTATCAGGACTTGTTCAATGGAGGAACTGATACAACTACCACTACAAGTGAATGGGCAATGGCTGAGCTTCTTCACAATCCTGAAATAAAGGCCAAGACAAAGCAAGAACTTGCTGCAACAGTTGAAACAGTACAAAGCATACAAGAGAAAGATATCCTTTGACTTCCCTATCTACAAGCTGTGCTTAAAGAAACAGTGCGACTTCACCCAACAGCACCTCTTCTGGTGCCTCCTGAGATGGATGTGGAAATTGTGGATCACCATTCCTTAGAACACCCAAGTGATTGTAAATGCATGGGCGATAGCCCAAAATCTCATGTAGCCAACACAATTTGTACCAGAAAGGTTTTGCTCTTGCTGTAAGAATGCTAAACTTGTTGCTAGCTTCTCTCATTCACCACTTTGATTGGAAGCTTTTTCCTGATCAAATGGCACCTGAAGGTATCAACACGAAAGACAAATTTAGACTTACATTGCAGAAGGCTATTCTGCTTGTTGCCATTCCTGTGGTTGTTGCTAAAGTGGAATAGGTTAAGGACCTTTTTCTGTGTTATACTAATGTTGTTAGTAATGCTACAAGTTGTTATTCGATAGTGTGCTATCGCTGAATTGAGTGTAAATTTTCAGGTAGATTTAATGTTACCTGGTGCTCATCATTTCCATTTTTAATGCCCCACTCATGGATTTCATTGGGTTTACTCCAATTTTCAAGCTTTGCGCTTAAAATTTTGGGTTGTCATTGGTCTTCTCTAGTGTCTCATGTTCATCAAGATATGAGTCTTCATGCCCCACTAATTTATTTTACTTTTTTTCATGCCTGACCTACCATATGTCTTCATGCCACAGTTGCCCAAGTAGTCTTAAGAAAGTGGCCATCCTTTGGAGTGTGCCTCACTTATTCATTCATGTTTTGGCATTTTAGGCTCCTATTTTGTTGGTTAATCTTTGGCATGTAAGTTTTTAGAGAATGTCTCCCTTTGCATTTGGTGACCAAAAAAGGGGGAGGTTTTGGGGGATTAGAATTATCTAGAGAACTCTTATTTAGATAACACAGGATATATATATATTACCTTGGATATATTGTGCTTCATTGTTATATGTATGTTTTTGCTTCTGGGGGGATATGTCCGCTGTTATGTATGAAATTACTAGTTACCGATTTTTAGTACGGTTTAAAATTAATATCTTTGTCTGATGTTGATTATTCTGTGACTATGACTTGTTGCTTATTCCTGTTTTTTCCCATGCCATTAAGGTGTTTGCTCATGGTTCAGGAAAAGACAAGTTACTTTCTTTGTGATAGACCTCTAATAACAGGTGGTAAGTCTTTGTTTTTTATGTGGTTTCCCAAGATTGGCTGTATTGCTTGAGTTTATAATGGGATTTAAAAAAAAAAAATTGTAATCGGGATTTACTCATGGAATTGCCAAAGGGAGAAATAATTAGGATTTTGATTGGCAAACCTCTTGTGATCCCAAAGAGGTTGTTTGAGAGATTGAAACCAACGAGTTCTCTTTCCAGCGAGGGTCATTGTTGCAAATATTCAAAGAGGTTCCTTGAAGTGTAGGTTCTGGTTTAAGTGAACGAGAAGTTGGTTCTGGGCTAAGCGAACAAGAAGTTCATGGAGCAAATCATTGTAGAAAGATCTTAAGGGGTTCTAGAGGATCTTGGATACAAATATTTTATAAGGTCTGACTAATTGTAACTGCTTCTTGATAGTAAATTTTATAAATAGTTATTTGTGTCCCTGGACTGGTTTTCCATTGAAGAGGTTATTCTTTAATTTTCCCCTTCCTAACCAAACCTGTGTGTTAGATTATTTACTGCTTTGGTCTATTTGGGTTTTGAAAAACTATGGTGGAATTATATATCTGGGTGGATTTTTTTACAGCTGGTGTGATAGATCATAGATCTTCAAATTCCATAATTCTGCAGTATTAAACATGAATTTGTAGTCTGCATAATTTCCATCCTGGCCCATAGTCTACATTCAACCTGTCTTTTTTTTCAAATGTAGAAAGTCCTGATTAGGGAAAGAGCCCCTTTGATATATAATTTTACATGACAATGTGTTTTCTGGGATGTAAGAGTACTCTTCAAAGTCTCTAGAGTAAAGTCTGTCCTAGAAAATTACTACACAAGCAGGTCAGAACAAGTTATGGGACTTCTTAACAACACAAACTTGTTGTCTGTCCTTTGTTGCTTCTGTTTAAACTTAGGCTTTGCCATAGACACCATTAGATCTTCTCAATCCATTAAAGGCCATGAATACATAATATCCAATGAAGAGTACTTTCAGACTGGGATTCTTCAGCCCTGTAAATTCTACCAATGGGTAACTTGGAATATCGTATAATAACGTTTCTGTATTCACTGACATATGGGTGGCTAGCAGACAGAAACCTCACATGGGTTCTTACTATAGCCGACGATGGCAGTCTAGTGGTACTGTTCACGTTTGGAGAGAAGAGGGAAGAGCTAGAAGGTTTGGGAATGTGAATTGGGGATAGAAAGTAAAGGATTTTGGAGAGTGGAAGAGTACTCCACTGTGTGTGTGTTTGGAGGTGCGTGGAGGAACTTTACTTAATATATTTTTTGTACGGTACTTGATTTTACAAAAATAAAGTACTGTGTTAATGTTTTGTTTTTATTTTTTTAACAAATTTGATATTTTTAGATGGAATTGAGAGACCAAATTGGACCAAATGGACCGATGTGAACTAAATTTTTTTTTTTTTTTTTTTTTAAATTTTGGTTTGATGAGCCATCTCTCCTTGTGGATTTTCTTTTTTAGGTACACTATTTTTTGAGGATTATTATTATTATTATTATTATTTCTTAGTTATTATGCACATGATAATTATCGAGTGGCATTATTGAAGGAAATTAATGCATGTATTATAATGACACTAAATTATTTTTGGTAGTTTTTTTAAAATAAAATTATTAGTTCAATAACAATTAATGCATTTTCAACAAAATTATTGAATAGATGTTGGAATGGGAATGGTTAGGAAAATTAATAGGTGGAAGATTACTTTAATATGACGTTTGGTACAGGGAAATTCACATTATTCCTAACAACCAGATTCCTAGGAATGTAGCTATTCCTAGTTTGGATTCACTGGGAGATTCTCACGAATGTGAGATGATAATGTTTGGTGTATTCTTAGAAATCTTAAATGAATTATTTATTTTTCCCATTCTATCCTTAGATTTGAATGTGAACTACCAAGTTCTTTTAAAAAAAAAAAATTCTAAATAAATAATGAAAAAAATATATAAATTATTAATTAGTCTTTTAAAAAAATATCTTTCTCTAAATAAATTAATAATTTGTTAAACAACACACATACAACAGTAAAAGTGAATACCTGGCAATAATAGAGGGTCTCCTTCAAACATTTTTTTTTTCCACACGTAAAATCTAAATAGAACTTTGTTAAAAAAATATATTAACAAAATTATCTATCCTATTTATGTTTTTTTGGCGGGAAAAGATAAAGACAAGAGAAAAGATATTGATAATTTGTTTTATATTTTATCTTAATTGCTTAAATGATAAGGAAAAAATGTTAAAATTGTCAATTTATAAAAAATACAATTTCCTTTAGGCTTAGGAATTTGGATACCCACCTGTTTTAAAGGAAATCCACATTCCTACTGAGAGGGGTTTAAGGGGGGAATCCAAATTCCTCTGACATCTGATTCTCTGGCGTAATTTGCAACCAAACATGGGAATCTTTAAACATTCTTAAGAATCCTAAAACATTACCCCGTATCAAACACCACATAATTAAAAAAACAAGACAACATAGAATCTAATCCAAACTTTGTTGCTATATGAGCAGCAGGGTTGTGGCTTCTTTTGGCTTCACGCGTTGGAGAACAAGTGAAAAGCAAATGTGTTAAAGTTAGTAAAAAAAAAAAAAAGAACTATAACCTATGCAATTTTGTCAAGCAATTATGTAAATGAATAAACACCCAATCAGTAATAAAATACGTAAATTTGAACAAATACAAATCATGCTACAACCCATAAAAATCTGTTGGAAAAAAAAAAAACCAATGAAATAGAATCTAATAGAATCACTACTCAGCATATAAATAAAATCAGCAAACAAAAAAAAGAGCACCGCAGCAGATTAATAAAATCAACATAGTAATAAAATCTAATAGAATCACTACTCACATATTAATTTGTTGGGGAAAAAAAACTAGCAAACAAAAACACCGAATATCTAATAAAATTTGGATTTTGGAAGAGAGGAATGAAAAAAAGTACTACTGCAAATGTTTGTCCTTGCCCGGAAGAGCAATTAATAGATTTGTGGGTGAAAAAAAAAAAAAAAACCTTATTAGATAACAATGTTATAGAGAGACAAACGATAAGTGAAATTGATGGAAAAAGAAGAGACCAGAGAGTGACACTGGGCATGACTGAGAAGAGAGAAAAAGTAAAGGAAAAAGAAGATTTGAGAGTGTTATCGTTAAAAAGAGTGAAAGAGTTGTCAGTTCGTTTAGACCCCTTAAACCCAACAGATTAACCTAGTGAATTAGCCAAGTGATTAACTTAGGTAATTTAATTAAAACTAGGTTAACACAAATAATCAAAAATAACAAAGCAGCGGAAAATAAATAACACAAAGATCTGATGACCCAGGAAACCACACCGGTAAAAACCTGGGGAGGATTTGACCTAGCTATCCTCAAGGTAAACTGAATCCACTATGAAAGAATTGAAGTTTACACAACAAGACTTAGACCACTAACATCTTATTGCTACCCAAGTGTAGGAAACTTACTACCATGACCCCATGATAGTTCCGAGATCCACGGACTCCTTCTTTCCGGAATTCTTCAGCAAATCCACAAGCGCACCTGCTTGTATATCTTTGTGCTCTATTGATTCTGCAACTGTATTGATCTACACAACTCTTGACATAAATCTCAAGTTTGTAAACCCTAAGTGTATGTGAAGGTAAACACCTCTAGATCTCACAGAGAGATTCACAAATACAGCAAAACAGAACTCTAAAAACGTGGCTAGAGTTTTCCCTTTTATACTTAGGGCAAAACATAAAACCCTATACATTAAAACGGGCTTGGGCTGAGTTGGAATTTCTGCAGAAAAACGTTCTGCACGATTTTCGATCGATCGAGTCATACAGAAAGTGAACAGTAATTCTGCATAAAAACTCGATTCCAACTTTACATTAAGACCCATACTTTGAGCAAGTCTAACACACGACTAAACATTGTTTTGATCATGGTTTGCCAACATACAAATTAAAGTTCTAAATACATAAGATCCTAATCCTTAGAACCTAACAAGAGTGCCAAACCAATATTGTTTCCTGCGGCAAACAAAAGAGAATATATATATATATATATATATATATATTTATTTATTTATTTATATTTATATAGGAGTTAAGAGCCATGAGGAAGAGAGCTTGTTTTCTGAATAATTTTATTGGAAAACAAGCAATAGAAAATAAGCCTTATTTTTATTAGGATTTTCCATTAACTAAAGATAGTTTTCAGTTGACTAATTTTTTTTATGTTATCAAACAATGAAAAATGTGGAAAACTATCTTCACAGAAGGTTTTCCTGTAAAACAAAAAAAACGTATTGATATACATATAATCAATAGTAGTGTAACAAAAACTGCAAAAAATTAAATTAAAAAAAACTCATAAAATATGTAGATACCAAGTATGATAACAAAAAACTCTAAAAAGAAAAGAAAAAAGAGGGTGTGGAATTTTCTGTTGTTTTTTGAAATTAATATTATGTTTAAAGGAAGAAAAAAAAAGAGAAAAAATATAACTGGAAGGATAAGAATAAAAAAAAAGGGGGGACAATAATACTCATTATATGTGTTTGAATGTAAAATTAAAAAGAATAAAATATAAAAAGAACAAAAAATAAACTTAAATTTTTTTGTTTTATATTTTTATAATTATTAATTATTAATTCCTAGAAATAAATGTAACTCTTACAAGATATTCGGAACCTTTTTACTTTCTTAATTTTATATAAAATTTAGTAATTTTCTTATTTCCTTTTAAGCACGGCAAAATTGGACTCTAATATATTTATTCGCTCAAAGCCTAACAAATAACGTGGCTATGGCTAAAAAACCATTTAACCCTTTTAAAAGTGGGCCAGATAGGATTTTTTTTTTTGGGTTATACGGTCAATCCATTTTTTAAGGATTAAAATTATAATTCCTTTTTAACTATTTTTTTTCATTGTTTACTAAAGTTATTAAATTAATGTATTATAGATGAAGAAATTGACAAAATTAATTACTAGCTAATTTTAACGTACAATTCTCAAACAAGAATATTTTTAATGTTATATCTACAACTAGATTGAGTTGATTGAGGTAAAGATTATATATTTAGTTATGGTTGTAGGTATTTTAAACATTATTTCATATTTTACATGTGGTAAGTGTATTAGAGCAGGTAGATTTTTTGGCATCCAATTTGACATTTTTTTCCTTGTCCTTCACTTTTTCTATGGTCATGACTGTGAGGGATTTTTTCCCGACACACCAATCGTTTTTGTCCGCTTTGGGGAGCCAGGCCCTCACAATTTTTTGCTGAAGGGGCAGGAGGTGTTGGCAGTTTTTTAGACTTGCTCCAACAATCCCACATTGCCTAAAGCACACCTCCACACACACTTTATAACCTCCTGGGCACCACGTGTGTGTACCATTACCTTCGTATGCGATCGCATACGGAAGTAATGGCACACACACGTGGTGCCCAGGAGGTTATAAAGCGTGTGTGGGGGTGTGCTTTAGGCGATGTGAGATTGTTGGAGCAAGTCTAAAAAACTGTCAACACCTCCTGCCCCTTCAGCAAAAAACCGTGAGGGCCTGGCTCCCCAAAGCGGACAAAAACGATTGGTGTGTTGGGAAAAAATCCCTCACAATGACTTTTTTTTTTTTTAATGACACGAAAAAATTCATTCAACATTCAAGAAAAAAAAGAAAAAGAAAAACAATTTATATAAACCAAACAACTTAACTTATGTATTATGTTGCTTCTATTGTTAGAGTTATTAACTGAAAACAAAAATTGAAAAAAAGAAAAAGAAAAAGAAAAAAGAAAAAGTGGACCCGAAGGGCAGTTTAATTTTTCCTTTCAAATTTGACAAAAAGCAAAAATTGAAAAATGAGTGGAATCTGGAACTGACCTAGATTTTTCCATTACCTACTTTCTTTGTTCAGTACCACTATAGTCTGTCGTCCCTTTAATTCTGAACAAAACACTACACAATTTAGCCAGAGAAAATAGCCAGAGACAGCAGCACAACCTATCTCTTTCCCTACTACACAATCTCTTCAGCTTCAATTGTGCTTGCTCATAAAATTCCAAAAAGAAAAAGAAAAAAGGTAATGCTTGGCCCATTTGATGAAGGGAATTCATCAAATAGTTTTTCTTTTCAAATTTCCTCAGTTCTAATTGAATTTTTTCCCCGCAGATCTATATCTTAATTCAATGGATTCAAACTTGTTATCTTTACCAAATTCTTCTACCAGCCGAAGGAAGTATGATGTCTTCCTCAGTTTCAGAGGTGAGGACACTCACTACAAATTTACGGATCATCTATACACACAGCTTTGGAAAAGAAAGACATTGTCACCTTTAGAGACGATGAAAATCTTGAGAGGGGAAAAATCATTTCACCAGAACTGTTGCAAGCAATAGAAGATTCGAGATTTGCTGTTGTCATTCTCTCAGAGAACTATGCATATTCATGTTGGTGCTTGGATGAACTTGCAAAGATCATTGAATGCGAGAAAGAACAGGGAATGATAGTTCTCCCTGTTTTTCACTATGTGGATCCATCTGATGTACGGAATCAAACGGGAACTTTTAAGAAGGCCTTTGATGCTCATGAAAAGAGTTTCAAGGAGAAGAGGGTGAAGGTATGGAGAGATGGTTTGATTCATGTGGGCAATCTTGCCGGATATCATTTAAAGAATATTAGGTAATATAATTTGACGTATATATTTGTTTCTAATTTTCTCATGGACCCACTTCATATATGAAACTCCATTTTGAACCTTAAGGAGATCTGCATAAATGTTTAAACTTTTTTTTTTTGAACTTTTTTTTCTAACCCAATCAAACTCAACGCATATTGTTCTTTATTCATTGCAGTCCTGAGACACAAGATATCCAACGCATTGTGAGACAGATATCGCATACAGTTGGATATAAATTTTCTGAACTTACTAAGGACCTAGTAGGAATATACCCTCAAGCTATGGAATTGGAGTCTCTTTTAGCTTTAGATCAATCTGATGATGTTCAGTTTATAGGGGTTTGGGCGATGGGGGGAATGGGTAAGACAACTCTAGCTCAATTTGTTTATGGTAAGGTTTTGGAAGAATTTGAAGATTCTTGTTTTATTTCTGATGTTGGGGGATTTTCTGAAAAGTATGGTTTACGTGAGCTATGAAAAAGACTTATTCTTAAACTTTTGAATGAAAGCAATTTGGATTGTGATGATGATCACGATCTATCTATCAAAATCATGACTAGGTTTCGCCACAAAAGGATTCTTCTTGTTCTTGATGGTGTAGATGGACTAGACCAGTTAAAAGAGTTAGCTAGAAAGCATGATTGGTTTGGTCGGGGCAGTAGAATTATCATAACTACAAGAAATAAACATTTGTTGGAGGCACATTCAGTAGGTAAAATATATGAAGTTAAACCAATGGGTTATGAAGATGCTCTTCATCTTTTTTGTTTGAAAGCTTTTAAGAAAAAGTACATTGCAGATGAATATTCAGAACTTTCTAGTTTTTATACTATGTTGATGGTCTTCCTCTAGCTCTTGAGGTTTTAGGTTCCTTTTTGTTCCGAAAAAGTACTGTTGAATGGAAGAGTGCGTTAGAGAGGCTCAAAGGAGAACCTGTGAGAGATGTTATTAAAGTACTTCAAATAAGTTTTGATGAACTTGGTCACTCAGAGAAGGAAATATTCCTTCATATTGCATGCTTCTTTAATCATGAGAAGAAAGATTATGTAGAAGAAATTCTAGATAATCTTGGCCTCTTTCCCAAAATTGGATTAAGTGTACTCATTAAAAAATCTCTCTTGAAAATTTCGTTTAATAATGAATTGTGTATGCACAATTTACTAAGAGAAATGGGTAGGAACAAAATTTGGCAAGAGTCCCCTAATGAGCCTGGGAAGCGCAGTAGACTGTGGCTTTATGACGACATTGATTGTGTGTTGAAAAACAATACGGTAAGGGGTTATTTACTTGAGTTGTTTCCATTTCTTCTTATTTAGCAAAAATGAAATATGAAAAGTTACGCTAATAATATATTTTGCAATAAAAAATTCCTTTTATTATTATTAATAGGGAACAGAAGTAATTTAAGCCATAGACATCAGGGGAGCCAAGAAAATAGGCTTTTGTCATGAAGAAAAAGAGGAATGTTGGAGGCTGCAAGGATTGGCTCTATTGGATAGGCTTTAGGGATGGGTCCTAAGCTCTCTATCTTGGCGAGGGTTAGCTCTATTGGTTACTCTTAGAGGATGGGTCGAAAGGACTCTATCTTGGCAAGGTTTCAAATCATCAAGAAAAGAAAAAGGACCACTTTGGAACCTTGACGCCTTTGTGAAGATGCCCAATCTTAAATTTCTGAGAGTTCAAGATATTTATCTTGAACATGTCCCCAAACATCTCCCTAATAATTTAATATTTATTGAATGGAGCGATTATCCTTCAAAGTTGTTGCCTTGTTTCCAGCTAAAGAAGCTTGTTCAACTTCGTTTGAAACCGAGCAAAATTGAAATACTTTGGAAAGGAATGAAGGTAAGAGAGTTCATAAGCATCCTTATACAATTTGCCTTTTCATTTTGTTATTATTTTTTAAATAAACACTAGGAAGTTAATTAGTCTAAACTTTTTTTTTTTCTTCTAATAGATTTTTGACAAGTTACAGTTCATCAATTTGGCTGACTTATCAAACCTAATTATAAGCCCCGACTTCACTAGAGTCCCAAATCTTAAGGAATTAGTTCTTGCCCGTTGTTCAAATTTACGTCAACTTCACCCGTCCATCGGGATTCTAAAAGAGCTTATTTGTCTTGGTGTGGACACGAGGTATAAGCCTCCAATTATACACATGTATGGGAGGAGGAGAAAAAAGAAGACGGCCCAACCTGTGGCCTTATGGATGGAGCCTATTAGTTATTGGGCTTGAGATTAGACAAGCCCAAGCATTTAATAATTAGGGTTTCTTTATGCACTTTATTGTTAGCTATTTAAGCACTTTTTTTTATTATTGTAAGACAGTTTTGAGAATATAAAATTATTGAGTTTTCTTTTACGCTTGGTGCTGACTCCAAGCAACCCTTAGGTGCTGACTCCTAGGGTTTTATCTCTTGTTCTGTTGTTTTTGGTGGTTGTCCTACGTCAATTTTGCTATTAGAGCAAACTTCCGATCCATATAACACAACCGTAGGCAACCAGTTCATAGCAAAACCATCAAAAGTGCAAGCCAACCAAATATGTCAGTCCTTTTCAAAATACTTACCCCACGAGATTTGCAAACCACAGCAACCCAATTTCTTGCCTCACGAGATCTGCAAACTAGCCCTGGCAATCTGTATTCCCCAAGCCCCACATGAGTTTTTCACCTCCAAACCAACAAAAAAGCCAGCGGTCCCTTCCAAGCCAGTGACCCCCATCTGTGCCCACCTCTGATCACAGAACCCACAAGCCACCAAAAAAAAAAAAAAAAAAAAAAACACGTCGAGACTAATCGGCAACCCCAACCCACCACCACTGAGATTGAAAGAAGAAATCCACGCAGGCCAGCAGTCACTAGCTGCCGAGACCCACACATTCACCCTCAGCTGCCGCAGGCCCATCAACCACCAGCCGCCTACATCATCTTCTTCACCCCAGACTACCGCCACTGAGGATGTTAGCCACTGCCGATGCAAGACTTGAGACCAGCAGCGGCCTCTCCGCCTTAGTCTTCTCCACCCTAGTGCCGCCACCGGCCGTCGATCCTTAGCTGGGCGACATCCATCGCAACGACCACCTTCTTTTTCCTTTTCTTTTTGAGTTTTGTTTAGTTGATAGTTCTAAGTTATGTTCTGTTGAGTTTATCGTGTTTGACTATTGTAGTTGTTATTTTCATTAAAAAAAAAAAAATACTGTTGCTGTGATAGGGTACACGGTACTGTGCCTTAAAAAAAAAAAAAAATTTACATGTACTGTGCCTTAAAGTTCTTCACAGGTTTATTTGCCCAAGTCAGATCTATTCACATGAGGAGCCAAGCTGGTCACTATCTAGTGCAATAAGTTGGCCACTAACTAGGGTACAACTCTTACTCCTTTTTGGTGGGTTCAATTTTGTCTCATTGAAAAATATTATCTTTATATTTTTGATGTGCATATCCCACCATACCCCACTAGCCTACCCATTTTGTGCTCAAGCTAGTTATTTTATTATTTGTGCTTTCTTTTAGTACCTATTCTAAAACTACAAAAAAAAAAAAAAAAAAACCAATTTCTTTGAAATATCTAATTCTCATTATTAATTGTGGAGCTTATTGGAATTTGACTTTTATTTGGGCTATCTCTCAATATTGTGAACACTATCACTACTTGACTGCAATTTATTTCTTTGATTCATTGATCTAGTCTCTACATGTACTCCTACTTGACCTTGATTTTATATTAGGAATTGGTTATTTGAAATTTTTGGGAATCTCAACTTCATTCATAAATATAGTGTTGCATGCATCTCCGTAGTGGTCGCATCATGTCAAACCATGAACACCAATCCATTTCTGAGCCTTGGTCCTCCTTAGAGCAAACCATAGAAGGCCTAGTAAAAAGTGTCCATGATTTATTGGAAAGGGTAGAGCGAGTTGAGGCATCTCAAAGAGAGACTATCAATCATGAGGGAGATAACATGCTTAGACAAAATAACCACGGTTACTTTAATAGAGTCCCAAACTTTGACCACGATCACTATAATCACAATGGCCCTAGGGATTATGATGATAGGATGTCCAAGGAAAAGATAGAAGCACCCACCTTTGATGGCTGCCTTGATCCATGGATTTTCACGGATTGGTTGCGTCAAATGGAGATATTCTTTGACTATTACCATTGGGCTGAGAATAAGAAAGTGAGGTATGCTAGGATGAAGTCAATTGGAATAGTTGACCTTTTTTGGGAGGACCTTGAGGAAACCCTTAGGCGATGACGTGAGCCCCCCCATTACTGAGTGGCTTGAGATGAAGGATGCACTCTCGAGGAATTATCTTCCTCCAACTTATAGGAGCTCCCTCCTCGAGGAATGGGATCGCCTAAAGCAAGGAACTGCTCCTGTGGCTGAATATATAGAGAAGTTTAAGGAATTCAAGAAGTGAATTCGAATAGCCGAAAGAGAGGGTGTCACACTCAATAGGTTCAAAAAAGGTTTAAATGCTAACCTACTAGGTGAGATTATCACTCGAGGAGTCACTAACTTAGTAGAAGCATATGACCTTGCTAGGAATTGTGAGTTAACATCCAAATCTATCTTTTGGCGACGTTCTGAGCTCTGGAGTGTTCCTCCCAACCCTCAACCCCTTGGTAGCAAATCTAGACTTGCCTTACCCCCTAAGGTCAACCCCAATAGTATTCCAATAGACAAAGAGGACAAAGGGAAAGGTGTGATCAATGAGCCTTCAAGGTTAGGCTCTCGACTCCAATGCTTCAAATGCAACGGGGTTTGACACATCGCAGCTAGATGTCCTTCTAGGACCCTTGTCATTCAAGAGAACAATGAAAAGGTAGGAGATGTTGAGGAGCTGGTGTATAATCCAAATGTTGAAGAACCCCAAGATGTTGAGGCAGAATGGGAAGATGATCCTAGGTATCTCGCATGCATTAGAGCCATCTCTCCCCAGATTGATGACCTCAAGGACTTTGGTGTCCCTAGAGTGAATGTTGTAAGGTGTGCTTTGGCAGAGCCGAGGGACACTGATGATTGGCGAAGGAGTGCCATCTTCCAAACTTATACTAAGTGTGGAGACAAAACTTGCAAGGTTATTATAGATAGTGAGAGTTGCATTAATGCGATGTCCTCTAATGTTGTTTCCCGCCTAGGTTTGAAATTGACCCCACACCCTAACCCATATAAAGTTTTTTGGGTGGATACTTCCTCCATAGCCATAAAAGAAAGATGTGTTGTCCCACTTCAATTCCTCACTTACAAGGCTGAAATATGGTGTGACGTAATTCCCATGGATGTAGGGCATATTATCTTAGGTAGACCTTGGCTTTATGATTTGGATGTCACCCTTCATGGGCGATCCAATTCTTGCTCATTTATGTTTGAAGGTAAGAAGATTGTGCTCAATCCCTTGAAACCCAAGCCAATTGACATAAGCAAGAAGATAGAAGCACCAAAGGCGAAAGGCTTGAACATCATAAGCCCAAAGGCATTTTAAAGGGTAGAAGTTCAAGAATCTATTGTGTTTGTCTTATTTGCCAAGGAACTTCATGGAGAGACTCGTGAGGAGTAACCTGAAGAAGTGAAGTTAGTGCTCCAGGAATTTAAGGATGTTTTCCCTAAGGAACTCCCCGATCATTTACCGCCCATGCGTGACATACAACACGCCATAGATTTTGTGCCCGGAGCGACCTTACCTAACTTGCCTCACTATAGGATGAGCCCTGCAGAGCATGCCGAGTTGCAAAGGCAAGTAGAAGAGCTACTTAGGAAGGGTTTTGTTCGTGAAAGCATGAGTCCTTGTGCAGTCCCTGCACTCTTAACTCCAAAGAAAGATGGAACTTGGAGGATGTGTGTTGATAGTCATGCCATCAACAAAATCACTGTGAAATATCATTTTCCTATCCCTCGGTTGGATGAGATGTTGGATATAATGGCTGGAGCAACAATCTTCCCCAAGATAGACTTGAAAAACGGCTATCATCAAATTAGGGTTCGTTCTGGTGATGAGTGGAAAACTACCTTCAAGACGAAGAATGGTTTATATAAGTGGATGGTCATGCCTTTTGGATTGTCCAATGCTCTTAGTACCTTTATAAGAGTGATGACTCAAGTGCTCAAGCCCTTTATAGGGAAGTTCCTAGTTGTGTACTTTGATGACATCCTCATCTATAGTAAGTCTAGGGAGCAATACTTAGACCACCTAACTCAAGTTTGTACCACCCTTAGGAAGGAAAGTTTACATGGCAACCTCAAGAAGTGCTCTTTCTTCACTAATAAAGTCGTCTTCTTAGGTTTCATAGTATCATCTAAGGGAGTTTCTGCCGATCCCCAAAAGGTTCAAGCGATTGTGGATTGGCCTAAGCCTAAAAATATCCATGAAATTCGAAGCTTTCATGGGCCGCTTCCTTTTATCGCCGATTCATCAAGGGGTTTAGTATCATTATGTCCCCCATCACTAACTGCATGAAACAAGGGGAGTTTGTTTGGACTAAAGCTGCTACTAAGGCTTTCAATGAGGTAAAGCAAAAGATGACTGAGGCACCTGTCATGCGTCTCTTTGATTTTACCAAGCCTTTTGAAGTGGAATGTGATGCCTCAGGTATAGGTATAGGGGGAGTACTTAGTCAAGAGCGCCACCCAATTGCTTATTTTAGTGAGAAATTGAATGATGCCAAGCAAAAGTACTCCACATATGACAAAGAGTTTTATGCCATTATTCGAGCTCTTTGACATTGGCGCCATTACCTGTTATCTCGAGAATTCATTATCTACTCTGATCATGAGGCTTTGCACTATCTCCATTCCCAAAAGAAGCTGAATTTTAGGCACGGTAGTTGGGTTGAATTTCTGCAATGCTACTACTTTGTGGTGAAACATAGGGCGAGAGTAGAGAATAAGGCTGCCGATGCACTAATTCGAAGGGTGTCTTTGTTATCAGTCACGAGTGTTAAGGTTACTGAGTTTGAACGACTCAAAGATGACTATGAGTCATGTCCAGATTTTGGGGAACTCTACACTAACTTAAGTAATGCCTCACAGCCTGTCCTGGATGATTATATCTTTCGAGATGGTTACTTGTTCAAGGCCAACAAGTTATGTATCCCTCGGTCTTCAGTGAGAGATTTCCTAGTTAGGGAGGTACATGCAGGAGTCCTTGCAGGTCATTTCGGTCGGGATAAAACAATTGAGGAAGTGGAACGTCAATTCTATTGGCCTGGTCTTAAGAGGGGCGTTGCCAAGATAGTTGGTCAATGTCGTACATGTCAACTAGCCAAGCATTGTAAGAAAAACACTGGCCTGTACACGCCTCTACCTGTGCCAGATCGCTCGTGGCAAGATGTGAGTATGGACTTTGCACTAGGTTTGCCCCGCACTTTTAGGAAGCATGACTCTATCCTAGTGATCGTTGACCGCTTCTCTAAGATGACTCATTTCCTACCATGTTCTAAGACCTCTGATGCTTCTAAGATTGCAAAGCTCTACTTTGATGAGATTGTCAAGCTTTATTGTCTCCCCAAAACCATAGTGTCTGATAGGGATGTTCGCTTCATGAGTTATTTTTGGAAGACCTTGTGGCATTTAGTGGGCACCAAATTGAAATTTTCCACAACATTTCATCCTCAAACTGATAGTGAAACTGAGGTAGTTAATTGTAGTCTAGGTAACCTCCTTCGGTGTCTAGTGGGTGAAGCCAATTGGAACTGGGATTCAATTCTTCCTATAGCTCAACTTGCATACAATAGCTCTGTCAATAGGTCTATAGGTGATAGTCCTTTTGAGGTTGTGCATGGATATACACCTAGGAAGCCCTTAGATCTTTTGCCCATGTCCCCACATGTTAGGATTTCTGAATCTACTGAGGCATTTGCACGACATATTCATGATTTGCATAATGAGATTCGCAAAAAAATTTAGGCAAGTAATTCTTAATATAAAATTCATGCTGACACTCATCGGCGTCATGCAGAGTTTCAGGTAGGGGATTATGTCATGATTCGGATTCGACCTGAACGGTTTCCCTTTGGCACCGTTAAGAAATTGCAGGCTCGTAGTGCCGGTCCATTCAAGGTATTGAAACGAATGGGCCCAAATGCATATGTCATTGACCTTCCTCATGATTATGGTATTAGCTCCTCCTTTAATATTGAGGATCTAGTTGCTTATAAAGGTCCCACAGCTATTCCTGATACCCCTTTTGATAAGCCTTTGCTTGATCCTATTGATGCCCCTATCCCTACCCCTTTACCTTTAAATCTGCCTTATGCACATAAAGAATCTATTGATGCTATTTTAGATAAGCAGATTTTTTCTACCAAGGATGGAGGAGTTCACCGTTTCCTAGTTCGGTGGCGAGGGCGACCTGATTCTGATTGCACATGGATTACTCGAGATGAGCTACAGCGACTGGATCCTGACCTGCTGGAGTACTATCAGAGCTCTTCAGATTTCCACTCGGCGGGGTCGAGTTCTTCTCACCTAGGGGGAGTTGGTGCGGACACGAGGTATAAGCCTCCAATTATACACATGTATGGGAGGAGGAGCAAAAAGAAGACGGCCCAACCTGTGGCCTTATGGATGGAGCCTATTAGTTATTGGGCTTGAGATTAGACAAGCCCAAGCATTTAATAATTAGGGTTTCTTTATGCACTTTATTGTTAGTTATTTAAGCACTTTTTATTATTATTGTAAGACAGTTTTGAGAATATAAAATTATTGAGTTTTCTTTTACGCTTGGTGCTGACTCCAAGCAGCCCTTAGGTGCTGACTCCTAGGGTTTTATCTCTTGTTCTATTGTTTTTGGTGGTTGTCCTACGTCATGTCTTGATCTAGAATAGTGCAAAGAATTAAGTCGTTTTCCAGACAAGATTGAAATGGAGTCTCTTGAAACTCTAAAACTTAGTCATTGCTCAAAAGTCAAGAAACTTCCAGAATTTGTGGGAAACATGAAGCGCTTACAGAAACTTCTTTTGGAATACACTGCTATTACAGAATTACCTTCATCTATTGAATGTTTGACTAGCCTTAAGATGTTGATCTTGCAAGATTGCAAAAATCTAGCGTGCCTTCCTAACACCATTTCTAGTTTGACATTGCTTGAAGATCTTAATCTTTTTGGATGCTCAAAATTTGACAAATTGCCAGAGGACTTGGGGAATATTGTAAGTCTAAAGAAGCTTATTTTGAGTGAAACAGCTATAAAAGAATTGCCTTCATCAGTTGAATTTCTGATTAGCCTTTATTCATTAAAGCTAATAGATTGCAAAATATTTGTATTTCTTTCGAGCACCATTTGTAGTCTGAAGTCACTATGGGAAATTTATCTTTGTGGATGCTCAATATTTGTCAACTTGCCAAAGAATCTTGGGAATCTCAAAGGTCTGGTGGTACTTTCTTTAAAAGGAACAGCAATAGAGGTGTTGCCATCTTCCGTTGGATGTTTGACTGCCCTTATGTCATGGAATCCTAAGAGATTGCAAAAATCTTGTGGGTTTTCTTAGCACTAATTGTAGTTTGAAAAAGGTATACTTTCTTAATCTCTCTGGATGCTCAAAAATCAAAAACTTGCCAAAGAACTTGGGGAACATTGTAAGTCTGTCAGAACTTCGTTTGCGTGGTACAGCTATAAGAGAACTGCCTTCCTCTACCATTCTCCTTAAAAGGCTTGACGGAGCGTGTTTTAGTGGATGTCAATGGCCATCATCTTCATCTGCTCCTATGCCAACAAGTCAAGATCTTGTGGGCGTGTTATTGCATTCCTTATCATGTTTGCTTATAAATGATTTGGATTTTAGTGACTGCAATCTTTCAGCAATTCCCAATGATATTGGTTGCTTATCCTTTTTAAATGCTTTACGGCTAAGTGGAAATGATTTCATTTCCCTTCCTGAAAGCATCTCTCAACTCTTTAGACTTAGATTGCTTGACCTGGATGGTTGCAAGAGGCTTCGATCTTTCCCAAATCTTCCGTCAAAAGTTGAATATGTAAGTTTAAACAATTGTATCTCACTAGAAACATTGCCAGAACCACAAAATGATTGCTTCAGGCCAAATTGTTTCTATTTCAATTGTCTCAACTGCTTCAACTTGGTTGACAATTTTCAAAGTGGCTGTAACACGCCTCAGGTATCTCTCTCTCTCTGTGTTTTCTAAACATCTTGTACTTGTGAAATTACCTAATATCCTTCAAGTATCTGTCTGTCTCTGTCCGCCTATGTGTGTTGGGCTTTTTTCCCCTTAACAGCATGCTTTGTATATTTCAGGGACAAAGTGGTAAACTACTTGGGAGATTACCTTGTATTATTCCTGGAAGTGAAATTCCGACATGGTTTAAAGAAGTGAACATATGCGAAGAACCTGGCTCAGTTGTTACTTCTCGGAGTTGTCGAAGATGTCTATCCCACCCCCCTAACATGAATCGAATTTTCAAAACAAAAAAGGAGAACATACAGGTGCCTTTTGATACATGTGATGAGTGGATAGGAATTGTTTTGTGCGTTGTTTTTGTACCCAGCAAGCGTCATCAATACCCATTTCAAATTGAAGTTGATTCGATCGAAGTTGATTCCATTGAAAGCAGTGGACTGAGAAGGGAATTTTCATCTGGCCCTAGTATTGGGGAAACATATGGTAAACTTGAATCGCATCACCTTTGGTTTGTCTATTTATCCAATGTCCACTCCAATATGAGAAACCCTTGCAGCTCAATTGATGAGAAGGGATTCCGTGAAGTTGAGATTAAAATAGCTACCCGGAGCTTGGAGGTGGAGAAAATTGGGGTCCATTTAGTATACAAGCAAGACATCGAAGATCCCAATCAAACTATGGCACAGGACAGCAGCAACAGCTGGGGAGAACAAGACTGGGTAAATGAAAGCCCATGTTACATTAATTGGTCATTATGAAATCTAGGATGTAGATTTTACCATCTCAAACAGAATTTTGTTCTCTTCTTTCACCTGTAAGTTGTCATCTTTCTTCCAACCATTATAAATCTAGTTGTTTTGTTTTCATGGACATATACTAGCATCTCTTTTTCTGTTTTCTTCTTAGCCTTACCTTTTAATCAAAAATTAAAATCATACTGGTATCACTTTCTTTTTTAGTTTTTTAATCAGGTTGGAATGATACAAAGTTTTCATTGTACTCTTGTTGGTGTACTTTTATTTATTGGAAAAAGAGGACCAAATGACCCACCTAATGTCTCTCTAAAGTGGTCATGATCTCAACTCTCAAGTACTCAAAATGCTAAAGAATTTAAATCAACAGTCAATTTGCTCTTATTGTTGATTAAATCACATTTCTTATTTGTGTGCTCTGTTTTATTTTAATTTTATGGCTAAGCATATGAAATGCTCTGTTACACTGCTATTAATATACAAATGCATATATAATTGCTGTTTTTCTTTTTCACTGATAGTCCGATGTTTATAATAATGTTTTCTTTTTTCCTTACCGGCATTTGGGTCTATGATTCATATTGAAGGAATTTCCAAAAGACACGTTGCTTGGTTCATATACTGATTTTGCTGCATGATTTGCACACCTACATGCAATTGAAGTTAGATTAAGAACAGTAATGAAAAAATGAATTGAAGTTGCAAAACATTTTTCTATTTGGTAATCAAAAAATGAGAAGTGAATAAATGGATAACTATTCAGTATTTCATGACAAGTCTTAATAAAGATTATAGTAGAATATACTATTCACATGAGAGGAGGTAATATTATCCCAAAATATTAACTTATAATTTCTTATACAGCAATTGGACCTCTATGCGTTTGTTGTTTAACAACATTGTGTCAATTTATCAGGACTTGTTCAATGGAGGAACTGATACAAACTACTACTACAGGTGAATGGGAAATGACCGAGCTTCTTTGCAATCTTGACATAATGGCCAAAAAGCTAGAACTTGCTGCAACAGTTGGAACAGGACAAAGCAAACAAGAGAAAGATATCCTATTACTTCCCTATCTACAAGTTGTGCTTAAAGAAACAATGCAACTTCATCCAACAGCACCTCTTCTGGTGCCTCGTGCTGAGATGGATGTGGAAATTTGTGGATCACCATTCCTTAGCACACCCAAGTGATTGTAAATGGATGGGCGATAGCCCAAAATCTCATGTAGCCAACACAATTTATACCAGAAAGGTTTAGCTCTTGCTGTAAGAATGCTAAACTTGTTGCTAGCTTCTCTCTTTCACCACTTTGATTGGAAGCTTTTTCCTGATCGAATGGCACCTGAAGGTATCAACACGAAAGACAAATTTGGACTTACATTGCAGAAGGCTACTCCATTTGTTGCCATTCCTGTGGTTGTTGCTAAAGTGGAATAGGTTATGGACCTTTTTCTGTGTTATACTAATGTTGTTAGTTATGCTACAAGTTGTTATTCGATAGTGTGCTATTGCTGAATTGAGTGTAAATTTTTGGGTAGATTTAATGTTAGCTGGTGCTTGTCATTTCCATTTTTAATACCCCACTCATGCTTTTCATTGGGTTTACTCCAATTTTCAAGCTTTGCACTTTAAATTTTGGGTTGTCATTGGTCTTCTCTAGTGTCTCATGTGCATCAAGATATTAGTCTTCATTCCCCACTAATTTATTTTACTTTTTGTAATGCCTGACCTACCATCAGTCTTCATGCCACAGTTGCCAAAATAGTCTTAAGCAAGTGGCCATCCTTTGGAGTGTGCCTCATTGATTCATTCATGTTTTGGCATTTTAGGCTCCTATTTTGTTGGTAAATCTTTTGCATGTAAGTTTTTAGAGAATGTCTCCCTTTGTATTTGGTGACCAAGAAAGGGAGAGGTTTTAGGGGATTAGAATTAGCTAGAGAAATTTTATTTAGATAACACAGGATATTTATATAACCTTGGATATATTGTGCTTCATTGTTATATGTATGTTTTTGCTTCTGGGGGGATATGTCCGCTGTTATTTATGAAATTACTAGTTACCGATTTTTAGTACGGTTTCAAATTAAAATCTGTCTGATGTTGATTATTCTGTGACTATGACTTGTTGCTTATACCTGTTTTTTCCCATGCCATTAAGGTGTTTGCTTGTGGTTCAGGAAAAAACAAGTTACTTATATTGTGATAGATCTCTAATAACAGGTGGTAAGTCTTAGTTTTTTATGGGGTTTCTCAAGATTGGCTGTATTGCTTGGGTTTATAATGAGATTTAAAAAAAAAAAAAAATTGTAATTGGGATTTACTCACGGATTTGCCCAAGGGGGAGATAATTAGGATTTTGATTGGCAAATCTCTTGTGATCCCAAAGATGGTGTTTGAGAGATTGAAACCAACGAGTTCTCTTTCCAGTGAGGGTCGTTGCAAATATTCAAAGACGTTCCTTGAAGTGTCATAGGTTCTGGTTTAAGTGAACGAGAAGTTGGTTCTGGTCTAAGCGAACAAGAAGTTCATGGAGCAAATCATTGTTCAAAGATTTTAAGGGGTTCTAGAGGATCTTGGCTACAAATATTTTATAAGGTCTGACTAATTGTAACTGCTCCTTGATAGTTAATTTTATAATAAATCCTTGTTTGTGTCCCTGGACTGGTTTTTCCATTGAAGAGGTTATTCTTTGATTCTCCCACCCACCCCCCCCTCTTTTACCAAACCTGTGTGCAGATTATTTATTGCTTTGATCTATTTGGGTTTTGAAAAGTTATGGTGCAATTAAATATCTGGGTGGATTTTTTTACAGCTGGTGTGATAGATCTACAAATTCCATAATTCTGCAGTATTAAACATGAATTTTAGTCTGCATAATTTCCATCCTGGCCCATGGTCTACAGTCAACCTGTCTTTTTTTTTCAAATGTAGAAACTCTTGACTAGGGAAAGAACCCCTTTGATATATAATTTTATATGACAATGTGTTTTCTGGGATGTAAGAGTACTCTTCAGACTCTCTAGAGTGAAGTCTATCCTAGAAAATTACCGCACAAGCAGGTCAGAACAAGTTATGGGACTTCTTAACAAGACAAACTTGTTGTCTGTCCTTTGTTGCTTCTGTTTAAACTTAGGCTTTGCCACGGACACCATTAGATCTTCTCAATCCATTAAAGGCCATGAATACATAATATCCAATGGAGAGTACTTTCAGACTGGGATTCTTCAGCCCTGTAAATTCCACCAATGGGTAACTTGGAATATGGTATAATAACATTTCTGTATTCACTTTCTTATGGGTAGCTAACAGACAGAAACCTCACATGGGTTCTTACTATATCCGACGATGGCAGTCTTGTGGTACCACCTGTTCACGTTTGGAAAGAAGAGGGAAGAGAGAGAAGGTTTGCGAATAAGAATTGGAGATAAGACAGGAAAGGAAAGGATTTTGGAGAGTGGAAGAGTACTCCACTGTGTGTGTGTTTGGAGGTGCGTGGAGGAACTTAATAGATTTTTGGTATGGTACCTGATTTTTCAAAAATCAAGTACTGTGTAAATTTTTTATTTTTATTTTCTTAACAAATTTGTTATTATTAGATGGAATTGAGAGATCAAATTGGACCAAATAGACCTAATTAGACCGAAATGGACTGATGTGAACGAATTTTTTTTTTTTTAATTTTAATTTTAAATTATTAGTTTAATGAGCCATCTCTCCTTGTGGATTTTCTTTTTTAGGTACACTATTTTTTGAGGATTATTATTATTATTATTACGTACATGACAATTATTGAGTGGTATTATTGAAGGAAACTAATGCATGTATTATAATGACACTATATTATTTTTGGTAGTTTTTTTTTTCTAAAAAAAAAAAATTATTAGTTCAACATCAATTAATGCATTTTCAACAAAATTATTGACTAGATGTTGGAATGTGAATGGTTAGGAAAATTAATAAGATACAAATGATAATTATTTTGGTGAGTTATAAGTGTGCTTTAAACCTCTTCACTATCTTTCTTATTGAAAATGAAACATTACCACCGCGCATACTTGGTGTGGTGGTTACTTTACAAGTATAAATGCTTATGAGGTGTGGGGAGGTAAGGGCCGGGGTTCAAGTCTTCAGGAGAGAACTTCACACCCATATATACCTAGATTAGGTTAGAGTAGAAATTCTATCTTGTAAAAAAAAAAAAAAATAAATAAAAAAAAAAAAAAAAAAAATTAGCCCTACACCAGTACCCTTCCGCCTCATTTATCAACTAGTGCTCATCACGTTTCTAAACCAAAACTGAAATCTCCATAAAAATGAAGCCTCGCATATCAAACATTTAAAAAACCATCACTTCAACTCCTCCAACCTCACCATCAAATAGTTATCCTTTCCCACTAGAAACTTTCTAATTTCAAAAATCACAAAACCAATACTCCAATTAACTTCCCATTTATGTAGTCTCAAAGAGAAAGGGTGGAAAAATGGTTGTTTAGCTATTGACAACCACCTAAGGTAGGAATTTCTATGCAACTAAAATCTTCATAATCATTTTCATGGAACATAGATTGAATTTATCACACGAGTCAAAATTCATAATACAGTTTTTTCATTCATCTAGCATCTTCTTGTACACATGAGACACAAAACAAGGAATGGTAACTATTAATACCCAAAAGCTTTCCCTATTTTCCGTAGGAAGCATAATTTAATTTATTGGATTAATTATTTGTAGCAATTAGATTTTCCATATTTTTATACATTAGGGGCAAATTTTAATTGTTTTAAAATGTAAAATTTTTTTGTTGTCACATGACAGCATCATTTTATGCCTCGTGTTTTAATCATGGGTCCATACATCCACTTTGAACACCCTTGATCCCAACACACTTAAGGCTCAACCCATTGCTCCCATCGCGACTTGAGAATACAAGCCCAACCCATGATTTTTTAAGTTCAAGTATAGTGTAAGTCCAGTAATATATATACCATTTATCTCATATTTTAGCAATTTACTATCACCGAATGGGCCTTAGACCAATCCAAACATTGGACCCTAGTCCCTATATATTTTGGCACCCGAAAAATGCAAAATACCAAATTGATACGAAAAATGATGTTACTAAGCAATTTAGCCTTTTGTACTTTAATCTAGCATGGTTTTGAAATTCGGATCGTCTAATAGATTAGAAAAAGGGAGAGGTTCAAGAGTTTTGAGGTTAAACTAAAGTTCAACAGAAGTTAAATCGTGATGTGTCATTTAATTTTTTAATATATTTGATACTTAAATTAGTTTATATTTATTAATTTTTTATTCCGATTAACAAGATGTGTGTGGCCCAATGGTTTGTATGCAGGAGATGTTATTTCACTTGCTGAGAGCAGGTTCTCAAACTTACTTCTTCAATGAGGGTTCCAGTTTTTCAATCAGCTTAATTAGTAAAGTTTGTTGTTTATGAAAAAGAGATTTGGAGTTTGATTCTTTCCTAAACCAAAAAAACCAATTAGTATCTTGCTTTAATGATAAAACAAAATTATTAAGAACATACTCTATGAGTTAAAATTATTTATAAAAAAAAAAAAAAACAACCTACTTCACATAGCCTCTAAAATGATCAAATTGCAAATAACCGAAATATTTTAAACTTATTTGGCACACACTACGCCAATGTATTTCTTTTTCTCTATTTCATATCTTATTGCAGGTCGCCTTCGTCCATCTGTATTGACGAGGAGGTCACCAAACAATTTTTTGCATCATCAATTCTATTTGATTTTTCTTTTCGCAAATCTTTATTGTGATTCAATAGATTCAAACTCCTAATCTTTACCAACTGATGGAAGTATAATGCTTTCCTTAGTTTCAGAGGAGAGGACACTTGTTACAAATTTACGGATCATCTGTATACAACTTTGAGGCAAAAATGGTCAAATACAATATTTGGTCGAAATAGTTTGTGTTCTACCACTACTAAATTTTTCTTCTTTAGAGTTTAGATCATCCCAACTTAACTCAAAAATAAATAAAAGTCATTCCCTCACTTTTCTTCCCCATTTTCCATTCCCTAAATTCACTTTAATCTCACCCCCGTGTAAAAGTCCTGGAAGTGAAATTCCAACATGGTCTAAAGAAGTGAACATATGCGAAGAGCCTTATAGCTCATGTGTTAATTCTTGCATTTCCCAAAGATATCCATCTCGCTCCCCAAATTTGAATCAAATTTAAAAAAAAAAAAAAAAAGTGAACATACAGGTGCCTTTTAATAGAGTGTGATGAGTGGAGGGGAATTGTTTTGTGCCTTGTTTTTGTACCCAGCGAGCGTCATCAACACCCATCTCGAATTAATTTTCAATCGATTAAAGTCGATGGATTTCAAACAAATTGTTGTCCATTTGACCTTGATATAGGGGAAAGGTTTTTTTTTTTTTTTTTTTTTTTTTTTTTTTTTTTTTTTAAATCAAATCCCTCAAACAATTTCATTAGTTAACCAAGGTCATTAGTTAACCAAGGTTTGAAATTATTTTGACATCTAATAAATTAAGTCTGTTACACTGTTACACTGGATTTTGAAATTATTTTGACATCTAATAAATTAAATTGCACTTGGTACTCGAGTGTGAGACACTCGAGTATTGCACATGACCGCAGCAACTATAGTGGACGAAGATTCTCTTTTGATGACATTGTATATTACGTTGCTTGGTGATTATGAAATCTAGGATCTAGGATCTAGGATTTTAGCATCTCAAACAGAACTTTGTTCTCTTCTTTTACCTGCAAGTTATCATCCTTCTTCTCCTACCATTATAAATCTAATTGTTTTCTTTCTTTTCTTTTTTGTGTTCCTGGACATAATTTCTTTTTCTGTTTTCTTCTTAGCATTACCTTTTTTCAATAATTAAAATCATACTGTATCACTTTCTTTTTTAGCTTTTTAATCAGGTAGGAATGATACAAAGTTTTTCATTGTTCTCTTGTTGGTGCACTTGTATTTAATGGAAGAAGGGGACCAGACGACCCACCTGGGCTCTCACTATATTGGTCATGATCTCAGCTCTCAAGGGCTCAAAATGTTAAATCATTTAAATTAACTGTCAAATTGCTCTTATTGTTGATTGAATAACTTTTCTTTTTTGTGTGCTGCACGTGTAATACTCTTTTTATTTTATTTTATTTATTTGGCTAAGCATATGAAATGCTCTGTTAAACTTCTATTAATATACAAATGCATATGTAATTGCTGTTTTTATCTTTTCCTTACCGGCATTTGGGTCTATGATTAACATTGAAGAAACTTCCAAAACACACCTCGCTCTGTTTAAATGTTGATTTTGCTCCATGATTTGCACACCTATGTGCAATTGAAGTTCGTAAAAGAAAAGTAATAAAAAAGTGAATTGAAGTTTGCAAAACCTTTTTCTATTTGGTAATCAAAGAATGAGAAGTGAATAAATGGATAATTATTCAATATTTCGTGACAAGTCTTAATAAAGCTTATAGTAGAATACACTACTCACATGAGAGGAGGTAAAACTATCCCAAAATGCTACCTTATAATTTGTCCAAGCAACAAACCTTATAGTTTCTTATACAGCTGTTGGACCTCTATGCATTTGTTGTTCAACAACATTGTGACAATTTATCAAGACTTGTTCAATGGAGGAACTGATACAACTACCACAGCCAGGGGCGTAGCCAGGAATAATTACTTGGGGGGGCCGGGTTGTAGTAGAGATATACTAAATATAATTCATAAGTCTATTGAATACAAAATCATCAACTTTTATATATCATCATATTCTTGTACGTTAATGAATATGAAAAACTGTCTAGTTCAATGTAAACATACAAAAAAGAACATTCACATCAAATCATGTTTGGCAACGATTTTTCATGGAATAAAATTCATCCATTAGCATCTCTACAGTGAAATTCCCTACAATTTCCTTCTCTATATAAACTATCATATTATTGGTGACTAATATCTTTTTTCTTAAAGAATGCATCAATTGTTTGTCGTTTGCTCATTATTTGGCACCTAATTTCAATCAAAAAAAAAAAAATCAATTTAAAAAAATGATAAACTAACTTGGGAGAGAGATATAATAAATTATTATACGAAATTCATTCTTACATGAATTATAATATAAATACACATTTAATTAATTAATGACCTTTTAGGATAAAAAAATTAAATAAACAAATCAATCAAAAGTATAAACAAACAACATAAACCAAATAAATTAACAACACCCTTCTACCTTGCATAATGTAATGGCTGAAAACAAAATACACAGACTCACGGTCCTCATCCCAATTTCCTTCTATAGATTTTTATTTATAATTTACTTACTTTACCACCCAACTACACAATGCAAGCCCCGCCCTGCCCCCACTCAAGAGACAAACAACACAAAAGCCAAAACGCTAAGTCATAGAGTCAGTGGGTCAAGAATATAGAATAAAATAACAATAAACACAAAAAAAAAAAAACAAAGTTAAATATGCATAAATAGTTGTGCTGACAAAGGGATATCACACATTCACTTACAAATATTTAATATTTCTATTTTGCTATTCAGACTTCAGTATTTAGTTCAGTTGTTGAGAAAAAGAGAGAGAAGTGAGATGAGAATGACTAAATGAGATACTTTGAGGAATTGAGGTGAGGGCTTGAGGTTGAGGTGATGCACAAGTCAACAGGCTAGTGGAGGCTGCAGCGTCACGGCGAGCGGGTGAGGAGATTGTTTCCAAGGCAGAGGCTTGACACTATTAGAGGTGTGAATTGAAAACTAAGAAGGAAAAAAACTAAGGTGTAATCGTGACAGTCAGATTGTTCTCTTTTTTTGTCAAACGGTGAGAATGAAAGATGCCTTTATTTTGTTTGATTAGGTATTTTATATATGGGGTTGGGCTGGGCCGAAAGTGTGCTTAGTTTAGAGGAAATTTTTTTTTTGTTTTATTAAGGATTTGGGGCTGGCTAGTGGGGCTGGATGTAGGCTAAGGTTTTTATTTTATTTGAAGTTGTATTGGACTAGAACTCAAGAAGAATTGTTAAAATTATTTTTGGGGGGAGGGGGGGGGCCAGATATTAATTTTTGGAGGGCCCAAATCAATTTTATATATAATCTAAAAGAAATTTGAAAAATTTTGGGGGGGCCATGGCCCCCCCAAGGAGCCAAGTGGCTCCGCCCCTGACCACAGCTGAGACAAATTCGGACTGACATTGCAGAAGGCTATTCCATTTGTTGCCATTCCTGTGGTTGTTGCTAAAGTGGAGTAGTTTAAGGACCTTTCCCTATGTTATACCAATGTTGTTACCTGTTAGTAATGCTGCAAGTTGTTGTTTGTTAATGTGCTATTGCTGAATTGAGTGTAAATTTTTGGATAGATTTAATGTGACCTTATGCTCATCGTTTCCAATTTTAAACATGCACTGTCCTTGTGTTTGCTAAAATGCCCCACTCATTATTTTCTTCAGGTATACTCCAATTTTCAAGCATTGCGCCCACAAAGTTTGGGTCGTCAATGGTCTTCTCTAGTGTTCCAAGTGCACCAAGACATGGGTCTTCATGCCACAGTACTCAAAATGACATAATTTTGAATAATGACGTATTTTTGAACATAAAAATTTCGTTGTTTTGAGTTTAGATGGCACTTCATCAGCAGAAATAAAAGTAAGTGTTAAATTCCAAAATCCAAACGTGATGTAACATTACAAGTGTGGGTCCAAATTTTGATACTTTAGAGACTAAAATCAAAATTACCATGAACTTTAAGGGTATAAATAAATTGTAATTTAGTCTTCTTCCTAAAATAAAAGTCCACACATTTATTTTACTTTTCTTCATGCTTGACCTACCATGAGCCTCCATGCCATCGTTGCTAAAATAGTCTTAAGCAAGTGGCCATCCTTTGGAGTGTGCCTCATTGATACATTCGTGTTTCGGCTTCTTAGAGAAAGTCTCCCTTTGCATTTCATGATAAAAAAAAGGGAGAGGTTTTAGGTGATTAGAATTAGCTAGAGAACTCTCATTTAGATAATGCAGGATATGTATATGACCTTGGATATATATTGTGCTTCATTGTTATATGTATGCTTTTGCTTATGGGAAAGATATGTCCATTGTTATTTGTGAAATTACCAGTTACTGACTTTTAGTATGGTTTAAAATTAAGATCATTGTCTGATGTTGATATTTCGTGACTATAAGTCGTTGCTTATGCCTCTCTTTTTTTTTTTTTTTTTTTTTTTTTTTTTTTTTTTTTTCCTTGCCTTTAGTGTGTTGCTCATGGTTAAGGAAAGAACAGGTTACTTTCTTTGTGATAGTCTCTAGTAACAGGTGGTAAGTCTTGGTTTGTTTTGTGGTTTCTCAGGATTGGCTGTATTACTTGGGTTTATAATGGGATTTAAAAAAAAAAATGATTGTAATGGGGATTTAGTCACAGAATTGCCAATGAAAGAGACTATTAGGATTTTGATTGGCAAATCTCTTGTGATCCCCAAGAGAGTGTTTGAGAGATTGAAACCACAGAGTTCTCTTGCCAGCTAGGTTCATTGTTGCAAATATTCAAGGTGGTTCCTTAGTGTCAAAGGTTCTGGTTTAAGCAAATGAGAAGTTAATGGAGAAAATCGTTGTGGAAATATTTAAAAGGTTCTAGAGGGTCTAGGCTACAAAGATTTTGTAAGTTCTGACTAATTGTAATTGTTCATTGATAGTAAATTTTCTGAGTCATTGTTTGTGTCCCTCGACTGGTTTTTCCATTGAAGAGATTATTCTTGATTTTCCACTTCCTTACCAAATCTGTGTTAGATTATTTATTGCTTTGAATGATTTGGTTTTTGACAAACTGTGGTGGAATTATATATATATATATATATATATATATATATTAATATTATTATTATTATTATTATTATTATTATGGATTGTTTTACAACTGGTGTGATAGAACTTCAAATTCGATAATTCTGCCGTATAAATCACATTGGGTCTGAACATAAATTTCTAGTCTTCTTAATTTCCATCCCAGCCCTGGTCTACATTCATGATTCAACCTGTCTTTTTTTGTCAAATGACTCATTGTGATTTAAATGACAATGTGTTTTCTGGGATGTAAGAGTACTCTTCAAAGCCTAGAGTGAAGTCTATCCTAGAAATCTACCAACCAAAATCGTAACTTGTTAGATGAACATGGTTACCTGTTCTGCATGGTCAGAACAAGTTATGGGACCTGTCAGGAATACAAACTTGTTTGTCCTTTGTTGCTTCTGTTTAAACTTAGGCTTCGCCATAGACACCATACGATCTTCTCAATGCATCAAAGATCTTGAATACATAATATCCAACGGAGAGGGCTTTCAGACTGGAATTGTTCAGCCCTGTAAGTTCTGCCAATGGGTGACTTGGAATATGGTAAAATAACATTTCTATATTCACTGTCATATGGGTAGCTAACAAACAGAAACCTCTTTAGTGTTCTTACTATATCGGACGATGGCAATCTTGTGGTACAACCTATTAGCGTTTGGAGAGAAGAGGGAAGAGAGAGAAGGTTTGGGAATTGGAATTGGGGAGAGAAAGGAAAGGAAAGGGTTTTGGAGAGTGGTAGAGACGAAGAGTACTCAACTGTGTGTGCGCGCGTTTGGAGGTGCGTGGAGGAATTTTTCCTTATCTTTTTTTTTTTTTTTTTTTTTGGGTATGGTACTTGATTTACAGAAGTCAACTACTGTATAAATGTTTTATTTTTATTTTTTAAACAAATTTGATATAATTAGATGGAATTGAGAGATTGAATTGGACTAATTAGACTGAAATGGACCGATGCGGACTAAATAGTTTTTTTAAAAAATAATTATTTATTTATAATTATTTGTTTAATGACCCATCTCTCTTTTTGGATTTTTTTTTTTGTAATTTTTAGGTACACTATTTTCTGAGGAATATTATTATTATTATTATTATTATTATTATTATGCAATGATAATTACCGAGTGGCATTATTGAAGGAAATTAATGCATGAATTATAATGACACTAAATTATTCTTTGTAGTTTTGTTTTTTAAAATTATTAGTTCAATCTTCTTTTGGATTTTTTAAAGAAAAATTATTAGTCAATTAATGCATTTTCAACGAAATTATTAAATAAGTGTTGGAATGGGAATGGTTAGGAAAATTAATAAGATGCAAAGGGTAATAATTTTGGTGAGTTATAAGTGTGCTTTAAACTTCTTCTTTGTCTTCCTTATTGAAAATGAAACATTAACCTTACACCGGTACCCCTCCTCCTCATTTATCAACCAGTGTGCACCACAATTCTAAATCAAAACAGAAATCTCTATGACAATGAAACCTCGCCTTTCAAACATTTATTGGTAACATTTTTTAAACAACAGTTTTCATTGTTTAAACACCACAACACGTATTTCTACAATATTTTTTCACCTATACGTATTTTTATAGTACTTTTTTCACTCACACATATTTCTACAACACTTAAATAATGTTACTAGAAATCTCTTACCAAACAGGTCCTAAAAGACCAACACTACTCCTCCAACCTCACCATCAAAAGTTGTTCTTTCACACTAGAAACTTTCTAATTTCAAAAACCACAAAACCAATACTCCAACTAACCTCCCTAAACGTGGTCTCAAAGAGAAAGGGTGAAAAAATCGTTGTTTAGCTGTAGACAGCCACCTAAGGTATGAATTCCTATACAACTAAAATTTTAAGAATGATTTTTATGGAACATAGATTGATTTTGCCACCCGAGTCAAAATTCATCATATTTTTTTCCCCTTCATCTAGCATCTTGAATACACGAGACACAAAACAAAGAAAGGAAACTATCGATACCCAAAAGTTTTCCTTATTTTCCATAGAAAGCATATAGTTTAATTTATTGGATTAATTATTCGTAGCAATTAGATTTTCCATATTTTAGTTTTTTGCTGTCACGTGACAGCATCATTTTATGCCTCCTGTTTTAATCAGGGGTCCATACACCTACTTCGAACACCCTTGAACCCAGCACGTTCGAGGCTTAACCTACCGCTCCCATCGAGACTTGAGAATACAAGCCCAGCCCATGATTCTTCAAGTTCAAGTACAGTGAAAGTCCAGTAATATATATACCATTTATCTCATATTTTAGCAATTTACTATCAAGGTATGGGCCTTTGACCAATCCAAATATTGGACCCTAGTCCCTATGAACAATCAAAATACCAAACTGATACGAAAATGATGTTACTAAGCAATTTAGTCCTCTTTACTTTAGTGTGCTTATTTATTATTATTATTATTTAATCAATAAATTGTCTTATGAATTGTTAAAACTCAGGGACAACTAAAATGCTTTAGCTTTGTTTAAAGGATGTTATGTGATGCTTAATATCTTGACCATTAGTAAATGAACACTCAAACTAATTAGTAAAGTATCTTTACCATTAGTAAACTAATGATTATTTCAATGAGGGTTTAAATTAGTTCAACTGGTAAAATCTCGTCATTGAAAAAGAGATTTGGAGTTTGATTCTTTTATAAACAAAAAAACTAATTAGTATATTGGTTTAATGATAAAACAAAATTATCAGGAGCGAACACCATATGTTGAAATTATTTCTAGAAAAATGAAAATAAAGAGGGGAACCTACTTCATTGATTCTTCAAAACTTTATAACCCTTTTTGGGATAGAATGAGACGTTAGGCTAGTAATAAGATAAATTATGCGTTAGGTATCAAATCACACTTGGAAAATCCTCTTATTATTGGTGGTGACTCTATTCATCCCTCCAAACTCAAGACTCACTAGGGGTCAACCTAGGATCTGATATCGATATTGGCAGGATTTCAAGCTGGGGGGGGGGGGGGGGGCGGCCAAGATAAGCGAAAAAAAAATTTGCAAATACGCATCCATATAGTATTAATAAACTATCAACCAAGACAAATACCCAAAGATCATTATTTCTAAATATATTAAGATACAATCATGTACCAACAAAAACAAAAGACACAAAACACTATTATTTCTTAATACAATTATTTATGAAAATGGAACTCGACGCTCTTTCAAATCTTCAAAATCATCTACGATTGAATCCAAACTAAATGTTGAAGCTATATCCTTTTCAATGTATAACATCGAAGAGTCCGTCAAAAAATCATTTTCCATTTTGTTTCGAAGGTTAGTTTTGACAACTTTCATAGTTGAAAATGCTCGCTCTGTAGTAGCAGTAGAAACTGGAAGAGTAAGCACAAATTTCACCATTCTATAAATAAGTTTGTAGTGTTCTGAATTTTCAATTCTCACTAACCATTGACACAACTCAGATAAAATTTTCAATTTTTTGAACTCTGGATCCTAGACTACATTATGCTTAAAATGATAAAGCTCATTCTCCAACATTTGCTTGTCATAATCTGTGAAATCTTGTGGATAGAAATTCTTTACCAAAAAACAAAGATCACTACTTCTCAAAGATTATAATGCCTCTCAAGGTTCTAAAACTAAGCTATGCCTAAGTAACTCCATTGCATCTTCATTAAATCGATAATTTAGTTCTTGTAGTTGAGAATCTATCGCAGCATAAAAAATATTTACTCGATAATGATGCTCAATTGTAATGTTATTTTGCTTGATTGTAACCCACTAATCCAATGAATCTCACTACTGACAAATCCATTCCGCTTTCTGCACAACTAACAAAAACTTTTCTTAACCTTACTTTTTTTTTTTTTTTTTTTTTTTTTTTTTTTTTTTCTGTCACTTGTTTGTTGCCCAACTCCACTTGTCCGATTATGTCCAACTACCAGTTAACAAAGAAAAAAGTTTTTTCTTTGTTGACTCAAAAAACTAATCTCTAGATTCTCTACAAACTTTACGAGCCACAAACAAAGAGTGACAGAGAGTCATAAAGCCAAAAAGTCAAAAAAAAAAAAAAAAAAAAAAAAACAACAACAACAACACAAGCAGCAACCACAGCATAGATTCATTCAATTCACAATCAATAAAAACACAAAGTCACAAATATGAAACACCACAAGTCCACAACCACAAGGCACAAGCACAGTTTCTGTGAATCTCAGATTCTCAGATCACAAACATTTTATTAGGTTTTGAAATTTGAAGGAAAAGATAGACTGATAGATAGAGTAAATTGTAAATACCTGTGAAGGCTGGAGCAGATCGAGCGTGGGTCTCATCGGCGTGAGTCTTCTCGCGTGAACTGTGAAGGCTGGAGCAAGTGGGTCTCGTCGGTGTAGGTCTTCTCGTGTGCTTCATGGTGACACGGCGTGGGTCTCTCACTCTCTCTGTAACACCCCATAATTTTATTACTTATTTAATTTTTAAATGTAAATTAAAAAGGAGACCTACAATTAAATGGATTTAATTGATTTGGGCTTAAAATATTAAAAATAATTTGAGCCCAAGTGAGGTGGCATAAATAAAAATATATGGGCCTTGAAAACCCTAGCCTTTTACCTTTTAAGTTACACGTATATGTGCATAAGAAGTTCCTTTTTGTGTTCAGCCGCAACACACGCGTGAGTTGTTTCTCTTCTTTTCTACAGCTGTGCATCAGAATTTCAGGTATGGTTGTCTTGCTCTAAATTTAAGAAGGTTGAATAATCAATAGCTAGCTTTTGTCTTGAATCTAGACTAATTATACTACAAGAAAAGTACCCTTATATTGTATTATATTAGATAAAGGATTGGGCAATACGTCAGGAAAGATTTTGAAGTGTACTTAATAGAGGAAAAGGCTTGGACTTTATCATTTTTGTCACCATGTAAAAGGGAAAAGTGCTGCCTTGTGGTTTCATATGTATATCCGTATAAGCCATCTTGGATTTAAAACTATGATTAATTTAATTAAAAAAAGGGGGCTCCATGGTTAGTATATAATTTTATATAGCCTCAATTGTTGACTTTCAAACCATCACACTCTTGTTATTGTCCATGTAATAGTCCAACGGCATCAAGGGAGAATATAGGCAACCGGATTGATAAATTGAGAATACAATATATGTGGCTTCTACTTTGACTAATAGAATAAACAGGGTTGGACTTAATATGCTTTCACACATATAGCCTCCATTGTTGACCAATTCAACTATCCCCTTTTATTCTTGTCTAAGACTAGTCCAATGGCTTAAAGGAACAATAAGCACTAGATTGTTGGTGAGCCTTGGACGTGGCTTCCATGCTGAGTTGAATATATATATATATATATATATATATATATATATATATATATATAATTTTAAGAGTCAAAAGATGTCCAGCGGTAGCAAGCTTACCAAGCAACTATTTTTATTAATTAAAAGACATCATGGCTAACTTCCAATGAAGTTAGGTTTAATATATATTATATTAAGTGAATACATATTATATTAGAGGAATAGATCCTAGTAGCATCAAGAGGGAATACAAGCCACTAAATTGATAAATTAAGGCTACAAGTGGCTTCCAATATTAAATTGGATAGATATAATGTTAGAGTGAATTGGATAGTTAAGTGAATAAATGGAGGATTTTGGATATATCAATATTGATTAGGATAAAACCTTTTGAGCGAGAAAATATATTTTTAAGTGGGAAATTGTGTATTGATGAACCTATTTTTGGGTGTTGCTAGGTTCTAATTCTGCTGAATTGTTGTGATTCAAGGGAGGTTGATTTCTTTTATTTTTGCAAATAAGAGGTAAGTGGTGTTTACAAATTTTGGGGGGTTTTTCCAAAACAGTGTTGATTATTAAACTATTCTATATTAAAGAAATATGTTGATATTTTATAAATGTTTAATGTGCACATTGACTATTTGTTTTATGAAAAACTTGTGGGACAACCTAAATTTATTTAAACATGTATGTGTGAATATATCCGTATATTTTTGAGATTTATGAATGGATTATTTTTGTAAGCATATTGAATATGTGTTAAAAACTTATGGCAAGTCGTGATTTGAAACTCAGTATTGTATTTAGTCCTTAGCAAGGGACCATCATATTGCAGCTAGTCCTTTAGCAAGGGACAGTCCTTTAAATCCCACTTACTGTGTTATACTTTATTGTGTGTGTGTGTATATATATATATATATAAATATTTTTTTTTGGTTTCTTTACTCAGCCTTGCCTTATAAATTATAAGGTTTATTATGAATTTAATGATTTTTGTTTTTGTGTGTCTTGCTATAGTTTTATTTATTTATTAAAGTTAAATATTGTAGGTGATTTTACTAAAGCTTGTTTTTGTTTTTGTGTGTCCCGCTTTTTTTCCTTTTATGTTTTTAGTTTGATGTTGAATGTAACCTATTCAAACTTTTGGTTTGTACTCTAAACATTTTATGTGTATTATTGTACTACTTTGGGTGTTAGTTTACTTATTTGTAGTTCTTATATAATTTAAATTCTAGACATATACGTATTTTATGTCTAAAAATATTTAAAAAATATGTCTAAATATAAAATTTAATTAATTATTTGATTGCCATGTCCACGCTGTGTCATGTCCTACTTTTTCAAAAAATTGCCGTATTCCCGTATCCGTGTCCGTGTCCGTGTCCGTGTCCGTGTCCGTGCATCATAGATGATAGGAACATTCACAAAGAAGTTTCTTCAAGACTTACTATCTTTTACACCAAGCAAACCCATCCATATTAGATACTTGAAGCAATAAAGGAAATAAAAGATTTATTTAGTCAAACAAACACCTAGCATGCTTTTCACTAATAAATTGAAAAAATTTATCTTCAGGTTGTTCTAGTCATTTCTTGTTAAGAAAACAAAAGTACTTATAGAGAGCTACAGAAGAGAATTCCATATTCCATAGTGTTGGTAGGGGCTTGCCATGAACGACCTCACACTCTGCCACCACATGCAGATTTTTGTATCTCACCTTAACAGTAATTCTATACCAACTCTGCAAAAACAATTCATGTTCAACTCTGCCAACCCACAAATTACTAAATCAAAAAATGTTTTTAACAAAATCAATCTTTGACAGCAAAACATATAGTTATTAAAAAAAAAAAAAATCAAAGATGAAAAAGTGGTTGCGAAGCTGATAACCCAATTGCAATTCCTATAAGCTGATAAGCATTTTTCAAAAAGAGAGAGCACATGCAAATCTAACCTACAGAAACTAGAGGAATAAAAACAAAATACAAAAATCAAAACTCTCAAACACAAATCCAACAAATGCCCGAATTATCAAAACGAATCACCAACAACTCACTTCATCAAAATCCAGGTATACAAAATTCAAAACATAACAGCTGAGGTCTAAAAGAAATTTCATGAAAAGCTCTGAATCTTATTACTACTGCCATGTAATTTTACTTTAGGACGTGCTTCTCCAATTTGTTTTTGGTCCTATGTGAGTTCTTATTTTCTTGCATCACTCAACTTATCTTACAATTTAATGTCATTAGAAATTTTGTGGGTTGCAACACAAGTGCCCTTTGTTTTCTACCTTTTTTAGTACTCCTATCTTCCTTTAGGGTGCTATATATCGTCTTGTTAACTATGGCAAATTGAAGTTAACAAAGAAAAAAAAGGGTGAAACTTACCCGGAGGTCACACGTCAATTGATGCATAGAATAACTTCCCAAGTCACCACAACCATTAACACCTACCCACTAAGGTGGTGCATGATTCATTTTACTGAAATTTCTTAGGAAAGTCAAAACAAATTTTAGAGACGTTCTTTCAAGCATTTCACCAGCAAAAATATAGATTGAAAAGAGAAAATTACAAAGAGAGATCATAAAATATTAAAACACAGACAGTACATTTTAAGTCATACAGTCATGCACAAAACCTGTCCATCAACAAGAAATATTATGACAGATCACAGATGCTTCTTCCACAGCTGCAATAGCTTGTCTCTCAATCATTGAAGGCATTCTGGCAAAGTCTGCCTCCCTGGAGGCCAGTGGAATCCTATCCATACAATTGCTGTGGTAATAGCCCAGCCTTCCATAACATCAGCCTGTGACTTTGCAATATTGAAAACACCACCATAAATTGATACTCTCTCCAATAGGATCTACCATGCAAGCGATCCCTTGTAACTCCCAGTTCATCCACCCCAATTGCCCTGTTCCCCTATATTAACCAAAAAAGAAAGACAACTTTCACTAAGTGAAAACATACGTGTGGAAGTTTCAATGTTTATTCCCACAGTACAGGAAAGCATCAATACTATTCAGTGAATCAAAAGCCAGAATTATTGATCAAACACCCCAACAAGACAATTAAACAGCACTGATTTACCAACATATGGTCCTCCAACAATCGCAGCCCTTGGAAGTAGATGGTCGGGGATTTGCACATTGAATTTATAAACTTTAGCAAGAAACAGCGAGTAAACATTTTCTTTTCAAAAAGATACTACCAATCAAATGTTATCAAGAAATATCAGTTTCATTGCATCACTGCAAATCATATCGTATGTTATATAATAAAAGTTGGGCTTAAAAGCCGTGGTTGCGCCAACTGGTTTCACCAAATTGCAAAAATTTTGTTAGATTTTTAAAAAAATAGATATATATATATATATATATATTTGTTCTTATCTTCTTCTCCTATAATTTCTAAGTTGATAAAAATTTTAATTTGATTACAATCCAAATTCTTCATCTAATCATTTTATTAATAATTTATCTTAATTTCTAAGTTACTAAAAATATTTATAAATATATATATATATATATATATATTATATTCAACATAAGTCAAAGAGTCATGATTTGCAAGAGACTAGACTAGATTTTTTTTTTTTTTTTTTGATAAAAGAGACTAGACTAGAATTGACGTGGGGGTTTCTCTTCAAGTATACGCTACTTATGTACTTGAAGTTTGGATCAGTGAGAATTACAGTGTGTATGGAATGGATACGCAATATACGGGCCGTGTGCAATTCAACTTTGTGCAACAATAACTAAGGTTATAAAAGCACACATTTCCAATTTCGACACAAAAGCAAGGTGCCAAGCCTCAAAACATTCAAATAGCGTTTTCATAATCTTATTCCAATACCGTGAACTCTTCGACTTCCTCTCTCTCTTCCCCGAACATCAACAACAAGAAGGACAGAAGAAAAATTACAAGGAAAAAATCTAAAGAAAGCTGTAAGCAAGGTTTCAAATATATTGCATTCAATAAGAGTGTGATTGCCTAGGGTTCATATATTTATTTATTTTCTTTATTCTTTTAAAAGTATCTTTTTTATTTAAGCCAAAAGTGATTTTAGTACTTCACTAAAGTTTAATGTTATTTTTTTTAGTTCTTAAAAAACTTAAAAAGTGATTGATATTAATTACGATTTGTTTTTAGTCCTTACGGAGCATTTTTAATTTGACCACGTCATCTAAGGGCTTAAACATGATCACTCTAAACTTTACTGACCAATCATGTAATTAAGCCATTAATCGATAAACATATCTGTTTTAAGAATTGATGTATAATTGTGTCTGTCATATTTGTATGGTTCATAATATAGGTCTCATTGTGTGTGGTCTTACAAATAGCTAGTTATTAATAATCTACATTATTAATAAAGTTTATTACTCATGAAAAAAAAAATGATGTTTTAGTGTAATTTAAGACTTAAAATAGTAATATACTATTAATTAATTTGGATGAGTGAATCATTTGTTTACTCTAATTTTTTTCCATCAAATTGAATAGGTTTTGTGTATTTTTTGTTTTTTGTTTAACCTAATTTTCTTAAGTTTTATCCAATTTATATGGTTATGATTTGAAAATCAATCATTAAATATAATTAGACATGATTTGTGTGTGTGTGTGTGTGTGTGTGTGTGTGTGTGTGTGTGTGTGTGTGTGCGCGTTTGTGTTTGTGTGTGTGTGTGTGTGTGTGTGTTATGACATGGGTTCCATGGTGAAATGTTACTTTCATCCTCGCAATTTTGATTTAGAGAACAATCTTCTTTTTAGCTTATTATTAAGCACAAAAATAGTTATTATTCTTGGAAAACAGATTGAAATAAAATATTTTATTCTCTTTTAAAAATGATTTTTTTTTTCAAGAAATAGTAAAAACTCTTTAATTTTTTTGATCTTATTTTTTTTCCTTTTTTTTATAGAAATTTTCCCCACCCTTTAAGAGAAGCTTTTTCTTAGAGGCTTATGACTCTAATTAAATAGTTAGGATCTTCACAATAATTTTAGGAAATTAAAGGTTCTAGCCAAGACGCGGTGGCATAAACCAACATGGACACTTCAGCTAGGAATGATTAAATAAAATAGGGAAAAATGCCCTTACACTCTCCTGAACTTTGGGATAGTGGCCTTGACACACCCTTAAACTTTTATTTTAGCCAATTACTAGTATTGGCATGAACTGAAACTTAAGAAGTTAGAAATTTAATTTATTTATGGTTTATATACGCTCGAATATGTGTGAATACACAAGAGTTTGTTTAGACCCCTAATTAAAAGTTACGGCTCGGTTGTTTTTACTCTAACTTAAACAAAGTACGGAATAAGAGTAAATGCGAGCGAACAAACAATAAAACTACTCTAAGTCATATTCATCAAATATCAACAATAAAATGAAAGCTAAAAGAGTAGGCAAGAAGGATGCAAACACAAGATAACACCGAGACATGTTAACGAAGAGGAAACCGAAAAATTCGGCGAAAAACCTCTCCACTGCCCTCAAAGCAGTAAATCAATCCACTAGATAATAAGTTGAAGTATACGAATAACAAAAGACCTTCCAAGCCTAGTCTACCCCATGTATACGAGCCCCCCAAGCTCTTGCTACCAACTGACTTGACGAAGCCTTGTCTTCTCTAACTTTCCCAAATCACGCAATTCAACCCAATTTCATCTGCCAATGATTGACTTCTTCCAATGCTTCCTAGCAGCACCAAAACCTCACTTTACACTCAAATTGGGTGTGGTAAGTGTTTGGGCTATCAACCTCTGCAAGGATTTGGATATGGAGAGGTAGGAATAGAGGAAAACCATAAAGGAATGTGTAGATAATTGTGGGTATAACAATCTCTAACTCTCAAGTGTGTATGCTATAGTTTTCTCTCTAAAAAGTACTCATTACAATATGTGGGTAATGAGAGTATAAATAGTGTGGGTGGAGACATGGTGGAGCAGATATGCCAAAATAGCAAAACAGAATGTTTCGCGAGTGTTTCGCGGGAAGGCCTTACCCAAGAATTACTCGTGAAAACCAACTGTCATGACTCTTCGCATTCCAATCATGTGCTCTGCATATGGCTTACTTCATGGGATAGGTTCTCGTGAATCTTCTCGCGAAATCCACTTGATCTTTAATAATAGCTTGAGTCCTCTCACTTTCTCTCACACACAACCCTTACAATAAAATCTCACATAAAATACAGTGTAAACATGATTGAATATAATTACAATTAAATTTGGCACGAAATTAAAGCCAACAAAAAATAGTTGTAAATAACAACTTTATTGTTTATTTTAGGATAATCCTTTTGTTTATATGTTTAACAAAAGAGTAATATATGATTGACTTGGTCTAGGGAAATTGATCTTGATGAATATCAAGAAAGGATGTGACTAGATCACTTGGAAGTATTACATAGATGTTTGGTTAGATCTTTTAATTCATGGAGATAAAATCCAAGCAGAAAGCGTACTCCTCAACTTAAGTTCCAAAACTCAATCTCTGATACCACAAAACCATACCCTTTGTTAGGTTTTAAAAGTTTAGAACAATTGGTAAATCGTAAACACAAACTTGTCAAGATATAGATCCTAGAGTCTATAGGTTTTATTAGACAATGCTCAAGGTGATTAAAGTCAAGATTCAAGAACAAATAAGCTGCAGAAAGAAGAGTTCAGAAACTACCTCGTTCGATCGATCGAGAAACAGGCTCGACCGATCGAGAATTGTATTCGCAGAATTTTAAGTTGGCCTAAACAGCAATTCAAGCCCATTAAGGATTAGGATTTCAGATCTAATTCTTCTAGTATATAAAGGAAACCCTAAGCACGTTTTTATATAAGGCTTTTCAGAGAAAGAAGTGTGTGCCTCTTTGTATTTAGAGTTTTGTACCTAAAAATTTCTCTCATGTCTTCTACCGGTATTATTGCTTGAAGAATCTCAAGATTCGGTGTTGTAGAAGTTGCTATCTTCTCTAGTCATCAAAGGTGCTGATGCTTTAAACCTTCAAGGGTGGTCTTGAATTCACAAACATGAGAATTTGCGTTGCTAAACCTTTGAGTGGGATCTCAAAATCACAAGCGTGAGTGTTTGTGTTTTACAAAAGCTAAGGAAATAAGTAGTCTGTGAACTCGAAACTATCATGTGGTCGTGGTAGTAAGTTTTCTACTTGAGGTAACAATAGGATGTTTGTGGTCTAAGTTCTAATGTACAAACTTCAATTCTTTCTAGTGGATTTGCTGTTTTACCTTGAGGGTAGCTAGGTTAAATCCTCCCCAGATTTTTTATCGTTTGGTTTTCCTAAGTTATTAGATTTTTGTGCTATTTATTTTTCCACTACTTTACATGATATGATTGTTATTGTTTTAACCTAGATCTTAATAATAAACATAAGTATTTATTTGGTTAATTAATTAGGTTAAACAACTTGTAATTTACAGGGGTCTAAAATCGTACAAGTGGTATTAGAGCGGGTTGGCTCTTTTGTTATAGATCTTTTGATCTATGAGTTGATCCTTGATCCCTGTTATCATGGATAATTTGAAGTGTCTTTCTACTCATGTTTGTGATGATTTGAATAAAAAGCACACTGTTGTTTCAGTTGATTTTATTGATACCTGTGAAACTCTCCGTAAGGAATTATTGAAATCTATGAAAATTGCTAAGAAATTCAAGGAAGAGTTAAAATTGGCTAATTTTGAAAAAGAGAAATTGGTTGTTAGATTAGATGAATCTAATAAAAAGAATGAATTTTTGAGAAATCAAATTTCCTCTCAAGATGAAAAGATGAAAAGCTTGGAACAAGAGTTAGTTGAATTTAAAGCTAAAATTGAAAATTTGACTAGTATCAAGCCTGCTGTTGATAACAGAATTGTTTCTATTTCTCTTAGTATCCCTCCTTTCAAGAGGAATAATAAAGAAAAGGCTTATTTTGCTAGGTTAGACAAAGGTAAAAGTTCTGATGTAGACGCTGAAGTTTCTAAACCTAAGTCTAAACCTACTGTTAGAGAGCATAATAAATATGTTTTTGTGCCTACTTGTCACCTTTGTGGTGTTGTTGGTCATATTAGACCAAATTGTTCTTTGTTGAGGCAAAAACCAAAATTTGAGATTAGATTTGCTGTTAAGAATACTGATGTTCCTAAATTTGTTCTTGTTTGTCACTTTTGTGGTGTTCTGGTCACATTCGTCCTAATTATCACAAATTGAAATTTAAACATTCTGTATTTCAATCTAAGATATGTGATGATATTTCTCCTGCCGTAAGTCCAAATAGATTGTTTCATATGGTTTGGAAAAATTTAAGCTTGTTGGCTTGTGAAAAGAAATTGCAGGATTTCAGTATTTCTTAGAGTATTAGTGTAATCCCTCAAATACACTCTGCTTCTCATGGATTTTCACCTACAAAGCCGAAGACTCGTGCTATATGGGTGAGAAAAGATTATCTAAGGTGAGTGTTGTTTACTTGTCCTTGATTTAATTCTTTCAATTAATTGAGGACATGTTTTCTTTTAGTTTTTTGTTGTTTTATTTTTCTTAGGTTGTTTTGATTATTCAAAAATCCAAAAATATTGAAAATTTTCAAAAAGACAAAAATATTTTATTTTTTGTCTTGTTTTATTTGTTTTGAGGATTACATGAGTTATAATATATATCTCTTGATTTAGAACATGCTTGACATTATGAAAAAACTTGAATAGTATGTGTTATACAAGTGATAAGCTATTTATGATTTTGTATGAGTATGTACTAGTTTATACGTGTACTCATGAATAAATTAAGAAATTGATATTTCTTGTTTGTATACCCTCTATAGATTAGTTAAGCACTATCATGCATAGCTTTACATTATTCATTTAGCATAATGTGTGGTTTTAGTTTTGGTCATAAAATTTTTTTTTTGAAACCAAAAAGATTTTTGTGTTTTGTATTACATATCTTGGATTTATTGTTGAGGTTGGTCATATTATCTTTACATAGCATGCTTGTGTACCTTGTTTAGCTTTGATGAACTTATTTTACTGCACTTTGCTAGTTTTAGCTTTGTAGTGCATGTTGTGTGGGAGTTGTTTATAGTTTTTTATCATATGATCTTGATCTTGAAGTCACATGCTTTTGATTGTTGGACCTGAATTTAATGAGAAAGGCATAAATAACTATCTCACCATTGTTTACTAGCCAATCATGAACACCTTAGTGCATATCATATGATTTTGTGCTCAAGAAAGTGTAGCACATGCACAAAAAGAGCAAAAGGTGTTGCCTCGGTTTAAATACTAAGATTGGTGTGTGCATTATCCTAGTTATTTTAATAAAGTTTCTAATCAAATAAAATTGGTGTGTACATTATGAGGCAATTCAAGAAACTTACATGATTGCAGGCTTTTATTCAAGGAGATGTGAGAGTTATATGATATAACTCTTTAGGTGATAGTCACTTTCAAACTTATGTGATGAATTTTGTAGAAATTGTGATTGCTTACTATTCACATATCACCTCACATGTATCTCAAGCTTTTGCTAGTTGCACACACTACACAAGTTGCTCTTTGCTAAACTTAGTACATGATATTGTGTGTGAATTTGTTTTGGCCATCCAAAAATATATGTGCCTTAATTTTAATGCAAAATGTGTTTAATGTTTCAATTTTTGAGGACAAATCGATTGAAAATCTTGTTTTTGGAAGATCTGGGTTGAATTCAAGTGTTTTTGAAAAACTTTTAAACTCATACTCATGCATTTCATTCATGAAAGATGGTGTTTTAAGTGGTTTTTGCATAAACTTTCTCTGTTTTTCCAAATTTTGGATCGATCGAAGCTGTTGCTCGACCGATCGAAATTACGCATAAATTTTTGGTTTGAATCTGTCTGACTTGATTGGTATTCGATCGATTCTCGACCAATCGAAACAGAAAAATTTTCAGTTTCTAAGTTTTTGACCAAATTTTTTCTCATGCATCGTTTATGTTTAGGATTCACATGCATTGCATTTTTTTTTCTGTATCCATCTTGTAGTTTTGCAGTCATATCTCTCATTATTTTTATACATAACATGCATACACTTTGCTAAATTGGGTACTTAACTTAATTTAAAAATTGATTGATTAATTTTTGAGTTATGTACTTTTTAGTATATTCTATTTTTTAATGTGCGAACTACAGAAAATATTTTTCTTAAGAGGTATGATGGATAATCAATGTGCAAATATTTTCTCTAATCATGCAACTATTTATGGATCACATAGTGTCAAGTTTGCATTTATTGAAAGAAAGAATATTTATTTTCTTGTGTATCCTTAACTTAATTTTTAAGTTTGGTTTGTGTGTCTTTATTTTCCCCACCTCCTAAATTTTCCCCAAAATTGTTTTTCTTAAAACTTGTTTTGTTTTTCCTATTTTTATAGGGAGAGAAGCTTGTTTTTAACCTTTGTTGCTCATAGGGGGAGTTGTTGCTCTTCATAGGGGGAGTTGTCTTTATTTTCTATAGAGTTGAATTATATTGTGTCCCCTAAATTCTCTATTTTCTCTTATTCTCTGTTGCGTATGTTTTCTATCTACTTTTTAATTGGGTTGTCTTTGTCAATACGTGACAAAAAGGAGGAGAAATTGATGAAATATGACAATCCTGTTTAAAAAGGTTTTTAAAATGTTTTGTTTAGGGGGAGATAAAATTATTTTTTGAAAAGGTGAGAAAATAAAAACTTTTTGATGTATCAAACTTAGGGGGAGAGTTAGTTTACTTTTGTTTTTATTTGTGTTTCATTTTGTTTATATGTCTTTCTTTCCACACATGCGTTGATGTGTTCTTTGAGTATTTTCAAGAAAGACAGGTACATTCTGATCAAGACCTTCTACCTCTTCTTGCAACTTCTAGGTTAGGAGTCTTAGATTGGGATTTATTATGTCATTGGGCATTTTATTGTATTGGGTTGTTCTTGTATTTGAGCATTTCATTTTGTATATGAGTTTTGTCACTAATTGCCAAAGGGGGAGATTGTTAGGTTCTAAAAGTTTAGAACAATTGGCAAATCGTAAACACAAACTTGTCTAGATATAGATCCTAGAGTCTATAAGTTTTATTAGACAATGCTTAAGATGATTTAAGTCAAGATTCAAGAACAAGTAAGCTGCAGAAAGAAGAGTTCAGAAACTGTCTAGTACGACTGATTAAGAAACAGGCTCAACTGATCGAGAATCATATCTGCAGAATTTTAAATTGGCCCAAACAGCAGTTCAAGCCCATTTAGGATTAGGGTTTCAGATCTAATTCTTTTAGTATATAAAGGAAACCTTAAGCACGTTTTTATATAAGGTTTTTCAGAGAGAAAAGGGTGTGCCACTTTTGTATTTAGAGTTTTGTACCTAAAAGTTCTCTCATGTCTTCTACCGTTAATATTGCTTGAAGAATCTCAATATCCGGTGTTGTAGAAGTTGCTGCCTTCTCTAGTCATCAAAAGTGCTGACGATTTAAACCTTCAAGGGTAGTCTTGGAGTTACAAACAGGAGAGTTTGTGTTGCTAAACCTTTGAGTGGAATCTCAAAGTCACAAGCGTGGGTGTTTGTGTTTTGCAAAAGCCAAGGAAAGAAGTAGTCCGTGGACTCAGAGCTATCATGTGGTCGTGGTAGTAAGTTTTCTACTCGAGGTAGCAATAGGATGTTAGTGGTCTAAGTTCTATTGTACAAACTTCAATTCTTTCTAGTGGATTTGCTGTTTTACCTTGAAGATAACTAGGTTAAATCCTCCCCAGGTTTTTTATTGGTTTGGATTTCCTGGGTCATCAGATCTTTGTGTTATTTGTTTTTTCGCTGCTTTGCAGGATATGATTGCTATTGTTTTAACCTAGATCTTAATAATAAACCTAAGTATTCACTTAGTTAATTAATTAGGTTAAACAACTTGTAGTTTATAGGGTTCTAAAATCGTACACCATTTCTCCCTAAACTTCCTCTATATCTCTTCGTAATCGTACACCTATTCATTGACACTTGATTGAATTCGATGTCACAAAACATAAACACAGTCTTAAACATCTGATCCTCCTCCAGTGTTCATCTCCACTCCATTCTCCTTATGAAGACACAAGCTTCAAGAAATCAAATTGTTTCTCTCTCTCTCTTGTACAAAAAAGATAAAACTGAACCCACAACTCTAGCTATAGTCTTCCAACGAGACCAAGAACGGCTTGATCGTTGACCAAACAGTGACCTCCAGGCCTCTGGCTCCTACAAGACTATGAATGTTGCCATCTAATCCAATCCTCAATCACCTAGGCTTCTCTCTCTAAGTTCAACCCAAGTTTCTCTATGCTCTCAATTGTCTCTCAATCCTTTGTAATTGGCTTTGGAAATTTTTTTTTAGTTGTTCACACGCATGCCACATTACTAAAACATTAGCACATGTGTGAAGTTCAAGTACTAAATTACCTAAATCAAAAGTTTAAAGGGTGTCAAGACCACTACTCTAAACTTCATGGATTTGAGGGCATTTTTCCCAATAGAATAAAATGAAAAGACTTTTATCTTTTTAACCTTGGTCAAGTGATAGAACTTTTCTATTTGTGGTGACAAGATTCTTCCTCGTTAAGGGCGAGTGATCAAGTTGTAGGAACCATATCCATCTATCTACTGACTACATTATACACAATATATTTTACTAAATACGCTCTAATAATTATTTTTTGAAAAAAATAAAACATTTACATTAACTAAAACATAAACCTATGTTTGTATACATTAGAAATAAATTAGTAACTTTTTGTTTATATATTTTTTTTTAATTATACACATAAATGTTCACTTAGGAGGTAGGCAAGTGGTTTTAGGAACTGAGCAAAATGATGAGACTAAACCTTCCAAGATAAAGCTTTAGTGTTATTTGATTAAAAACAAAGTTTTATATGCAAGGGTGCTCATACAAGCAATGTCACAATTTTCAGGGGTAGTTATAATCTCATATTGCAAAATAACTAGTGTGACTTGGACTATGGTTGCCAAAGCTATAGAGATCAACACAACATGCCAATTTTGGTATTATTAGACCATAGAGAGAAAGCATTACCCTATATTCAATTCAAGCCTTCTATCCAATTTTGTTAAAACATTGCCATAAAAAGTATATAAAATTAATAAGAATATTTTATAGATTTCTTATATTAGAAGTTTTTTCAAAAAAGCTTTTTTCATTAGTTAATTGCATACTTAACAATAATTTTTTTTAACGGAATTAGACAAAATGCCTTAATTGAACAAATTTAAAATATAAAAGACTCAATTAAATTAAAACAAAGTTAGAGGACTGAAATGAATTTCAATCAAACATAGGGGGTATAACTTGTAATTTTATCCTAAAGAAAGTAGTAGTTTTTATTTTATTTAATCTATATATTACTAAAAGCTGAAGCGTAGCATTTAATGTTGCTTCGCTCACATTGAGCCACATCAGCAGCCACGTCATCATTTTTTTTTTTCAATTTTTGTTATATATATATATATATATTTTAAACATTTTCTCATTAATTTAAGGTGACTTAAAAACTCCATTATTTAAAAATTAAAATATCTTTTAACCATTATTATTATTATTAATTTTCCAAAACTCTCCATCCATTTTACCTCTTCATCTCCCCACTACTTTTTACCTTAATATCATTCTTTCTCTACCTTTTTGTCTTCTTTTATTTTGACCCTTCTTATTCTCAACATCTTACTATAAATTTAACATTTTCCTTTTCATTTTAGGCATAGTTTTCTTACACAAAAAAGGTTACTTCTCTCTCTCTCTCTCAATTTTTTTCATTTTTTGTTTGATTTTTTTTTTCATTGCATCAATTCTTTTGGTTGATGAATTTTTACGTTAATTAGAATTCTACTTTAAGTTGATGCAATTTATTTTTATGTCATAAGTTGTTATCTTTTATCTTTTCATTCTATGCAGAGTTTTCTCACACAAAAAAGTTACTTCTCTCTCTCCCTCTCTCTCTCTCTCTCTCTCTCAATTTTTTTCATTTTTTGTTTGATTTTTTTTTTCATTGCATCAATTCTTTAGGTTGATGAATATTTATGTTAATTAGAATTCTACTTTGGGATGATGCAATTTATTTTTGTGTTTTAAGTTGTTATCTTTTATATATTCTTTGATTAAATATTATCCTACTGCATTATGCATATAGTATATAATAATATAATGTTATTATATTATATAGAATAACTTGGATAATTTGATGTTTATTGCTATATAGTTTATTTTTACCTTTTTTCCTCTCATATTATTATATTCAACATTTAAATCAAATCACATCCTCTATGCTGTTAAATTATGCAGCACAAATTAAGAAAATGACTAGACACAAACCTGTCTTCCTTTACCATACGTTGAGGGAATCAATATATTTATGTGATAAAGGGTCATATAATTTGTAATTTAAATAGCACCCTTTGAATGTGACTAGGCCCATGAATTGAGCAATTTGTAGACTTAAAAAGGTTATTGAGAATGAACTTTTTGAATAAAGTCTAACAAAATATGAATTTCTATATATCATTTAGATAAAAGCTTTTATCATAGATACATTAATATTTTTTTTTTTGCCATATATTTAAATCACACAAACTTAATAATTTTATATTATGTGTTAGCATAGTCTCTGTTTATTCTTCTTCTTCTTCTCAAAAATATTATGTATCATCTTTAAAGGATGCCAACAATATTGATCTTATGGGAAAATTTACATAAAATATTGAGAAAAAAAAAATTTTATATTACAATATACTAAAAATGTTTTACACATTCATCTATTTTAATTTAGATTTTTTCTAAAATAAAATTTTAATTTAGATATTTATAAGTAAACAATGAAATAATGATTTATGAATAATAATAATAAAATATATATATATATATATATATATATCTAGTGGTTGTAGCTTTACATATACTTTTGCATTTATATATTCATCTACTTTAATTAGATGTTTATAACTTAATAATGAAATCTATAAACAAGGTGATTAAAATAATCATACTTGTACAATTCAAAAAATCACAATTTCTTTTTTCAAAAAAAGGCTGTTTACATTTCCTTGGAATTATTTTTAAATTTTTTTTATAAAACCTTTGACATACCACTAACCTAACCACTTCATACATTAAAAAAATTTACAGCTCATTATTACTTCCGTTAATATATTATGGATATCTTAATTAATTAAGACCAAACTAGAGAAATATCCTTCATATTTCCTTGAAAATTTAGAAGGAAAAAAAAAAAAAAAAACCTTTGACATACCACTAACATAATTACATCTATAACTATACTATTTAAGACATCCATGATATCTATTTCTTATTGATAACCATAAAATTTACAATTAGCAAGGGAACATACAAAGTAATAAAGAATAAATGAAGGAAGAAAAAAAGAAATGAAATCAAACGTCAATTAATAACTATTATTTGGAAAATAAAAAGGTGGTAAAGAGGAGTAAACAATAAAATAGAGATGACTATACAGATAATATTAAAAACTTTATAGTGCAATAAAATCAACAATTAAATATAATAATACAAAATGATAACTTAAAAATAATCAAATTTTAACTAGGGAAACTATATATATATATATGTACATATATACATATATAAATCATAATCTTCATACATCATAACTTAAAAAAAATTATTGAACAGTTCTATCTTTTATTTAATGTCTATTTTATACAAATCATCAACTAATAAATATATAATGATAGTAAAAAATGTTATTGACAAAATTATGAAAAATATGATAAAACTTTTTTTTTTCTTTTTTAAAAACTCTTTATAAAGTCTAGGGAGTAAAATAGTATTTTATCTAAAAAATTATCACGCGCAACGCGCGGGTCTGCGACTAGTTTATTTAATAGCAATACTCTTTTCATATTGTCCGAACTCCAAACTAATTCATTATTGCATTCATCATATGCATATGCCCAAGTAATCAACACCAAATTACCTTCAGCATATTATAACACGTACACACAACTCTTCTTTGGTTAGCTTTATCACTCTTTCATGATTTTATGTCTGTATCAATTACAAAAGTTCATTTATATCAATTACAAGGATGTTTATATATAAACACCATTGGTGGAGTTCGAATGATTTAGTAAACTAAAAATATATATCAAACTATTATAAATATTGTAAGGAAATGGGAAAAAAAAAAAAGTACGAAGTTGAGGCCAATGGAGAGCACTTCAACACTGTTGAAAAGGGCGTCCATGGTAGCACATAAATCGTTGTAGCTCTTAAGAATGTTTCAGAGTGAATCATCAATGACAATGGTTGTAATCCATAGGTTATAGACAACATCTGTGGTTTGGGCCTTTAAGATTCTGTTTGTATTCCTTGGAGTCTCTGTTTTCCCCTGGTTTTGTTGTCTGTGCCTGTATTGGCCTTTGTTTCGTATTGTTGGTTTTATATCCATAAAAGTTTAGTGATTTATCCCCCACACACACAAAAAACATAAATAAATAAATAAAACATAAAACAAAAAAACAACCAATTGCTGGCCTTCAAAGGCAAAGGAGAATGGTACGGTAAACGAAAGGGACAAATATTTGCAAGTCTAAAGGAAAAAAATAATAATAATAATAAGAACAAATAGAGATTTTGACATTTTGTGTGTTTGGGGCTAGATTATAAGTTTTTTTTTTTGTTTTTTTTTATGTACTTTTTTTAAAATGTCATTTTTTTTTTCTTTTTTTCTTTTTTTTTCAAGGTACATGTATTTCTGACTAATCATTCCTCGATAAAAATGAACATTTGAATTGGGACATAAATGTACTTTTTTTTTGTTATGACTTGATGAGTAAGATGAGGATTGAATCCTCCTATCAACTGCATCGAGAAAATATGCCATTAGGTCCAATGAGTGTATGTTACATTCCTTTCTTTCTTTCTTTTTTTTTGGTTAAATATGTTACATTCCTTTCATTCAATTGTCCTCCAACCTAATAAACTTGATACGAGTCCCAGTTATAAATTGCAAGGACGAGTTCTCTCATGAGTCAATATTTCTCACTGTACGTCATGAAGAATGAATATGTGGAGCTCGGCCAGGCCGCCAGGCCTGGACATGGACATTGTACGTAAACAGCATAATTTCGCCAGCTAAGTTTTAATGATTGATCATGGATGATACAACAAACGCACATGCCTGATCAATCATTCATGATTTAACGGTTTTTTTTTTTTTTTTTTTTTGTGTCAAAATGATAGCATATGGGATATCAATTTCTGGATAATATCAAATCAAAGAAACTAGTTTTCAGCAAAAGTATACAAAACCCAATTGTAGGTTCTCCTTTAAACACAAAACCCACCATAAAGTTTTGAATGTAACACATAATTAATGGTTTGCACATATAACAATGCAATAAAGAGGCTAAGTTTTATGTTAGGTTTTATTTTGGGCTGGTATATTCCACGCCAAATTGTTCTTGTAACTAACATCCAAATATTTGTATTTTGGTGTTAGTGGGTTAATTTGTAAGTGGGTTGAGGTTCAAAGTACTGAAAGTTGAAGATACCGCAAGAGGAATTTCAATCAACTGAAATTGATTCTTCGTCCCACCAAATTTCGCCTTACTTTGGCTTGACCCTTGGACGAGCGAAATCACCCGAACTAGAGAGGATTTAATTACGAACAACTCTACAAAAAAAAAAAAAAAAAAAAAAACTACTGCTTCCCACGCTCAATGGGTAAAAATAAAAAAATAAAAAAAACTCTACAATACCAGCCTTTATCCTCTACATATTAGCCTCATTTCCCTTGAAATTTGCAAGGAGAATACTCAAATTGGGGTTTTGCACTTATCACGAAAGTCTGGAGTAGCATTTATCCTAGAAAGCAACCAACCATGAATTGTTATATAAAGCCCCCTATTCGGCATTCTCACACCAAGTTGGTTGGAACAAGTTATGGGGCTTGTTAGTAAGATACATTTGTTGTCTTCCCTTTGTTGCCTTTGTTTAAATCTAGTCCTTGCCATAGACACCATTAGATCTCCTCAGTCCATTAAAGATCCAAACTACATAATCTCCAATGGGAGCACTTTCAAACTGGGATTCTTCAGCCCGGAAAATTCTACCAATCGCTACCTCGGAATAGATATGGTATAATAAAACTACTGCTTCCCATGCTCAATGGGTATGGGTTGCTAACAGAGATAAACCCCTCAAAGATTCTTCTGGGGTTCTTACTATACCTGGGGGTGGAAATCTTGTAGTATTAGATGGACAGAGGAAGGTTCTTTGGTCATCGAATATCACAAACTCTCTTCTGCCAATGTAAGTGCACAGCTTTTAGATTCAGGGAACCTTGCCTTGCGAGAAAACACTAGAGAGAGCATCATATGGGAGAGTTTCCAACATCCTTCTGATACGCTGTTGCCAACAACGAAAATTAGTAGTAATATTCTGTTTACATCATGGAAAAGCCCTCTGATCCATCCATTGGAAGCTTCAGGAGTGGATTTCTAGTTCGAAGTCGTCCTCAAGTATTCATTTGGAAAGACGGTAGCCCACGTTGGCGCAGTCAGTGGTCCATGGAACAGCAGGGTCTTCAATGGTATACCAGAAATGTATTCTAATAATTCTATATTTCAAAGTGGATTTGGTCTCGAAGTTGAACAAGATGGAACAGTGCTTTTAAGTTACTATTATACGAACTGGTCTTTGACATATCTTGTCCTGACTACGCAAGGAGATATAGAGCAAAGATATTGGGATAATGATAATGAAGATTGGGAGGTCTGGTGGAAAGCTTTAAAGACTGAGTGCCATACTTATGGTAAGTGTGGTGCATTTGGAAGCTGTGATAGTATGATTCATGGAATTCACCAATATGCAGCTATTTACAGGGGTTTGAGCCAAAAAACACAACAGAATGGAATAGAGGAAATTGGACTAGTGGTTGTGTGAGGAGGACACCGTTGCAGTGTGGGAGGGTGAACAGTACTGGCAGTGAAGGCGACAAAATGGATGGGTTTTTGAAACAGAAGATGCTGAAGGTGCCAGACTTTGCAGATTGGTCAGTTGCTCTTGAAGATGACTGCAGGCAGCAGTGTTCAAAGAATTGTTCATGTATAGCTTATGCATATGATGAGGGAATAGGGTGTCTGTCATGGACTAGAAGCTTCATTGACACGCAACAATTATCCAGCAACGGAGTTGATCTTTACATTCGTGTTGCCTATTCAGAACTAGGTGAGTTATTTAGTTTTCTGTCCAAATTTAACTTCAAATTATGCACTGCTCCTCTTTTTTTTTTTTTTTTTTTTTTTTTTTTTTTTTTTTAATTTAATTACAATAAAAGGGATAGGAGGGGGTGGCTAGAGTAGCATCCCTACCTGGGTGCCACCATCTAGGCATACAAACAGGGGATCTAGTGAGTCATAGATGTTATCTAAATCCCACAAGGGTACTAGTGGGCAATGAGGTAGGAGTGAGGTTTATTCTAAGCGCTTTTCATTGTGGAATTCGAACCTGAGACCTCCAGTCGCCAAACCACTTGGGAGTATGCTCATTAACCACTAGACCACCACCCTTGGTGATTCAAATCATGCACTGTTGGTCTAGTTGTTAGGTTACCTTTTCTTCCAACTTCAACCCACCCAGTTCCCCTAGCTAATGAAATCCTAGTTAAAGACAATTTATTTGACCAAAAAAATAAAAGTAAAGAAAACATATTAAGTAATCTATTTTGTGTAAATTATGTTGGGAAAAAGAAAACACCACCTCTTGGTGAGAGCAAAATCCCAACCAATATTTTTAATCAAGTGTGAAGTTTCCAACATAGAAGTCCATAAATCAAGGGTGAAGTTTCCAACAAAGAATTTAATAATTTAATCTGACACTCCCCCTTCAAGTGTGGGTCACCTTAGCTTGCTCAACAAGGCCAAATAAGATTCTCCATTTGCAATGTCACTCTTACGACGATTTATGGCAGATAAGAATAAAGTTCTTGAGATAAATCTCTCTAAATTTACGCCCATCCATTATCCAATTCATTGTACATAATGACATTCCATTATATATAAAATCACTCTAAAAATAAAAATCTCTCTTATCTTGTTCTATAATTTTTTTTGGCTTTGGAGAAATTTCGATGCATTTTGATAATATATTCTGAAACTTTTATTTTAAAACTAGCCTCTGAGCACGCACTTGAGCACGTGCTCAAAGGCTCTTTTATTTTTTAGGTAAAAATTAATAATTTGCACCTATTATAATTTTGAGATTACTACATTTTTCATTCACAAAAAAAAAATCTAGGGGTGTGATGAGTATTATGCGTCTGTAGTGTGATAAGTATTATGCGTTTCATCACATCCCTAGATTTTTTTGTGATTGAAAGATATAGTAATCCTAAATTATAATGGATGCAAATTATTAACTTTTATTCAAAAAAATAGAAAAGCCTCTGAGCATGCACTTAATAACAATTATCAATTTTTGTTTAATCCTAAAATTTAGTTTTTAAAACCTAAAAGTTAGCTACTTACTATGCATCCATAACAAAAGTTAAAAAGAGCTTAAATATAAGATTTAGCAACTACCTTCATAACATTTTTGATGAAGTAAATTAACAATTATTTAAAAAAAATGTAAATTGAATTTCACATAGAATCATACGAATGATATATATGTGCCTTTTGTTACAAAAGAAATTTTTTTACAACAATTTCTTAGAAAACAACCACTTCATGTGAGGTTTGACTCATAACAACAATTTCATTTATTATTATTCAAAGTAGCTACATTTTTCAATCGTAAAAAAGCCTAGGGTGTGATGAAATTTATGCATCTATGAGTGAAATAATTTTTTGATATAAATATCATCAAACCCCAGAATATTTTTGTAATTGAAAAATATAGTAACTTCCAATAACAATGAATGAAAACTTTACAAATGATAAATATAGTTTTTGTTACAAAAGAATTTTTTTTTTATAACAATTTCTTGGACAACCGCTTCATGTGAGATTTGAATCATAACAACAATTTCATTCATTATTATTCAAAGTTGCTGCATTTTTCAATCACAAAAAAACCTAAGGTGTGATGAAATTTATGCATCTATGAGTGAAATAATTTTTTGGTATAAATATCATCAAACCCTTAAATATTTTTATAATTAAAAAATATAGTAACTTTCTTTGCTCTCAAAATAACTAACTTTCAATAATTATGAATGACAACTTCTACAAAACAAAAATAGAATAGCGTCTAAGCATGGCTCACAGGCTAGTATGATAAAGTGAAAAGTTTTCATTAGAGTTGTAGGCTTTAAGGTTCAAAGGATAAGTCTGTCAAAAAAAAAAAAAAAAAAAAAAAAACAGACCTTTGATATAAAGGGCCACTATGATCAAAAAGAGAAACATTATTTAACAAAAAAAAATTGAAAAATAAATAAATAATCTAGATAAAGGAATAAAAAAAATTTGAAGAAAGAAAAGTGAAAACGTGGAGTAATGCTTGGAGTTAAACGTGAGAGTTAAATATTGCCTATTTTGTAGGCAAGGTTATAGGTGAGTGTTAGGACATATGTGATTCTATGTCAATATTTTATGTAATTGGCTAATCTTTTGACAAAACGCACTTTACTTGTAATTTGGTAGATCTAGGATGTGTTTAATACTAAAAGAAACATGTTGTTCAAGTCTAGTATTGAAACCATTAAGATTGGACCAAAAAACAAGTGAAGAAGGACTATTCATTAAAGCTGGACAGATAGCTCGACACCTACAGATAGATATCTCGACAGCTGCTCGAAAAATAGCTATCTATCGAGATTTAATGAATGAATCTTGACAAATTCTCGATCGATCAAGGTATCTATTAAGGTTACAGGAATTCAAATTTCTAGATCTGATTTTCGGCCCAAGCTTATGTATTTGTGTAGGATTTCTTTTCTCACAACCCTAGACATATATAAGGCTTATTTTGGAGGCCGTCACATAAGAGAATATAAGGAGAAAATATGCAAAAGGTGACCAATGCTTTATTCTCTTTGAAAAAAGAAGCGACCGCGTCTTTGCGCTTTAGAGTTTTGTAACAAAGTGCTTCTTGATCTTCATTGTTGATGAAGTGAAGAACTTTACAACCAACATCTTCTTCTAGTTGGTGAATTAAGTCGCATACTGGGATCCGCGCAAATTGGTTAGTCACTTACTAGGATTCGTACATCAAAGGGTGGCGTACATATATTGAAAAGTTCAGAGGTTTTGAAGCGGTAGAAGGTTTCTACTGTAAGTTCATCTACGAGGATTATAGAGTCTAGGGACAAAGGTTTTGTATTAGATTTAAAACTTCTCTTTACTATAGCGAATTACTTTTCGGGAAGGTTTCCCCTTAGGTTTTTTACTGTGAAACTAATTTGTTTCATTGGTTTTCTTGGGTCTCATATCTTGTCTTATTTATTTTTCCGTTGCATTTATTTTTGACATGATATTGTTGTTTATTTGTTTTAAAAAGTTTTTTTCATAATAAATCTAATTAACAACTTGGATTTAAAACTTGTTAATTCTATCAATCGGGGTCTAAATTTTCTAATAAGTGGTATCAGAGCAGGCATACTCTGATTAGGTTTAATCTTTGCTATGTTGATCCATTGACCCCTGTTTGTCATGGATAGAGGAAAGACATTAATTATACATCATTTATTTAATGGCACTAACTATGCATACTGGAAAGTACGCATAAGTGCTTTCTTGCAGTCTTTAGATGAGAAGGTTTGGTATGCTGTAGAGATTGGTTGGACCAAGCCAAAGGAAGGGCCGGCCGATTGAGATGAAGCCAAGATCACGGCGGCAAACTTCAACAGCAAGACATTGAATGTTTTATTCAGTGCGGTCACGAATGAGGAGTTCAAGAAGATATCCTCTACTGAAACTACTAAGGAAGCATGGATCATCCTCTAGACAACCTATGAGGGAACAAAGGCTGTCAAGGATTCAAATTTTCAGAGGCTCACTACAAGCTTTGAAGAAATAAAGATGGAGGAGAATGAGACATTTGATGAGTTCTATGCTAAACTCAAGGATATTGTGAATTCTGCTTTCAACCTTGGAGAATTTATAGCAGAATCCAAAATTGTTAGGAAAATCTTTAGGTCCTTACCTGAAAGATTCCATGCCAAGATCACTGCCATTGAAGAAGCAAAGGACATTAATCAAATTCCTTTAATTGAGCTTCTAGGGAACCTTCAAACCTATGAGATGGGATTAGGTTTAATGTGAAAAGGTGGAAAGAATAGAAACTTGGCTCTCAAGGGTATAGAAGAAGAGATTGAGGACTCTGAAGATGAAGATGAAAGTGAAGCTAAGGATGAGGATCTAACCTTCATAACTGATGAGATTATCAAGCTTCTTTAATTTAGGAAAAAGGATAAGTACAAACCTCCTAGGAAATCTAAATCCTCAAGGAAGGGCAAGAATAAGAAACCTCTTATCCAATGCCATGAGTGCAAAGATTTTGGTCACATGAGGATGGAGTGCCTAAACTACCTAATGAAGGAAAAGACCGAGAAGTCAAAAGATAAAGGGTTAGTTGCTACCTAGAGTGATACTGAGAATGACTCTTCTAATGAGTATGTGGATAAATGTAACCACGTTATGGCCTTTGCTGCCTCAACTGATAAGGTGATTGTGGAGAGTGCTAGTGACATTGAGGATTTTTTTGATGATGAAGTACCCAAGAAGTTGACCCTTCAGGAAGTCTATGATAAGCTATGCACTAAATTTATAAAATCTGAAAAGACTTCTCATCTTTGTAGAAAAGAGCTTAGTGAGGTAAAAACTGTAAAAATTGATCTATTAGTCAAGCTAGATGAGACTGCAAGATTAGTTGAGACTCTTGTTGTGGACAACATCTCATTAGAAGAGAAGGTCAAGAATCTTGAGGTTGAGCTTAGTCAAGCTAGAACTCAAATAGAGAGGATGTCTAGTGCAAAGCTTGATGAAGTATTAAGTGCTCAAAAGCCTACTTCTGAAATGACTGGCTTAGAATATGCTGTTTCCTCCAGCCCTTCCTCTTCCACGACATCTGGATCAAGGATTTTCTTTGTGCCCCAATCTAAGAAAGGTGATAAAGGTATGAAATCCAAAACTGATTTGTCTAATTCTAAATCCTTTGTTAGACCTTATGTTATCCTTTGTTAGACCTCATGTTTGTCACCATTGTGGTGTTCCTGGACACATTCGTCCTAATTGCTTTAAGTTGTATGCTCATAAGCAATTGTTCAAATAGTCACAGGTTTCCTCTCAAGGACCTACACCTTTGTTTGGAAAGTTATTAAAAGTTTTGAGTTTTTAAACTCAATTTCAGGAGAATTTTAATTCTTCTATATCCTTTAGTAGACATACTAGGACACGTTCCTTTTCATCTTCACGGCCAAAAACTCGTGCTTTGTAAGTGAGAAAGGAGCCTAAGACTTAATTGTCTTTTCTATTTTTCCTCTGCTTTAATTCTTTCTATCTAAAGTAGGACTCTCTTTGCTTGATTCCTTATTTGCTTTTGGAATCTTTCTTTTATGCATCTGCAACTTTCTATCATGCCTTCATGCATATGCATCTTTCTTTCATGCCTTCATATTGTTTGTCTGTTTTTGTTTGGTCGTTTAGTTTTTATTTTGTTTTGTTTTCAAAATAAAAATAAAAAGGAAAAATTAGAAAAAGACAAAAACAGTGTGTTTATGTACATTGGTACTTGTGTACCTTGTATGGCCATTGAAACAAAATTTTCTAAACTTTGTATCTTTTGTAGCTTAGATAAGCATCTCCATGCACAACTAAGCAAGTGAGTTTTGTGACTCTTGTTTGTGATGAGTAAGATGAAGTAATCTCTTGTACTTAACACTCATATCACTCTTTTTGACTGGAAAGACTAGGAAATCCTAAGAGAAGGCATAAATAACCATCTTACCACTGTTACCCACAAATCATGAAATAGCATTTGTATGTTTCGGCATAGCAAAAGTGCAATGTCAATGACATTTGTATGTTTCGGCGTAACAAAAGTGCAATGTCAAAAACTTAACATCATTGGGTATTTGTTTTCTCTCTACTATATGCCCATGCATCATTTGCTTAAAAGAAAAATATGCCAAGGAAAATAAAAAGCAAAAAGAATCAAAATACTTTTAAATATGATTGCAAGCGTGTACTCTAGGAGATGTGGGAGTTATAGGGTGTACCTCAAAGGTGATTGTCTCCATTAAACAGTTATGATTGTGTGTGACTTAAAGTGATTTTCTCATATCATAAATTGTCATAACATGTTGACACATTTGCAGTCTTGCGATGTTTTTCACACACGACATGTAATATTCTTTACTACTTTTGATACATGTACAGGTACAATGTGATTTGGCCATCACTAGGTTTTACATGTGCTAATGTATACTTACTAAACTGTCTTGACTTATTTTTTAAATATAAAATTGGTTAGACTTGTTTAGTGTGTGTGTGTGTGTGTGTGTGTGTGTGTGTGTGTGTGTGTGTGTGTGTGTGTGTGTGTTTTGGATCTAAATGTTTTACATTTTTCTTGTTGAGAGATATTTTTGAAAGCTTAAAATGTTGTTTGGATCTTTGGTTGAGTTGGAAAAACTATTTTTAAGTAATCTCAATACCTCCTCAACACCTCTTGATACCTGGCTTATCTGTCGAGCTCTTAAGTTGCTTTTTATCGCAATCTTGACACCTCTCGATAGCTAGGTTAATCGATCAAGAAACGTTCTATCTCCTCGATAGATCCTCGACACCTTCTCGATCCATTGAGGTTGGTTCGATAGCATTTCGACACCTCTCAATCTGTCGAGATCCTTTGCATGCATTGTTTTATACATGTTTTGCATCTTTCTTTTATCTTGTCATCCATAGGATCTTGTTTCATTACATTCATGCATTTTTATGGATTCTTTGTACCCCCTTGTTCATCCTTGATCATTTTTATGTTTCTTGGGTGAAGCTTTCTAGTTTCTGGTACCCTTTGTCAATCATGACAAAAAAGGGGAGAAATTGTGGAGAAATTGTGGTTTTTTTTTTTTAGATTTTACATGTTAGAGGGAGAAATACATGTCTTTGTAAGGGGGAGATGTGTTTCATCTTATTAGGGGGAGTGCTTACTTCCTTCTTCTTATACACCAGTCTTGTGATCATGTTTACATACATTGTACTTATTCTTTTTATATGATGATGTATGTTTTCTTTTACCTATCTCTACATGTGTTGTTTCTTTTCTATCTTTATACACATGTCTCTTATATATCTTGTATGCAATCTATTATTTTTGTTTCACACTAAGATGCTTTGATGAGTTTTGTTTAAAGTGTTTCAGAAATACAGGTTGTCAAAGTCTACTTTCCATAAACTCTCTTCTTGCAAAGTTTTTCAAGATTTTGTGTTAGGATAGATTTAATTGTATTCAACAAGTGAGTATGAGTTGAGTGATTTATGACTTCTCTCATATGTTCATTTGTTTGTTGTTGTTTTGTCACGGATTGCCAAAGGGGGAGATTGTTAGGACATATGTGATTCTATGTCAATATTTTATGTAATTGACTAATTCTTTGACAAAACGCACTTTACTTGTAATTGAGTATATCTAGGATGTATTTAATACAAAAGAAACATGTTGTTCAAGTCTAGTATTAAAGCCATAAAGATTGGACCAAGAAACAAGTGAAGGAGAGCTATTCATTAAAGTTGGACAGATAGCTCGACACCTGCGGATAGATATCTCGATAGCTGCTTGACGGATAGCTATCTATCGAGATTTAATTAATGAAGCTCGACAGATTCTCAATCGATCGAGGTATCTTTCGAGGTTACGGGAATTCAGATTTGCAGATCTGATTTTCAGCCCAAGCTTATGTATTTGTGTAGAGTTTCTTTTCTCATAGCCCTAAACATATATAAGGCTTATTTTAGAGACCGTCATATAAGAGAATATAAGGAGGACATATGCAAAACGTGACTGATGCCTTATTCTCTCTGAAAGAAGAAGCTACTGCGTTTTTGCCTTAGAGTTTTGTAACCAAGTGCTTCTTGATCTTCATCGTTGATGAAGTGAAGAACTTTGTAGCCAACATCTTCTTCTTCTAGTTGGTGAATTAAGTCGCGTATTGGGATCTGCCCAAATTGGTTAGTCACATACTGGGATTCGTGTATCAAAGGGTGGCGTTCATATATTGAAAAGTTCAGAGGTTCTGAAGCAATAGAAGGTTTCTACTGTAAGTTCATCTACGAGAATTGTAGAGTCTAGGAACAAAGGTTTTGTACTAGATCTGAAACTTCTCTTTACTATAGTGGATTACTTTTCGGGAAGGTTTCCCCCTAGGTTTTTTACTATGAAACTAGTTTTTTTCATTAGTTTTCCTAGGTCATCATATCTTGTCTTATTTATTTTTCTGCTGCATTTATTTTTGACATGATATTGCTGTTTATTTGTTTTAACAAGTTTTATTCATAATAAATCTAATTAATAATTTGGATTTAAAACTTGTTAATTCTACCAACCGGGGTCTAAATTTCCCAACAATAAAAGGTAAAGATGTATTTTTACTATGTTATCATCAACCTTTGAATAATAATGTAGCAACTTTGAATAATAATGAATGAAATTGTTGTTATGATTCAAACCTCACATGAAATGGTTGTTTTCTAAGAAATTGTTGAAAAAAAATTTCTTTTGTAACAGAAGGCACATATATATCATTTGTATAATTCTATGTGAAATTCAATTTACATTTTTTTATAATTATTAATTTACTTCATCAAAAATGTTATGAAGGTAGTTGCTAAATTTTTAATTTAAGCTCTTTATAACTTTTGCTATGGATGCGTAGTAAGTAGCTAACTTTTAGGTTTTTAAAACTAAATTTTAGGATTAAACAAAAATTGATAATTTTTATTAAGCGCATGCTCAGAGGCTCTTCTATTTTTTTGAGTAAAAGTTAATAATTTGCATCCATTATAATTTAGGATTACTATATTTTTCAATCACAAAAAAATCTTGGAGTGTGATGAAACGCATAATACTTATCACACTACAAATGCATAATACTCATCACACCCCTATATATATATATATATATATATATATATATATTGTGAATAAAAAATGTAGTAATCTCAAATTACAATAGATGCAAATTATTAATTTTTACCTAAAAAAATAGAACTTTATCTCAAGATAATAGAACTTTATTAATTTATCTCAAGATAATAGAACTTTGTTAAGTTATCTCAAGATAATGGAACTTTATCTCAAGATAATAGAACTTTATTAATTTTTACCCAAAAAAATTTACAGAACAAGATAGGAGATATTTTTATTTTTAAAGTGATTTTATATATAATGGAATGTCATTATGTACAATGAATTGGATAATGGATGGATAAATGGATGGGCATAAATTTAGAGAGATTTATCTCAAGAACTTTATTCTTATCTGCCATAAATCGTCGTAAGAGTGACATTGCAAATGGAGAATCTTATTTGGCCCTTTTGAGCAGGCAAACAATTTGAAGCAAATAAATAATCTTGATAATAAATAAATAATATTTTGAAAAGCATAATCATGTTCTGTAAATTTTTTTGGCTTTGGAGAAATTTCCGTGCATTTTGATAATATATTCTGAAAATGAAACATTCAATACTAGTGAGTATAAGTAGACATGGCAAAACAGGTGAGTCAGGTTGGGTCAAACGAGTCATTTTAAGCGGCTTAAAAATGGGTTTGGGTCAATTGGGTTACGGATCGGGTCGGGTTGACCCGTATTTTTCACATGTTTTTTTTTTTATTTTATTTTAAGAAAACAACATGTATTTGCCATTTAGAAAGTCATGCAACAAATTACTTGATGAAAATGCATTACTTTGAATTCACCACTTATATCAAGATTGAATTACACTTATTAATATTTATTCAATAATTTTAAAATTATACATATCCTAACATTGCTATCTAAAACAAAATAACACAAAGATAAGTAAAAAAAATACACAAGTTTTATTTCTACACAATATCAACATGCCAAAATATGAAACAAAATTACAAATGACTTATTAGATAATTCATTTGATAAAGAATAAAAACATATAAGAAATTTACAATCTTGAAAATTAATTTTATAATTTGTTGTCAATTGTGGTTGGCACTCTATTACAATTTGAGATATATATTAAAGTTTGATTATTTGCTTATTTATACATGTTCTCTTTTATGAATATCATATTATTGTTAAGCAACACACACTCTAGGAAATATCATAATTTATTTTAAAAAGCCGTTTATTTTGGACATAAATTGTTAAAAAATAGGTCTAAGCATTCATAATTTATGTTAATTTGATATTTTGGCTTCACTATTTTCATACTTGTGAATGTTTCTCACACATGTCTACAATTTTAAATCTATGTTCTTAAATGTACTGTAACCAAATTATCTTTGCATTCACTTTGCTATTTGATATCTTAAAATCTTTACTCGTTACAGAATGCTCAATCATTCATCTTTCAATTAATTTGCATACAATTATGTAAATGTCTCAATTGTTTCCTTAAAACTCACAACAACCAATTAAACCAATATGGTCTTAACCTTTTTTTTTTTAATTTTTTTTTTACCCAAAAAAATTCGGGTCACGGGTCGGGTTAGGTTGACCTGCAAAAACACGGGTCAACTCGTTTTTTCTTCGAGTCAGGTATTTTTCGGGTCAGGCTAGAAAATTTTAACTCATTTTGCCATGTCTAAGTATAACTATTTAGTTCAATATTTATTCCTTATTAACTGTAATTTGGGCCTGAGGGGAATTTGGGTTGGGGAGTCTAAATCCCAATATTTTGATTAGATGATATAAAAAGGATAAATATTTAGATTTGAACTAAATTTGCCAAAGATTTTATGAGCCCAAAATCCTCATATTTAAAAAAACATATAGCCCTCTATCAAAAGTAATCCAAAACTTTCAAAATGGCAAGGTCCAATGTTCAAGTCTCAAATAAGACATTAATCCATCAGGAAAAAAATAGTCTCCCTATGATATGTCAACATGTGCTTCACCATGAGAAACGATCTTCAACATAGAGATAACTTTATTGGCAAAATCTTCAATTTATGCAGAATAGTACTACCAAGTTCCGACAGGCCAGAAGACAAACAATAGGACACATTCATGCAATCAAAACAGCTTATAAGTCCCAAGCACGCAAGAGAAAGTTCAAGAGTTTGGACAAAATAATGGAAAGAAGACATAGTACATTTAAGTCATACGGTCCTGCATATATAAAACCTGTCCATCAACAAGAAATATTAGGACAGATCACAGATGCTTAGCCCTGTAAATTCTGCCAAGCTGCCGTAGCTTGTCTCTCATTCATTGAGGGCATTCTGGCAACAGTTGCCTTCCTAGAGGCCAGTGGAGTCCCATTTATACCAATTGTTGTGGTATAGCTTAAATCATTTTCCTCTTACATCTTCAAACACTTTGTGCATGAGGGGGGTCAATTAAGGTACAAGGTTCTTGACTTGTGATTTTTAGTTATTATGCATATAATGGTAATTACTGAGTGGTATTATTGAAGGAAATTTCAAATTAGAATTCAATTAGTGTCTAATTTTACGTCACGTGTCTTATCTAATCTAAATTATAGAATTTTGTGTTAAGAATTTAGGTAAAAATTGAATTTCAATTAGAGTTTAATTTTGCGCCATGTGTTCTATCTAATATAATTTTTTAAATTTTTGTGCCAAATTAGATAATTTAATGTAGAAAACGAGAAGTTCAATATAATAAATCATAAAAAACATAATCATATAACTAAAAAAAGTCAAATATATATATATATATATATTATATGTAATTGTGATTCTTTTAAACGTATCCATGCATATGCACGGAGTTACATACTAGTATATTATAATAGCACTAAATATTTTTTGGTAATTTTTTTTTTTTTTCAAACTATTAGTTTAATCTTCTTTTGGTTTTTTTTTTTTTTTTTTTTTTTTTATGAGTAAACTAATGCTTTTTCAACAAAATTATTGAATAGACATTGAAATGAGAATGGCGTCCTCCAGAAGCTGATCAGTACAAAGTGAATTTCGATGCAACGGTCTTCAAATTGTTGAACTTGGCAGGCATTGGGGTCATTGTCCATGATTCGCGTGGTGAAGTGATTGGAGCTCTATCCATGCCCATTCCTCTAACTCAAACTGTGAATGAATTGGAGGCATTAGCTTGTCGCAGAGCGGTTCGGTTTGCAAGTGAACTTGGACTTTGGAAAGTTATTTTTGAAGGTGATTCGTCGATGGTGATTAATGCTCTTTCTCAAGGGTCTGGTTGTTTTCTTCATATGGGAATATCATTGATGATATCATTTTTCTTGTTGCTGATTTCCAGTTTTTTGAATTCTATCATTTTTTTTTTTTTTTTGGATGAAACTATCTTGTTGAAATACTTTGCATTGTAATGTTGTGGCTGATGTTCTTGCTATAGAGGCCAAAGACTTGTTGGGGATTCGGGTTTGGTTGGAAGACCTTTCTGAAGACATTTCTCCCCTTGTCCTTTTAGATGTTTATTGAGTTGTTTCTAGTTTTATAAATTCCCAGGCATATTGTCTGGTTTCTCAAAAAAAAAAAAAAAAAAGGCATTAAAATGAGTATGGTAATAATTAGGAAAATTAATAAGATACAAATGGTAATCATTTTGGTATGTTATCAGTGTGCTTTAAGACTTGAGGACTTCTATAGTAATGTAATATATATTTATTTGTAATATAATAATTATAAATATGGTAATAATAATATAACTAGTCGCTAACCCGTGCGATGCACGGGTAACTTCTAGCTCAAAATGTTAACATGTCCAAGTTTAAATATTTATCTAATTTCGACTATTTTAAAGTTAAATCATCTCCAATATGAAATGGAGAGAGAGTAATTAAACATCTCATATGGCAAATTATCAAAATTTTAAACATAGTTAAAAATGGGAAACATTCAAATTTTATATAGTAATATATTACATAATTATAACGTGCTATTACACAAATACAATTCCTTGGTAAATGTTAAGATAGATGACAACCATTTTAAATTATCTTGATTAAAATTTAGCCCCACAATTGTAGTGTATCACATAAAATCGGAACTACAACCATGTAAAAAGAGAATTAAAATTAGATATAATAACAAAATTCTTTTACACCACAATGGAACCAAGAGAATTATTATAATGCATAATCCAATATGAGTATGAGGGTAGGAGTTGTACTCTACATTATTGCAAGGAAAAAAGAAAAAGAAAAAAAGAACAAATCTAGAATAAAGAACAAATAGAGAGCATATCTAATTAGTTAAGAAATCAAACAGACAAAATTCTGGTAGTGAGGAATAATTAAAATTGTAACAAAATAATTATAAAATAACACAACTTTACCGTCCATATGATTTCCCTACATCTACATCACACCCAATTTCTCTGTATTTTATTGGCTTTCATGGAAACTAAACCAAAAAAAAAAGAAGCATAAATCAATTTGCTATGTTTCTTAATCCAGTGTACTCAATCAAGTATTCTTGTGCCCACAGTGAGATGCTCCATGGACCATAGTGGATGCTCTGTAATTTCAGTCCATTGTTGATTTTTTGTTGCCAAATTCCCCACGCATTGCAGTAAAAATTTCTGTGTCAATTGCTTTACTCAAACATGAATTCAATTACTCCCTTGAGAAATCAAGAGTGAACCTCCTAAAGTCTAGGCCATAGTCTGCAACTCTCCCAAATCTAACAGATTGTATAACATGCCCAAAAGATAACCAACTAAGAATAGAATAATATAGAAACAATGTAATGAACATGTTTATTAGTTTAGAGAGAAAGCAACGTACCATTCCATTGCAATGACCACCATTAACTTCTTCAACATATTTTCACCTTTAAATTAAAAACAACAAAATTAAATGAAACCTTGATTATTTAAGGTAGTCAGGTCAGGTCTATTATTAACCCATATTTGTCAAGTGTAACATTGGAACTATCAGATGACATATTCATTTACTTTTTTGTGTGTGATGGCAGAGCATATTCTGATAGCTAATTAATAGCATTATAGCGAGATCTGAGTTGAAGGTAAGGAAACATGTCTATGAAATAATAGGCAACTTCTGACTTAGAATTGAACAACAAATAAACCAATAAAATCAACATATATATATATATATATATATATATATATATATATATATACAAAATCCCAAAAGCGGCAAAACTGCTGGTCCGCTGCAAACAAAGCATGCCAAGAAATCAATGACAACTCAAAAGGATTTTGTGAATACAACAGAAGGCCAAAATTTATATCAATATGGGAAAAAGAAAGAATTGAATCCAAAAATTATGTACCACCTGTCTAAAGAGAAATTTCATCAAACAAATGGCAAGCAACCCTTTTCAAAATCCTCCAATCGTGCCCTTCTTTTTCTCATCTTTCTAAGTCTCTCAAACCAATTCTAAATTTTAAACCTTAATCAAAACCAATTCTAGGCTAAATGCGTAAATCAAAACTAAACTATTCATATCAAATTTTTGAATGTAAGAAAGTACCTTTAATTGATGTTCTGTCGGCAGGATTACGGTGGTGGGATGCCGACTGAAGGCGAGTGCTGGCTTGACAAAGTTGGCAGCCCTCAAACTTCTCTCTTCGGGTCTCTATTTCTTCTCGATGTGCCTTAAAGGTGTTTTTCCTGCTTTGAGGCTTTGCTTTAAAATAGGTAAAAACTTGTATGGAGAAATTGTCACAAAATTCTTGCAAGAAATAAAGTACAAAGAACGGAATTGAAAAGAGAAGCCATTTGTCTGAGATTTTCCACCAAATAGAGAGAAATTGTTTCAAAGTTGTGCACAGAAAAATAAATTTCAAAAGAGAGTGAGAGAGAGAGAGAGAGAGAGAGAGAGAGAGAGAGAGAAAGGTTTAGGGGAAGGAGATGTTAGTGCGTGGGAAGAGGAGAGATTTTTTGTTTTTTTGGTTGTTAAGAGGTATCGAGTTTTGTAACGCGTATTTAGTGGGGGAGAATTAGATTTATTTTTAAATTAAATTTAAAAAATAGGAAAAAAAATTAAATGCTGACGTGGAAAATTGTGGGAGCTTCAAAGGTTTCGGTTTTATATATATATATATATATATAATAAGGTTTGTAACCGAAAATAGTGATTTAATTTTGGCCTTATTTTTCTATTCAATTTCTTCTTTTTTTTCTTTTTTTTGGACTGAAAGAGGTAGTCTGGTAGACTATTCAATTTCTTCAATTCAAACGTTTTTTAACATCTTCCAGCTCTTTTTCTTTTCAAGTTTTTTTTAATTGAGTCTATTAATCATTAGATGTTTTCACACATAACTAATACTCCAATTAACCTCCATAAACGTAGTCTCAAAGAGAGAGAGAGTGGGAAAAATTAGTGGTTTAGCTATAGACAACCACCTGAGGTACGAATTCTTTTGCAACCAAAAACTGATTGGTGTCTTGGTCTGATCATAAAGAACTATAATTAGGAGCGGACGCCATAGGTTAGAACTCTCTCAAAAAAAAAATTTCTTAAGAATGATTTTCATAGAACATAGATTGAATTTGTCCCACGAGTCAAAATTTATCACATATATTTTTTTTTCTTCATCTAGCATCTTGTATATGTGAAACGAACAAAGAAGGGAAACTATTGACACCCCAATTTCTCCCTATTTTCCTTAAAATACATTAATTTAATTTATTGTATTTTGTGCACCAATTAAATTTTTTTTTTTACACAAAATAGAAATTTTACTTTAGTTTAATCTAAGTATATATGTGTATGAAGCTCTTTCCTGGTGACTTGAACTCCAGCCCTTACTCCCCACACCCCACAAGCACTTAATACTTATAAAGTGACTACCGCGCCAAAAGTACACGAAGATATAATTTTAATTGTTCTAAAATGTGTAATTTCGGTCCGTTGCTATCACTTGATAGCATCATTTAGGGTTCGTTCGGTTGGAGGAGTGAAAAAGTGGGAGGATGGAAAATTGTGGGAGGATGGAAAAGTAAGAGGATGGAAAATATTTAGTTTTTTCTCTTGTGTGTTCGGTTGGAGGAGTGGAAAAGTGGGAGAATGAAAAACTCTTGTGTTCGGTTGGAGAGAAAAATGGAAGGATGGAAAATGTAATTTATATAAATGGACTATTATACCCTTGTTACATAATATGAAAAAATAGATTTATTTCTAATCATTAAATATGATAAAATTTATCATATCATATATATAAATTTATATTATTATAATGTAAAAATTAGATAGGTCACGTTGAAAAAAAAACATTCAGTAACGTTAAAAAAAAAAAAAGTTCAAGTCAACGTTGAAAGAAAAAGGAAAAAGAAAAGAAAAAAAAAAACGTTGAAAAAAATAGGTGGAAGAGTGTATTTTTGTAAAAGTGCTAATATAGAACTTTTTTCTCCAGATTTTCCTTCCGATTTGGAAGGAAAAAAAATGTGGGCCCGGTGAGAAAACTTTCTCTCAAGTTTTCCACCCTCCCTATTTTCCTTCTCCAAACGAACAGTAAAACACCCTACTTTCCATCCTCCTTGTTTACTTCAAAATGAATGCACCCTTAATTCTAAAATTCCTGACAGTCAAGCCCAGCCTTCAACCTGACAATGGTCAAGCCCACAGGCCCCTTCATAAAATCGAAATCTCAGGCCACGACTAGACCCAAAAAGCCTATTTCGAAAACCACTGAACCCAAAACACGCAGTCATTACACGTGGCGTCAAACTACCAAACTTATAAATTTGGACCTTAGACGTGGCATCAAAGTATGGGCCTTAGACCCATCCAAGCATTGGACCAGATCCAGCCCCCTCACAATCAACATACCAAACTAACCAATAGGAAAATGCTGTTGCTAAGCTTAATTAACCCAAGCCACACTTTAGGGTGCTTATATATATTTTATTATTTTAACTAGTTGAGAACCTAGCAAAGTGCAACTAAGTTTTAGCTTAACTGGTAAAGCTTTTAATAGTCAAATAAGAGATTTGGAGTTTAATTCCCCCCTTAAAAGTTTGAAACTCTCTCAAAAAAAAAGTGTTCTTTAATTTTTTTGGTTTCTAGTTTTCATTATCTAATTGGTTATTTCAATGAAACTTGTCTTTGTTAAAACATAAATAAATAAACATCGCGCCTTGTTGAGCAAAAAAAAAAAAAAAAAGTAATAACTTATTAGAGTCAACTTTCACAAATAAGATACTTCATCAAAATTTTGAAATTTGTCATAAAAAAAAATAAAAAATAAAAAATTTTGTCCTATGTCCATAACATTATTGAGTAAAAAGACAAATAGAAACTAATTCAACTAGAATAATTAAACGAAAAACAAACAATTTTATTATATTTTTTTATCTAATGACTATCTGATTTCAAATTAGTATGTATTTAATTTTAATATTTTATATTATTCACTTATTTATTACGAGGAAAATAAATGTGGTTGAAAGTAAGATTGCTTTTGTATGTATATTGGATTATCGTATTTAACTTTTTAAAAAAGTATATGAAAATTCTTTTCATATTTTTGTAGCGAACTTTTTGGAATATAAATTTATTATACTCATATTATATATGTTGAACAATTACAACATAAACATGAACTTGAACATAAGCTAGTGGTGTACATATCACAAATAAATTAAATAATTTTTATTTTTATTTAAGCAATTGGTAGATGACATAAGTATTGATCTTTGATCATCTTTAAATTTGGTAAGCATGAGGAATATATGAAGATAATGTAATCCAACAGTGGATTTATCAAAATTCACATCTAATTAAAAAAATTAGGTAGTGTAACTCTAAGCGATATTACACTACTTAATAACTTATTATTAGATCTGAATTTTGACAAATCTACCGTTAGATTACATTATATTCATATACTCTCCATGCTTGCAAATTTTACGGTGATCAAAGATTAATAGTCATGTTATCAATCAATTATTTAAACTCCAGTTTTTGTAATTTAAAATAATTCATAAAAGATGAGTTTATGGATCACAAGGTAAATAACATCTGATTAGCATGAAAATTGGCATGCATGCTAAGTAGATATAGAACATGTAATTCAACGGTGGGATTCTTAAAATATGAATTTAATAACAAGTTATTGGGTGGTGTAACATTGAATTATACCAAGTGTAACTTGAACCTAACTCTATATATATATATATATATATATATATTATAGGGATAAGGGCCTAAAATCATATATTGAGCCTTGAGCTTTATTCGAGGACGGTGAAAGGTCTGAAGAGATATAAACAATTACGAAGAATTCCAGGTTGGAGTTTAATAAATATAAGATGAGTGGGAGTGATTTGAGAAGGTATATCTCCTCGGATATGATGAGTATAGCCAAGGGTGTATTCAACTGATGAAAGTGATCTTTGCAGAAACCCTAACTATAGAGATGTGTCTCATGAACATACAAAAAGAAGGAAACCTCAAAAATATCTAAGGAAAAGCTGCTACCACCGCATTAAATGCACTGCGGCTACTCTTCTGGCCGCATTTATGTGGAGAAGACCTCTGAATAGTGTGGCCTTGGCTACAACAACTCACAGAAAGTTAAACAGGGTGTCTGATGAGACAGGCACTCAAATGAGGGCTCAAATGATCAACAAATGTAAGATCAAGATGGTCCAAAAAAAACTATATAATGTGAAAAAACCCTCCATAAAGTGGGGATGAGAGGAAGAGAAAAACACTGTAGCAATCAATAGTTAAACTTGTAATCACATTTGAAAAAAATATATAAAAGCTGGTCCCCTCGGACATTTGCCGAGGATGATTTTATGATGTTAAACTAATCTATTTTCCTTTTCTTATAATCTAAACCCATCCCATCTATTGTCCAACTCACCCAAACCCAGTTTTCCTAACCTACTCTATACAAATCTATTGTTTTAGACCTTTTGGGCTGGTCTATCTATCATTGGGATCGAGAGGCCAAATCTGTGTCCCTACATATATATATATATATATATATATATATAGAGAGAGAGAGAGAGAGAGAGAGAGAGAGAGAGAGAGAGAGAGAGAAAGTTAGGTTCAAGTTACACTTGATGTAACTTTAAGCAATGTTACACTCTAGAGGTAGACAAGTGGTTTCAGGAACTAATCAAAATGACGCAAACCTAATAAGTTATGGTTCTATTTGATTAAAAACAAATGTTTTCACAAAATTTTGTTTGCAAAGGTTCTCACACAAACAATGTCTTCTCCATCTACCATGGCTTTAATCTTATGCTTAAAATTTGAAATGAATAACCTACACCTAAAATTGACATGAGATATCATGAGAAATACCCAAGTTAAATATTGATACTAAAATAGTGATAATAGCTACTATTTAACAGAAAATTTGGGAAACAAATATAAATAACAACCTTGATATAACCTATAAAAAAGGACACATTAATAAAAATTCATAATATAAAACTTATAATTAAATGATAAAGAAGAAGTCACCTGAATCCAAGCCCAATATAATTCTCGAAATTGAAATTCACCTTCACCTATATTTGACATTTAAAGACTTTCTTGTCACAATATATAATGATATGATATCCTCATTTAGTATAGATTAACATGGCAATAAAAGTTTTGATCTTTATGGAAAAGAAATTTGGTTGGAAAGTAAGTTCACTTTTGCAAGTATGTTTAATTATTGTATTAATCTCCCAAAATGCATATGATAAAATTTTCATTATTTTAGTTTCAAACTTTTAGAATATAAATACATAATACTTGTACCATTCTTTCTTAGTTGCAATATTTTTCTTGAAATATGTTGAATCATATCCATTAAAGCACTTATTGTAGTACATGCATACCAAATCTTACTATGATTTACTAATTATCTATTAAAAAAGTTAAAACATAAGCATAAACTTGTGTTATACATATTAGAAGAAATAAATTAAACTTTTTTTTTTTAATTTCATATATGCACTTAAAAAACAAAAAAAAAAAAAAAAAAAAAAAAAAAAAAAACAAACAAACAAACAAACAAACAAACAAACTACGTAGGTGTGTGGTTTTAGGAACTAAGCAAAATAATACAACTAAACCTTTCATTATAAATTCACGGTGTTTCTTGGTTTAAAACAAAGATTTTCGTAAGGCTGTGTTAGTAGGGGTGGCCGCACAAGCAATGTCACAATTTCAGATGTGCTTCTAATCTTATAATCTAAACTGCTTCTCTTGGAGTTGCCTAGTTGTTTGGAGACTACTAGTGCACTTAGCTAATTAATATTGAGCTTAGTACGGGAGAAACTACTAATCGATTTCTTTTAAATAAGATAGGAAGACCAAAAAAATAAACTTTAGTCATGACCTTAAACTTTTTAGAGGGAACCAAGGTACAATTCTATGACTACTCAATGTCGAGTTTTACCTATTCAAATACAGAGATTTGGGCGGGGGAGTGGCGTCAATTGTATGGTGATTATATATATATATAGAAGCAGCAAATATTACTACAAAGGGTAAGGACAAAATAAAAGAGGATAAAAGAACAAGGTTGGAGGAAACTCAGGAAAAATTTGTCTTTTTATATGGGTTAACATAGCTTTATTTCATTGACCGGTCCCTCTTCAAAGGGAATAAAGTGTGCGTATATAAAATGGAAATATTAATTTTGAGTAATACTATAGTTATAAACTCTTTTACAAAAAAATTTATAAATTGCTAATATGATGAGCGGTTATTGATAAATAAAAAGTGATATTAATAATGAGCTTATATAAAAACTAGAGTAATATTTAGGTGCAGTACTTAAGTGTTGTTCTCTAAATTCCTCTGTTAAGATTCTGCTATGTGGCTAAATCTTAAGAGAGTAACCTAAAAAACAGCACTTAAGTTACTATATCTAAGTTTTGTGCTAAAAACTAATATAAAGCTAGTCACATCAACAATTTGAAAAAATGTTATAAAATAGTTTGTACCTGTAATAATAGCATTACTCATTAATTTTTCACAAATTACAGTCATTTAAATATATATATATATATATATCTTCCTTTTTTCAAAATACAATCATAATGATTGGAACCCACAGACAATGTAAATGTGGTTTATAAGCAAAATCATTTTATGAAATTTAATTGAAAATTAGAATATATAATTATATATACCAAGCAAGCAACGACATAAGAAACTTCTAAACTGTGGTCCATGAGATATAAGCAATTACTGTTATTATTCTTAGAGCATTCTCATCAAGAATGCTATAAAATATAGCATTTGGCATCTCAAAAAGTTATTTTATTCATTTTAACAACTCACTTTATAATACACCTAACATCAAAGGTTCTATTATTTTACCATTTCATTTAAGTATTCTTTTTTTATTCTTTATTCATTTAAATCAATAATTACATCTATTGTTGCTACAGTGTTTCATTAAACAAACATTTTTTTTTTTTAACATCTTGCTACAGTGGGCTGCTATCACTAGCAACCCACTGTAGCTAGATGTCAAAATTAATAACATCTAGCACCTTTGATGGAGGGTGCTTTTTAAAAATTTGATGTTAAATTATAACATTTATAGTATTTGACACCTTTGCTAAGAATGCTCATTATTATTATTTTATTTTATTTGAGAAACATCAATTATTATTATTACTAGTCGCTAACCCGTGCTATGCACGGGAATCTACTTATTTGTGAGGTAGACTAAAATAATTTTATAAAATCTTAAATTGATTAAGAAAACTACACTATTGCATGATTTGCTTTTGCATGACTTCTGTTAGGTTCTAAAAGTTTAGAACAATTGACAAATTGTGAACATACAAGAACATACAAGCTGCAGAAAGAAGATTTCAGAATTTGCCTGGTTCGACCGATCGAGAAATAGGCTCGACCGATTGAAAGTCGTATCTACAGAATTTTAATTAAGCCCGAACAGCAGTTCAAGCCCATAAAGGATTAGGGTTTCAGATCTACTTCTCCCACTATATAAAGGAAACCTTAAGCACGTTTTTATAAGGCTTTTTAGAGAGAGAAGAGTGTGCCTCTTTTGTATTTAGGGTTTTGTTCCTAAAAAGCTCTCTCATGTCTTCTACCGGTTTTATTCCTTGAAGATTCTCAAGATTTGGTATTGTTAAAGTTGCTGCCTTCTCTAGTAATCAAAGGTGCTGATGATCTAAACCTTCAAGGGTGGTCTTGGAGTCACAAACAGGAGTGTTTGTGTTGCTAAACCTTTGAGTGGGATCTCAAAGTCACAAGCGTGGGCGTTTGTGTTTTGCAAAGGCCAAGGAAAGAAGTAGTTCATAGACTCGGAGCTGTCACGTGGTCGTGGTAGTAAGTTTTCTACTCGAGGTAGTAATAGGATGTTAGTGGTCTAAGTCGCTATTGTACAAACTTCAATTCTTTCTAGTGGATTTGCTGTTTTACCTTGAGGATAGCTAGGTTAAATCCTCCCCAGGTTTTTTACCGGTTTGGTTTTCCTGGGTCATCATATCATTGTGTTCTTTATTTTTCCGCTGCTTTACATGATATGATATATTTGTGTTAACCTAGAATTGCTTAATTTACCTAAGTTAATCACTTGGCTAATTATCTAGGTTAATCTGTTTGGGTTTAAGGGGTCTAAACTTCTTTACAACTTCAATTTGTATTACAATTTTATGAAGAAGCCATTGCTTGAATGTGTCATGGCTTATTCAAAATTTCAGATATTAAAACTTCTAATGAAAGACCAAAAAAATTAAAGAATCAGATGATAAACTGCTTAGAAATTATTGAAACAAAACAAAATATATATGACTAAACAATAGAGAAAGATAATTTACATTCAAAAGAATAATCTATGGCTATAACTATTGAAAGCAATCAAAAGATTCAGAACCTACAAAATAAAGATAATCTGTGTGTGTGTGTGTGTGTGTGTGACTACACAATAGAGAAATATAAAAGAAAGATGTGCTACTATCAAAAGAATAATTCAAATGTTAAAACTTTTGAAAGACTAAAAATTATTAAAGAATCATATGATTTACTTCCTATAAATTTTTGAAACAAAACCAAATGTATATGATTACACAATAGAGAAATATAAAAGAAAAGTGATTACCTTCAAAAGAATAATACATGGTATAGTCATTGAAATCAGTTATTAAAAATTCCAAAATGCCAAAAAATATATATAATTAAAGAATAAGTTATTAAAATAATTCAAAAAATATATGACTATTCAAAAGAGAAATATAAGAAAAAGAAAAAAAGTATATGAACCCATAAAACAATAAGTTTTAAATTTTAACGGGTCTAAACTTTAAACGATGAAAAAGAAATCATCAATTCTATAATTATTTAAAAAATAAAATTGAAATCTTAAAATAGAAAAAAAAAATTTACAATAATACTATCACGCTTCACGTGGTCCTTTTGATTTTAATTTTTTTTCAATCCTATTTAATTCATCGGCTCAATATTTTTCAAATAATTCAAATTAAATAAAAACCGAAAAGTCAAAAACAATAAAAGTATTGGCGAAGGAATTACTCTTTGTCCAAGAAGCACACCGTCTTTCCTCTTGTGTACATAGTTTATTCATTGGAAAAGAGGAAGACAAAACTCCTACATATATATGTGTGTGTGTGTGTGCGCGCGCGCGCGCGCGTGTGTGTGATTATACAACAGAGAAATATAAGAAAAAGATGTGTTACCATCAAAAGAATAATTCAAATGTTAAAACTTTTGAAAGACTAAAAAATATTAAAGAATCATAAGATTTACTTCCTATTAATTTTTGAAACAAAACCAAATGTATATGATTACACAATAGAGAAATATAAAAGAAAAAAATGATTACCTTCAAAAGAATAATACATGATATTGTCATTGAAATCAACTAAACATGTTTAAATATTGCAAAAACTAACACAAATTCAGATGTTAAAACTTCCAAAATGCCAAAAAATATATATAATTAAAGAATAAGTTATTGAAACAATTCAAAAAATACATGACTATACAAAAGATAAATAAAAGAAAAAGAAAAAAGTACATGAACCCATAAAACAATAAGTTTTAAATTTTAACGGGTCTAAATTTTAAATGATGAAAGAACAATCATCAATTCTATAATTATTTAAACAATAATATTGTAATCTTAAAAGAAGAAAAAAAAAAAAAGCAAATTACAATAATACCTATCACGCTTCACGTGGTCCTTTTTATATTAATTTTTTTTTCAACCTTATTTAATTGGCCAGCTCAATATTTTTCAAATAATTCAAATTAGATAAAAACCAAAAAGTCAAAAACAATAAAAGTATTGGAAAAGGAAATACTCTATGTGGCCAAGAAGCACACCGCCTTTCCTCTTGTGTACATAGTTTATCCATGGAAAAGAGGAAGACAAAACTTATATGTGTGTGTGTGTGTGTGTGTGTGTGTGTGTGTGTGTGTGTGTGTGCGCGCGTGCGCGTGCACGCGTGCGCGTGCGCACGTGAGTGCGCACGTGAGTGCGCGTTTGTGACTACACAACAGAGAAATATAAGAGAAAGATGTGTTACCATCAAAAGAATAATTCAAATATTAAAACTTTTGAAAGAATAAAAAATATTAAAGAATCATAAGATTTACTCACTATAAATTTTTGAAACAAAACCAAATATATATGATTACACAATAGAGAAATATAAAAGAAAAAGTGATTACCTTCAAAAGAATAATACATGGTATAGTCATTGAAATCAGCTAAACATGTTTAAATATTGCAAAAACTAACACAAATTCAGATGTTAAAACTTTCAAAATGCAAAAAAAAAAAAAAATATTTAATTAAAGAATAAGTTATTGAAACAATTAAAAAAAATATGACTATTCAGAACAGAAATATAAGAAAAAGAAAAAAGTACATGAACCCCTAAAACAATAAGTTTTAAACTTTAACGGGTCTAAATTATTGTAATTATTTAAACAATAAAATTTTAATCTAAAAAAAAAGGAAAAAAAAAAAAGGAAGAAGCAAATTACAATAATACCTATCATGCTTCACACGGTCCTTTTTATTTTAATTTTTTTTTTCAACCCTATTTAATTGGCCAGCTCAATATTTTTCAAATAATTCAAATTAAATAAAAACCAAAAAGTCAAAAACAATAAAAGTATTGGAAAAGGAAATACTCTACGCGGCCAAGAAGCACACTGCCTTTCCTCTTGTGTACATAGTTTATTCATCTTAAAAGAGGAAGACAAAAATCCTACTCCTAATAAGACCTTTATTTTGATTCTGTGTTGACTCCACCATAAAATAGTTTTTTTTTTTTTTTTAACAAAGTAGATGAGAGGAAAATAACATAAAAAGAGCTCATACCTTTGCTTAGCTTTAAAAAAAAAAAAATATTGGGGTTTACTTTGCTTCTAATAGTTTTCATGATTAATCTCACAAATTTGGAGATAAATTATCAATGTTTGAGTTTGAGTTTAAGTTGGACTTGTTAGAAAAATAGAGTTTCACTCCTTGTTAAGTTTGAATTAAACTAAAATAATTTTGTTTAAAAAAAATAATAATGATGAGTTTGAGTTTAAGTTGGACTTGTTAGAAAGATGGAGTTTCATTCCTTGTTAAGTTTGGACTAAATAAAAATAATTTTATTTAAATATCGTACTGACGTGGAAATTGTGGGGTCTCCAGAGGTTTCGGTTTTATATATCTATATATGGGTTGGATTCAAATTAGGGTTCAGCTTCTGTCCAGTGGCCAGTGGCCATTAGACCCGTCAGGATATGGACACGTGTCCAGCCTTAGACACGTGTCCGCAATCCAACGTGTCCAGTGGCATTGGCCACTGGACAAAAGCCAGATCTTTCAAATTACACCTAGTGTAACTCTAAATAATGATGAGTTTGGTTACAAGTATTAACAAATCCACCACCGTTAGATTACATTATTTTTATATATTCTTCATGCTTGTAAAATTTCAAAGTGATCAAAAATTAATAACAATATCATCAATCAATTGTTAAAATTCAAATTTTTGTAGTTTAAAATAATGCATAAAAGATGAGTTTATGGATCAAATGGTAAATAACATCTGATTAATATTGTTAGGCATGATGGTTCCGTGTGCTTGTGGTTCTGTGTGCTTGTTGATGGTATATTGTATATTGTAAAGGCTATGGTAGTATTGAAAAGGCTATAGTAATATTGGTAGTGTATGTAGTATAAGTGCATAAGGCCTATATCAGTAAGTGCACTGTATCAGTAAATGCATAAGTGCCTATATCAGGTACATGTATATGACAGACTTGTAGTGTGTAGTGTAAAGAGGGAATAGTGATGTCATGGGCTAAATGAATTAGTTAGTCAGTCCAGGATAGTTAGAGGTTAGTTAGAGGATTATGAGGTCATTTACAGCTGGAAGTTGGTGTATAAGAGGAGAGGCTATTGTATACTGAGGGGTACGCAAAAAGTACAATCTTAAGCCAATTCTTTTTTCTTTTCACTGTTTCCCTTTTTTCCTTTCTCTGTTTCTTCTTTCCTCAATTCGTGGAGGCCCAGCTGACCTCGAACCCAGCTAAACTCAACCATTAATTCAACCTTAACATTTGGTATCAGAGCATCGCTCCTGTATTGCCATGACAGAGACTCGAGCCGCTGCCATGAATATGGTTAATGAAGCCATTGCGTCCCTTTGCACTACCTCTGATCACCACAATAAAGACATCCAAGAAATACAAAAAATTCAGGGGATTCATACCAGAACCTTGAATGAAATGAATTAAAACATAAATGTGATCTTACAAAAGTTAAATTCTTCAAATGGAAATCAGCATTCACCTCAGAGAAATGTACAATCAAATTCAATTCCAAGTTCTTTAACCTTGACACTTGCAAAGTCTGTGAAGTTGGATTTTCCATGATTCTCATGTGTTGATCCTGCTAGCTGGGTTTACAAAGCTAACCAGTATTTTGGGTATTACCAAACCCCAATTGCAGAAAAGCTATTGATAGCTTTCTTTCACATGGAATTGGAGGCATTGATATGGTTCTAGGAAGCAAAGAAGGCTAGGGTATTTTCTAATTGGGAATCTTTGGTGCAAGCTTTACACATGAGGTTTGGATCAACTGCCTATGATGATCCCATGGAAGTATTAACAAGGCTGAGACAAACTACCACAGTGGCTGTGTATAAAGCAAAGTTTGAAGCAGTATCAAACAGAATCAAAGGGCTTTCTCCATTGCACAAGGTCAGTTGTTTCTTGAGTGGCTTGAAGGATGAAATACGTTTACCTGTGAGGATGCTTAACCCTCAATCTTTGAACGTAGCTTTTGGATTGGCCAAGATTCAAGAAGAATATGTGATGAGTTACAAAAGGAGTGTCAAGTATCAACCAGATTCAGGTAAGAATTCTATCTTGGGTTTGCCTAAAAGTAATGGTAGTAATGTTATGGTAGAACCTAAGCCCAGTATACCTATTAAGAGAATAACCCCTGCACAGATGAATGAAAGGAGGAAAAAGGGTCTTTGTTACAATTGTGATGAGAAGTGGGGGCCAGGACATAAATGTAGGAATGCTAAACTTTTTCTTTTAGAAGAAATTGAACTAATTCATGGTGAAAATTCTGGGGTAAAGATAACTGAATTAGAAGAAGAGGTGGAAGGTGAGGTAGTGCATAAAATTGATGGAAGTGTTCAGTCCAATCACAATGAAGATGTTGAGATTACTTTGTATGCTCTCACAGGTACCCCTACACCTGGAACAATGAGGGTTAAGGGAAGAGTTAATGGTAGTAACCAATCAACCCAAGAATGAGGTCCATCAGCAGCAAATGCTCTCAAGTAGTGCTCCAAGCTCTTGTTAACCACCTCAGTTTGCCCATCTGATTGCTGGTGGTAGGCTGAAGACATGGCTAACTAAACCCCTTGCAATTTCATCAACTCTTGCCAAAAATGTGAAGTAAACACAAGGTCCCTGTCACTCACAATTGAGGCTGGCATCCCATGCAGCTTGAACACATAATGCAGGTAGAGATGAGCTACTTTGGCAGCAATATAAGGGTGAGACAATGAGACAAAATGAACAAATTTGGTCAATCTATCCACTACCACCAAAACCACATCCTTTGACTGTGATTTGGGAAGGCCCTCAACAAAATCCATGCTCACATCAAGCCAAGGTTTATCAGGAATGGGTAAAGGCTGCAATAACCCAGCAACATTACAGGTCTCAGCTTTTAGTCTTTGACAAGCATCACATTCCTTGACATGTTTCTTTACATCCTCCCTCAAACCAGGCCAATAAAAATCTCTCTTAACCCTATGCAAAGTATTAAGGAAACTTGAGTGACCCCCCAAAGGACTATCATGGACCTGCTGAAGCACAGCAACCTTCAAAGCATCACAAGAACCCAAATAAATCTTTCCCTTATACAAGAGTAGCCCATTTTGGTTTGAGAATCCTTTAGGAACATCGTTTCCTAATTGAAAAGATTGAAAAATACCCTGCACATCTTGGTCAGAGGCATAACTAGCCTTAAGATCAGCCAACCAAGATGGAGTAGGGAAAGAAACCATGCATAAAACCCCTTCAGAAACATCATCATCAGAACTTAAATCTTCAACCTCAACCTTCCTAGATAGTGCAACAGCCACTAGATTGTCCTTACCTTTCTTATACTCAACCACAAAGTTATACCAAGGAAGTCAATATCGTACCGGAGGCTGTACCGGTTTGGCCACCGGTACGATATATTTCGGGTACTGGTCAATACCGGTGTACCGTTTCGGGTTTACTGCTATTTTTTATATTTAATATATACACACACACACACACATACACAAAATCTCTATTTACCATAAAACATTACCTCTTGTTTACAATAAAACATTACTTCAAGTGTTCATTGCATATAAAGAAAAAAAAAACACAATATAAAAAACAAAAAATTTAATTGTTTATTGCATACAAAGAAAACAAATAGTTAAGTTAACACAAATTACATAGGATCATCTACTCTCATCCATCAAAAGGATCTATTTTAGGACCATAATATATATGAGTATTACTATCCTGCCCTTAAAAAATTGCCACAATTACCAAAAAAAAAAAAACACAACATTTTGTGTTCCGGTCCTGTACGGCCGATACGAGGCCGGTTCGGCCGAAATTCGCCGGTACGGCCAGTATGAGGCCGGTACGGCTGGTATTTTTTCCGGTACGAAATAGGGGGGGTATATGTACCGGTACAAGGTCGATACGGTATGTACCGGCCGGTATGGGCCGATACGGTACAGTATCGACTTCCCTGAGTTATACCCTAGCAACTTTGCAAACCACTTCTGCTGAGCTGGAGTCCCAATTTTCTGCTCCAACAAATACTTTAGAATTTGTTGATCAGTCTTGATAGCGAATGGTCTTCCCACCAAGTAAGCCCTCCATCTCTTGACAGCAATGACTAAGGCTAGAAGTTCCTTCTCATAAGTTGACAAAACCAAATTTTTACCCTTAAGGGCCTGGCTGTGATAAGCAATAGGCTTGCCTTGCTGCATTAAAACAGCACCTATTCCCCCCCCAGAATCATCACACTCCACCACAAATGGCTTGTCAAAGTCGAGCAAAGTTAATACAGGTGATTGGACCATAGCTTCCTTAAGATGATGAAAAGCAAGTTCAGCTTCCTTAGACCAACAAAACGAGTCCTTCTTTAATAAAGCAGTCAAGGGAGTTGCAATAGTACCATATCCCTTAACAAACTTTCTATAATACCCTGTAGGCCCCAAAAAACCTCTTAAGGACTTGATATCCTTAGGGAGAGGCCACTACTACATAGCAGCTAGCTTCTTTGGATCAGTATGCACCCTTTCAGCAATGATCACATGCCCCAAATACTCCACTTTGGTACAAGCAAACATACACTTAGATCTTTTAGCATATAAATGGTTAGAAGCTAAAATCTCCAAGACATTTCTGAGGTGCATGACATGATCAGACACAGATTTGTTGTAAATCAAGATGTCATCAAAGAAAACTAACACAAACTTCCTAAGGAAAGGCTTGAATACCTGATTCATCAAGGATTGGAAGATGGAAGGAGCATTGGTTAAGCCAAAAGGCATCACCAAGAACTTATAGTGGCCCTTATGTGTCCTAAAGGCAGTCTTGGGTACGTCTTCTTCCCTCATTCTGATCTGGTGATACCCAGACCTCAAGTCAAGCTTTGAGAAAATAGTAGCCCCACATAATTCATCCAACAACTCATCAATGATGGGAATTGGGAACTTGTCCTTAACAGTGATGTTGTTTAATGCTTTATAATCAATACATATCCTCTATGAGCCATCAGCTTTCCTAACCAACAAAACAGGAGAAGCAAATGGACTGCTTTTGTTCCTGATTGACCCCACTGATAGCAACTCCTTCACAATCTTCTCTATTTCATTTTTTTTGATAAAAAGGATACTTATAAGGTCTTTGGCATACAGGTTGAGCACCCTCCTTAAGCACAATTGAATGCTCATGACCCCTGAGTGGAGGCAGATTAGTAGGGGTCTCAAAGACTTGGCTAAACTCTTGTAGCAAGGAATCCACTTTAGCAGGAATTCTAGCTTCTGATGCACCTATTTCCACACCAGCAATCTGTAATGACAAACCCATCTTCATTGAAGTCTTAAAGAATGTCTCACAATCCACAAAAGAGGGACTTAAAGCTGGAGTCAAACCCTGTAACAAGACTTGCTAATTCCTATATTCAAAGCACATAGTTAAGAGCTTAAAATTCCATTGGATTTCACCCAAATTGCTTAGCCACTGAGTGCCTAAGATTGCATCACACCCTTGTAGTGCTAAAACATGAAAATGGATGCAAAACTCCACTCCTTGGACAATCACTAGCACATCACTACAGAATCCTTGAGTCTTCATAATAGAACCATTAGCTACTTTGACTTCCAACACTTTTGAGACATCTATTCGTAACTGTAAACTTTTGACCAATGATGCATCAACAAAATTATGAGTGCTACCCGTATCTATCAAGATTACTAACCTACTACCATTAACTCTTCCGTTAACCCTCATTGTTCCAGTTGTAGGGGTACCTGTGAGAGCATACAAAGTAATCTCAACATCTTCATTGTGATTGGACTGAACACTTCCATCAATTTTATGCACTACCTCACCTTCCACCTCTTCTTCTAATTCAGTTATCTTTACCCCAGAATTTTCACCATGAATCAGATCAATTGCTTCTAAAAGAAAAAGTTGTTTACTTCACATTTTTGGCAAGAGTTGATGAAATTGCAGGGGGTGCAGTTAGCCATGTCTTCAGCCTACCACCCGCAATTAGATGGGCAGACTGAGGTGGTTAACAAGAGCTTGGAGCACTACTTGAGAGCATTTACTGCTGATAGACCTCATTCTTGGGTTGATTGGTTACCCTTGGCTGAATTTTGATTCAATACTAACTTCCACACCTCAACTAAGTTGACACCTTTTGAAGCTTTATTTGGTTATCCTCCTCCCAGGTTATTGGATTATATACCAGGAACAACTAAGGTTGGTAGTGTTGATGTGCACTTGAGAACTAGACAGCAGCTTCTGTCATTATTGAAGCAAAACCTATTAGCAGCTCAAGAGAGGATGAAGCTCAGTGCTGACAAGCATAGATCTGAGAGGGAGTTTACTGAAGGTGATTGGGTGTACTTAAGGTTGCTACCCTACAAAAAGAAGTCTTTGAGGCAGAACAAATTGGGTAAATTATCACTTAGGTACTATGGACCTTTTCAGATTTTGAAAAGGATTAGTAAGGTGTCTTATAAGTTGGACTTGCCTCCAGACTCTAAGTTACATCCTACATTTCATGTTTCCTGTCTTAAAGCAAAATTGGGTCAGCATGTGGCATCCATTCCTACTCTTCCATCTGTGGATTCAGAGGGCATTCTTAGTCCTGAACTCGTGGCTGTGTTGCAGGAGAGGTCTCATCATTTGAGAAGAAGGACTATTACTCAAGTCTTAGTTCAATGGCAAGGGGATGGTCCTGAAAATGCTACTTGGGAGTCCTTGTATCAGCTGCAGAAACAATTCCCTCACCTTGTGGGCAAGGTGCTTTAATTGGGGGGGGGGGGTATTGTTAGGCATGATGGTTCCGTGTGCTTGTGATTCTGTGTGCTTGTTGATGGTATATTGTATATTGTAAAGGCTATGGTAGTATTGAAAAGGCTATAGTAGAATTGGTAGTGTATGTAGTATAAGTGCATAAGGCCTATATCAATAAGTGCACTCTATCAGTAAATGCATAAATGCCTATATCAGGTACATGTATATGACAGACTTGTAGTGTGTATTGTAAAGAGGGAATAGTGATGTCATGGGCTAAATGAATTAGTTAGTCAGTCCAGGATAGTTAGAGGTTAGTTAGAGGATTATGAGGTCATTGACAGCTGGAAGTTGGTGTATAAGAGGAGAGGCTATTGTATACTGAGGGGTAAGCAAAAAGTACAATCTTAAGCCAATTCTTTTTTCTTTTCTCTGTTTCCCTTTTTTCCTTTCTCTGTTTCTTCTTTCCTCAATTCGTGGAGGCCCAACTGACCTCGAACCCAGCTAAACTCAATAACCATTAATTCAACCTTAACAAATATGAAAATTGGCATGCATGTTAAGAATATATAGAACATGTAATTCAATGGTTGAATTTTTAAAATATTAATTCAATAATAAGTTATTGAGTGGTGTAACATTATTTAGAGTTACCCGTGTAACTTGTACCCAATCTATATATATATATATATATATATATATATATATATATATTATTGTTCAGGTAACGAACCCCTTTGACTTTTATAACATGACATAATTTCTGGGTTGGTAAGACTCATTAAATTCTGGAGTAGCATCATAACTAGAAAACAACCAACAATAACTTGTTAGATAAAGATGGATTCCCTGCTCTGCACACAAACAGGAAGCAGTTTCTAACAAGTCATGGGACTTCATAGCAAGAGAAACTTTTTGTCTGTCTTTTGTTGCCTTTGTTTAAACTTAGGCGTTGCCATAGACACCATTATATCTCCCCAATCCATCAAAGACCCAGACTACATAATCTCCAATGGGAGTGTTTTCAAACTGGGATTCTTTAGCCCAGTAAATTCTACCAATCGCTACCTTGGAATATGGTATAATAGAATTTCTGTATTCACTGTAGTATGGGTAGCTAACAGACAGAAACCCCTCAAGGATTCTTCTGGGGTTCTTTCTATATCAGAGGACGGCAATCTTGTAGTATTAGATGGACAAAAGGAGATTCTTTGGTCATCAAATGTTACAAACTCCGTTGCCAATTCAAATTTCCACCTTTTGGATTCAGGGAATCTTGTCTTGCGAGAAAATACTAGAGGGAAAATCATATGGGAGAGTTTCCATCATCCAACTGATACATTCTTGCCAGGAATGAAACTTAGTGTTAATTTAAGGACAAATCAGAAAGTACTCTATACATCATGGAAAAGCCCTTTTGATCCATCCATTGGAAACTTCTCTACAGGCATGGCTTCAGTAAACATTCCCGAAGCTTTCATTTGGAAAGATGGTCGTCCATATTGGCGGAGTGGTCCATGGAATGGTCAGATCTTTATTGGTGAACCTGACTGGAATGCAGAATATCATAATGGATTTAATCTAGTAGATAACAAAGAAGGTACGGTTTATGCAACTTTTGATTATGCAAATGTGTTGCCTCTATCAAAATTTGTGTTGAATTCACAAGGAAATCTAGTGCAGACATATTGGGATGATAGCAAGGAGGATTGGAAGGTTGTGGGGTTAGCTCCAAAAGATGAGTGTGATGTTTATGGCACTTGTGGTGCATTTGGAAGCTGTGATTCGCAGAGGACACCAATCTGTAGCTGTCTTAGAGGGTTTGAGCCAAAGATTATTGAAGAATGGAACAGAGGAAATTGGACAAGTGGGTGTATTAGGAGGGCACCATTGCAGTGTCAAAGGGTGAATAATAGTGGTGAAGAAGGCAAAGCAGATGGGTTCTTGAAACTGAAGATGATCAAAGTGTCAGACTTTATGGAGAGGTCATATGGATCTATAGACGGTTGTCGAAAGCAGTGCTTGAAGAACAATGATTGTGTGGCGTATGCACATGATGTTGGAATTGGTTGTATGTCATGGAGCGGAGACCTTATTGACCTAAGGAAATTCTCCATTCGTGGATCGGATATATATATTCGTCTCGCCTATTCAGAATTTGGTAAGTGATCTTGTTCTCAGTCTCAGTTTGTTTTGTATAATCTCATTCTTCTTATCATCCAGCAGTTAGTCCAGTTGTTTATTTTTACTTGGTGATATACTATAAATGCAACTCAATTTCAATGGTTTTATTTACTTCAGAAGTTAGTCTTATTTTTCAGCTTCCATGACTATTTGAAAAACGTGATATACTTTTTTATAAACTTTTCTGAGAACCCATTGATCAGATTTTTTAGGTATAATAGATTGGCAATGATTTTAGATTTTTTATTAAATTTCGTAACTCAAATTTGACTTTAGTTTGAACTTGTTTGATACACAGCCAAAGAGAGACATTTGCAAGTAATCATCAGAATCTCAATGACTATTGGAGCCATTGCCATTCTCAGCACTGCCTACTATTTTTGGAGGTGGACGGCTAAAATAAGAGGTAATAATATGTCCATTGATATTAGCTATAGGGACTAGGAATTGCCGGAATTTACCGTTCACGGAAAGTGTTGACGGTGGCTTGACTTTTCTTTAAAAGTATGCGAACCACTTGCAATTCAAGTCGTATTTGGAACACCACGTTTCTGTCTTTGACAATTACAACATTTTTTTTTTCTTTTGTGTTCTGCATATTGACCAACCTCTCAATATAGAATAGCACACTAAGTTTGAAATATTAGTAATTCTTGATGTGCACTGGTGTGGGTAAGAAAGTGGGCCTTTTGGATGTGTTTGGAGTTTGGGCTTTATGAGAATGTTTTTGTGTCACGTTTGTGATCCGTGGAAAGTAGGTTGAAGTGAACCACATAAATCATTGAACCGGTAAAGGTTGAACCAATGAGGATAAAGGCACAATTAGTTGTAAAGGACTATAGTCAGAGAGAATGCATAGACTGCAATGAAGTGTTCCCTACTATTGTGAAAGAGAGCTCTATAGTTGCATGGTTTGGCTTGGACTTAGAACAATTTGATGTCAAGATAACTAATCTACATGGTAAACTTTAGGAATAAATTTATATAAATTAGCCAGAAGGTAGTGGTATAATCGATTTGAAACTTTTATGATTGGACATGGTTACTCTAGAAGTGATTATGACAATGCTTTTGTCTATTTTTTGTTATATGTTGATGATTTGCTTATTATAGCTAAAGAACCTAGTTTAAATAAACAAGTTGAAAACTCAATTTAATTAGTGGTAAGTTTGAGATGAAAGATTTGGATAAGCAAAGAGCGTGGAGATTCACAGAGATTGACAAGTGTGCTACTTATTTATGTCACAAAAGAATTACATTGAGAAAATACTTAAAACACTTCGGTATGCAGCGATTTAAGGCAATACATAGTCCATTAGCGACATATTTTAAGCATTCAACAGATTTGTCACCACAGTTTGAGGAGGAAAAGGAGCATATGTTTCGTTCTATTTATACTACTATAGTTGGTAGCATAATGTGCTATGGTTTGCACTCATCTAGAAATTTCACATGCTATATTATTGTAGTTAACAAGAGGATGATACTGTTGTGTATTGTGATAGTCATTGCATACTATACATTTGACTAAAATTCATATGCATGATGATAGAACCAAAAGCATTGATGTCACCTACAACTTCATTTGTGAAATCGTATCTTAAGTCATTATTGCATTAAAAAGGTTGCTACAACAAATAATATATCCAGCAAATATGATGACGAAGTCATTTTCTTTGAGCAAGTTTGAGCATTAATTGGATTTATAGAATGTGATAGCCCTTATGGGCTTTTTTTTTTTTTTTTTTTTTTTTTGTTGAGAAGATAAACATTCAACTTTATTAAGATAAAATGGCTAAATTAGCTTGAATAACAAAATGTACTTGTGGAGGAGTATTCTTCATCCACACTACACAATCTAGGTAATTTATTGCTAACCTCCCAAACTATGAGCTACTTAAGGGCTTTAGTAGAGGTGAAAGAAAATATTATTATTATTGTTGTTGTTAACGAGGTTTTCAAATTTAAGTTAAGGCAGAGATTTGTCGGGGCTTTACATTCCTTTAAAATTCAGTGAAACACTCCCAATGGAAGTGGTATTTGGACCATCAAGTTGCTAATTTTTGCCAATTTGTATGTTGGTTATGTTTAAACTTTAAGCCCAATAGCTTTAAGTTGGAGAAAGGCCGAAGCCCTTATTCTATAGCCTTCCTTCTTCTCGCGTAGGTGGTGACGAGCCCATAATCTCGTTTACTCCTCTTGATTTCATATTGCCTCTTTGGCAATTAGAAAATCCCTCAAATCTTCTCATTTTCTTACAACGCTCAATCACTTCCTAACTCTCTTCTTATTTATTTTCCTTTATAAGAAGATGGAAATATGGAGAACATTGAAATGTTCAAATAATTTTGCAAGTTTATCGTGAATCAAGCTGGCCAAAGTTGTAAGCCTAGCTTTTTCTTTTCTGTGTCCAATGGTTTTTATATATAAGATCAGTCCCAAAAGATGAAAAACATTCAACTCTCATAATTTCCATCCTTTAATTTCTATAATGAAATTTCCATTGGCCATCTTGTGACAGGTTTGAAACCCTATTTGCGAGTGCACACTAACAAAACTGTCCTATTTTGGAGAGCAACCACTTGAATTATTTGCACCAAGGTTTCCTTACGGGGTTCGTGTGTTTTTTTTTTTTTTTTTTTTTTTTTTTTTGAGAAGACAATGGAGTTCGGATTTTGTGACAATGTTTTTGTGTCACTTTTGTAGTGTCCCTATTTTCATAGTTAAACTTTCTCTTAGGCAATGCTCATGAACGTAAACCTAAGTCCAACCACTTATATCTTTGTATCTCCCGTATGATTGTTTCTTCTAAATTTTTATTTCTATTTCTATTTTGTTCCGCTATTATTGGATACACACATTAGAAATAGTTATCAAAGCTTCAGTTATCTCAACAAATTTACTTTTTACTACTAGAATTTGCATCAGAAAGGAAAAATAAAAGCAGGGAGAGCTTATTGTTTGACTACCTGGATGATGTTAAACTCCACGACCTACCCATTTTCAGTTTGGAAGAAGTGTCAACTGCAACAAACAACTTTCATGTAGCTAATATGCTTGGGCGAGGTGGGTTTGGTCCTGTCTATAAGGTAATAGTTTCCCTTGGGTACTTGATTAGTTCCTCTTCAAATCAAACATATAAGTACTTATATTCATTTGTTTCTTTGGCTAGGGAAAATTACAAGATGGACAGGAAATAGCAGTGAAAAGACTATCTAAATCATCTGGACAAGGGCTTGAAGAATTTATGAATGAGGTGATGGTGATTTCTAAACTCCAACATCGAAATCTTGTTAGACTTCTTGGCTGCTACTCTGAGAAAGAAGAAAAGATGTTGATCTATGAATACATGCCAAACAAAAGTTTGGACACATATGTTTTTGGTCAGTACATTTAAACTCCCTTCCTTTTACTCTTATTAATAGAATAAGTTTCTATATCCTTAACATGTTGAACTATTGACCTCCATATTTCTATATTTTTTCTCCATACAAATTATGCTTCCTTTACTTTTTTTTTTCACTATTTATTTAGATCCACTCAATCAAAAACTCCTCAATTGGAAAAAACGCTTCAATATTATTGAAGGAATCGGTCGAGGTCTACTCTACCTTCATAGGGATTCTAGAATGAAGATTATTCACAGAGATCTAAAGGCAAGTAATATCTTGTTAGATGAAGAGCTAAATCCAAAAATATCGGACTTCGGAATTGCTAGAATTTTCAGAGAACGTGAAAATCAGGCTAATACTAAAAGGGTTGTTGGGACATAGTAAGTGTTTTTGTTGAAGTATAATTTAAGCTATTCTCTCCTCCCCCACCCCACCCTACAAAAAAACAGAAGGAAAAAAAAAATATTTATGCTTAAAATAGTCAGATGATGAGGATATATTTTAATGTTTAAATGCAGCGGATATATGTCTCCAGAATATGCAATGCAAGGCCTATTTTCAGAGAAATCAGATATTTTTAGCTTTGGTGTGTTGCTACTAGAGATTGTTAGTGGGAGAAGAAACACTAGCTTTTACGATGATGAGCAATACTACTTGAGCCTTGTGGGATTTGTAGGTCTATCTAACTTATTGTCATTATATTTAAAGCTCTAATTTATTACTGCCAATAAGATTATATGTCATAATTTTTGTCTTTCACGCTTGTTGACTTTCAGGCATGGAAATTGTGGAACAACAACAACATTATGGCTTTTGTAGACCCAACAATATGGGATCCTTGCTTTCAAATGGAGATGTTCAAATGCATACATGTCGGATTGTTGTGCGTGCAAGAATTGGCTAGAGATAGGCCTACTATACCTACCATTATTTCAATGCTTAGTAGTGATATTGTGGATTTGCCCTTTCCAAAGCACCCTGCATTCACCGAAAGGCAAATTGCTTCAAATTGTAAGCCTACTCAACAGGGTCAAATAAGACTCCCCAGTTGCAATGTCACTCTTACAACAATTTACGGCAGATAAGAATAAAGTTCTTGTGATAAATCTCTCTTAATTTATGCCCATCCATCATCTAATCCATTCTACATAATGGCATTCCATTCCAATATAATTAAAATCGCTTTTTATTTAACAATAAACTCTCTCTTAATTTGTTCGATAAACTTTTGAAGACTTATCCGGTAACTAGTTTTCATTAAAAATAAATAAACGGTTAGGTTTAAGACATGTAAAATATGTGGTCAAGATTTAAAGGGGTATCATACCCACTAAAAAAATAGTGGGTACCGTAGAATGATATATGATTATATTTTGGTGTGATATATGGTGTTATTACTAATTCCTCTCTATTCAACTAAAAATAAAAACTAATTCCTCTACTCCCTCTTTAAATTCCTCCATAATTAGTCCAATCTAAGAAGAAGTAAAAAACTAAACCATACTCTTCTTGGTACACTTAAGGATGATTTACCTCTCTTTAACACAAAATTTTAGGAGTCATAAATAAATAATAATGACATTCCATTATAAATAAAATTGCTTTTTCTTTAACAATAAAATCTCTCTTAATTCTTTCTCAAAAAAAAAAAAAAATCTCTCTTAACTTGTTCGATAAATTTTTGAGGACTTGAGAGAAATCTTGATGCATTTTGATTATATACTCCATACTTCCTTTTTAAAGTGAAACCAATTCTTATGAATTATGAGTAAAATTATTTTGTTCAATATTGTTTCCTAATTAGGTTTCATTTGGGCTCAAGAAATTTGAATTTGATAATCTAAATCTCAATATCCTAAAAGATAGTTAAAAAGGACAAATATTTAGATTTGGGTTAAATTCGCCAAAGATTTTAAGACCTAAAATTGACATATTTAAATAACATATAAGATATAATCTTTGATCAAAAGTAACCTGATATTATAAAATGATTGAAATACCTTGAACCTCCAAAATAATAGAAAAATCCCTGAACCCTCCAAATGATCAAAAATACTCTTTGAAACCTCCAAATTGATTAAAGTATCACCAAACCTCTAAAATGACCAAAAACATCCTCAAAACCTCTAAATGACTAAAATATTTCAAACTTAGAAAATGACCGAAATACCCATGAATCTCCAAGATCATTAAAAAATAATAAAATAATAAAAAAAAACCTCTAAATCTATAAAATGACCAAAATTGTCTGTCATATGGATCAAAACTCATCATTATTTATTTGCCTAGCATCTTGTATACACAAGAGACAAAACAAAGAAGCAAACTACCACATTTTCCCCTATTTTCCTTAGAAAGCATATATAATTTAATTTATTGGATTATGTGCACCAATTAATTTATCCATATTTTAATACATTAGTGTTTAAATTTTAATTTAAAAAAAATGAAATTTTGGGTCCATTGCATGCTGCCACGTGACAGCATCTTTGTATGCCTCATGTCCTGTTTGTTTTAAGTTTTAAATTTTAATTACCATAAAATAGTAGCTACACTAGACCCAACCACACAACAATGAAAAAAATGGCCACAACCACTCAACTCACACTCACACTCACACTCACACCCAACCAGCCAAAGCCATCACTAGTCCATTAGAAACCTTACCCATATATCCTTTCTGGTCTAAACTCCTCCAACCTCTCTCATCACACTCAAGCCCAACCATTCACAAATCAAACCCTACGTACGCATAGCCCAGCTAAAGCCTAACCACGCACTGTGGCATAGCCATCAGCAGAGTTGCCAGGCCATGACCATATACCCAAAAAGCCTACTTTGAAAACCCTTAGGACCCAACACGTTCGAGGCTCAGCCCACCTCTCCCATCGCGACTTGAGAATACAAGCCCAGCCCATGAAACCTCAAGTTCAAGTACAGTGTAAGTCCAATAATATACTATTTCTTTCATATCTGAGCAATTTAAAAAAAAAAAAATTCTAATAAAGCATATCTGAGCAATTTATTACAATCAAAACACCAAACTGATAGGGAAATGATGTTACTAAGCAATTGCTAATTAACCCATTCAGGAAATCCAATTTTCAAATCATAGATTATAATTGAGAGTTGAGACTTTGATAGTGTGAATATAATTAAGAAGTAAGGATACGTCAGGAAATTTATTAGAAAATATAATAAGGTCAATTCAAGAAATTTAATTGAAATATCCTATTCCGTCTTATGAAATTCAACATTTTGGGTTCCAGTTAGCTCAACTGGTAAAGTCTCTGATGGTTGTATAAGAGATCTGGGGTTTAATGTCACCTACACCAAAAACTGATTGGTGTCTTGGTCTGATGATAAAGAGCTATCACCAGGAACGGACGCCATAGGTTGAAACTCTCTCTCAAAAAAATAATAATAATAATAATAATAATAATAAAACTTTCAACATTAGTCCTTGTTCTAACTTTTTTTCTATCTTTTTTTTATTTAATAACCTGGGAAAAACTTTTGAAGTTGCTTATAACTCATATTCTCTATGTTTTTTAATCTATCTTTTTCTTTAAAAGAAGAATATAAGTAACTTCTAGATTGGGGTCATATAAACTTCTAGCATGGGAACGGAATCCTTTGAAATTTTATTACATAAAATGTATTTTATGATATGTAAGACTTTTGATAGTCTAGAGTAACCTCTTTCCTAGAAGACTACCAACCTAAGTTGTAATTGGAGATGAACATACCGACATAATTGGTGGCCCAATAGTTGAGGCCTTAGGCCAACAAGACTCCATTATGCGGTGTGTCTTGACGCTTGGGTTTGAGTCACCCCTCTCCCACTAATGACAGGTTAATTCTCTTTATACTTTTCACCCAATTAAGAAAGCCATAAATGTAATGACAAAGTGAGGAGGTCACATGGGTGGGACTTTGGAATGGGAAAAGTGATTTGAAAGGAAAGTTCTTTGAAGGTTGTTAGTTTTTACATACCTTAGCATGTTCAGTGTATTTACTATTAACAGAATAATTATGGCGTAAATGCACTTTTAGTCTCTACATTTTATTTTTACCACTTTTAGTCCCTAAACCAATTAATGCCAGACATTTAGGTCCTTTCCCTCACTCAACTAATGGCAAAAGCTGACGTGGCTGGCGGTGGAATAAAAAAATAATATAATCACAGACATTAATTAATTAAATTAAAAACAAACATTCAAATAAATAAATAAAAATTCATTAGTTTTTGGGAAGAACATAACTATTCATATTCTTCTTGTTCTTCCCTAAACATGTTTGATAGCCCAGAAATTTAAAATGTCACATCAGCATCTAATTTTAAAAAAATTAATTTATCAATTTAAAAAAAAAAAAACAATAGCAGAATTAAAATTCAAAAAATACATAAATTTAGATCTAAGTTCATCTTCAACAATAACACAATGAACACAAACCCAGATTTAAATATAACAACACACCCAAATTTTCTAGCATTTTCTTGCCATTTCTTGTCAACCAAATGAAAAAACACACACAAACCGTGGCAACAAATGGACTCAAGGTAGTGAAGAACTCCATCCTTGAACTTAGATCGGTTTTAAGGAAAATTAAGATACTCTTATACATTTTCTTGGCAACCAAACAAATTTTTCAGTTTCACAAAAAAAAAAAAAAAAATTCCAGATCTAACAACTAACCAAATTTTTTATGTCAATCCTAAGATCTAAACATTTTTAACAAACCCATCAAATACCCTTATACACAAACCTAACAAATTCTCTATCACAAACCCAAAAACTTCCTTTCACAAACCCATATTATCCCTTTTCAAATTTATCAAAAATCCAAAACAAATACAGCAAACTCAACCCAGATAAAGAGAGAATTTGTAAAGAAATATATGTATAGGTTTATTGCTGAGATGTTGATGGATCACCTGTTTCTTGACGGACTTGATGATGAAGAACTACCGGCTGTTACTTGTGTTTCTGGGACTGATGAGGCCGATTATGAGGTTTTTTGTTTCTTCGAAGATTATGAGTTTAGTTGTTCTTCTAGTGAATTGAGCTTGCCCGATGATGGTATGCATTATGTTTTGCCCCTTTGCAAGTTGATGGTTTGAGAGAACATTTGGACGGGAGATAAGATGAAAATGTGCCTATTTTAGGCCAGAAAAGGAAGAGGGTTACATGTTATGAATTTGATGGTCCCAAAAACTAATGAATTTTTTTTAATGTTTGTTTTTAATTTAATTAATTAATGTGTGTGATTATATTACTTTTTTGTTTCATCGTCAGCCACGTTAGCTTTTGCCGTTAGTTGAGTGATGGAAAGGACCTAAACGTCAGGCACTAATTGATTTAGGAACTAAAAGTGGTAAAAACAAAATGTAGGGACTAAAATGGAAAAAGTGTAAAATGTAGGGGACTAAAAGTGTATTTACGCTAATAATTAATATGACTATTCTTTTAAAAAAAAAATTGACCACTTATTTTGAGTACTATGTTTAATTCATTAATTTATATAATTTATTTGTCTATAATAGTAATTAGTAATAATAATATATTTTTTTATTATTAATTATTATATATATATATATGTAAATATGTGTGGTGCATAGTTCCAACACAGTTTACTATCGTACCAAAATGTTTAACAGAATTCAAAACTTTGATTTGATATCAACAAGGGACAGAAGAAATTGGATATTCAAATAATTTTCTTGTATTTTTTCATATTTGTTTGGAGATAAAGAAAATAAACGTAAGAGTTAATATTATGGACTTTTTTGAGACAAACTTTAAAATACAAGGACTAAAATGAAACATTAAAAATGGTGATCTTTTTTAATAATTTAGATAGTTGAATGGGGTTTTTTTTTTTTTTTTGTTGTTGAAATCATTTCTTTTATAGCCGGTCAAAAATAATGGCTAGCCAATGTTCTAAGAGCACATGTTATGAGTTGTAATGCATGTTTTTCAAAAAGAAAAATACACGTGTTAATAATTAAATGGGTTGCACACACATTTTTTGTGGATATGTATATTTTTTTATTGATATTTTTGTGTAATTTGACCTTTTATTTTTTTAAAAATATATAAAATATCATTTTCTAAAAGTATTAAAAATACATTTCAAGAACATTCACATCAATCGATGCAAAAATTCATGTTTATTTTAATATAAGAACCTATTATTTTCATTTTACACAAATCACTTTTTAAAACATTTACATCATATTATCTATTCTATATTCTATTTCAACAAGAATATTCATTCTTCATTTTTTTTTTCTATTATTTCTTTTTTTTTTTTTTCTATTGGTTTTCCTTTGAGAGAGAGCGAGAGATAGAGAGAGAGGAATAAAATATTAATATACACATAATCAATAGCAGTATATATTTACAAGATTACTGTAACAAAAGTGTGATTTTTTACAATTTTACATAAATTAAAATAGGCGATTTTTGGAATTAAATTTATCTTTTTTTTTTGAGAAAGAAGTTAAAAATAACTTAAAATCAGTGAAAGTGAAAGTGTGAGACAGGGATTGAGATCACTTAGGTATGCAATTGCTCTAATGGTTTAGAATTGAGAGTTGTAAAAAAAAAAACTTTCAATCCCAATCGTTGAATAAAATAAGTGAAAACTTGTTTAAAAAGTGAGAATAATAAAATATTTATGTGAGAGAGTCAAATTTTCACATGCCCAAGTGAGAAAAACGAAGATCCTTGCAAATTTGTTTGTACGTGACAGCAATTGAAGTGAATGAAACATCAAACACGGTATTTACTATTTACCAAAGTAAAAGATACATTGAATGAAGGTTTCTTGGAAATTTCCTACATACGAGTGACAAAGACCAAACGTTGTGCACACTCTGCTGGGGAAAAGAAGGATCGAAAATTTCCACCCTTAACATTATGTTTAAAGGAAGAAAAAAGAAGAGAAAAAAAAGGGGGGGGGGGGGAGGATAAGAATAAAAAAAGGGACAAAAATAATGAATCATTTACGTGTTTTGATGTAAAATTAAAAAAGAATAAAACAGAAAAAGATGATAAATAAACTTAAAAATTTGTTTTCTTTTATATTTTTATAATTATTAATTATTAACTCTTAGATATATAAGTAACTTTTACAATATATTCAAAACCTTTTTACTTTCTATGAGAATATAAGACTAATTTTATATAAAAGTTTTTTTTTTTTTAATATTCTTTTAGATGGGACAGAATTAGACTCGAATCTGTTTATCCACTCAAAGCCAAAAAAAGAACATGGGTATGAGTCAAAAAAATTAACCTTTTTAAAAATGAGTCAAACATGAGTTGACATGGATAATGGAGTTATAATGAGACAAAGGATGGGAACAAATTTCATCACCATATTAAGGAACCTCAGACCTTTTGTAAAGCCCGAGCATGAGGTGTTTTAACGATCACCCTATGAAGAAGGTGTCTCCCAAAAGTGAGATAGAAGATCGTCTTTGGACACAGTCCTCAAACGTGGACATCCGAGGTAATCAGGATGCGATACCCTCGGAATATGTAGCACATAGGAGATAAGCTCCGTAGTGATTACTATATGTGTACCTTGAACATAAGTAATAAACCAAGGCATAGAAGAATCAAAATTGTGCATATTGGAGTAAAACTCATGTATGATCACAGAGGGACAACTCACGGGTATCTCACATAAAGATTCCTAACCCCGACTGTGAATGACAGTGGGTAGAGTAGTATCAGAAAAGTCTGATAAAATCACATGGCGTTCTGAATGAATGCCAAGTTTGGAGAAGTTCAGACGGGCCTTCTCATCATGGAACCTAACAGAAAGAGGAGTAGGATCAGAAGATGATGCCCCGGAACGAATAGGGTTCTGGGATGGAGTAGTTTTGCACTTGGGGGCCATGCGCAAACTATCCGAGAGAGAGAGAGAGAGAGAGAGAGAGAGAGAGAGAGAGAGAGAGAGAGAGAAAGAGAGACAAACAGAAAAGCACCACCAACAAGAGTACCAAAAGAAGGAAATGAAAAGGTATGTATGCATGAACAATGCATGAGCATGTGATGTGCAAAGAAAATTCATTATGGGCTTAGGCCAATCCAATCCTACTAGCACACAAGTTTTTAACATAGAAACACACATCTAAATGCATGAAACATAGTGAAAATGCAAATGTAATGCAATGCATGAGCATAAAATCAACATATAAGCAAAACCCAACCCAAAATTTTGCAAAATATTCATCAATTTTCAGAAAACCCCAAAAAATTCATAAAAACCCAAAACCTAGGTCTAAATGCATGAAATGCATGAAGAATGAGAGATAAGAGAAGCATACCAAGTGATTTGAGACTTGAATAGGCCAAAAATCACGTGGGTTTGAGGTTTAGAGAGAAAAGAAAGTATTTGGGAGGTGAAGAGACAATTTTGTGTTGATAGAGATAGAGAAAAATGAAATCTAAAATCGTGCTGAAACATTTAAAGAAAACGCGCCTCGATGAATCAAGGATCTATTAAGGTGCTGTCGAGAATCTGAGATACCTTGATGGATTGAAAAGCTATCGAGCAGCTATCGGCCAGGCAGAACCTTTCTCAATGGATCAAGAATTTGTCAATAAGCTATCGAGACAAATTCCAAAAAGCTTCGATGGATCAAAAAAGCGATAAGATCTGTCGAGAAAAGATGTCCAAGGAGCTCGATAGATCAAGAAGCTGTCGAGCTTGATAAAAATAGGTTTTCCTAAGAGAGGAAAAACACAGAAATGAATGCAATTAAACAAGCTACTCAACCAAAGATCCAACCAACATATTAAGCTCCCAAAAACATCTCTCAACAAGAAAAATGCAAAGCATATAAGATCCAAACACACACACACACACACACACACTAAACAAGTGTAGCCAATTTTATATTTCAAAAACAAGTTATGACAGTTTAGTGAGCATACATTAACACATGTATTTCTTGTGATGGTCAAATCACATTGTACCTGCACACGTATCAAAAGTAGCAAAGAATTTGTGTGTTGTGTGTGAAAACATCACAAGATTGCAAAAGTGTCTCGTGTTATGACAATTTGAGATATAAGAAGATCAATTTAACTCACACACAATCATAGCTGCTTAATGAGGCGTATCACCTTCGAGGTACATTCTATAACTACCACATTTCCTAGAAACACGCTTGCAACTATATTTAAAAGCATTTTGATTCTTTTTGCTTTTATTTTTCTTTGCATATTTTTCTTTTTGAGCATATCATGCATAGGTATATAAGAGAGAGAGAGAAGAAATACTCAATTATGTTAAGCTTAAACATCATAATTTTGCTATGCCAAAGCATACAGATGTTTTACATGATTGGCAGGCTTTAGTGATAAGATGGTTATTTATACGTTTCTCTAAGGATTTTTTAGTCCTTCTCATAAAAAAGAGTGATATGAGTGTTAAATACAAGAGATTACTTAATCTTACTCATCACAAACACAAGCCACAAAGCTCACTAACTTAGTTGTGCATTGAGATGCTCATCTAAGCTATACAAAATTTAGAAAATTTTGTTTCAATGGCCATCCAAGATACACAAGTACCAATGTACGCAAAATACACATTGTTTTTGTAATTTTTTGATTTTTCAATTTTTATTTTATTTTTAGGAAAAATAAAATAAAGCAAAACTGAAATAAACAAACAAAAACATGGTAAACAAAGCATAGTATAAAACTAGACTGACTCAAAACAAGAAAGCAAAACACACAAGTAATGCATAAACAGAAAGGAAGGGAGAGAAAGAAAAAGTAACTAAATCACTTTGAGCCTTTTTCCTTCCACATCTTGGAAGAACCTTTCTATTGAGCGAATCTTTGATTCGACGGTGAGGGGGAAGAGTTGAAACCATTTAATTTTGAAAGGAATATGAGGGCCTTAAGAAGATCTCCAAGTGGAGCAAAAGAGGATGGAATCTAATTTTGGCTTCCAGATGAGATCATATTGTTGCTTTGTTGAGTGGCTAACCACTTGTAGTAATTTGGACGAGTATGCCTTGAAGCTCCATAGTGATGATAGAGATGTTGCTTCTTCTGTTTAGACTTTTGATTATTTCTCTTCTTAGTCCTAGGGTTTCTAATCTCTTTCTTATTAAGCTTAAGGGGTACTCCTAAGATAGATTTGCCATTGTCTATGTTCTCACTAGCTAAAACAGTTTTAACATCATTGTTCTCAGAATTAACATTAGTAGCAGGTGAGGCAAACACAATAGTACTAGAAGAATCAATATCAGGAGAAGAGAAATCATGCCCCAAATCGGTTCTATCAGAAGCAGATTTCTAAAAGCTAAGCATCTCATCAAGTTTTGCACTGGAAGTCCTCTCTAATTGAACTCTAACTTGAAACAACTCTGCTTCAAGCTTCTTGGTCTTTTCAGCCAAGAAATTGTTCTCAAACCGTAGTGCTCCAATGGTCTGATTAGCTTCATCAAAGTTTATGGAGAGCTCTTCTCGATCAAGTTCCACATCACTCAGCTTCTTGGTTGCAAGCCTATATAGTTTCTCGTGCTTCTTAGAAACTCTGTACAATTTTTCATAAGCTGTATGGATGTCATCTTGATTGTCCTTTTTCTCAAACTTAAAGTCCACCAAGTCCTATTCATCATCTACTGTTTCTGAAACCCCATCAGTAGGTTCAACTGTAGTGGTGAAGGCATTCAAGATTCCTTTGTCATCATTGTCATCTGAATCATCCTCAGGTATGGATGTCATCTTGATTGTCCTTTTTCTCAAACTTAGAGTCCACCAAGTCCTCTTCATCATCTACTGTTTCTGAAACCCCATCAGTAAGTTCAACTGTAACGGTGAAGGCATTCAAGATTCCTTCATCATCATTGTCATTTGAATCATCCTCAGGCTCGGTGTCACTCAAGGTAGCAGTAAAGGCCTTGTTTTTCCTAATAGTCATGAGATAAGTTGGACATTCTAGTTTCATATGTCCAAAACCTTAACATCCGAAGCACTTTGGTCCGGAGGGAACAGTATACTGACCGCCTTCTTTAGCATCCTTCTTCCCTCTAGCTTGGTTCTTGAATTATGAAGAACTGGATTGCTTACGGTCCTTGTCGAATCCTTTTGCATTGGCATTCTTCATAAATTTCTTGAATTTCTTGGTAATGTAGGATTTCACCTTGGAATTGTCATCATCAGAGGACTTATATGTATCATTGCTTTTGGCCTTCAATGCCATGCTCTTGCTTTTGCTTGATTTCTAGATCCTAGTCAAACGCAATTCATAGGTTTGCAAGTTGCCAACCAGCTTTGTCAAAGGAATTTGGTCAATGTCCTTTAAATCCTCAATGGCGGTGATCTTGGCATGGAATCTCTCCGGAAGAGATCTGAGCACCTTTCTTACAATCTTGGGTTCAAAAATGGTTTCCCCAAGATTAAATACAGAGTTCACTATGTCCTTTAGCTTGGCATAGAACTCATCAAATGACTCATCCTCCTAGATCTTAATCTCTTCAAAGCTCATAGTAAGCCTTTGAAGCTTTGAATCCTTGACAGCCTTAGTCCTTATATAAGTTGTTTAAAGGATAGTCCATGCTTCCGTAGCAATTTCAGTTAAGAATATCTTCTTGAACTCCTCATTTGTGACTGCACTGAATAAAGCATTCAATGCTCTACTATTGAAGTTTGCCGCTTTGATCTTAGCATCATCCCAATCAGCCGACGCTTCCTTTGCCTTGGTCCAGAAAGCTTTCATGTGTACTTTTTAGTATGCATAGTTAGTGCCATCAAATAAAGGAGAGATAATTGAAGATTGTCCACTATCCATGACAAACAGGGGTTAAAGGATCACACAACAAAGATTTACCCTAATCAAAGTGTGCCTACTTTGATACCACTTGATAGGCCAAGAATGTATTGACCCCTTTGGTAACTTAATCAATTAATTTAACAAAGTGAAATTAATTAGATTTAATTATATGCAATAAGTGTGGTAGTACAAACAAATCACCAAATAACTAAATGCAGTAGAAAATAAATTTGACACGAGTGATTTATTTACGAATAGAAAAAACCATCGAGGTAAAACCCCACCGGGTGAATTTAAAGTCGCCACTCCCGAGAATCCATTATTATCAAAACAAGCGATTACATGTAAAGGAATCCCAGTACCTTATACCACTCTATAGTTGAACCCTTATGCCAATACCCAATTAGACTTGTAATGTAGTGACAATCTCTCCTTTCAATGCACGGCTCCAAGTACGTGACTAACCAATCGATGCACGGATCTTAGTACGTGACTAACACACCAACATAATAAGGATGCTGGCTGCATAGTTCTTCAGTTCATCCACATGATGAAGATCAAGAAACTCCTTGGTTACAAAACCCTTGGCACACAAACACAGTAGCTTCTTCAAGAGAAAGATGAACTAGGGCAAATTGTCTCCAGTCACAATTTGAGTGAATAATCACTTTGCATCAAGTTGCATCACCTTTGACTACCCTTAAAATAATCCTTATATATTTCTAGGGTTATGAGAAAAGAAACCCTACAAAAATAGCTTGGATATGCGTGAAAAAAAGATCTGAAAGTTTGAATTTTGTAATTCTCGATAAATATAGCTTCTATCGAGAGCTGTTGAGAATCACATATTAAATCTCGATAGATACATCTGTCGAGCTATCTGTCGAGCTTTAATGAACAACACTTCTTCACTTGATTCTTGGACAGATTTGCATGGCTTCAATACTTAGACTTGAACCCTTGTTCCTTGAAGTATTAAACACATCCTAGATCTACCCAATTACCAGTAAAGTGCATTTTGTCAAAGGATTAGCCAATTATATATGACATATGTTCTAATAAGTTCTACATATGTCCTAACAACAACTAAACACTGTCCTTGAGTTCTAAACAAAACACAACACAATTTAGCCAGAGAAAATAAACATAAATAGCCCGAGATAAAACCCAACAACCTATTCCTTTCCCCTACACAATTTAGCCTTATGATACCAACACTCCAGTTCTAAACGGTGAAGCTTTAAATGCGCTTGATCATAAAATTCCAAAAAAGAAAAGAAAAAAGGTAATGTTTGGCCCACCTAATGAAGGGAATTCATCAAATAGCTTTTCTTTTATATATATTTCAATTTACTTCAATTCTAATTGACTTTTTTTAGATCTATATCATGGTTCAATGGAATCAATCTCGTTATCTTTACCAAGTTCTTCTTCTACTTCTCCTACCAACTAAAGCTATATCTTCCTACAAATTCACAGATCATCTATACACAGCTTTGGTACAAAAAGGCATTGTCACTTTTAGGGACGATGAAAAACTTGAGAGATAAAAACTCATTTCACCAGAACTGTTGCAAGTGATAAAAGAATCGAGATTTGCTATCGTCATTCTCTCAGAAAACTATGCATCTTTAACTTGGTGCTTGGATGAACTTGCATAGATCATTGACTGAAAGAAAGTGCTGGGAATCACAGTTCTCCTTGTTTTTCACTATGTGGAGCCATCTGATGTACGAGGACAAAAAAGAACTTTTGAATAGGCCTTTGTTGCACATGAAGAACATTTCAATGAGAAGATTGAGAGTGTGGAAAAATGGAGAAATTCTTTGAGACAAGTGAGCGAACTCGCGGGATGGAATTTAAAGAATGAGTAATTTAATTTGACATATTTTATTTGTTTTAACTTTTGAATGACTCACTTATTTTGTGTGTGTGTGTGTGTGTGTGTGTGTGTGTGTGTGTGTGTGTGTGTGTGTGTGTGTGACTCCCTTTTGAACCTTAAGCAGGTCTAGGTGCATGTTTGCAGTTCTTTCAGTTTTGTCTTGAGCCAATCAATTAACGTATTTTTGTTCCACCCAACAAAATTGAACACCAAAATATCTACCTTGTTTTTTTTTTTTTTATGGGACTTTTTTATTAGTGGTTCAAACTTAACACGTATTCTTCCTTCATTGCAGGTCCAAGTCACAAACAATCCAAGGCATTGTGGGATTGAAATCTCGTAACTTAAGATATGAATTCAAAGAGCTTACTAAGGACCTAGTAGGAATAGATGCTCAAGTGGTGGAATTGGAGACTTTTTAGGTGTAGGCTTAGATGATGTTCGCTTTGTAGGAGTTTGGGCAATGGGGGGATGGGTAAGACAACTCTTGTTAGAATTGTTTATCATATGTGTTAGGTTCTAAGGATTAGGATCTAATGTATTTAGAACTTCAATTTGTATGTTGGCAAACCATGATCAAAACAATGTTTAGTCGTGTGTTAGACTTGCCCAAAGTATGGGATTTAATGTAAAGTTGGAATCGAGTTTTTATGCAGAATTACCATTAACTTTCTGTCAGACTCAATCGATCGAAAATCGGGCAGATCGTTTTTCTGCAGAAAATTCCAACTCAGCCCTAGTCCATTTAATGTATAGGGTTTTATGTTTTGCCCTAAGTATAAAAGGAAAAACTCTAGCCACGTTTTTAGACTTCTAAATGCTGTGTTTGTGAATCTCATTGTGAGATCTAGAGGTGTTTGCCTTCACATACACTTAGGGTTTACAAACTTGAGATTCATGTCAAGAGTTGTGTAAATCAATACAGTTGCAGAATCAAAAGAGCACAAAGATATACAAGCAGGTGCGCTTGTGGATTTGTTGAAGAATTCAAGAAAGAAGGAGTCCGTGGATCTCAGAGCTATCATGGGGTCATGGTAGTAAGTTTCCTACACTTGGGTAGCAATAGGATGTTAGTGGTCTAAGTCTTATTATGTAAACTTCAATTCTTTCATAGTGGATTCAGTTTTACCTTGAGGATAGCTAGGTCAAATCCTCCCCAGGTTTTTACCAGTGTGGTTTCCTGGGTCATCATATCTTTGTGTTATTTAATTTCCACTGCTTTGTTGTTTTTGTTTATTCTGTGTTAACCTAGATTTAATTAAATTACCTAAGTTAATCACTTGGCTAATTCACTAGGTTAATCTGTTGGGTTTAAGGGGTCTAAACGAACTGACAAGTGGTATCAGAGCAGGTAGCTTTTGTTTTTTGATCCTTTGATCTTTTAGCTGATCCTTGACCCCTGTTGTCATGGAACACGGACACTCTCTTGTTGTTCCACCTCACTTTGATGGAAACAACTATGCTTATTGGAAAGTAAGGATGAAAGCATTCCTGAAATCCATTGATGAGAGAGTTTGGAATTCCGTTGAGTACGGATGGGAGAAGCCCACTACTCCTGTGAGTGAGTGGCAAACTTCTCAAAAGGAGGCAGCCGCTTTTAATAGCAAAGTTATGAATGCTATTTTTAATGCTGTTTCCATGGAGGAATTTAAGAGAATCTCTAATGTTGAGGTTGCTCATACTGCTTGGAATATCCTCCAGACTGTGCATGAAGGCACAAAGGCAGTTAAGATAAACAAATTGCAGCAATTAACTACTAGATTTGAAAGCATTAGAATGAATGATGATGAATCTTTTGATGAATTCTATGCTAAATTGAATGATATTGTTAATTCTGCTTATAATTTGGGTGAAATCTATGATCAACCTAAAATTGTTAGGAAGATTCTTAGATCTTTGACTGAGGACTTTAGACCCAAAGTGACTGCCATCACTGAGAGCATGGATGTGAACTCCATCCCTGTTGAAGAACTTGTAGGATCTCTTCAGTCTTATGAGTTAGACCTCCCTAAGACTAACAAATCCAAATCAATGGCTCTTAAGTCTGTTGATGATGTTGAGGATGGTGGATTTGATGATGAACTCTCTGCTACAGAGATTGCCTATCTTGCCAAGAACTTTAGAAACTTTCTTAGGAACAATAACAGAAGGGCAAGAGGCAAGAACACTGTTGAACCTAGAAATTTTAGGAAGAATGATCCCATTAAAGTCAATAACACTGAAAAACCTAAGGAGAAAGTGGGACAGCCTTCTAATAATTCTTTGGGACAACAATGTTATGGTTGTCAAGGGTATGGTCATTTAAAATCTGAATGTCCCACATACTTGAGGTCTAAGGGTAAAGCTATGGCTGTAACCCTTAGTGATGACGAAGTTTCCGACAATGAATCCGCTAGTGATGAGGATGGAAACTTCATTACTTTCACTGTTACTACGGTAGTTAATGAAAGCATGTCTGTTGAAGAGAACCCTTCTGATGGAGAACTCTCTGAGGATGCAGATTTACAGGAAGCCTACAATAAACTTTGCAAAGTTGCTGCAAAGGATGCCATGAATGTTGAGTTAGGCTTGAAGAAAATTGCATCTCTTGAACTTGAAAAGAAAAATTTACTTGTGAAATTGTTTGATGCAAATGAGCTTTTGAATAATGTGAAAACTGAGAACATGCTTTTACTTGATAAAGTTAAATGTTTGGAACTTGATTTATCTGTTGCTAGAGAACAAACTAATAGGTCTGCAAGCTCCAAACTTGATCACATGCTGAGTATTCAAAAGTCTCCTTCTGATAAAACTGGTTTAGGTTTTGAGGAAAGTATTTCTGTGCCTGAATCTTCTTCCACTAAATTTGTTCCTTCTTCTGAACCTCCTAAGAGTGAGATTGTCAAACCCTTGGTGAGTGAACCTGTCAAATCTATAGATGTTACTCCACCTAGAAAGATTAGGGTTGATCTTCAAGGTTCTCATTCTAGAGCTTCTACTTCTACTAAGGGCAAATTGCATGATAAGCCTGCATGGGTTTGTCATTTTGTGGAAAACCTGGACACATTCGTCCAAATTGTTTTAAGTTGCAAGCTGCGAAACGAGCAAATAAAACTAAAGTACTTGTGCCTCAAGCACACGATCCTATGATACTTATTGGTGAATTGGTAAAGGCGTTAAACCTTTATTCCAATCCTGGAGTTGGTCAAAATTCTAAGATGAATCATAACTCCAATGCAAGAGTTGCATCTAAAAAGTTTTGGATGCAAAAGGCTCAATCTAATTGAGTCTGTCTGACATGGTCCTTGTGCTTCATTGCTCTATCTTTTGTGACCTCTGTTTCTAGGATTTGCATTGCATTACATTCATGCATTTCATTCTAGGATGTTTGTTTTTTTTAATTAAATAAAAAAAAATTTGCAAATTGTGCTTTTGCTATTTTTTTTTCTTGAATTTGAAGACAAGGTTGGTCAATCAAATTTTGCATAACATGTTTATGTACCTTGTTTAGTTTTGATGCACTTATTTCTATTGCACCTTACTAGCTAAAGTTTGTTGTGCATGTTGTATGGGAAGATGCTATATTTGTTGATCACATGATCTTGATCTTGAAGTCTTATGTCTTTGATTGTTGGACTTGAACTTATTGAGAAAGGCATAAATAACCATCTCACCGCTGTTTATTAGCCAATCATGAACACCTTAGTGCATATCGTAAGATTTTGTGCTCGAGAAAGTGTAGCACATGCACAAAAAGAAAATAAGGTGTAGCCTCTATTAAAACTGGTATGTACATTATTGGTCTATAATAATCTCATAAATTCAAATAAAACTGGTGTATACATTATCCCGGCTTTTATTAAGTTTCTAATCAATTAAATTGAATAATGAGGCAAATCAAGAAACTTACATGATTGCAAGCTTTTATTCTAGGAGATGTGGGAGTTATAGGATGTAACTCTTTAAGTAAAAGTCTCTTTCAAATTCATGAGATGGATTTTGTAGAAATTGTGATTGATCTCTATGTGTATATCACCTCACATGTTTCTCAAGCTTATGCTAGTTGCACACACTACACAAGTTATTCTTTGCTAAACTGTGTACATGATATTGTGTGTGTTTTTGGCCTGACCAACCAAGTTTGAGAATTTCTGGAAATTGATGCAGAACATGTTTGCTTGTTTGAGTTTTTTTTTTTTTGGTATTGAAAGAACATTTTGCCTTGAGAAATCTGGATTGAATTCATGAGTTTTTGGAAAACATCTCATCTCATACTCATGCATTTTTCTCATAAAATCTGATGCTATGAGAAGTGACTGCACTAAAATTGGTGTGTTTTTCAAAAAATTAATTTTTCCAAAATTTCGATCGATCGAAACTGATTTTCGACCGATCGAAAATGTTTCAAATTCAATGGAAAAGTTTCTGGTTGACTCGATCGATCCAAGTTGAATTTGGATCAATCGAAGCTATTTTTCGATCGATCGAATGTAATTTTCGATCAATCGAAAATCGGGATGACTGGTTTTAAAAAGGTCTTTTTCCACGTGATTCTTTACCTTTCAAAACTTTTTCAAAAGTTTTTGTCTCCCTACCAACCGGTCAAGCATTTTTCTTGGAGATTTTGTTGTTTTCTTCCAATTCTTTTGCCTAATCTCTCTCTCCCAAGGCTGGTAAGACGTTTTTGCCCCTCCCTTTGCATTTATTTTCAAGTTTCATGCATTATTTTCATGCATTTTTGGGTATTTTCGGCATTTAGGATTTTTGTCTTTTTGGGATTGATTTTGGCTCCTTTTCTTTAAAATTTTTCATGGGTTTTTGTGGGGACAGTATATTCAAACACTCCATATGGTTTAATTTGGTTAATTTGGTGTTTTGAGGAAGATTTGAAATTCTAGGGCTTGAAATTGATAAAATTGGGGTTTTGTTCAATTTGAGTTAAATTGATGAAGTTGGCTTGTTGGATTGTTTAATTTGATCATTATATTGAGTTAATTGAATGTTGTATTGATCAATTAATCAATTTGTTGTGTTTTGAAAAATTGGATTTTTCAAATTGGGTCTTTTTGATACCAACTGCATGCTCAAGCAAATTTTGTTAATTTGGATCATAATTGAACATGTCACTGCATTAGTACATGCATCATTTTGTGTTCATGCTCATGCATCATATAGAATTGATATTTTCTATATTTTATGCTGTGCTAACTTGCAGTCTGCCCTTGGTATTTGTTTTTGCTCTTCTCTTTTAGGTGTCTATCTATTTTCCTTAGCACTATGCCTAGGAAAACTAGAGCCCATAGGACTTCTGATCCTTCTCTTTCTTTTGACACCGAGCGGTTCCCTAGTGAGTCAAACCAAGTCACCTATGAGACTCTGAACCTTAGGCGTCATATCTGGGCTGAGCGTAGGGTCTTCCTAGATGAGGTAGATCCTGAGGTGAGACGTAACTTTACACGTCGGGGTTGGTTACCTTTGCTCGAGTATGAGCAGCCTCCTCCTCCTGCCACCTTGATTAGAGAGTTCTATTCGAATCTCTCTATTCATGTCTACGATAACAACACCTTGGTAAAGGTGTGGTTACGTGGTGTGGAGTATCGCATTACCCCTTCGGTAGTGTCTGATGCTCTTGGGGTGCCCATAGTTGACCATCCCATTTTTCCTTACGAGGAGTCTCCACCCCTTGATGACGTCCTGTCATACATCACTGGGTCTTCTATCCAGTGGGGTTCTGATCCTCGGATCACTTCGGCTGAGCTTTCCGAGCTGCACTATCTCTTCTTTAGGATAGCGTGTCATTCTTTGTGGCCTATTTCGCATGTCCACACCATCCCTCTTGAGTGATGTGTGTTTTTGTATGCTCTTGTCACTGATGCGCCTATCAGTTTTCCTCATTTGTTCCTTCGTTCTTTGAACGTGGTTCATCGGTCTAGTTCTACGGCTCATGCTTTGTTTTTTCCCGTTTTTATTCATAGGATTCTCCTTTTTCTTGGTTTTGGTGAGTATCCTGCTTCTGAGCCTGTACATGTCATTGCTCCTATTGGTGCTACCTTTTTGAGGCAAAGGGCTGCTCAACTTCGAGCTAGCTCTAAGTGTCCTAGGGTAGAGCCTTCTGGTGTCACTCCACCCCCTTCTTCTTCTACAGATACTCATGCAGCTGGGACATCTTCTGATCCTGCTGTTGCTGCTGCTGCTGCTGATGTTCCTCCACCGTTTGATGAGGTTTCTGACCTTCGTCGGACGCTTGATACTATCGTGACCGTTCAGGCGGCTCATGGTCAGCTTTTGGTGGACATCCTGGATGAGCTACGTGCGTTACGAACGGATTTGGCGAGGTCTCGTCATTCTCCTCTGCCTCCTTTTAATGATGAGTGAGTGCCCTTTGGCAATTCGTCACAAAAAGGGGGAGTGCATAGTTCATTTGTATCTAGAAGATTGGATTTTGATGTGGAGATTTACATTTTAGGGGGAGTTTTGTTTACTTGGTAGTGATACTGCAGAGCTTGTGGAGTTATTAGATTGTATCTAGGTGCTTCACTGTGTATTCTCATTTTTAGCTCTTGTTTAGGAGATATTTTGTTGAGATACATTTTTATGTATATGTTTCTTATTTCACTATGCTACTTTGCTTATTGATTTATATTGATGATGTTATTCATGATATATGTCTTTATTTTGTGTCATGTGAAATCAAGAAGTTTTTATTTATATATTTCCTGTTTTTTTCCACACATGTGTTTATGTGTTTGTTAAGTGTTACAGGAATATACAGGTTGTTTTCAGTCGAGCTGCTGTCTACTTTGCAACTGTTAGATAGTAGTTTAGGTTGAATTGTTAAGTGGCTTTTTATTGAAATGGGCTATTTCAATTTGTAACTTTCAGTTTTTTGTTAAGTCTGTGTTTTGTCACGGATTGCCAAAGGGGGAGTTTGTTAGGTTCTAAGGATTAGGATCTAATGTATTTAGAACTTCAATTTGTATGTTGGCAAACCATGATCAAAACAATGTTTAGTCGTGTGTTAGACTTGCTCAAAGTATGGGATTTAATGTAAAGTTGGAATCGAGTTTTTATGCAGAATTACCATTAACTTTCTGTCAGACTCGATCGATCGAGATTTAGACTCGATCGATCGAAAATCGGGCAGATCGTTTTTTTGCAGAAAATTCCAACTCAGCCCTAGTCCATTTAATGTATAGGGTTTTATGTTTTGCCCTAAGTATAAAAGGAAAAACCCCAGCCACGTTTTTAGAGTTCTGAATGCTGTGTTTGTGAATCTCATTGTGAGATCTAGAGGTGTTTGCCTTCACATACACTTAGGGTTTACAAACTTGAAATTCATGTCAAGAGTTGTGTAAATCAATACAGTTGCAGAATCAAAAGAGCACAAAGATATACAAGCAGGTGCGCTTGTGGATTTGTTGAAGAATTCAAGAAAGAAGGAGTCCGTGGATCTCGGAGCTATCATGGGGTCATGGTAGTAAGTTTCCTACACTTGGGTAGCAATAGGATGTTAGTGGTCTAAGTCTTATTGTGTAAACTTCAATTCTTTCATAGTGGATTCAGTTTTACCTTGAGGATAGCTAGGTCAAATCCTCCCCAGGTTTTTACCGGTGTGGTTTCCTAGGTCATCATATCTTTGTGTTATTTAATTTACGTTGCTTTGTTGTTTTTGTTTATTCTGTGTTAACCTAGATTTAATTAAATTACCTAAGTTAATCACTTGGCTAATTCACTAGGTTAATCTGTTGGGTTTAAGGGGTCTAAACGAACTGACAATATGGTTTCTAAAAATTTTGAATCTAGTTTTTTTTGTTAATGTTAGGGAAGTTTGTGAAAAAGATTGGTTACTTTCTGTTAGGTTCTAAGAATTAGGAACTAATGTATTAGAACTTCAATTTGTATGTTGGCAAACCATGATCAAAACAATGTTTAGTCTTGTGTTAGACTTTGCTCAAAGTATGGGATTTTATGTAAAGTTGGAATCGAGTTTACTGCAGAAGTAACTGTTCACTTTCTGTCAGACTCGATCAATCGAAAATTAGGCTCGATCGATCGAAAATCGGGCAGATCGTTTTTCTGCAGAATTTTCCAACTCAGCCCTAGTCCATTTAATGTATAGAGTTTTATGTTTTGCCCTAAGTATATAAGGGAAAACCCTAGCTACGTTTTTAGTGTTCTGAATGCTGTGTTTGTGAATCTCATTGTGAGATCTAGAGGTGTTTGCCTTCATATACACTTAGGGTTTACAAACTTGAGATTCATGTCAAGAGTTGTGTAAATCAATACAGTTGCAGAATCAAAAGAGCATAAAGTTATACAAGCAGGTGCGCTTGTGATTTGCTGAAGAATTCAAGGAAAGAAGGAGTCCGTGGATCTCGGAGCTATTATGGGGTCGTGGTAGTAAGTTTCCTACACTTGGGTAGCAATAGGATGTTAGTGGTCTAAGTCTTATTGTGTAAACTTCGATTCTTTCATAGTGGATTCAGTTTACCTTGAGGATAGCTAGGTCAAATCCTCCCCAGGTTTTTACCGGTGTGGTTTCCTGGGTCATCATATTGTTGTGTTCTTTATTTTCCGCTGCTTTATTGTTTTTGATTATTTGAGTTAACCTAGTTCTGTTTAAATTACCTAAGTTAATCACTTGGCTAATTCTCTAGGTTAATCTGTTGGGTTTAAGGGGTCTAAACGAATTGACACTTTCACTACAAAAAAAAAAAAAAAAATTCTTTCCCAAATTTTGAAGGAAACAAATTTGAATATTGATAAGGTTACATTATAAAAGGATTCTTCTTGTTCTTGATGATGTAAATCACTCAAAGCAATTATATATGTTACCTAGGAAGCCTAATTGGTTTGGTCCAGGCAATAGAATCATTATAACAATAAGAGAGAAGGATTTGTTAGAGGAACATTCAATACATAAAATATATGAAGTTAAACCATTGAATGAAGAATATTCTCGTCATCTTTTTGTTTTGAAAGCTTTTAAAAAAGAGCACATCCCAAGTGAATATTTAGAACTGTCCAAAGAAATTTTAAACTATCTTGATGGTCTTCCTTTAGCACTTGAGGTTTTGGGTTCCTTTTTTTTTTTTTTTTTTTGGAAAAAATACTGATGAATGGAAGAGTGCATTCGAGAGGCTCAAAGAAGATTCTAATAAAGAAATTATCCAAGTACTCTAAATAAGTTTTGATGGACTCTGTCACTACACAACCAAGGAAATATTTTTACATATTGCATGCTTCTTTGATCACGAGAAGAAAAATTATATAGTAAAAATACTAGATAGTCTTGACCGCTTCCCCATAATTGGATTGAAGGAACTCACTAACAAATCTCTCCTAAAAATTTAAGATGATAAATTATGGATGCACGATTTACTTGGAGAAATGGGTAGGAACATAGTTCATCAAGAGTCCCTTAACGAGTCTGGGAAGCGCAGTAAATTGTGGCTTTATAAGGACATTGACTATGTGTTGAAAAACAATATGGTAAGAGGTTATTTACTTGAGCTTATACCATGTCTTTTTATTCATCAAAGTTGGAATATGAATAGTTATTCCAATAATATATTTTACAATTCACTAATTCCTTTTTATATTATTAGGGATTAGAAGTAGTTCAAGCCATTGGTATCAAAGGAGCCATAGATACAAGGGGTATTTATTACGAAGAAAAAGAGGCACGTTGATGGCTGCGAGGATCAGCTTTATTGGTCACAAATGTTCTGGGGAAAGAGGCAATTTGGAACCTTAATGTCTTTTTAAAGATGCCCAAACTTAAATTTCTAAGAATTCATAATATTAATCTTCTGCATGCTCCCAAACACCTCCCTAATAATTTAAGATTTATTGAATGGAGTGATTATCCTTCAAAATCTTTGCCTTTTTCCCATCTAGATGAGCTTGTTCAACATCATTTGCAACGGAGAAAAATTGAACTACTTTGGGAACGAATGAAGGTAAGAGCGTTAATAACTATCCTCATACAAATTTTCCTTTTTTTATATTTCATTTGAAAAAACACTAGGAAGTTCATTATTCTAAACTTTTTATTTTCTTTTAATAGAATTTTGACAAGTTAAAGTCAATCAATTTGGCTAGCTCGTTGAACCTGATTATAACCCCCGACTTCATTGGAGTCCCAAATCTTAAGGAATTAGTTCTTGCATGGTGTTCAAATTTACGTCAACTTCACCCATCTATCACGAATCTAAAAAAGATTATTCTTCTAGATCTCAAACATTGCAAAGAACTAAGTTGTCTTCCAGACAAGTTTGAAATGGACTCTCTTAAAACTCTTGATCTTATTTGTTCCTCAAAAGTCAAGAAAATTCCAGAATTCCTAGGAAACATGAAGCATTTGGAGGAACTTTTTTTGGAATGCACTGCTATTATGGAATCACCATCATCTATTGAATGTTTGACTGGCCTTTATTTTTTGAACTTGAGGGATTGCAAAAATCTAGTGTGTCTTCTTAATATTATTTGTAGTTTGACATCACTTACATGTCTTGATCTTTTTGGATACTCAAAATTTGATAAATTACCAGAGGACTTGGGGAATATGGTAAGTCTAAAGAGGCTTGTTTTGGGTGGAACAGCTATAAAGGAACTACCTTTATCAATTGAATTCTTGATTGGCCTTATTTCATTAGATCTAACAGATTGCAAAAATTTTGTATTTCTTCTAGCCTCCATTTGTGGTTTGAAGTCACTATTTAGAATTTGTCTTTCTAGATGCTCAAATTTTGTCAATTTGCCAGAGAATCTGGGGAATATTAAATCTTAAAGGTTTGAAAGAGCTTTCTTTAAAAGAAACAGAATAGAAGTGTTGCCATCTTCCATTGGAAATTTGACTACCCTTAGTTCATTGGAACTAACAGATTGCAAAAATTTTGTGTCTTCCTACCACCATTTGTAGTTTGAAATCTCTATTTAAAATTTGTCTTTTTGGATGCTCAAATTTTGTCAACTTGCTAGAGAATCTAGGGAATCTTGAAGGTTTGAAAAAGCTTTCTTAAAAGGAACAACAATAGAAGTGTTGCCACCTTCCATTGGAAGTTTCACAGCCCTTAGTTCATTGGATCTAAGTGATTGCAAAAACCTTTTATGTCTTACTAGCACCATTTGTAGTTTGAAGAAGGTAGAAGCACTTTATCTTTCTAGATGCTCAAAAATTGTTAACTTGCAAAGAACTTGGGGAATATGGAAAGTCTGATGAGTCTTTGTTTGAGTGGGACAGCTATAAAAGAGTTGCCTTCCTCTGCCACTCACCTTAAAAGGCTCATGGGAGTGTATTTCAGTGAATGTCAATGGCCATCATCTTCATTTAATCCTAGCTCATTATTCCATGTCTTATCTTGTTTAAGTATTTGGATCTTAGTGATTGCCATCTTTCTGCAATTTCTAGTGATATTGGCCCTTATGCTTTTTATCTTTAGATAAGTTAGAGCTAAGTGGAAATGATTTTTTCCCTTGCTGAAAGCATCTCTCAACTCTATCTTTTCAAACTTAACTTGAATGGTTACAATAGGCTTTGATCATTTCCAAATGCTTTGTTAGCACTTGATACAAGTCTAAAAAATTGTACCCCACTGGAGAGATTGCCAGATCCATAAGTGGTTACGTGATTCTAATTTCAATTCCAAGTGTATCAACTGCTTCAAATTGGTTGACAATATTCAAAGCGATGATAACATGCTTCAAGTATCTCTCTCTGTTTGTGTTTCTAAATATGATGTACTTGGGTTATTACCTAATATGTTGGGTTATTAGCTAATACTAGCCACGAACCCGCGCGTTGCGCGTGATAATTATTTTTATGATGATTTTACTAATTTTTTTTTAAAATTTAAACTAATCTAATAATGAGTAATGTATTTCATAATTATATTTTTATTTATTATAGGAACAATCCTAAATGTAATATAGGAACAATCCAAAACATCAAAAAAAAAAAAACGTAAACCAAAAAAAAATTAATAAACTTAACAATGATTAATTGAACCAATATTAGAATAAAATTGAAAAAGTTAAAATTTGTCACCTATCCGATTATTTTTGATTGGCTAACCTTTACTTTTCTTTAAGTAAATAGCATTATAGAGTACTTCTAATACAACAATTAAGAGTACTTTGTGCACTACAAAGGATTAGAAAATAAACAAAATTAGTAAAGTCTCATAGTTTAACATCTAAATTGAACACTATAAAAAAATCATGATATGTAACAGAATAAATATCAAACTATCCAAATCATGCTATGTAATAAAATAATATTATATTTTTATACGTTATATCTAATTTTTTAGAACGCAATAGGATAACATTTAACAATCAAAGAGAAAAAAAAAAAAAAAAAAACAACAACAACAACAATTAAAAAAACAAAACTAAATAGCATTAATCCAAAATAGAGTTTTAAAGAATATAAAAAAATTATCAACCTAAATTAGAGATGCAAGAAAAATAAAAAAAAAATCCACCAAAAAATTTAGAGAGAGAGAGAGAGAGAGAGAACCCTTTTTTTGTGAGGGAAAACTATGCATAGAATAAAAGAGATAGTGACAAATTTATAGTAAGAGGGTGTGAATAATAAGAGACAAAAATAAAGGAAGATGAAGGGAAAGAGAAAGAATAATATTAATGTAGAAGGTAGTAGGGAGATGAAAAGGTAAGGGAGGGAGAAAGATTGAAGAAGTAGTGGGGAGATGAAATGATAAGAGAGAGAGAAAGGATGAAGAAATGTAAATATTAAAAAAATAAATGTTAAAAACAATTATAGAAAAATTGGAAAGAAAAAAAAAAAACCTAAAGCTTGAAAGGCTTCAATGTTTTGTTTTGTTTTTTTTTTTTTTTTTTTTTTCCCTTCCTTTAAGCTGAAAAGGCTCATATAAAACCCTAAAATTAAACTGAAAAAGCTTTGGATTTGGCTTGACAATGAAACTAAATAAATAAGAGGTGGGCTAGATCAATTATATAGATTTATTATATTGTGATAGTGGAAGTAAATAAATAAGTAGTGGGATGGATTTATTATAAGGTGATAGTGGAAATAAATAAATAAGTAGTGGGCTGCATTTATAAGGCTGAAAATTGTAAAAATAATTTAAAAATTGTAAGACAATTTTTTTTTAAATGACGTGGCAGCTGATGTGACGCAACGTGAAAGCAACAACATTAAACGTTACGCTTCAGCTTTTAGTAATATATAAATTATATGGTGATAGTGGAAGTAAATAAATAAGTAATGGGTTGGATTTATTATAAGGTGATAGTGGAAATAAATAAATAAGTAGTAGGCTGCATTTATAAGACTGAAAATTGTAAAAATAATTTAAAAATTGTAAGACAAATTTTTTTTTAAATGACGTGGCAGCTGATGTAACGTAACATGAGAGCAGCAGCATTAAACGTTACGTTTCAGCTTTTAATAATACTAGTCGCAAACCCGCGCAATGCGCGGAAAATGGTATTTCTATTTCTATCATATCTCTTTTACTATAAATTACCACCAACAAAGTGGTATGCGGAAAAATTTGACATCATAATTTTTTTTTTTTTTTTTTTGTGGTGAAGTTAAAAATGAGAATAATACTGGTGACTTTTTTTTTTTTAATGAAAAAAAATGAGTAGATGGGGCGACCTAAGTTGAACTTGAGACTTATAAGTAATAGTCACAAACTCATCTAAAATAATGTGATTACATTCTAATATAGAGTAGTATATATTCTGTAGGTAAAGAAATCTATATCTTGATATATATATATATATATATATATATATATCCAAGGAAACATGTTGCAATTTGCTTTCAATTATTATATATGGCAAGATATTTTGTAACATGTTATAATATAGCAAAATATGCATCAAAACCCAACACAATAAAAAAAAAAAAAAAATATTGGAGAATGTTCAATTTTGATTAGAACATGAAAATGAATCTTGATTATTTCATATGGAAGCTAACATTATTTTTCATTTTTTGAGAAGTTAATGAGCAATTTATACAAACTTTGTTTATTAAACTAAGCTATAACAATTTATATTTTGACATTCACTAAACTCATATATGAAAATCACTTATTTTATAGAATTTTTTCTCCATAATTTAATAAACCTGAAAACAGAGGAATCTAAATATGTAGTAAATCTTAGTCAATCAATAAATAACACAAAAGGGGTAGGAGAAAGCAAAATTAGTCATGAAAGAATTGTTTATACATGCTCATAATTGTGTTTTAATACCATAGAACCAGTTCATTTTGTTGAGCTATTCACAAATTTATACATTTAATACTCTTGTTCTTTATGACTATATCTAGTTTGATCTCTTCCAGTTCTAGGTCTACAGCTTTAGCCCAAATTATAGCATATAAGCCAATGATCATGCAAAATGAACCTAGCAAGATGAAGCCGAACACAATTTCTAAATTTTAACAAATCAGCCAAGAAAATAGTAAGAGAAAAAAAAAAAAAAAAAAAAAAAAAAAAAAAAAAAAAAAAAAAAAAAAAAAAAAACTTCGAAGAAGAGCATATTTGTTTGTGGAGCACCAAGCCTAAAAAAAAAGTGTAATATATCCAATTCATATTGTGTTGTCCAATATGATAACAGTTGTTAAATACGTTCTATACGTTCTAGAAAGAAGGAAGAGAGAAAGATATTAAATGATAAACTATCACGTGTAATCAATCAATGAAATAAATTATAAATTGCACTGCAAGAGTATTGCATTGCTGATTGTAGAATTGCCAATGAAATAATATATATATATATATATATATATATCTTCTGAACACTTGCTAAAAAGTGTGACATATGTGAAACATAATTTTAGTGATAAAAAAATTTATAAAAAAAATGTAAGAGAATTTGATTAGTAATACCTACATCATCACCCAAAATAACAAAAGACAAACTATTTACAAAGAAATGTAAACAAACTAACAACCATTTATCACTTATTATACTAAAGAAAAAAAAATTATGGTAGTAATTTTGTGTTTAATAGTTTTGGTTCTTTGAGTAGTGGTAACACAAAAGATTGTTGCCATTATCTTGATATGACCTTCTTAAATTCTAATCAATTCAAGAACTTATAAGAAGTTTGTGCAGATGAATATAAGAAAAAAGTACTAAAGAAATATGTATTACACTAAAATATTTAAGGAGTATTATGGTTTGAAGAGCAACATGTCGTAGCCAAATTGAACTTCGAATAAGAGATAAGTTTAAGCTAAATAAGGCATGATGATTTAATTCATATAGAAGGGTACAAAATCATTGTGCTCTGTCTTAATAAATTCAAAGAACATATTGAACCTCAGAAAAGAGATAATTTGAAGTATTTTTTTTCCCTTGAGAATGAGATAAGTTTAAGCTAACTGAGGTGAGGAATAATAGTGTGTGTGTGTGTGTGTGTGTCTATATATATATATATGTGTGTGTGTGTGTGTGTGTGTGTGTGTGTGTGTGCGTGTGTGTGTGTGTGGCTAGCATGATTTGAATTAAGTTGTGGAATTTTCTAGGAATAAGTTACATCAAGGTATATGCTTTAGTTAAAAGAATTTTTAAATCCAAAGAAATTGATATTAGGTTAACCAAGAAAAACATAAAGAAACATTGCATGCATGCCCATAGTCATAAAATGGATGCAATACTTAAACATTGTAAGTGTCCCAAAATTGTTTCCTTGAAAATTATAAATGGTAAGATTTAGAGATTAGATCTTAAAATAAAATTTTAAAAAACCTTTAGTGTGTTTGAATTACCATAATGTTATTTGCATTGTATTTTGTTGAAAAATTAATGAAAAAACCATATGAAGATTAGGTATAATCTCAAATACAAAGAAAAAGAGAAACACAAGGTATAATCCCAAATATAAAGAAAAAGAGAAACGCCATACCTATAAATCATAAGATTTTGTTTCCTCTCCCAAGGTATCCTAAGAAAAAAATTATAAATTAGCATATATTTAGATGAGATTAAAGGATTTTAGCATAAATTTGTGTAGTATTTAATTTAAAAAATAACAAAGCTATTCAGAAAATAAAATAAACAAATGGAAGGCAAAAGACCATGTACTAAAACAAAATAAGAAATTAGCAAGATGGTAATGTATTTCGATATGATGGAAGCGATTTGATAAATTGTGATCAAGGAAAATAACAATTACTTAAAAGAAGAAGTGGAAAACATTTAAAATGTACCCAAAAAAAAAAAAATAGAGTGAAGATCAAGAGTATTGTAAGCACATTGAAATACTTACCAAATTGAGACAATGACTTTTTGTTGAATTGTTATCTCTGATCGAAGAAATCATCTCAACCTTAGTAAAGAAAATCCAGAGTTTCTTGATGGGTGTGTTTTCATTTATTTTCTTCGTGGGTGTCTTTTATACTGTTCATTTTCATATAACAATTTATTTTGTCATAATGCACTTTGGCATAACTTAATATATGACCGTTCAAGAGAATGTGTAAGGTCATAAACTCATAAGACAATATTGGGTGTGTTTTCTACTATTCTATTCGCCTAACAATTTATTTTGCCATAATGCACTTGGGAATAGTTTAGTATTCATATGTTCATTCAAGAGAATGTGTAAGGTCATAAACTTATAATGCAATTTTGATTTTTTTATTTCCAATATTGAATATTTTAATATTTAATATGTTTAGTATTATATATATATATATATATATAATGTTAAATATTTTGGAGTGTTAATATGTTTGATTTTTTAATGTCCAATATTGAATATTCTATCATATCTCTTTTACTATAAATTACCACCAACAAAGTAGTATGCTAAAGATAATCCCACCATTTGTAGTTCTATGTCACATGTTTGATAAAATGCCTATGAGAAGGGTTAACCAAAAAAAAAAAAAAAAAAGGGTATGTCCGGTGAAGAATTCCTACTTTTTTATTTTGGTTTTTATTATTATTTATAAATTACGTATTTTATGACTACATGGTTTCAATGATAATAATTATAGAATTATTATGTTGGTAAGTTACATGTTTTTAATTATTATTTTAGAATGTCTTTCCAAAAAAAAAAATCATTATTTTAGAATGTGTAAAGTCATCTTTAGATATTTAGATATTAATATTTTATTATAGTTGATAAGTTACATGTATTTAATTATTATTTTAGAATGTGTAAAGTCATCCTTAGATATTAATATTTTAAAAATATTCTGTTCATATGACAATTTATTTTGCCATAATGCACTTGGAAATAGTTTAGTATTCATATGTTCATTCAAGAGAATGTGTAAGGTCATAAACTAATAATGCAATTTTAATTTTTTTATGTCCAATATTGAATATTTTAATATTTTATATGTTAAGTATTATATATATATATATATATAGATATATTGTTAAATATTTTGGAGTGTTAAGTGGTATTTCTATTTCTATCATATCTCTGTTACTATAAATTACCACCAACAAAGTGGTATGCTGAAAAAAAAAGTTTTCCTGTCGCTAGGAAGGACTTGGTTTCCTCGCAAGTTTTTCTAGGGCTGTGAAATAGTTTGTTCCTTCTTCTGAAGGATTGTCTTTTCCCTGAGATAACACTGTTATCTGCAGGGCTAGTGGGTTTATCTTTGTAGGGATTCGGGAAACAGTTCTTATCCTTCTTCTTTTCTTCTTTTTCTCAAAAAATAATACCATTTTCTCATCCCTCCTTTTCTTTTTTCCTTTCTATTCCTTTTTCTATTTCTATTCCTTTCTCCAATAAAGTCATGGATGACCTATCCAAACAATGGACTAGGCTTTCTTTGCTAGACAGAGAGGGAGAAAAAATCACGCTAGGAAAAAACAGAGGATCTAATGAACACGTTATTGCTGCAAAGTTCTTGACCCAGAGAGCTTTAAACGTTGATGCTGTGGGGAGGACTTTCAAACCCCTTTGGCGAGCAATAAATGGTTTCACAATAAAAAACCTGGGTAACCATATCCTTTTGTTTGTCTTCGAGAATCAGGAGGATGTCACCCGGGTCCTACACAGCGAGCCTTGGAGCTTCGATAAGCACTTGGTGGTGGTTCAAGAGTATGATAGTATTATTCCGATACAGGAAGTTAGATTTAATAAAACGTCTTTTTGGGTGCAAGTTTACGATATTCCAATAAGATATATGACAAAGGAGGTGGCAGAGGAAATATGTAGCTCCGTTGGAGAGGTATGTCACTCGGTAATCCATCCAACTGAAGAAGGAGGCCGCTTTGTCCGGGTGAGGGTTAGAGTGGATATCACACAACCATTATGCCGTGGAAGAGTAGTAAACCTGGAAGAAGATGATCGAGTTTGGGTCTCTTTCAAATACGAAAGACTACCCATCATATGCTACTGGTGTGGGCGACTAGACCACGATGATAGAGATTGCCAAAGATGGATTGAAAGTAAGGGGTCCCTTACATCACAGGACAAGCAATTTGGACCTTTCATGCGTGCAACTCAGACTGTTAACCCAAAGAAAACTATTCTACATGTATCAGGCTTCTTTGAAGATAGAGGAGGTCACAAATCTAGTCGAGAGAAGCAACAGACAAGCCCGGGTGGCTGCTCTGCGTCACCACCGTCATCGGAGATCACCAAACCTCCTCCCACCAGTGAACAAGTAGTTATGGAAACCCCGAATTTGGTGGAGACCGTAATTACTGATGGGATTTCAAGTTTGAATTCAAGGGAGAGTCCGAAAATCTCTCCATTCCAAATTTTACCGGCACCACTATAAATAAGGAGGTTTTCTCGCAACAATTACTAGATATTGATTTGGCTTTACAAAAGTACGAAAATCATGGGATTTTGCAAGCAAAAATTTCGGGTGAGGCTTCAGGTAAGATGGATGACACTCCTATATCAGCACGTGCAAATCCAAGTGCCCCACGTGACCAAGATTTATTGAATCCATGTGAGTCCAACATTTCCCAAGAGTTGGTAGATGACACAAATTCTTATGGGAATAAAAGTCAGAGACCACTACCTCGTGCAACGTGGAAACGTGTTCCCCGAAAGCCTACTAAAAATCATGAACCACACTTTAAGGAGAATATAGGTGTCAAGCGTCTAGTTGCTACCTGGGAGAGCCATGCACATGCAGAAGTTCCAAACAAAAAAATTCAAGTTTCGTCTAATGCTTCTTTCTCACACACCTTATCGGTGGAGGTTGTTTTTCAGCCCCGCCGAGAACAATGAGTCTCATTTGCTGGAACTGTCATGGGCTTGGGAACCCACAGACAGTTCAAGAGCTCCGTAACATTATCGGGGTACAAGATCCTGCAGCTGTGTTTTTAGCCGAAACATGGTTGGATGAAGCTAGGCTAAAAGGTCTGTGTAACACTTTGAAGATGAAGAATGTCTTTGGGGTTTCAAGGATTACCAGAGGGGGTGGCTTGGCGTTGTTTTGGAGACAGGATATTGACTTACAGGTAACAAACTCTGGCCCAAACTTTATTGATTCTATTAAAAATTTTGGCAAAGAAGATGCTTGGAGATTTACAGGTTTCTACGGTTCCCCCGAGACTGCTAAACGGCATGAATCTTGAGACTTACTGAGACAATTGGAAAGCAAGAGCACCCTTCCTTGGCTATGCGTCGGTGACTTTAATGAAATAACAAGAATTGAAGAGAAACTTGGTGGTTGGTTAAGGCCGAACAGTCAGATGCAAGGTTTTCGAGATGTAATAGATGAAGTGGGTTTTAAAGACCTTGGCTACGTGGGTGACAGATTTACTTGGGCAAAACATTATCCTGATGGTTCAGTCATTTGGGAGTGTTTAGACAGAGCTTTGGGCACAGGAGACTGGCTTAATATGTTCCTCGCTTTCCAGGTTGTTCATTTGGGGAGTGGGATGTCAGATCATAAACCAATACAGATTTTTCCTTTGGGGATCACTCCACGGATAAACAAACCATGGCATTTTGAACAAGCTTGGCTCTCTAAAGATGGTTGTCATGATACTATCAAGGCAGCATGGGGGGATGCACTTATGTTTCCAACCTTAAGCCTGGTGGGGGAAAAAATAAAAAAGTGCCAACGGGAGCTGAAGTGGTGGAGTAGTAAGCACTTCAAAAACATCTCACAAACTCTCAAAGAGAAAAAACACTTGCTTAAAGATGCTGAAGAAGATGCTCAGAGAGGGGGCCCATTTGACCGTGTATTAGCCATTAAGAAGGATATTTCGGTACTACTTGTGCAGGAGGAAAAGTTGTGGCAGCAACGGTCCCATGCCCATTGGCTGTCTTCGGGAGATAAAAACACCAGTTTCTTTCATAGCAAAGCTTCCCAACGCTATAGAAGAAACAAAATAGAAGGCATCAGAGACTACAATGGCAATTTATGTGTGGACAAGGAGGAAATTTCGGATTTATTGGTGTCTTATTACCAACAACTTTTTACAACCTCAAAACCGAATGGCATTGAGGATGTTTTGGAGGTTGTTCCTCATGTAATAATTGAAGAGATGAATGTTGACCTGACAAGAGAGTTCACCAAGGCGGATGTTGATTTTGCACTAAAACAAATGGCTCCCCTCAAGGCCCCCGGCCCGGATGGTATGCCTCCTATTTTTTACCAACATTATTGGCATCTTATTGGTAATGATGTAGCTAGGGCTGTGTTATTTTGTCTCCAAAATGGTCACTTTCCTCCTGATCTGAACCACACCTACCTAACCCTTATCCCTAAGGTTAATAAACCTGAAAAAGTCACAGAATTCCGGCCCATAGCTTTATGTAATGTTTTATATAAACTAGTCTCTAAAGTCCTGGCAAACAGACTCAAAAAAATTCTCCCTTTGATTATCTCTGAAACACAAAGCGCCTTTCAATCAGACAAAGCCATCTCTGACAATATCCTTGTAGCCTTTGAGACCTTCACCATATGAAAACCTATACTTCAGGCAAAACTGGTTTTATGACTATGAAGTTAGATATGAGTAAAGCCTATGATAGGGTGGAATGGGATTATCTTTTACAGTTGATGAGAAAGATGGGTTTTTGCCAAAAATGGATTCATCTTATATCTCAATGTATTAGTACTGTTTCCTATTCCGTTCTGGTTAATGGTGAACCCACAAAATCTTTTAAACCTACTAAGGGGATTAGACAAGGGGACCCTCTATCTCCTTATCTTTTTCTCTTATGTTCTGAAGGTTTAACACAGCTCATCAACAAAGCTGTCCATGCTGGAAAGATTAAAGGTTACTCTCTTTGTCGTAATGGGCCTAAAATATCTCAATTATTTTTTGCAGACGACAGTTTGCTTTTTTGCAGAGCTCAGTTGGGAGATGTAAAAACCATTCAAGAGATCCTTGACAAGTATGAGAAAGCATCGGGGCAACAAATAAACAAGGCAAAGACCACCCTCTTCTTTAGTAAGTCTACATCCCTTGTTGAGAAAAATCAAATAAAAGCTTTGTTGGGGCTACCTGAAATAAGAACCTATGAGAAGTACCTTGGGCTTCCGGCAGTGGTTAGGAAAAATAAAAGAAAGAGTCTCAATTATATTAAGGAGAGAGTGTGGAATAAATTACAAGGGTGGAAGGAAAAAATTTTATCTCAAGCAGAAAAGGAGGTCTTACTTAAAGTAGTGGTTCAGGCCATTCCCACCTTTGCGATGGCATGTTTCAAACTCCCAATTGGACTTTGTAAAGACATTGAGGCAATGATCCGAAACTTTTGGTGGGGACAAAGGGGGGATAGAAGGAAAGTTCATTGGAACAGTTGGGACACACTTTGCCGGCCAAAAAAGGAAGGTGGTATGGGATTCAAAGACTTGTGTAAATTCAATGATGCCATGCTTGCAAAACAAGTATGGCGGCTAGTTCATAACAAGGATTCACTGTTCTATAAGGTTTTTAAATCAAAATGCTTTCCAAATTCCACTATTTTTGAAGCAAAGTCCACCAACGGGTCCTTCGCATGGAAAAGTATTTTAAAGGCTTGACGGGTATTACTTTGGGAGCAAAATGGCGAGTGGGTGATGGGAGGTGCATTCGGATATTTGGTGATAATTGGATTCCGGGTGAAGGATCGGGGAAGGTGATATCACCTAGAACTGCACTCACAGCCAACGCGTTGGTTGCTGAATTGATAAACCCAGTCTCTGGTTGGTGGGACCCACAGCTCATTGACTCAAATTTCCTCCCTTTCGAAGCCCAAAGGATTAAAGCTATTCCTATTAGCTCTGTTGCTCCAGAAGACATCTTAATATGGCCAAAGAGTAGTGATGGAGAGTACTCTGTTAAAAAGGGGTATAAAGTGCTGTGTGAAGAAAGCTTGGGAGGCATGGCCTCGGCTTCAGGTACTAACAATGGGGAAAGTCTATGGTCAAGAATTTGGAAGTTGCAAGTACCGGGAAAAGTCAAGCACTTCCTGTGGAGAGCTTGTTCAGATTCACTCCCTACAAAGCAAAATCTATGGAGAAGGAAGATTATAGCTTGCCCAAATTGCGAAGCATGCAACTCTTACCCTAAAAATACCATACATGCTTTGTGGAGCTGTGAGGAAATCCGGGATGCATGGGAGCGTGACTTCAATTGGCTAGATAGAAGGAAAATCGCAAGAGGAAGCTTCATGGATTTATGGGAGATGCTTGGTTAAAAACCTGACAGTACAGAACTATTCGCAATATCAGCTTGGCTCTTGTGGACTCGTCGAAACAAGGCAAGACTAAAGCAACCCATACTACCGCTGCAGCAAGTGTCGTCAGAAGCTAAGCAGTATCTGTCCGAGTTTAAGAAGCATAACAGAATAACAAAGAAGCAGAAAAAGCCTCGGTCTGCGAAGTGGTCACCGCCAGAAACAAATTTTTTAAAAACGAACTTTGATGGAGCCTTCCTTGCAGATACTGGAGCGGCAGGTATTGGAGTGGTCATCAGAAATAATTTGGGTCAGGTAAAAGCTGCACTTTCTGAAAAAATACATGACCCTGCATCGGTCACAGTGCTGGAAATGCTTGCTGCTAGGAGAGCAGCTGCCTTCACAAGGGAATTGGGGATAGAAAGCTGCATTTTGGAGGGAGACTCTCAGATAGTGATTAAAGCACTGCAAGACAAAGACAAGACTCTCTCAGAGTTTGGTCATCTACTACAGGACACGCTGTCTCATTTAAATTCTTTTAAGAATTGGTCAGTCTCTCATACACTTAGGCAAGGCAATGCGGTAGCAGATGCTTTAGCTAGGAGAGCAAAATTTTCTTTACTTGTTGCTATTTGGTTGGAGTCTATTCCACCAAATTTATTCTCTTTTGTAGACGCTGATTTTCCCTCTTTCCAATAAAGTTTTCCTGATGGAATTTTTCAAAAAAAAAAAAAAAGTGGTATGCTGAAGATAATCCCACCATTTGTAGTTCTATGTCACATGTTTGATAAAATGCCTATGAAAAGGGTTAACAAAAAAAAAAAAAAAAAAGGATGGTATGTCTGGTGAAGAATTCCTACTTTTTTATTTTGGTTTTTACTATTATTTATAAATAACGTATTTTATGACTACATGATTTCAATGATAATAATTATAGCATTATTATGTCGGTAAGTTACATGTATTTAATTATTATTTTAGAAAGCCTTTCCAAAAACCAAAAAAAAAAATCATTATTTCAGAATGTGTAAAGTCATCATTAGATATTTAGATATTAATATTTTATTATAGTTGGTAAGTTACATGTATTTAATTATTATTTTAGAATGTGTAAAGTCACCCTTAGATATTAATATTTTAAAAAAATATGTAATTTTTTTTTAGGAAGATATCATAGCCGCTGATGTGGCTGAACTGGAACGTAGCAACAATAAATGCTACGCTTCAGCTTTTAGTAATAAATAGATATAGATGGGATCTATGGGCTGATCCTTTTTTTTTTTTTTTTTATTGAGGAAAAATATGGTAAACTTGAATTGCATCACCTCCATTATTACCGTCAAAGTGGCCATTTCTCATTGGTCAACACTATTGATGCAAATCCCAATCAAGTTGAGATTAGAATAGCTTTCAAAGTATCTAGCAAAATATCCTTATTTTTAGAATTCGATATTACTAATGTCAAGTTCTAGGCGGAACTTCACATTAGCAATGTCAAGTTACATATTTTGCCACTTAATTTTTTTGGGAAATAAGTGGAACTCGAAATTGCTAATGTCGAGTTCTACTTAAAAATACACATAAAACTCGATTTTGTGGATGTCGAGTTCTACGTTAAAATTGAATTTTAAAACAGGAGAATTTTGCTAGATACTTTGAAAAGATGGATGTTTTGCTACATAGTTTAAAAATAAATGACATTTAGCCATTTTTCCCATCAAACTATGGCGCAGGACAGCAGCAACCGCAGTGGAGACATTACGATATATAGGATGTAGATTTTACCATCTCAAACAGAATTTTGTTCTCTTCTTTTCCCTGTAAGTAATCATCTTTCTTCCTACCATCATAAATCTAGTTGTTTGCTCTCTTTTCTTTTTTTTCATTTCCTGGACATATACTAGCATTTCTTTTTCTGTTTTCTTCTTAGCGTTACCTTTTGGCACCCTGGCCAGACCCAAATCACGCCAAACTCTCAAAAATTAAAATCATACCGTATCACTTTTTTTTTTTTTTTTTAGTTTTTTAATCAGGTTGGAATAATACAAAGTTGTGCACTTGTATTTAATGGAAGAAAGGACCACACAACCCACCTGGGCTCTTGCTAAACTGGTTATGGTCTCAACTCTCAAGGACTAAAAATGGTAAAGCATTTAAATTAACTGTCAAATTGCTCTTATTGTTGATTAAATCAATTTTCTTGTTTTTTTTTTTTTTTTTTTTTTTTTTTTTTTTTTGGTCAATCATATGAAACGCTCTGTTAATGTGATTTGTTGTTGACATGTTGTTAACTAAAATGACTGAGAGTTCAACTGATAAGCATCACCCATGTGTGGATTTTCCCGCGCTACCAAACATCTTTTAATATAGAAATGCATATTGAGATTTCTTAGGCGACTGTAACAGTTTGTTGTAATTGCTATTTTTCTTTTTCTCCGACAGTCCGACGTATGTAATAATGTTTTCATTTTTGCTTACTGGCATTTGGGTCTATGATTCATTTTGAAGAAATTTCCAAAATACACCTGGTCAGATGTTGACTTTGCTCCATGATTTGCCCATCTACATATTGAAGATAGAAAAATAATAGTAATGAAAAAGTGAATTGAAGTTGGCAGCATTTTTTTCTATTTGGTAATCAAAGAATGAGAAGTGAATAAATGGATAACTATTCAATATTTCATGACAGGTCTTAATAAGGTTTATAGTAGAATATACCTATTCACATGGAAAGTGGTAATATTATCCCAAAATATTTACCTTATAATTTGTCCAAGCAACAAACCTTATAATTTCTTATATAGCAATTGGATCTCTATGCATTTGTTGTTTAACAACATTGTCACAATTTACTAAGCCTTGTTCATTGGAGGAACTAATACAACTATCACTACAATTGAATGGGAAATGACTGAGCTTCTTCGCAATCCTAGACATAATGGCCAAGGCAAAGCAAGAACTTGCTGTAACAATTGGAATTAGACAAAGCATACAAGAGAAAGATATCCCATGACTTCAATATCCACAAGCTGTACTTAAAGAAACATTGTAGCTTCATCCAACAGCACCTCTTCTGGTGCCTCATTCTGAGATGGATGTGGAAATTTGAGGATATGCACACAACCCCGGTGATTGTAAATGCATAGGTGAAAACCTGATATCCCATGTACTGGGACAAGCCAGTACAATTTATACCAGAAAGGTTCATCAGCACTGAAGTTTTGGATTTTAGAGGCACAAATTTCACTTTTATTCCATTTGGGTTTAGGTAGCAGATTTGACCAGGTTTAGCTCTTGCTGTAAGAATGCTAAACTTGTCGCTAGTTTCTCTCATTCACTACTTTTATGGCCAGCTTCCTGATTGAATGGCACCGGAAGACATCAATAAGAAAGACAAATTTGGAGTTACATTGCAGACGGCTATTCCACTTGTTGCCATTTCTATGGTTGTAAATCTTCAGGGCCAAGGAAGTTCCTTAAAGTGACAAAGGTTCTGATTTAAGCGAACGAGAAGTTCATGAAGCAAATCATGGTAGAAAGATTTTGTAAGTTCTGAAAAATTGTAACTGCAACTTGATAGTAAATTGTGTCCCTGGACTGGTTTTTCCATTGAAGAGGTTTTTCTTTGATTTTTCACTTCCTTACCAAATCTGTGTTAGATCATTTATTGCTTTGATTGATTTGGTTTTTGAAAAACTGTGATGGAATTATATATCTGGGTAGATTGTTTTACAACTGGTGTGATAGACCTTCAAATTCAACTATTCTGTATAAATCACATTGGGGCCTGAACATAAATTTTTAGTCTTCCTAATTTTATTCCAGCCCTTTGATATATAATTTTATATGACAATGTGTTTTCTGGGATGTAAGAGTACTCTACAAAGTCTCTAGAGTGAAGTCTATCCTTGAAAATTACCACACAAGCAGGTCAGAACAAGTTATGGGACTTCTTAACAAGACAAACTTGTCTGTCCTTTGTTGCTTCTGTTTAAACTTAGGCTTTGCCATAGACACCATTAGATCTTCTCAATCCATTAAAGACCATGAATACATAATATCCAATGGAGAGTACTTTCAGACTGGGATTCTTCAGCCCTGTAAATTCTAACAATGGGTAACTTGGAATATCATATAATAACGTTCCTGTATTCACTGTCATATGGGTAGCTAACAGACAGAAACTTCAAATGGGTTTTTACTATATTCGACGTTGGCAGTCTTGTGGTACTACCTATTCACGTTTGGAGAGAAGAGGGTAGAGAGAGAAGGTTTGGGAATGGGAATTGGGGATAGAAAGGAAATGAAAGTATTTTGGAGAGTGGAATAGTACTTCACTCTGTCTATGTGTTTGGAGGTGCGTGGAGGAACTTTACTTAATATATTTTTTGTATGGTACTTGATTTTACAAAATTAAAGTACTGTGTAAATGTTCTATTTTTATTTATATTTTTTTGGTCAAAAGGATACATAATGAAACGACTAAACAAAAGAAAAAATACCAGGGCAGAGCCTGTCTAAACTAACCCCCCTGAGATCAGCATCAACAATATCTAGAATATCCAAAAGTGGATTATCAAAAATAACCAGGCTCGCATTCAGATCAGCACCCTTCCTTGCTAGTATATCAGCACACCTATTGGCCTCGCGGTAACAATGTTTAATCCTGGTTTGAGGAATTTGAGACACCAGGTACTTACATTCCTCTAGAATGGAAGAAATTGAATTATCGTCATACTGTGGGTTTGCTAACATGTCCACAACTGCCTTGGCATCTAGCTCAACTTCAACCTTAGAGAAATTGCACTCAATACAAAGCATTAATCTATCCCGGATGGCCCATAGCTCCTCCAATAAGCTGGTTGTTATGCCAATTTTCTTGGAGAACCCAACAATCCTTCTACCTATCCAAACCCGAACGACACCACCTCCACCCACCATTCCTGGATTCCCCAAGGACAACTCGTTTGTGTTTATCTTCATCCAACCCTGTTCAGGCTTGTCCCAACGAACCTGAATAGTCACCCGAGGTTAAAGATATTTTGTGGAAACAGCATATTAAAAGAACTCCATAGCATAGTCAATAATGTACTTCGCTAGTTTTGGATTCTATGGCCGCCTCTTAAACACAAACTGATTCCTATTTTTCCATAAGTTCCACACAGCAAAGGAAAAAATGATCTTCCATGGAGGAGAAAATTGGTTGAGAGCTATGTCCATTTTCCCATTAGTCACCATCCAGTCCCCAAGGTTGGAGGAAAAGAAATCTCTATCAACACCCAACGCTCCTAACTCATTCCATACAGCCCTTACCGAGTCACAATCCCAAAGTTCATGTATGATGGTTTCGGGCTCCTTTCTGCACAAAGGACAGGCAGGGTCAGTGTTCACACCCCTGGCAGCTAGACATTCATTGACTCCTATGCTATTATGAGTACATTTCCACAAGAAAAACTGAATCTTTGGGAGAGATTGAAGCTTCCAAATCCAATTCCCACTATAATCTGGATTCTGATCCAACCCAGCAGCCAACCTATAGGCACTTTTCATATTGAAGTCACCTTTCGGAGAATCCATCCACATTATCCTATTTGTGCTACTTGCAGCTAGCGCATAAGGAGTGGCTTCAATTTCTAACTTCAATTCCTGAGGCAAATTAAAAGGAACCAGCTCCCAATTCCAGCCTCCTGGTGACGCTATGTCCTTAACTTTCCAATCCGATACCCCCATTGGCAAAGGACCTTGAATTAGCTGCCTTCGAGGTCCCTTATGAGTCCAATTATCATTCCAAAAACTCAGGTTACTATCTCTTCCAATCACCCATCTTGATCCTTGCTGAAAAAAATCCGCACCCCTTTTCATGCCTTTCCAAGTTTGAGAGCAAGGAAGGCAGTTCGGATCTTTGGAATTAATTCTTCGATTAGAGCAATATTTTGCTTTCAACACCTGAGCCCATAAACTCTCCTTTTTGGTATGAAATCTCCAATTAAATTTTGTTAGCAGTGCTATGTTTCTTCCTTTAGCACTTTACAACCCAAGACCACCTTCCTTTTTCGGTTTTGTCACCTTATTCCATCCTACCCAATGAATTCTCCTAGCTGTTTCAGATGAACCCCAAAGGAAATTGCGCTTTACCCAGTCAATACCCTCAAGGATTTTACTAGGAAGAAGAGCACAATGCATGACATAGGAAGGAATCGTTGAAGATGAGGACTGGATGAGGACAGACCTACCAGTTGGTGATAATAGATTGGCATTCCGTCCTGTGAGTTTTTGCTTGACCCTGTCCAAAACAAAATTGACATCCATCAGTGAACCTGGGTGTTTTATGGGAATCCCTAAATATTTGCCTGTATTTGGAGTAGAGGCAAATCCCAAAATGTCGCAAAGAGATTCCCTTTGGTCTCTATCCACATTTGGAGAAAAGAAAACTCGAGATTTGGCTTCACTAATGGATTGACCAGATCTGCTGCAAAATTCATTAAGTACATCCCTTATAGTTGAACAACTTGCATGATTAGCCTTAGCAAACAGCACCACATCATCAGCAAACATGAGATGGGAAAAACAAAGCCCTCCTTGGGAAGTTCTAACCGAGGTCCAAAGCTTTTGGCTGCATTTTCCCTCTATGAGTTGGCTAAGATACTCTATACAGATAATAAAAAGGTACGGAGACAGGGAGTCCCCCTGTCTAATGCCTCTCGAGGGATAAAAAGACTCAAGACTACCACCACTAAAGAGCATTGATGATGAAACTGAGCAAACACAACTCATGATAAGGTCAATTAACTCTTGCAGCAAGTTTATCTCCATAAGCCTTTCTCGTATAAAACACCATTCCAGCTTATCATAAGCTTTTTCAAAATCTATTTTTATTGCCATATATCCCATGGTACCCTTCTTCCTACTGATCAAATGGATTAGCTCTTGCACAATAATTGCATTGTCTATCCCTTTCCTACCAGGAACAAAAGCCAATTAGAGCGGGGAAATAAGTTTCTATAGGTAGGGTCTTAAGCGGGACACAATAATCTTTGTAACAACTTTGTACAATGTGTTACAAAGACTAATTGGCCTATAGTTTCCAAGAGTTTCAAGTCCTTTAATTTTTGGAATGAGCACTATGTGAGTATGGTTTAAGTATTCCGGCATTTCTCTTGAAGCAAAGATATGCTTTACCTATTGACACATCGACTCCCCCATAGTTGGCCAAAATCGCAGGAAAAATCCAACGTGAAGCCCATCTGGACCCAGGGCTTTATTAGCTTTCATCGACCATAGACCTGCCTTTATCTCTTCGTCCGTCACCTTAGCGCTGACGCTATCCCTCTCCTCATTAATGAGGCAAACCTGCCCCCTAATAAGTTGGTCCGACTCCCTTTTAGATGATGTGTGGGAAGTAGAATAGATATCACAGAAACCCCTTTGGATGAAAGCCATCACCTCCTCCTCACTGTTGAGCCACACTCCCACACTGTTTTTAATCGCAGTGATCCGATTTCGATTTCTTCTTACTAGAGTAGAGACATGGTAGAAGGTCATATTACGGGCCCCTTACACCATCCAGTTAACCCGAGACTTCAAAGCCCACAATTCATGCTCTTGGTCTAGGATCATGTCCAACTCTCGGATTAGATTATTTTCAAGCTCCAAAAGATAGCTAGAAGGCCTGACAACAAAAACCCTTTGAAGTCCATTCAGCCTAGCTTTAACCCGGTTCTTTTTGATGAAGATATTGCCGAACTAATTCCTATTCCAAATGGTAGCCTTAGCAGCAAAATTAGAAATGGCTTCGTGGAGATGAGAAGCCTGATTCCAAGCCTGAGAAATCACCATAGGAAAGGATAAATCCGACAACTAGTATCTTTGAAATTTGAAGGGGGGGTCAAGACAAACACTGCTTTGAGATCCTGCACTTCCCTTCAATTAGTCCAAGTGAACCTTGGGCCATAGAACCCTAAGTCCACCATGTTACACTTATCCAGACACTCTTTGAAAAGCAGAGACTGATTGACACTAACCACTCTGCCTCCAAACTTGTCCGCATCATTGAGGGGTTCATTGAAATCCTCCGCAATGACCAAAGGCATATTATGAAGATCAACTACATTAGAAAGGTTACTCCACAAAACACATCTCTCAGCACTCCTAGGACTAGAATACACAGCAGAAAGCATCCAACTAGAGCTAGAGGCACGTACCTTAGTTATAGAATGAATTTCCTACTCCCAACTAGCCAGGTCTGACACTTCAAATCTATCTGAATTCCAGATGAGCCAGAGCCCCTGCTTGCACCCAATAGTATCAATATGGATGGCACCATCAAAAGGCAATCTATCTGAGATGTCATGAGCTCTATCTCCACCAATGCGGGTTTCATGAACATGGTCTTGAAAATTGGGCTTCAAGGCACCCCTACAATTCCACACGATTAAATTCATGGCTACGATTCGTGAAAAGAACAGGAAGCTTTTCAGAGAGAGGGGGGGCCCACTCCTTCTTCCTCAAAATCCATCTGTTCTGCCACACCGTGGCCTTTACCCAGCCTATCCTTGACCTCCACTCGCAAGGTGTCATTCTCGGTCAGGCCTTGATCATTAGACTCCGACCCTCCCCGAAGTTGGGCTTCTGCTAGCATACCTGTTTCTACCGAGGTAGCTTTAGAGTAAGACAGCTCACCATTGTTTCCCACATCTATATCAGAAGACTTTCGCACATCCATGTCTGTTTGCTCTGTCATCTGCCCATCGTCTAAACCCCTACCCACTGATTGAGCACGGTTTGTGGCTTTAAAGTTAAATTGGTTAGGTTTGGGTTAAAACCCCTGTTATCTAAAAAGGAGGCCATAACAGGTAAGGGTGATCCTTTGCCAGCAGGGTAAACTGCCTCTTTTTTATCTGAGTTTAACGACGCCCTACTCCTCGCAATCCCTTTTTTACCCCTAACGGATGGGCTTAAAAATGCTTTTGGGCTTTCAGATTCATCGTGGACCTTTCCAGAGCTTCGGCCTAAGTCTGTCGCCCCATTTGCAATGGATTGGACCACCTTGGCCATTTGGGCCTCATTTGGGCTATAAATTTTTGGATGGAATTGAGAGACCGAATTTGGACCAAATAGACCGAAATGGACCGATGTGACCTAAGAATTTAAAAAAAAAAATTTAATTATTGGTTTAATGAGCCATCTCTCCTTGTGGATTTTTTTTAGGTACACTATTTTTTGAGGATTATTATTATTATTATTATTATTATTATTATTATTATTATTATGCACATGATAATTACCAAGTGGCATTATTGAAGGAAATCAATGCATGTATTATAATGACACTAAATATTTTTGGTAGTTTTTCTTAAAAAAAATTTATTAGTTCAACATCAATTAATGCATTTTCAACAAAATTATTGAATAGATGTTGGAATGGGAATGGTTAGGAAAATTAGTAAGATACAAATGGTAATCATTTTGGTGAGTTATAAGTGTGCTTTGAACCTATTCATTTTCTTCCTTACTGAAAATGAAACATTAACCCTACACCAATACCCCTCCTCCTCATTTATTAACCAGTGCCCACCACATTTCTAAACCAAAACTGAAATTCCAAAAAAATAAAACCTCGCATATCAAACATTTAAAAGACCATCACTTCAACTCCTCCAACCTCACAATCAAATAGTTATTCTTTCACACAAGAAACTTTCTAGTTTCAAAAATCACAAAACCAATACTCCAATTAACTTCCTATTTATGTAGTCTCAACTCTCAAAGAGAAAGGGCGGAAAAATTGTTGTTTAGCTGTAGACAACCCCCAAAGGTACAAATTCGTATGCAACTAAAATCTTAATAATCATTTTCATGGAACATAGGTTGAATTTGTCACACGAATCAAAATTCATAATACAGTTTTTTCATTCATTTAGCATCTTCTTGTATACACGAGACACAAAACAAAGAAGGGTAAATATCAATACCCAAAAGTTTTCCCTATTTTCCGTAGAAAGCATAATTTAATTTATTGGATTAATTATTTGTAGCAATTAGTTTTTCCATATTTTAATACATTAAGGGTAAATTTTAATTGTTAAAATTTTTTTTTTTCTTTTTTTATGCTGTCACGTGACAACATCATTTTATGCCTCGTGTTTTAATCATGGGTCCATAAACCCACTTCAAACACCCTTGAATTGGGCATGCTCGAGGCTCAACCCACTACTCCCATCGCGACTTGAGACTACAAGCCCAGCCCATGATTTTTTAAGTTCAAGTACAATGTAAGTCCAGTAATATATAATTATATATACCATTTATCTCATATTTTAGCAATTTACTATCACGGTATAGGCCTAATTAGACCAATCCAAACATTGGACCCTAGTCCCCATATATTCAGGCACCTGAAAATGATGTTACTAAGCAATTTAGACCTTGTACTTAAATCTAGCATGATTTTGAAACCCAAACCGTTTAATGGACCGAAAAAAGATGAAGTTCAAGGTTTTTGAGGTCAGATTGAGGTTAAACTGTGATATGTCATTTAATTTTTTTTAATATATTTGATACTTAAATTGGTTTATATTTATTAATTTTTTATTCCTGATTAACAAGATGTGCATGACCCAATGATTTGCACGCTGGAGATGTTATTTCACTTGCTGAGAGCTACTTTTTAACTTCGTTTAAAGGATGTTACATGATGCTTAATATCTTTACCATTAGTAAATCAACACTTAAGCCTACTTCTTCAATGAAGGTTTCCAATTTTCAGTTAGCTCAACTAGTAAAGTTTTTTGTTTATGAAAAAGAAATTTGGAGTTTGATTCTTTCCTAAACCAAAAAAAAACCAATTAGGATCTTACTTTAATGATAAAACAAAATTATTAAAAGCAGATGCTATGAGTTAAAATTATCTATAAAAAAATAAAATAAAAAGGAACCTACTTCACTTAACCTTTAAAATGATCAAAACATCCTTAAAACCTACAAATAACTGAAATATGTCAACTTAATTAGAATATTTCTTTTTTTTTCTATTTCATATCTTATTGCAGGTTGCCTTCGTCCATCTATATTGATGAGGAGTTCAACTGACAATTTTCTACATCATCAATTCTAATTGATTTTTCTTTTCGCAGATCTTTATTCTGATTCAATGGATTTGAACTCCTAATCTTTACCAACAGATGGAAGTATGATGTCTTCCTTAATTCCAGAGGGGAGGACACTCACTACAAATTTATGAATCATCTATATACAACTTTGGGGGCAAAAATGATCAAATACTGTATTTGGCTGAAATAATTTATATTCTACCACTGTTAAAATTTTACATCTTAAAATCACTCCAACTAAACTCAAAAATAAATAAAAATCATTCTCTCACTTTTCTTCCCCATTTTCCATTCCCTAAATTCACTTAATCACCCCGATGTAAAATTCCTAACTTTGGTCACAAAAATCCATCACTTTGTTCGTTAAAAAGTAGTGTTAACTGTTGAGAAAACTTTATAGCTATTCCTCCAAAAAAAAAAAAGAGAAAAGAAAAAAAAAACTTTATAGCTAATTAAAAAGAAATATAAAAAGAATAAAAGAACTAGAACCCACAGCATCATGAAACTGAAACCACTATTTCCAATGGCTCTGGATATCAGTTTTATAATTGCCTTTCACTGGCTGGTCAAAAAACAAGGTAAAACACGAAGCTTCCTTCCAAATTTCGTACACCATGCCGAAGTAAATATATTAATATACATTGAATGAAGGTTTCTTGAAAATTTCCTACGTACGCGTGACGAAGTCCCAAACAAATTAAAAAATTGCACCCTTCTTTTGTAATTTATTTTACTAAATATATTGTGGGAAAAAGCAAATATATATATAAAAGTAAAAAATTGTTTTCTTATAAAAAAGTGAATAAAACACCGTATGCTAAAGTAAAAGATACATTGAATGAAGTGAAAGTGCACCATGCCAATCCCATAAAAATAAAAATGTACACCATGCCAAAGTAAAATGGGTGTGTCGGTTCGGTTTCGGTCGATTTTTATGGGTGTCGCCAACCGAAACCGAATATTTTGATTTGTGAAATCCTCAACCGAAACCGACCGAAATGGCTGGAAATCAATCGATTTCAGTGTATTTTGATTTCAGTCAATTTCGGTCGGTTTTCGGTTTTCCCAAGAGAGGGTTATTGAGATTTTCAAGACCCTAATTTTAATAAAGTAATAAAGCAACAGAGAGAGAGAGCTATTGAACAAATCAAAATGACAGAGAAAGCAAAACTTCCAACAATATTTGTTCAACAATTTACACACTAATTCCAACAAAAAATTGAAAAGATTTTCAATTAGCAAAAGGGTCCAAACAGAATTTTACCTTTGCTGCACCATAGCAGGAGCCTACCAATGATTTTTCGTTCTCTGTACAGAGATATGTGACTCAGAGAGAAGAGAAAGGTATGGCCATGGTCCATGGGACTTAGAGAATGAAAAGAAAAGAAAAGAATGAGGTGGCTGAGGTAGATGGGGAAGGAGCGGCTAAACTGAAGCGAGAACGGCAGAGACGTGAGAAGGGTTGAGGATTAGGGGTGGCTGAAGAAAAGAAAAGAGAAGAAGAAAATAGAGAGATGGAGAAAAAATTGGGGAAGGGGATGGCTGAAGAGAAGTAAAGAAAAGAAAAGAAGAAATTAGGGATTAGGGGTATTTATATCATGCTATAGTAATAGGGTTTTAAAAAATTAAATTGCAAAAAACACAAGCCCCACGCAAAGGCTCGAACTTTGGATCTGCTAGCCAAAACACAAGGAGCATACTACTAAGCCATTGATGAGTTATGTTTTAAAGTTACATAAATTTATATATATCGGTCGGTTCAGTCGGTTTCGGGGTGAAAAAATGTAACACCGAAACAGAACCTAATATTTTCGGTTTTAAAAATTCAAAACCGAAACCGAACCGAAAATTTGGCAACGGTTCAGTTGGTTTGGGCCAATTTGTTCGGTTCGTCGGTTTTTTGCACACCCCTAGTAAATATACATTGAATGAAGCTTCTTGGAAATTTCCTACATAAGCGTGACGAAGCCCCAATCTTCACTCTGCTTCTCAAAATTATAGAAGGGTTGAAAATTTGCACGCTTTCTTTTATAATTTTTTTTTGTATTAAATATATTGTAGAAAAAAAGAGTAATAAAAAAGTCTCTTCTCTTTTCCTAAAATTCTGCTAAATTAAAAAAAAAAAAAAAAAAAAAGCAAAAAATCGAGCTCTTTTGATAGGTCTTCGATTGATAGTTGATCAATCGAGCATTCTTTCATGCAAATTTAAATATTAGGTTCATGGCATTGATTGAATTCTTGTCAATCGGTTGAATATTGCTGAACAAAAAGAACAAAAAATTAAATTAAAAAAAACTCATAAAATACGTGGATACCAAGTACGATAAAAAAAAAAAACTAAAGAAAGAAAGAAAAAAAAAAAAAAAAAAAAAGAAGAAGAAGAGGGTGTGGAATTTTCTGTTGTTTTTTGAAATTAGTATTATCTTTAAAGGAAGAAAAAATGTAAGGGGAAGGATAAGAATAAAAAAAAAAAAAAAAAAGGGGGGGGGGGGGGGGGGGACAATAATACTCATTATATGTGTTTGGATGTAAAATTAAAAAGAATAAAATATAAAAAGAACAAAAAATAAACTTAAAATTTTTTTGTTTTATACTTTTATAATTATTAATTATTAATTCTTAGAAATAAAAGTAATTCTTACAAGATATTCAGAACCTTTTTACTTTCTTAATTTTATATAAAATTTAGTAATTTCCTTATTTTCTTTTAAGCATGACAGAATTGGACTCTAATCTATTTATTCGCTCAAAGCCTAAAAAATAACATGGCTATGGCTAAGAAACATTTAACCCTTTTAAAAATGGGCCAGATAGGATTTTTTTTTTGGGTTATACGGTCAATCCTTTTTTTTTAAGGATTAAAATTATGATTCCTTTTCAACTATTTTTTTTCATTGTTTACTAAAGTTATTAAATTATTGTATTATAGATGAAGAAATTGACAAAATTAATTACTAATTTACTGTACAATTCTCAAACATGAATATTTTTAATGTTAGATCTACAACTATATTGAGTTAATTGAGGTAAAAATTATATATTTAGTTATCATTGTAGGTATTTTAAACATTATTTCATATTTTATATGTGGTAAGTGTATTAGAAGAGGTAGATTTTTGGCATCTAATTTGACATAGTTTTTTTTTTCCTTGTCCTTCACTTCTTCTATGATCATGACTTTTTTTTTTTTTTTTTATGACATGAAAAACTTCAATCAAGAAAAAAGAAAAAAGAAAAAAAGAAAAACAATCATATAAACCAAGCAACTTAACTTATGTATTATCTAGCTTTTATTGTTAGAGTTATTAACTGAAAACAAAAATTGAAAAAAAAAAAAAGTGAAGGTCAGTTTGATTTTTCTTTTCAAATTTGACCAAAAGCAAAAATTGAAAAATGAGTGGAATCGATCTGCAACTTACCTAGATTTTTCCGTTCCCTACTTTCGTTGTTCAGTACCACCAAAGACTGTCCCTTTAGTTCTGAACAAAACACTACACAACCTGTCCCTTTAGCCTTACGATATCAACACTTCCCCTGAGTTCTGAACTGTGAAGCTTCAATTGTGCTTGCACATAAAACTCCAAAAAAAAAAAAAAAAAGTAATGCTTGGCCCATCTGATGAAGGGAATTCATCAAATAGTTTTTCTTCTTTCATAATTTTTTTCTTATCAATTTTCCTCAGTTCTAATTGATTTTTTTTCCCCCGTAGATCTAAATCTTGATTCAATGGGTTCAAACTTGTTATCTTTTCCAAATTCTTCTTCTACCAGCCGAAGGAAGTATGATGTCTTCCTCAGTTTTAGAGGTGAGGACACTCGCTACAAATTCACGGATCATCTATACACAACATTGGTAAAGAGAGGCATTGTCACCTTTAGAGACAATGAAAATCTTGAGAGGGGAAAAGTCATTTCATCAGAACTGTTGCAAGCAATAAAAGAATTGAAATTTGCTATTGTCATTCTCTCAGAGAACTATGCATGTTCATCTTGGTGCTTGGATGAACTTGTAAAGATCATTGAATGCGAGAAAAAACAAAGAATGACAGTTCTCCCTGTTTCCACTATGTGGATCCAACTGATGTACAGAAACAAACAAGAACTTTTAAGAAGGCCTTTGATGCACATGAAAAGAATTTCGAGGAGAAGAGGGTGAAGAGATGGAGAGATGCTTGATTCATGCGGGCAATCGTGCTGGATGTCATTTAAAGAATATTAGGTAATTTAATTTGACATATATATTTCTTTCTAATATTCACATGGACCCACTTCATATATGAAACTCCATTTTAAACCTTAAGGAGATTTGCACAAATGTTTTGAACTTTTTTTCTTTTTTTTTTCCTAAGCCAATCAAACTCAACGCATATTATTCTTTATTCATTGCAGTCCTGAGACACAAGATATCCAACGCATTGTTAGACAGATATCATATATAGTGAGATATAAATTCTCTAAACTTACTAATAAGGACCTAGTAGGAATATACCCTCAAGCTATGGAATTGGAGTCTCTTTTAGCTTTAGATCAATCTGATGATGTTCAGTTTATAGGGGTTTGGGCAATGGGGAAAATGGGTAAGACAACTCTAGCTCAATTTGTTTATAATAAGGTTTTGGAAGAATTTGAAGATTCTTGTTTTATTTTTGATGTTGGGAGAGTTTTTGAAAAAAGTGGTTTACATGACCTACAAAAAACACTTTTTCTTAAACTTTTGAAAGAAAGCAATTTGGATTATGATGATGATGATGATGATCTATCTATCAAAATCATGACTGGGTTACGTCACAAAAGGATTCTTCTTGTTCTTGATGGTGTAGATGGACTAGATGATCAATACTAGTTAAAAATGTTAACTAGAGAGCATGATTGGTTTGGTCGGGGCAGTAGAATTATCATAACTACAAGAGATAAACATTTGTTAAAGACACAGTTAGTAGATAAAACTTTTGAAGTTAAACCAATGAATAAGAAAGATGCTTGTCATCTTTTTTGTTTGAAAGCTTTTAAAAGAGAGCACATTCTAGATGAATATTTAGAACTATCAAGGTAGTTTTTAAATTATGTTGATGGTCTTCCTTTAGCTCTTGAGGTTTTGGGTTGTTTTTTGTTTGGAAAATGTACTATTGAATGGAAGAGTGCATTAGAGAGGCTCAAAGAAGGTCCCGAGAGAAATGTTATCCAAGTATTTGAAATAAGTTTTGGTAGACTCAATGACTGGGTTAAGGAAATATATTTATATATTGCATGCATCTTTAATCACGAGGAGAAAGATTATGTAGTAAAAATACTACATAGTCTTGACCTCTACCCTGATATTGGATTGAGGGAGTTGATTGACAAATCTCTCCTAAAAATTTCAAATAATAATAAATTGTGGATGCACAATTTGCTAGGAGAAATGGGTAGGAACATAGTTCGTCAAACATCCCTTGATGAGCCTGGGAAGCGTAGTATACTGTGGCTTTATAAGGACATTGATCACGTGTTGAAAACAAATATGGTAGAGGTTAAATACTTGAACTCATTCCATTTTTTCTTAGTAATCAAAGTTGAAATATAAATAATTATGCTAATAATATATTTTGCAATTCATAAATTCCTTTTTTATTATTAGGGAATAGAAAAAGTTCAAGCCATAGATATCAGGGAAGCCAAGGAAACAGGTATTTGTCATGAAGATAAAGAGGTACGTTGAAGGCCACAAGGGTCTGCTCTATTGGTTACTGTTAGGTTCTAAGGAATTAGGAACTAATGTATTAGAACTTCATTTTATAAGGTTGGCAAACCATGATCAAAACGGTTTTATTCATGTTTAGACTCACTCAAAGTATGTGGTTTTTATGTAAAGTTGGAATTGAGTTACTGCAGAAGTTACTCTACAAATTTGCTTGGCTTGATCGATCGAGAATTAGACTATACCGATCGAAAGTCGTGCAGATTATTTTTTTTGCAGAATTTCCAACTCAGCCCAAGCCCGATTTGATGTATAAGGTTTTATATTTTGCCCTAAGTATAAAAGGGAAAACCTTAGCCACATTTTTGAAGAGTTCTTTATGCTGTGTGTGTGTGTGTGTGTGTGTGTGTGTGTGTGAATCTTTTGTGAGATCTAAAGGTATTTATCTTCACATACACTTAGAGTTTCCAATCTCAAGATTGATGTCTAGAGCTTGGTGATCATTCAGTTGCAGATTCAAGAACTTAAAGATATACAAGCAGGAGTGCTTGTACTTGCTGTGAATTTAAGGAAAGAAGTAGTCCATGGACTCTGAGCTGTCACGTGGTCGTGGTAGTAAGTTTTCAACAGATCAAAAGTCGTACAGATTATTTTTCTGCATAATTTTCCAACTCAGCCCAAACCTAGTTTGACGTGTAGGGTTTTATGTTTTACCCTAAGTATAAAAGGGAAAACCTTAGCCACATTTTAAAAGAGTTTTTTATGCTGTATGTGTGAATCTTTTGTGAGATCTAGATGTGTTTATCTTCACATACACTTAGGGTTTTCAGTCTCAAGATTGATGTCTAGAGCTTGGTGATCATTCAGTTGCAGATTCAAGAACTTAAAGATATACAAGTAGGAGTGCTTGTGCTTGCTGTGAATTCAAGGAAAAAAGTAGTTCGTGGACTCAGAGCTGTCAAGTGGTCGTGGTAGTAAGTTTTCTACTCGAGGTAGCAAAAGGATGTTAGTAGTCTAAGTCGCTATTGTACAAATTTCAATTCTTTCATAGTGAATTCTATTTTACCTTGAGGATACCTAGGTTAAATCATCTTCAAGTTTTTTACCGGTTTGGTTTTCCTGGGTTATCTTATCGTGTGTTCTTTATTTTCCGCATTTTGCATAATATGATATATTTGTGTTAACCTAAAACTGCATAATTTACCTAGGTTAATCACTGGGCTAAATAACTAGGTTAATCTGGTTGGGTTTTAAGGGGTCTAAAAACTTTACAGTTACTCTTCAAGGATGGGTCCAAGGGACTCTATCTTGGCAAGGCTTCAAATCATCCAAAAAAAAAAAAAGACAAAATGGGCCACTTTGGAACCCTAACGTCTTTTTGAAGATGCCCAATCTTAAATTTCTGAGAGTTTGTAATATTAATCTTCTACATGTCACCACACAACTCTCTAATAATTTCAGATTTATTGAATGGAGTGATTATCCTTCAAAATCGTTGCCTTATTTCCAGCCAAATGAGCTTGTTCAACTTTGTCTGCAGCGGGGCAAAAATGTAATACTTTGGGAAGGAAAGAAAGTTAGAGTGTTAATAGGCATTTTCATACAAATTTGATTTTTAATTTGATTATTATTTTTTAAATAGACAATAGGAAGTTAGTTGTTCTAAAATTTTTCTTTTCTTCCAATAGGATTTTGAAAAGTTAAAGTTTATCGATTTGGTTGGCTCATTGAACCTTATTATAAGCCCCGACTTCTCTGGAGTCCTAAATCTTGAGAATTAGTTCTTGCACGGTGTTCAAATTTAAGTCATCTTCACCCATCCATTGGTAATTTGAAAAAGCTAATTCTTTTAGATCTAAAACAGTGCAAAGAACTAAGGTGTCTTCCAGACTTTATGGGGGTGCCAAATCTTGAGAAATTAGTTTTTGCACAGTGTTCAAATTTATGTCAACTTCACCCATCCATCGGGAATCTAAAAAAGCTTTTTCTTCTAGATCTGGAACAATGCAATGAATTGTCTCAAGAAGGTATCATTATTTTCATTTTATTTGTATTATATAATTCATATATCACATAATATGATGTTGATTTTTTTTAAAAAAATTTTGTTTTAATATAGCACAAGTTGATGATGATTTGATTGCAAGTGAGGTTCATGGAAGTGTTTCAAAGAATTGTGTTGAATTAAATGAGCTTCCAAATGATGGAAAAATTAATAATACTTACGGAGATGAAATAATTGATTGGAATGAATGTCCAATCAATAAAGAACATGAAGTTACACCTGATGTAATTCTAAAAAATGTTACACCACCTAATAACTTATTACTGAATTCATATTTTGAAAATCCAACCGTTGGATTACATGTTCTATATGGTCTTAACATCCATGCCAAATTTCATGCCAATGATGTAATTTACCATTTGATCTATAAACTCATCCTTTATGCATTATTTAAACCACTAAAACTTGAATATAGACAATTGATTGATGACATAGCTATTAATCTTTGATCACCTTGAAATTTTGTAAGCATGAAAAATATACGAAGATAATGTAATCTAACGGTAGATTTGTCAAAATTCACATCGAATTAAGAAATATAGGGTTGGGTTCGAGTTACGCCTGACGTAACTCTAAAAAATGTTATACTACCCAATAACTTATTACTAAATTCATATTTTGAAAATACAACCGTACATATTCTATATGGTCTTAATATGCATGCTAATTTCCATGCCAATCGGATGTAATTTATCATTTGATCTATGAAATCATCTTTTATGCATTATTTAAACCACTAAAACTTGAATCTAGACAATTGGTTGATGACATTGTTATTAATCTTTGATCACCCTGAAATTTTGTAAGCATGAAAAATATACGAAGATAATGTAATCTAACGGTAGATTTGTCAAAATTCACATTGAATTAAGAAATATAAGGTTGGGTTCGAGTTACACTTGACGTAATTCTAAAAAATGTTACACTACCCATTAACTTATTACTGAATTCATATTTTGAAAATCCAGCCGTTGAATTACATATTCTATATGGTCTTAATATGCATGCTAATTTCCGTGCCAATCGGATGTAATTTACGATTTGATTTATAAACTCATTTTTTATGCATTATTTTAAACTACTAAAACTTGAATCTAGACAATTGATTGATGACATGGTTATTAATTTTTGATCACCTTGAAATTTTGTAAGCATGAAAAATATACGAAGATAATGTAATCTAACGGTAGATTTTTCAAAATTCGCATTGAATTAAGAAATATAGGGTTGGGTTCAAGCTACACTTGACGTAACTCTAAAAAATGTTACACTACCCATTAACTTATTACTAAATTCATATTTTGAAAATCCAACCATTGTATTACATTTTCTATATGGTCTTAATATGCATGCTAATTTCCATGCCAATCGGATGTAATTTACTATTTGATTTATAAACTCATTTTTTATGCATTATTTTAAACCACTAAAACTTGAATCTAGACAATTGATTGATGACATGATTATTAACTTTTGATCACCCTGAAATTTTTTAAGCATAAAAAAATATACGAAAATAATGTAATCTAACGGTAGATTTGTCAAAATTCACATCGAATTAAGAAATATAGGGTTGGGTTCAAATTACACCTAGCGTAACTCTAAAAAATGTTACATTACCCAATAACTTATTACTGAATTCATATTTTGAAAATTCAACAATTGGATTACATGTTCTATATGGTTTTAACATGCATGTCAATTTTCATGCCAATTGGATGTAATTTCTTATTTGACCTATAAACTCATCTTTTATGCATTATTTTAAACCACTAAAACTTGAATCTAGACAATTGATTGATGATATGGCTATTAATCTTTGATCAACCTAAAATTTTGTAAGCATAAAAAATATACGAAGATAATATAATCTAACGGTAGATTTGTCAAAATTTACATCGAATTAAGAAATATAGAGTTGTGTTCGAGTTATACCTGACGTAACTCTAAAAAATATTACACTACCCAATAACTTATTACTGAATTAATTTATTTATTTTTTACTTCTCCTTTTTTTTCTCAACCACACGTATCCCATCACCCTTACACATATCTTCTCCCATCCTTTTTGCTTCTCCTTTCTCATTTTTAAAATTTTGGGGTAATTACACTAAACCCACTTGTGGTTTGGGCAAAAATCACTTTGCCTATTCGTGGTTTAAAAAGTATCACTTAATCCACCTGTGGTATGTTTTGTTTGTTTTCCGTAACTCACCTCTGTTAAAATCAGGAGTAAATAGGTATTTTTGTTCAAATTTTATACCTCTCTCCTCCCAAAACAAAAAATAGCACAAAAATACAATTGAAACAAGATAAAAAAGTGAGGGTTTTGAAACCTTCCCTAGATCTTTCAAAAAAATAAAAATCCACCTCTCTCAAAACTTCGTTTATATCCTGAAAAATCTATCAACCTCACCATACAAATACAATCAATCTCAATCTCTCTTCCATTGTATTTCTCTTTTTCTCTTCTTCAACACTCAGATCTACAAACACCTTCAAAGCTCAGAAAAGCTATGGCCATGTGCAATGGTGCTTTTTATGATCTCTCATTATTGCTTCTAATGTTAGCATTTTCCCAACGTTTCTTCCTTGTAGATTCAACAACAGACCCAGCAGATATTAAGGTTCTCAAAGATCTGAAAAATGGTCTTAACCCAAAGTCCATTGTACCTGGTTCTTGTCTAAGTTTATGGGACTTTATGTTGGACCCATGTGACCACATCTTCAGCAACCACTTCACGTGCAGTTTCAGATGAGACTGAGTTGTCTACAGCTCCTTCCGAGTCACCGAGATCACTCTTGACTCGACGGGTTACTCAGGTTCACTCACTTCCACTACTTGGTCACTCCCTTACTTACAAACCTTTAAAATTTTAGATAACTCGTTCTTGAGCTCAATCCCAGACTCACTGTCCAACTTGACTCGCCTCCACTAACTCAGCCTTTCCAGAAACTCGCTCTTTGGTCCAATCCCCGACTCGCTCAACTCACTCTCTCAACTCCACGAGCTCTACCTCGACAACAACGATCTAAACAGTCCCATTCCTTTAACCTTAAACAAACTGGTTAACTTGAAAAGACTCGAAGTCCAAAGAAACAACCTCAGTGTTAAGATTCCCAATCTGGGTTCTCTCAGAAACCTCTATTTCTTTGATGCCAGTGATAATGAGCTCTCTAATGAGTTCTCAAAACACAAGTCTACTTATTGCACATATGCTCACATGAACCCGAGAAATTACCATTTTATGAAGACATATCAACAAAACATGATTCCTGGGAAACCCAAATTTAGAGTTTCACATAGTAAGTTGGCACTTGAACAAAATCTGAAACCCTAAATCGAGAACAGACACAAATACCTTGATTTTCTTTACCGAAACTATCTTCCCTAGCTTCAATGTTGCAAAACTTGTGTTTTCTTCCCTTCAGACACTCCAAACCACGAAGAACACATTGATCTCACCACAGGTCTCTCTCTCAATTTTTTTTTGAGTTTTGGGGGTGTTTTGATCTGCGTTATGTTGTGTTTTGGAGTTAAGAAGTGTTTTTGTAACGGCTGGGACTGAGGTGAGTTACGAAAATTGACGGAAACATACCACAGGTGGGTTAAGTGATACTTTTCAAACCACGGGTAGACAAAGTGATTTTCGTCCAAACCACAGGTGGGTTATGTGTAATAACCCCTAAAATTTTTATATTCTCCCATATGAAACTCTTGGCTCAACTTCCTTGCCTTCTATTTTTTTTTTTCACAGCTTTCTTTTCTAACTCAGTTTGTCTCCTCCTTGATTTCCCCTCCATCAACCCAGTTCGTCTCCCTCAAAAAAATTTTATGTACTCGCATATGTTCTTATGGGTTTTTTTTTTTTTTAGATGTACTGATGTTGCTGTTTTCCTGTGAGATGTTTTTTTATTTTTTTGGATGTATTGATGTTAATTGTTTCTTGTGAGATGGGTTTTTTTTTTTTTTTTTTTTTTTTTTGGATCTACTGATACTTTGTTGTTTTTTGAGGATTGTGATTTTAGTTTTATTATTATTATTATTATTATTTTTATGTTGGTTGTTTTTCTGTGAGAGGATTGTGATTTCAGTTTTTTCTTTTCTGTAAGATATTTGTTGTTTTCCCGTGATTTCAAATTTTCTTGTGTGAGACGCTTGACTGGACTTGAGTTGAGGGGGCGTGAAATAGGGTATTTTGGTCTCTTTGTTCATTTTCAAAATTTCCTACAAAGCTGACCAACATCTGATAAAAAGACACATAAAATTGCGTAAAAGACGGCAAAAAAACTGGGTATTAACTGGCACCACACAACTCTTTTATAATAAGGACAATTCAAAAAGTTAACTGACATATCCTATTCCCTCCTTTACTTTCGACATTAGTCCCGTCCTTAATCTGACATTTTATATATCTTTTTCATCAAAAGAAGAAAATCGTTCAGCAACTTCCAGACTGGGGTGAGGGGTCAAATGATCCATAAACAACTTCAAGACGTTAGACGTAGCCAAAAAAGAAGAACAACAACAAATACTCCTTCAAGTACGGAACTAAGGTCCGTTTGGTTGGAAGAGTGAAAAAGTAAGAGGATGAAAAATTGTGGGAAGATAGAAAAGTGGGAGGATGGAAAATATTTAGTTTTCTTTCTTGTGTGTTCGGTTGGAAGAGTGGAAAAGTGGGAGGATGGAAAACTCTTGTGTTCGGTTGGAGAGAAAAATTGAAGGATGAAAAATGTCATTTATATAAATTGACTATTATACCCTTCTAATATAATATATAAGAAATAAATTTATTTCTAATCATTAAATAATATAAAATTTATCACATCATATATATAAATTTATATTATTATAATGTAAAAATTAGATTAGATCACATTAAAAAAAACAATGTTACTGTTCAGTAAGTTGAAAAGAATTAAAAAAAAAAAAAAGAATGTTACTGAAAGTAACGTTGAACAAAGAAAATAAAAAAAAAAAGAAGGAAAAAAAAGTAACGTTACTGGAAGTAACGTTGAAAAAAGAAAAAAAAAAAATTTCAACAAAACGTTATACTGTAACGTCGAAAAGAATATAATAAAAATAAAAATAAAAATAAACAACGTTACTCTTAGCAACGTTGAACAGAAAAAAAAAAAGTCCAGGTAAGTTGAGAAAAAAAGAAAAGAAAAAAAGAGAAAGTTGAAAAAAAAAAAAAGTAGGAAGAGGTTATTTTTGTAAAAGTGTTACTATAGAACTTTTCTCTCCAGATTTTCCTTCTGATTTGGAAGGAAAAAAAAAGTGGGCCCGGAGAGAAAACTTTCTCTCAAGTTTTCCATCCTTCTTATTTTCCTTCCCCAAATGAACAGTAGAAAACAGTGTTTTCTATCATATTTTCCTTCATTTGTTTTCCATCCTTCCTGTTTTCACTCCAAACGAACGGAGCATAAGAGTATTTTCAACGGCTTCTTTACCTTTCTTCTAACAGAGTGAATAGTTACATTTATCGTTTGCATACTTATTTTTTTAAATACTAATTCTAATAAATTTTTTATTATTTTTTTTATCTCATTTAAAATTATGTTTTTATTTTTTTAATTTTCATTTATTTCTTTTTTAATATTTCCTTACGCATTTCTAACTATTATATTTTTCTAATTCTCAATAATTATATTTTTAAATCCCCAATGGTAACATTTTAAAATTTTCAACAATTATACTTTCCAATGATTTTTTTTAATGATCATATTTTTCATGCTTTCATTATTTGTCATTTATCAAATCTATAATAGTCTTGAAATTTATCAAATCTATGTAATTTGAAATGAATTTATGCATTAAAATTTTCACAACTTATTTTTTTAGATTATTATTATTATTGTTATTTAATAATTAAATAACTTATAATTAATTAATTAATTAATTATCTCTTTCTATTTTTTCTCAAAAAAAGAAACCCATCTAATATTAAATAACACATCACACGATTACATACCCAAAAAAAAAAAAAAAAACCAAGGGATTAACTGAATTTTATTTCAATCTACAAATTTTAAATACCACACATTTTCACACCGAATTGATTACTCAACTTCAGCCGTTCTGTTTATCATAAAAAAAAAAAAAAAAAAAATTTGAGACACGTTATTCCATTTACTTCACAGTTACACATTTATCACATCAGAGAAAATAGAAGAGAGAGAGAGAGAGAGGGAGAAAGAACACAGCAGAGAGAGAGAGAGAGTGAGAAGGCCGGTGGAGATCGAGTGTCGCCGGAAGGAAAAAACCGGCGGAGATCGGCGTTCACCTCGTCCGCCTCCCCACCGCCGCTGTTCCTCCTCCCGCCGCCAGACGGTCAGATCGGCTTGACTTTTTTTCTTTTCTTATTTTCTTGTTCTGTGTCAACTTTGCTGTTATAATAAGAAATAGATTTTGTTTTGTGTTTTGATTATGTGGGACGTTTGAGTCTATGAGAGAGAAAGAGTTGTTTTTTTATTGGGTTGTTTGATTTTTTAAAGGAGAAAAATTCATTTAGAGTTGCTTCAGTAAGAGAGCTACTGTAGCAACTCGAAAAAATATTTGAAAAAATTTTACCTTGCAGGGAGTCTGTTGGAGGCTTTTTTTTTTTTTTGGGTTTGCTCTCCAAAAAATGGCTTTAACTAGTCTATTGGAGATGCTTTAAGGTCAAGGAGATATAAGCAACTTCTAGACAAGGTTCAATGAGTCACTCAATGAGATATAATCATATAAACAACTTCTAGCACAGGGAATAAATTCCTTAGAATTTTTATGGCTTAAAAAGTATTTTCTGGGATGTAAGACTTTTGGTAGTCTAGAGTAGCCTCTTTCCGAGAAAACTACTAACCAAAGTTGTAACTTGTAAGATGAAAATGGCCTCCCTGTTCTGCAACCTCACACACAAACACAAGGTCTGAACAAGTCATGGGATTTCTCAGCAAGAGAAGCTTGTTGTATGCCCTTTGTTGCCTATGTTTGAACTTAGGTGTTGCCAGAGACACAATTAGTTCTTTTCAATCCCTCAAAGATCCTGACTACATAATCTCCAATGGGAGTGCTTTCAGACTGGGATTCTTTAGCCCTGTAAATTCTACCAATCGCTACCTTGGAATATGGTTTAATAAGATTTCTGTGGTCACTTATTTCAGTGTTGTATGGGTAGCTAACAGAGAGAGACCCCTTAAGGATTCTTCTGGGGTTCTTACTATATCTAAGGACGGCAACCTTGTGGTACTAAATGGACAAGAAGAGATTCTTTGGTCATCAAATGTTTCAAATTTGGTAACCAATTCGAGTGCCATTTTGCTGGATTCTGGAAACCTTGTCTTGCAAGTTAACACTACAGGAGCAATGGTATGGGAGAGTTTTCAACATCCTTGTGATACATACTTGCCAAGGATGAAACTTAGTAACAATTTAAGAACAAATCAGAAAATACAACTGACATCATGGAAGAGCCCTTCTGACCCATCCACTGGAAGATTCTCCGCAGGCATTAATCCACAAAACATTCCCCAAGGTTTCATTTGGAAAGATGGTCATCCATATTGGCGGATGGGTCCATGGAATGGTCAGTTCTTTACTGGAGCACAGAGATGGGTTCTAGATTATCTTAGTGGATTCACTATAGTATATGATAAAGAAGAGACAGTTTATGCAACCTATGCTTATGTGAACGTATTAGGTTTGTCAAAACATTTCGTGGATTCACAAGGAAATACAATGCACATGCATTGGGATGATGAGAAGGAGGATTGGGAGGTTGTTGGGTTGGCTCCGGCAAATGAATGTGATGTTTATGGCACCTGTGGTGCATTTGGAAACTGTTACGCGCTGAGCTCACCAATCTGCAGTTGTTTGAAAGGGTTTGAGCCAAAGATTGTTGAGGAATGGAATAGAGGTAATTGGATGAGTGGATGTGTGAGGAGGATACCATTGCAGTGTGAAAGGGTGAACAATAGTAGTGACGGAGGAGGAAAAGCAGATGGGTTTTTGAAACTGGAGATGATCAAAGTGCCAGACTTTGCAGAGTGGTCATATCGAGCCAAAGATGATTGTCGAAAGCAGTGCTTGGAGAACTGTTCTTGTGTAGCTTATGCATATGATACTGGCATTGGTTGTATGTCATGGAGTGGAAACCTAATTGACCTGCAAAAATTCTCAACTGGTGGGTTGGATATATATATTCGTTTGTCTTATTTGGAATTTGGTAAGTTCATGTTTTTTCTCTCCCAGTTTTGTATACTCTTATGCTTATGATCATCCATTAGACTAGAGAGACTTTATTTTATATAGTGATAAGTGTTGATCTTCACTGTTCCAACTCTTCTTTGACTTAACACCGCCCCCCCCCCCCCCCCCCCCCCCCCCCCCTTATTTATATATATCCTTTGCTGAGTAACACATTGGTCAGATGCTTAGGTATTGACAAAACATAAAATCCAACAAGTTTGACGGCCTTTTTTTGTCAAATAGCATAATTTATAGAAATATTTAGGAGAAACGTATTTGGCCAAACTTATATAGTTATGTAGTACTTTTTTGGAACTCGAGTTTGGAACTGAAGTTTGACAAACTTGAGTTCCAAGCAAGGACGAACCCAGGTGGGGGGCCCTAAGGGGGGTCCCTTGGGTCCAATTTTGTTAAAATTTTTATTTTATTTTATTTTTATAGTTATTATATATTTTATTATTGTAGTTGGACCCCCTTCTAAAACCTTAGGCCCTCTTTCTCCTCAATAAGTCTAACAAGCCTCATCCAAATAGCAACTATTCAACCCAAAAACATAACAAAAACAATAAAAATATTCACAATGGTGATTGTATTTTAGCAAAAAAAAAAAAAAAAAAAACTATTTTACCACCAAAGAACAAAAAAATCATGTGTTATTGAAGAAGTTAAAACTAAATTTTTTGCAACTATAGTAAACTGGTGTAAATACTAGTTGATTGTAGTAGTTTATTAAAAATAAAATACAATATTTTTTTAAATTATATCTCTTCAATTAAAAAAAAAAAAAACTCAAATTCTCTCGTATACTTTTTTGTTTTAATGAGTTGTATATATTATTTTAAATGAAGTGATAAAAAAATAGAACATTTGATATTTGGTGTATTGTAAAATGAGATGGTAAAATAGATAAAGTAAATTTTTGAGGTGCTATAAGCTAAAAATTTTAGCACCACCACTGTGAATACTCTAACTTCAACCAAAAATAAAAAAACTTTTAGCCAGCCTAGTATTAAAAAAAGACATTATTATTATTATTATTATTATTATTATTTTATGTTTTTGTCTTTGTTAGTAAATGATTGCATCTTAATGTATTTAGAAACAATGATTTTTTTTTTTATACTATATGAATGCCTACGTGGAGTTTTTTTTTTTTTTTTTTTTTTTTTTAACTCTAGCCCCTGCTAGCTTAAAATCCTAGATCTGTCCCTGGTTCCAAGTTGTTGGAGGCCTAGTATCAAAGCTAGTTCACGGTTTTCACTCCCTATTGCACATGTGTAGGTGTTGGGGGTGGGACTGTTGGCGGAGGCCTAGTGGGCCAATTCCAACATCCTACTAGAGGTCCTACTAGAGGCAGAGGCCAAGTTGGGCCAAGTCTCAGTCAACCTATTGGCGCTAGGCTACCACCCTTTAAGGGAATAAATTTGGTTCTAGCACAAGTGAAACTCGAGTTTACCAAACTTGAATTCCAAGCATTATATGTTACTTAAGCTTGGAACTTGAGTTTGGTAAACTCGAGTTTCACTTGAACTCGAGTTTGACAAACTCAAGTTCCAAAAAAGTGCTACATATGGCCGGATGTGTTTTTGCTAGATTTTTTCTAAAATTATGCTATTTGGCAAAATTAGCCGAAGTTTCACACATTAGATTAAACTAGTTGCAACTTCATGCATCAATTGCTTTAAGTATTGTGTGTGTGTGTATGTTTTTTTTTTTTTTTAATCTTTTAATCTTTATAAATATATCATTATATTATTTTTTGTTTTGTTTGATTAATATTTTTTTAAGGTGTTTCACATTCTTCTAACTTCTATTATAGTGTGTTATATTAGCCTAATTTACAACTAAAATTTGTAATTTTTAAATTTATTATTCAAATTTCTCATCTCTTAAAGAATATGAAGATTATCATGATATTAAAACTCATCACAAAATTACAATGTTATCTTAACTAAAATTAAAATGAAACCAAAGGAATAAAAGATAGACTTTATAATAATTTTTTATTCAAATAATTGGTAGACATATTCAAATTCATAGCTATATAGATTGTATTTTAATATAAACTCAAATTCCTATTTCCAAAAAAAACTAAGTATTAATTCAAATCAAAATCCAACCAAAGCTATAAGAGGGAGAAAGAAGACTTATGGATGGGAAATTTAGGGGGGGGGGGGACAAAAAATCATCAACCTAAATTAGAGCAATAAGAAAGAACAAAAATCCACCGAGAGAGAGTACTCACATTTTTTGTGTGAGAAAAATATAAATTGAATGGGAGAAATGATATCAAATTTATATAAAATAAAATGGAGAGAAGAAAAGTCAAAATATAAAAAAGAAGAAATGATGAAGGAAGTGTAATGGTAAAGTAAAGGGTAGTAGGGAAATAAAGAAGCAAAATGGGAGAGGAAAAGTTGGAAGAAGTGTAACAATAGTTGTGGACTAACAGGGAGAAGAAAAATTTAGCTTTTGTTTTGTTTTGTTTTTTAAATAATAGGGAGAGGAAAGTTTAAAAAGAGAAAGAAGAAGATGAAAATAGGTGGATGATATGGCTCAATGATAGAGTAGCAAAATTTATTGCATACATTAACATTTTTATATTTTTTGATATGATGTGACTCGACAGAAGCTTAGCATTAGCTTTAACTTTTAGATATTATATAGATTTATTTTCAAAAATTTGACAGAATTAGTTGAAACTTGTTCTGATACACAGAAAACGAGAGAAATTTGAAAGTAATCTTCACAATTACAGTGATTATTGGAGCAATGGCCATTCCCAGCACCACATACTTCTTTTGGAGATGGATGACCAAAAAAAGAGGTAATATGCCCTATCATTAGCAACGGGAACTAGAAATTGCTAGATGCATAGCTTACTATTAAAATTTGCCACAGCAAGAAAAAATAAAAGCAGGGAGAGTTTACTATCCAAAAACCTGAACAATGTTAAACTCCACGAGCTGCCAACTTTTAGTTTGGAAGAATTGGCAACTGCAACAAACAACTTTCATGTAGCTTATATGCTTGGCCGAGGTGGCTTTGGTACAGTCTATAAGGTAATGGTTGCTCTAGTAGCCTTCATTAGTTCCTCTTTAAATCATAGAGATAAATACTTATATTTGTTGTTTCTTTTGCCAGGGAAAGTTGCATGATGGACAGGAAATAGCAGTGAAAAGACTGTCAAGATCCTCTGGACAAGGGCTTGAAGAATTTATGAATGAGGTGTTTGTGATCTCTAAGCTGCAACATCGAAATCTTGTAAGACTTCTTGGCTGCTGCATTGAGGGAGAAGAGAATATGTTGATCTATGAGTACATGTCAAACAAAAGTTTGGACACAATTGTTTTTGGTTAGTACATTTAAATTCCCTTCCTTTTCGGCTCATCAATAGGATAACTTTGAAATCTAGAAATCTGGTTTCCATATACTCAATGTGTTGAACCCATGACCTCTATATACAAATTTACTCTAATCTCTTTGTTATTTCTTTTGGTCACTATTCATTTAGATCCACTCAAAAAAAATATCCTTGATTGGAAAAAACGCTTCAACATTATTGAAGGAATTAGTAGAGGCCTGCTCTACCTTCATAGGGATTCTAGACTGAAGATTATTCATAGGGATTTAAAGGCAAGTAATATCTTGTTAGATGAAGAGCTAAATCCAAAAATATCAGACTTTGGAATTGCCAGAATTTTTGGAGGCAAGGAAAATCAAGCCAATACTAAAAGGGTCATCGGGACATAGTAAGAGCTTTGTTGAATAAATTTTTAAATAATAACACCATTATTTGTGCTCAAATGATGAGGATGTGTTTCATTTTTCAAATGCAGCGGATATATGTCTCCTGAATATGCAATGCAAGGCTTTTTCTCAGAGAAATCAGACGTTTTTAGCTTTGGTGTGTTGTTACTTGAGGTTGTTAGTGGGAGAAAAACCACTTGCTTTTATGATGATCAGCAGTACTACTTGAGCCTTGTAGGATTTGTAGGTCCATTTGACTCATTATCTTTTTTCTTTGAAGCTCAGCTCAAAAGCAGTACTACTTGCTTTTGTCTCTCACACTAGTCATCTTTCAGGCATGGAAATTGTGGAACAATGACAACATAATGGCTTTGGTAGACCCAACAATATGGGATCCTTGCTTTCAAATGGAGATGTTGAGATGCATACATGTGGGACTGCTGTGTGTGCAAGAATTGGCAAGAGACAGGCCAACTGTGTCGACTATAATTTCAATGCTTAATAGTGAGATTCTGGATCTGCCCACTCCAAAGCAACCTGCATTCACCGAAAGACAGATTGCTTCAAATGAAGAGCCTGCTCAACTGGGCCAGATAAAGTCCTCCAGTTGCAATATCACTATTACAAGGGTTTATGCTAGATAGGAAGAAAGCACTTGAGACAGCATTCCCTTTGTTTAGCATCTTTAAGCATGCAAACCGTACGCGCTTTTCAAAGTTCAGATATCACAAAGTTTGAATTCTACATATAACAATTCTATAAAATTTCAGAATTTCTTATAATTGTTCAAATATTCTGCACAAAAAAACTGAATATGATTTTAAAAATGGACAACGAAGACACAACAATGAAAGAGCACCGTTAAAAGGTCATAATTGAAGAGGTAAAAATTTCAGAAAATTTCTTAATTTAAGAGTCACAACTTTCAATATACTGTTAAAATTGTTACTAGCTTTAGAATCCTCACTTAAGGCACTTTTTTCTGCATAATTTTGCAGCCTCAAACTGAGACACTTGACAAGAAAGAAAGCCAATGTCAATTCCAAATGCTAATCATGGTGCTGATCATACTGGGGGGTCTACTGATCATGAGTGTGGTTTGAAAATCTCTAGATGAAGATGATTGCGACACATGACCAGAAAGAAAGCTAATAAAGGCCACTGATCAGAGGTGTATTGCGAGTCACGTAGGCTGAAGATAATATAGACGTGTGACAAGAAAGAAGTTGACGGGGAGAGTATATCATTCAGTTTGGTTCATGATATTCAACCATGATGGTTGAGGACACTTGATTAGAAGGAAAGCAAAAGAAATATGCATATGTCCAGTGAATGTAGTTTAAATAACTAAGATCATCGTGTCATAAAATATCACTTCAGAGAATATATATACTTCTGATACTAGGTTGTCAGGTTGTTGGGAAAATTAAGGAAAAATAAAGGAAAATAAATAAATAACAAAGGAGGCTTACAAAAGGCACAAAATGGATGTTATCTTTAAGACTATTTGTCTCTACTCGATTGAGACTCGAACTTGGCTAGTTTATAAACACACAAATATGAATGAATAATTTATCGAACCTAGCACAAATAGTTTATGAATGACTTAGTTCATTTTTAGCCTACTTGGTTGAAAGAAGCTAGTCAAAATACAAAGAGGGTAACTTACCTGGGCCCTGGGGTGACAGAAAGGACAGAGTTGGATGCACTCAGACTTTTGGAGACTGAGACAGAAGCTGATCGTGGATTACTTGCATGTCTGGTTTGCAAACTAAAGGTGGTGTTGAAGAGAAAGCCTTGATGGTATTGCTGATTGAAGCAACCGAAGATGAAAGTGGCACGCTTGCTAAAGTTACCACTGTTATAGAATTCTAAAGCTAGTGAGAACAACGTTTTTCCTTTCAAGAGATTGTTCTTAGGCTTTCCACATCGTGATTAATCTGTGTACTGTGTCACCATCTCTATTGCTTTTGATTTTATTGCATAAACTGTGGTGTGTATACATATATTCTGATGGGTTTATAATTTTTATTTTTTGTGACTAACTGTTAATGCATTTATGTCTGCATAGGGATCTATACTTAATTGTTTAGGATTTTGCAGATTCTATTCCTGCGTCTTATACAGTGTTAATTATAATACTTTATTCCAATTGTCTCCTTAATTATTTCCCATCCCCAGTCGCCTAGTCCTTGGTTGAAATTCAACCTGTCCTTTTTGTCAAAGGAAGAAACTATCTAGAGTAGGGAACTTATTTTATATCCCTAGTCGCCTAGTTCTACCAATATGACAAACTTATCTTTTACCAGTATTTTTTATATCCCTAGTCGCGTAGTTCTACCAGTATTTTTTATCTCTTTATCTCTAAAAATATATCGTTCTATTATTTTTGGTGTGTTTGATTGATATTTTTTAAAGGTGTTTCATATTTTTCTTTCTTCTATAGTGTGTTTTATTAGCTAGTATAACTAAAATTTATAAGTTTCAAATTTATTGTTCAAGTTTCTCATCTCTTAAGGACTAAGGAGATTACCATGATAATAAAAAACTCGTCGCAAATTTGCAATGTTATTTTAGCCAAAATTAAAATGAAACCAAAAGAATAAAAGATAGACTTTATAATAATTTATTACTCAAAAAATTGGAAGACACATTCAAATTCATAGCAATGTAGAAAATGATGACCTGATCATTGATGTGACTCAACATGAACTTAGCATTAGCTTTAGCTCTTAGATATAATTTAGATTTATCTACTCAAATTTGACCAAATTAGTTTGAAACTTGTTCTGAGACAAAAAACGAGAGAAATTTGAAAGTTATCATCACACTTACTGTGATTATTGGAGCAATTGTCATCCCCAGCACCACATACTTCTTATGGAGATGGATGACTAAAAAAAGAGGTAATATACCTGTCATTAGTTACGGGAACTAGAAATTGCTAGATGCATAGCTTACTATTAGAATTTGCAACAGCAAGGAAAAATAAAAGCAGGGAGAGTTTACCATCTAAAAACCTGAATGACGTTAAACCCCATGAGCTACCAACTTTTAGTCTGGAAGAATTGGCAACTGCAACAAACAACTTTCATGTAGTTAATATGCTTGGGCGCGGTGGCTTTGGTACAGTCTATAAGGTGATGGTTGCTCTAGTAGCCTTCATTAGTTCTTCAAATCAAACAGATAAGTACTTAAATTCGTTGCTTCTTTTGCCAGGGAAAGTTGCATGATGGACAGGAAATAGCAGCGAAAAGACTGTCTAGATCCTCTGGACAAGGGCTTGAAGAATTTATGAATGAGGTGTTTGTGATCTCTAAGCTGCAACATCGAAATCTTGTAAGACTTCTTGGCTGCTGCATTGAGGGAGAAGAGAAATGTTGATCTATGAGTACATGTCAAACAAAAGTTTGGACGCAATTGTTTTTGGTTAGTACATTTAAATTCCCTTCCTTTTAAATTGCTTCGGCCTAAGTCTGTCGCCCCATTTGCAATGGATTGGACCACCTTGGCCATTTGGGCCTCATTTGGGCTATAAATTTTTGGATGGAATTGAGAGACCGAATTTGGACCAAATAGACCGAATTAGACCGAAATGGACCGATGTGACCTAAGAATTTAAAAAAAAAATTTTAATTATTGGTTTAATGAGCCATCTCTCCTTGTGGATTTTTTTTAGGTACACTATTTTTTGAGGATTATTATTATTATTATTATTATGCACATGATAATTACCAAGTGGCATTATTGAAGGAAATCAATGCATGTATTATAATGACACTAAACATTTTTGGTAGTTTTTCTTAAAAAAAATTTATTAGTTCAACATCAATTAATGCATTTTCAACAAAATTATTGAATAGATGTTGGAATGGGAATGGTTAGGAAAATTAGTAAGATACAAATGGTAATCATTTTGGCGAGTTATAAGTGTGCTTTGAACCTCTTCATTTTCTTCCTTACTGAAAATGAAACATTAACCCTACAGCAATACCCCTCCTCATTTATCAACCAGTGCCCACCACATTTCTAAACCAAAACTGAAATCCCACAAAAATAAAACCTCGCATATCAAACATTTAAAAGACCATCACTTCAACTCCTCCAACCTCACAATCAAATAGTTATTCTTTCACACAAGAAACTTTCTAGTTTCAAAAATCACAAAACCAATACTCCAATTAACTTCCTATTTATGTAGTCTCAACTCTCAAAGAGAAAGGGCGGAAAAATTGTTGTTTAGCTGTAGACAACCCCCAAAGGTACAAATTCGTATGCAACTAAAATCTTAATAATCATTTTCATGGAACATAGATTGAATTTATCACAAGAGTTAAAATTCATAATACAGTTTTTTCATTCATCTAGCATCTTCTTTTATACACGAGACACAAAACAAAGAAGGGTAACTATCAATACCCAAAAGTTTTCCCTATTTTCTGTAGAAAGCATAATTTAATTTATTGGATTAATTATTTGAAGCAATTAGTTTTTCCATATTTTAATACATTAGGGGTAAATTTTAATTGTTTTAAAATGTTTTTTTTTTTTTTGGCTGTCATGTGACAGCATCATTTTATCCTCGTGTTTTAATCATGGGTCCATAAACCCACTTCAAACACCCTTGAACCGAGCACACTCGAGGCTCAACCCACTGCTCCCAACGCGACTTGAGACTACAATCCCAGCCCATGATTTTTTAAGTTCAAGCACAGTGTAAGTCCAGTAATATATAATTATATATACCATTTATCTCATATTTTAGCAATTTACTATCACGGTATGGGCCTTAGACCAATCCAAACATTGGACCCTAGTTCCCATATATTCAGGCACCCGAAAATGATGTTACTAAGCAATTTAGACCTTGTACTTAAATCTAGCATGATTTTGAAACCCAAACCGTTTAATGGACCGAAAAAAGATGAAGTTCAAGATTTTTGAGATCAGACTGAGGTTAAACAGTGATATGTCATTTAATTTTTTTAATATATTTTACACTTAAATTTGTTTATATTTATTAATTTTTTATTCCTGATTAACAAGATGTGCATGACCCAATGATTTGCATGCTGGAGATGTTATTTCACTTGCTGAGAGCTAGTTTTTAACTTCGTTTAAAGGATGTTACATGATGCTTAATATCTTTACCATTAGTAAATCAACACTCAAACCTTCTTCTTCAATGAAGGTTCTTGATTTTCAGTTAGCTCAACTTGTAAAATTCTTTGTTTATGAAAAAGAGATTTAGAGTTTGACTCTTTCCTAAACCAAAAAACCAATTAATATCTTGCTTTAATGATAAAACAAAATTATTGAAAACAGACGCTATGAGTTGAAATTATCTATAAAAAAGTAAAATCAAAAGGAACCTACTTCACTTAACCTCTAAAATGATCAAGACATCCTTAAAACCTGCAAATAACTGAAATATATCAAACTTAATCGGTGTATTTCTTTTTTTCTATTTCATATCTTATTGCAAGTTGCCTTCGTCCATCTATATTAATGAGGAGTTCAACTCACAATTTTCTACATCATCAATTCTAATTGATTTTTCTTTTCGTAGATCTTTATTGTGATTCAATGGATTTGAACTCTTAATCTTTACCAACAGATGGAAGTATGATTTCTTCCTTAATTCCAGAGGGGAGGACGCTCACTACAAATTTATGAATCATCTATATACAACTTTGGGGCAAAAATGATCAAATACCGTATTTGGCCAAAATAATTTATATTCTACACTGTTAAAATTTTACATCTTAAAATCACTCCAACTAAACTCAAAAATAAATAAAAATCATTCTCTCACTTTTCTTCCCCATTTTCCATTCCCTAAATTCACTTAATCACCCCGGTGTAAAAGTCCTAACATTGGTCACAAAAATCCATCACTTTGTTCGTTAAAAAGTAGTGTTTAACTGTTGAGAAAACTTTATAGCTATTCCTCCAAAAAGAAATAATAATAATAAAGAAAAAACTTTATAGCTAATTAAAAAGAAATATAAAAAGAAGAAAATAACTAGAACCCACCTAAATTAAAAAATTGAATGAAGGTTTCTTGAAAATTTTCTACATACGCGTGACGAAGCCCCAAATAAATTAAAAAATTGCACCCTTCTTTTATAATTTATTTTACTAAATATATTGTGGGAAAAAGCAAAAAAAAAAAAAAATATATATATATATATATATAAGTAAAAAGTTGTTTTATTATAAAAAAGTGAATGAAACACGGCATGCTAAAGTCAAAGATGCATTGAATGAAGTGAAAGTACACCATGCCGATCCCATAAAAATAAAAAAGTACACCATGCCAAAGTAAATATACCTTGAATGAAGCTTCTTGGAAATTTCCTACATACTTGGAAATTTCCATTATAATTTTTTTATATTAAATATATTGTATAAAAAAAAAAAAGAGTAATAAAAAAATATCTTCTTTTTTCCTAAAATTCTGCTAAATTAAAAAAAAAAAGCAAAAAATCGAGCTCTTTTGATGGGTCTTCGATTGATAGTTGATCAATCGAGCATTGTTTTATGCGAATTTAAATATTAGGTTCATGGCATTGATTGAATTCTTGTCAATCGTTTGAATATTGCTGAACAAAAAGAGCAAAAAATTAAATTAAAAAACTCATAAAATACATGGATACCAAGTACGATAACAAAAAACTAAAAAAAAAGAGGGTGTGGAGAAAAATATAAGGGAAGGATAAGAATAAAAAAAAAAGGGGGGGACAATAATACTCATTATATGTGTTTGGATGTAAAATTAAAAAGAATAAAATATAAAAAGAACAAAAATAAACTTAAATTTTTTTTTGTTTTATACTTTTATAATTATTAACTATTAATTCCTAGAAATAAAAGTAATTTTTACAAGATATTCATAACCTTTTTACTTTCTTAATTTCATATAAAATTTAGTAATTTCCTTATTTTCTTTTAAGCATGACAGAATTGGACTCTAATCTATTTATTCGCTCAAAGCCTAAAAATTAACATGGCTATGGCTAAAAAACATTTAACCCTTTTAAAAATGGGCCAGACAGGATTTTTTTTCGGTTATACGGTCAATCCTTTTTTTTAAGGATTAAAATTATGAATCCTTTTCAACTGTTTTTTTTCATTGTTGACTAAAGTTATTAAATTAATGTATTTTAGATGAAGAAATTGTCAAAATTAATTACTAATTTAACGTACAATTCTCAAACATGAATATTTTTAATGTTAGATCTACAACTATATTGAGGTAAAAATTATATATTTAGTTATTGTTGTAGGTATTTTAAACATTATTTCATATTTTTTTATGTGGTAAGTGTATTAGAAGAGGTAGATTTTTGGCATCTAATTTGACGTAGTTTGTTTTTTTCCCTTGTCCTTCACTTCTTCTATGATCATGACTTTTTTTTTTTTTTTTTTTTTTTTATGACATGAAAAACTTCATTTAAGAAAAAAAAAAAAAAAACAATTTATATAAACCAAACAACTTAACTTTTGTATTATCTAGCTTTTATTGTTAGAGTTATTAACTGAAATCAAAAATTGAAAAAAAAAAGAAAAAGAAAAAAAAGTGAAGGTCAGTTTAACTTTTCCTTTCAAATTTGACCAATAGCAAAAATTGAAAAATGAGTGGAATCTGCAACATACCTAGATTTTTCCATATTCTACTTTCGTTGTTCAGTACCACCGAAGACTGTCCCTTTAGTTATGAACAAAACACTACACAACCTGTCCCTTTAGCCTTACGATACCAACACTCCCCCTGAGTTCTGAACTGTGAAGCTTCAATTGTGCTTGCATATAAAATTCCAAAAAAAAAAAAAGTAATGCTTGGCCCATCTGATGAATTTTTTTCTTTTCAATTTTCCTCAGTTCTAATTGAATTTTTTTTCCCCGCAGATCTAAATCTTGATTCAATGGGTTCAAACTTGTTATCTTTACCAAATTCTTCTTCTACTTCTTTTACCAGCCGAAGGAAGTATGATGTCTTCCTCAATTTTAGAGGTGAGGACACTCGCTACAAATTTACGGATCATCTATACACAACTTTGGTAAAGAGGGGCATTGTCACCTTTAGAGACAATGAAAATCTTCAGAGGGGAAAAGTCATTTCACCAGAACTGTTGCAAGCAATAGAAGAATCAAGCTTTGCTATTGTCATTCTCTCAAAAAACTATGCAAGCTCATCTTGGTGCTTGGATGAACTTGCAAAGATCATTGAATGCAAAAAAGAACAGAGAATGATAGTTCTCCTTGTTTTTTACTATGTGGATCCAACTGATATACGGAAACAAACAAGAACTTTTAAGAAGGCCTTTAATGCACATGAAAAGCATTTTGGGGAGAAGAGGGTGAAGACATGGAAAGATGCTTTAATTCATGTGAGATATCTTGCCAGATATCATTTAAATAATATTAGGTAATTTAATTTGACGTATATATTTCTTTCTAATATTCACATGGACCCACTTCATATATGAAACTCCATTTTGAACCTTAAGGAGATTTGCGTAAATGTTTAAACTTTTTTTTGAACTTTTTTTCTAAGCCAATCAAATTCAACGCATATTGTTCTTTGTTCATTGCAGTCCTAAGACACAAGATATCTAACGCATTGTGAGACAGATATCACATATAGTGAGATATAAATTCTCTGCACTTACTAAGGACCTAGTAGGAATATACCCTCAAGCTATGGAATTGGAGTCTCTTTTAGCTTTAGATCAATTTGATGATGTTCAGTTTATAGGGGTTTGGGCGATGGGGGGAATGGGTAACACAACTCTAGCTCAATTTTTTTATAATAAGGTTTTGGAAGAATTTGAAGGCTCTTGTTTTATTTCTAATGTTGGGGGAGCTTTTGAAAAACGCGGTTTATGGGACCTACAAAAAACACTTATTAATAAACTTTGAATGAAAGCAATTTGGATTATGATCATGATCTATCTATCAAAATCATGACTAGGTTAGGTCACAAAAGGATTCTTCTTGTTCTTGATGGTGTAGATGGACTAGACAGTCCACACCAGTTAAAAATGTTAGCTAGAGAGCATAATTGGTTTGGTCGGGGTAGTAGAATTATCACAACTACAAGAGATTAACATCTGTTGGAGACACATTTAGTAGTTAAAACTTTTGAAGTTAAACCACTGAATAAGGAAGATGCCTGTCATCTTTTTTGTTTGAAAGCTTTTAAAAGAGAGCACAGTCTAGATGAATATTTAGAACTATCAAAGGAGTTTTTAAATTATGTTGATGCTCTTCCTTTAGCTCTTGAGGTTTTGGGTTGTTTTTTGTTTGGAAAAAGTACTGTTGAATGGAAGAGTGCATTAGAGAGGCTCAAAGAAGGTCTTGGGAGAAATGTTATCCAAGTATTTGAAATAAGCTTTGATAGACTTGATGACAATGTTAAGGAAATATTTTTATATGTTGCATGCCCCTTTAATCATGAGAAGAAAGATTATGTAGTAGAAATACTACATAGTTGTTGCTGTGTTTTGGGTCAGTTTTGTATTGGGCTGGATTGTTCTCTCCTGCCGTACTAAGCCCAAGTGTATTCTGGATTGGAAAGTCGGGACCGGCCCAGTTGTACTTCACCCTGGTCCGGCTTGTGCGCAAGCTATGCCTTTGTCCAGCACGATCACGTTATGAAATTACGGCAGGCAAATCCTTTACAAACGACTGCCGCGGGCAAGTATGCATATAAAACTAGTTTGCTGCATTTTGAATAAACAAACACCTGAATAAAGACATAAAGATGATGAAAAATGGACTTAAAGAGGATGGTCACAAGGAAAAAAGAGGTAAAACACTTCAGCAAGTCAATCAGGCTTTTAGCCTGCGGCAATATTAAAGGAAAAATAAATCAAAAAGGAGACGACACTCCCTCAATGCGACTAACTTCCCTGACGAGAAATTAGTGACTTTGAAGGAATGGTCCTAGATGACTTTTGTTCCAAGTATGAGTCCATAGAGGATGTGGTTTCTTGAGAGGGAGAGAGGGATCAACGATCCACCCTGGTGCATGCCCATTTTTTTTATTTTTACACTCTGTTTTTCTTTTCTTTGTTTCTCTCTGTTTTTCTATTCTTTGCTTGCTCTGTTTTTCTTTTTGTTCTTTCCTCCTAGTTCCGTCGTCCTTTTCTGTGCACCGGGAGCACCTTATATAGTATTTTGTGATGCATTACATTTACCCTTTTACCCCTGTAACCATCTTTGTCTGATGTGTGTACCCACCCGACCATTACTGGTTGGTCAAGCACCCGGCCAGCGCCACGTTCCTGCGCTGGCCGCGGCGCACTTACGCCTCCAGACAAATATAAGGGTAATTTGTTTGTTAGCTCGCCGTGGCATTCTCTCTTACCACGGCAGAGCACTCTTTCTCTCTCATGACATGCACCAAAAGGCCCCAACTCAGTTTTGCCATTTTCGGGTGCTATGTCATCCTAGCAGGACACTCACCCGAAAGTGGCCTGAGTGGAAGCCCCGAAATGGACCGTCCCCTCTCCCCTCCGCCAGACCACACCCTCCTTACCTCTGACCCGTGGCCCACCTTCGCCTGTATTGGCTGGGTACAGGCTGGCGAACCTGGGCCTCGCGCGTGCCTATGTTCGTCCAAAATTCCTTCGTCAGTTAGTCACCCGCCACGGCTTGGGTGTTTACTTTCCCGCCTCTGCGCATATCATCAATTCTTTATCTGTGGTTTTGGGCTCATCCTGGCTATGGGCCTTCCGTTTGCTTCCTGCTGTATTGAAATGATTATACCCTTTCGGGTTCACCAATTCCTTTCTCAATGGCTTAGTCAGCCCACTAGGCTTTTATTGCTTTTCAAGTCTGCGGGCTCCTGCGGCTCATTCATCCTTCTTTGGGGCATCCTTGGCCCCTTACAATTTCACATTTTTCCATGGGCCCTTATTACATTGTTGGGCTTCCGCGGCCCAACTATTCTTTATTTTCTCTAGAGCCCATAAATTATGGCTCCGTATTCTTGCTTTACTTCGGGCTTGCCACAATGGGCAAGGCCCATACTTGCTTTCCTATATTCACGGCCCATGGTTCTTATCTCTCCGGGCCTTGTCAGGCCCGCTTACCTCTTCAAGACCCGTTTGCTTGCTTTACGGACCTATTCCTGCCGCTCAGATTTAATTGGGCTTATTCCTTGATTATGGGCTCTCTCCTCTTTCTGGGTTTTATAAAAAATGAGCCTCAACAATAGTCTTGACCTTTACCCAGATATTGGATTGAGGGACCTCATTGACAAATCTGTCTTGAAAATTTCGGATAATAATGAATTGTGGATGCACAATTTACTAGGAGAAATGGGTAGGAATATAGTTCATCAAGAGTCTCGCTATAAGCCTGGGAAGCATAGTATATTGTGGCTTTATAAGGACATTGATCACGTGTTGAAAACAAATATGGTAAGAGGTTATTTACTTGAACTCATTCCATTTCTTTTTAGTAATCAAAATTGAAATATAAATAATTATGCTAATAATATATTTTACAATTCATAAATTCCTTTTTTATTATTAGGGAAAAGAAAAAGTTCAAGCCATAGATATCGAGGGAGCCAAGGAAACAAGTATTTGTCATGAAGATAAAGAGGTATGTTGGAGGCCGCAAGGGTCTACTCTCTTGGTTATGCTTTAGGGGTGGGTCCTAAGCTCTCTATCTTGGTAAGGGTTAGCTTTATTGGTTACTCTTCAGGGATGGGTCCAAAGGACTCAATCTTGGGAAGGCTTCACATCATCAAAAAAAGCAAAAAAGACCACTTTGGAACCCTAAAGCCTTTTTGAAGATGCCCAATCTTAAATTTCTGAGAGTTCGTAATATTAATATTCTATATGTCCCCACACAACTCTCTAATAATTTAAGATTTATTGAATGGAGTGATTATCCTTCACAATTGTTGCCTTATTTCCAGCCAAATGAGCTTGTTCAACTTTGTTTGCAGAGGAGCAAAATTCTAATACTTTGGGAAGGAAAGAAGGTTAGAGTGTTTTATAAGCATTTTCATACAATTTTGATTTTTAATTTGATTATTATTTTTTAAATAGACAATAGGAAGTTAATTGTTCTAAACTTTTTCTTTTCTTCTAATAGGATTTTGACAAGTTAAAGTTTATCGATTTGGCTGACTCGTCAAACCTTATTATAAGCCCCAACTTCACTAGAGTCCCAAATCTTGAGAAATTAGTTCTTGCACGGTGTTTAAATTTATGTCAGCTTCACCCATCCATTGGTAATATGAAATAGCTTATTCTTCCAGATCTAGAACAATGCAAAGAACTAAGTTGTCTTTCAGACAAGTTTGAAATGGAGTCTCTTGAAATTCTTAATCTTTCTTATTGTTCATAAGTCAAGAAAGTTTCAGAATTTGTGGGAGACATGAAGTGCTTAACAAAACTTCATTTGAAATGCACTGCTATTACGGAATTACCTTCATCTATTGAATGTTTGACTGGTCTTAATATTTTGATCTTGGAAGGTTGCAAAAACCTACAGTGTCTTCCCAACACTATTTGTAGTTTGACATTGATTAACAATCTTAATCTTGATAAATGCTCAAAATTTGACAAATTGCCAGAGTACTTGGGAAATATTGTAAGTCTAAAGAAGCTTAGTTTCAGTGGAACAGATATAAAGGAACTGCCTTCATCAGTTGAATCTTTGATTGGCCTGATTTCATTGAATCTATATGATTGCAAAAATTGTGTGTTTCTTCCAAGCACTATTTGTAGTCTGAAGTCACTATCTCAAATTTATCTTTGTGGATGCTCAAAATTTGTCAACTTACCAGATAACCTAGGAAATCTCGAAGGTCTCGAAATACTTCTTTTAGAAGGAACAGCAATAGAAATGTTGCCATCTTCAGTTGGAAGTTTGACTGCCCTATGTATTTTGAAACTAAGAGATTGCAAAAATCTTAAGTGTCTTCCAAACACCATTTGTAGTTTGAAGAAATTAGGCCATCTTGATCTTTTTGGATGCGCAAATATTGTCAAATTACCAAAGGACTTGAGGAAGATGAAACTGTCGAGTCTTTGTTTGCATGGTAAAGCTATAAATAAGTTGCCTTTCTCCATTATTTTCCTTAAAAGGCTCAATATAGTGTGTTTGCATGGTACAGCTATAAAATATTGGCTATAAATAAGTTGCCTTTCTCCATTATTTTCTTTTGGCAATTCCCAATAATATTGGCTGCTTATCCAATTTATTTAAGTTATGATTAAGTGAAATGATTTCGTTTCCCTTCCTGAAAGCATCTCTCATCTCTTTAATTTGAGATTGCTCTACTTGGATGGTTGCAAAAGGCTTCAGTCATTACCAAATCCTCCGTCAAATGTTCAGCTTATGAGTGTAAACAATTGTATCTCATTGGAGAGATTGCCAGAAACAGAAAATAATTTCTTTAGATCATATCGTTTTAATTTATGTTTCAAGTGTATCAACTACTTCAAATTGGCTGACAATATTCAAAGCGTCTTTGACATGCTGCAGGTAAACTAGTGTTTTCTAAATATATCAGTCTATGTTCGTCTGTGTTGGTTTTTTTTTTTACTCAATATCATGGCTTTGTATATTTCAGGGACAAAGTGATAAACTACTAGCGAGGAGATTACCTTCTCTTATTCCTGGAAGTGAAATTCCGTCATGGTTAAAAGACGTGAAAATATGCGAAGAGTCTTATAGCTCCTTTGTTACTTCTCAGAGTTTCCGAAGATATACATTCGAAAACGGAAATGTGAATCCAAATTTCAAAACAAAAAAAGTAACATACAGGTGCCTTTTAATGGGCGCGATGAGTTGGAGGGAATTCTTTTGTGCCTTGTTTTTGTACCGCCCGAGCGTCATCGATACCCACCTGAAATTTAAGTTTATTCAATTGAAGTCGATGGACGGCCAGGGTATTTTTGCCAAAAAGGTATAGTATTGGGGAAAGTTATTGTAAATTTGAATCGCATCACCTTTGGCTGGTCTATTTTCCCCATCGCCTTCGCAGCTTTTTAAATATAATTTCGCCCCCTTGCGGCTCTATTGTTGCGAAGGGATTCCGTCAAGTTGAGATTAAAATAGCTACCGTGAGCGTGGAAGTGGAGAAAATTGGTTTCGGTTTGGTATACAAGGGAGAATTCTTACAGGGCAGCCGCAACCGCAGTGAAGGAGAAAGAATCCTTCGACAGTATCTGTTACTTTAATCGGTCATTATGAAATCTAGGATTTTACCATCTCAAACAGAATTTCGTTCTCTTCTTTTACCTGTAAGTTATCATCTTTCTTCCTACCATTGTAAATCTAGTTGTTTTTTTTCTTTTCTTTTTTGTATTCCTGGACATATACTAGCATTTCTTTTTCTGTTTTCTTCTTAGCGTTACCTCTTTTTTTGAAAAATTAAAATCATACTGGTATCACTTTCTTTTTTAGTTTTTTTAATCAGTTTGGAATAATACGAAGTTTTCATTGTTCTCTTGTTGGTGTAAACTTTTTTTTAATGGAAGAAGAGGACCAAATGACCCGCCTGGGCACGATCTCAACTCGCAAAATGGTAATGCATTTAAATCAACCGCCAATTTGCTCTTATTGCTGATTAAATCACTTTTCTATTTTGTGTGCTGCATATGTAATGCTCTGTTTTTTCGCTTTTGGCTATGTATGTGAAATGCTCTGTTAAACTTCTATTTATATACAAATGCATATGTAATCGCTGTTTTTCTTTTACTCTGATAGTCTGGCGTTTATAATAATGTTTTCTCTTTTCCATACCGGCATTTGGGTCTATGATTCATTTGGGTCTATGATTCATACGTGGTTCAGATGTTGATTTTGCTCCATGATTTACACACCTGCATGCAGTTGAAGTTAGAAAAAGAAAAGTAATGAAAAAGAGAGTTGAAGTTTGCAAAACTCTTTCTATTTGGTAATCAAAGAATGTGAAAGTGAAGAAATGGATTACTATTCAATATTTCATGACAAGTCTTAATAAAATTTATAGTAGAATATGCTATTCACTTGAGAGGAGGTAATATCATCCCAAAATATTTACCTTATAATTTGTCCAAGCAACAAACCTTATAATTTCTTATACAGCAATTGGACCTCTATGCGTTTGTTGTTTAACAACATTGTGACAATTTATCAGGACTTGTTCAATGGAGGAACTGATACAAACTACCACTACAAGTGAATGGGAAATGACTGAGCTTCTGCGCAATCCTGACATAATGGCCAAGACAGAGCAAGAACTTGCTGCAACAGTTGGAACAGTTCAAAGCATACAAGAGAAAGATATCCTTTGGCTTCCCTATCTACAAGCTGTGCTTAAAGAAACTATGCGACTTCACCCAACAGCACCTCTTCTGGTGCCTTGTGCTGAGATGGATGTGGAAATTGTGGATCACCATTCCTTAGCACACCCAAGTGATTATAAATGCATGGGCGATAGCCCGAAATCTCATGTAGCCAACACAATTTATACCAGAAAGGTTTAGCTCTTGCTGTAAGAATGCTAAACTTGTTGCTAGCTTCTCTCATTCACCACTTTGATTGGAAGCTTTTTCCTGATCAAATGGCACCTGAGGGTATCAACACGAAAGACAAATTTAGACTCACATTGCAGAAGGCTATTCCACTTGTTGCCATTCCTGTGGTTGTTGCTAAAGTGGAATAGGTTAAGTTTCTGTGTTATACTAATGTTGTTAGTAATGCTACAAGTTGTTATTCGATAGTGTGCTATTGCTGAATTGAGTGTAAATTTTTGGGTAGATATGTTACCTGGTGCTCATCATTTCCATTTTTAATGCCCCAGTCATGGTTTTCATTGGGTTTACTCCAATTTACAAGCTTTGCGCTTTAAATTTTGGGCTGTCATTGGTCTTCTGTAGTGTCTCATGTGCATCAAGATATGAGTCTTCATGCCCCACTAATTTATTTTACTTTTTGTCATGCCTGACCTACCATGAGTCTTCATGCCACAGTTGCCAAAGTAGTCTTAAGCAAGTGGCCATCCTTTGGAGTGTGCCTCATTGATTCATTCATGTTTTGGCATTTTAGGCTCCTATTAGTTAATCTTTTGCATGTAAGTTTTTAGAGAATGTCTCCCTTTGCATTTGGTGACCAAAAAAGGGAGAGGTTTTAGGGGATTAGAATTAGCTAGAGAACTCTTATTTAGATAACAGAGGATACTTATATAACCTTGGATATATAGTGCTTCCTTGTTATATGTATGTTTTTGCTTCTGGGGGGATATGTCCGCTGTTATTTATGAAATTACTAGTTACCGATTTTTAGCATGGTTTAAAATTAATATCTTTGTCTGATGTTGATTATTCTGTGACTATGACTTGTTGCTTATACCTGTTTTTTCCCATGCCATTAAGTTGTTTGCTCATGGTTCAGGAAAAGACCAGTTACTTTCTTTGTGATAGATCTCTAATAACAGGTGGTAAGTCTTTGTTTTTTATGTGGTTTCCCAAGATTGGCTGTATTGCTTGAGTTTATAATGGGATTTAAAAAAAAAAAAAAATTGTAATCGGGATTTACTCATGGAATTGCCAAATGGAGAAATAATTAGTATTTTGATTGGAAAACCTCTTGTGATCCCAAAGAAGGTGTTTGAGAGATTGAAACCAACGAGTTCTCTTTCCAGTGAGGGTCATTGTTGCAAATATTCAAAGAGGTTCCTTGAAGTGTCATAGGTTCTGGTTTAAGTGAACGTGCAGTTGGTTCTGGTCCAAGCGAACAAGAAGTTCATGGAGCAAATCATTGTAGAAAGATTTTAAGGGGTTCTAGAGGATCTTGGCTACAAATATTTTATAAGGTCTGACTAATTGTACTGCTTCTTGATAGTAAATTTTATAAATCATTATTTGTGTCCCCGGACTGGTTTTCCATTGAAGAGGTTATTCTTTGATTTTCCCCTTCCTTACCAAACCTCTGTGTTAGATTATTTACTGCTTTGATCTATTTGGGTTTTGAAAAACTATGGTGGAATTATATATCTGGGTGGATTTTTTTACAGCTGGTGTGATAGATCATAGATCTTCAAATTCCATAATTCTGCAGTATTAAACATGAATTTTAGTCTGCATAATTTCCATCCTGGCCCATAGTCTACATTCAACCTGTCTTTTTTTTCAAATGTAGAAAGTCTTGACTAGGGAAAGAACCCCTTTGATATATAATTTTATATGATAATGTGTTTTCTGGGATGTAAGAATACTCTTCAACGTCTCTAGAGTAAAGTCTATCCTAGAAAATTACCACACAAGCAGGTCAGAACAAGTTATGGGACTTCTTAACGAGACAAACTTGTTGTCTGTCCTTTGTTGCTTCTGTTTAAACTTAGCCTTTGCCATAGACACCATTAGATCTTCTCAATCCATTAAAGGCCATGAATACATAATATCCAATGAAGAGTACTTTCAGACTGGGGTTCTTCAGCCCTGTAAATTCTACCAATGGGTAACTTGGAATATCGTATAATAACATTTCTGTATTCACTGACATATGGGTGGCTAACAGACAGAAACCTCACATGGGTTCTTACTATATCCGACGATGGCAGTCTTGTGGTACTACCGGGTTCACGTTTGGAGAGAAGAGGGAAGAGAGAGAAGCTTTGGGAATGTGAATTGGGGATAGAAAGGAAAGGAAAGGATTTTGGAGAGTGGAAGAGTACTCTACTGTGTTTGGGTCCGTGAACAGTAAAAATAAGAGCTGAAAAGTCAAAAGTTGCGGCTATTGTTTATAAACAGTAGCCACACAGTACCATCTGGGCTGAAATACACGCATTCAGGGGGAAAAAAAAAAAAAAAAAAAGAATTGCTAGACGCGGACGCAAAATGCGTCCGCGCTATCCAAACCCAATCTAATATATTTTTTGTATGGTACTTGATGTTGCAAAAATAAATTACTGTGTAAATGTTTTATTTTTATTTTTTTTAACAAATTTGATATTATTAGATGGAACTGAGAGACCAAATTAGACCGAAATGGACTGATGTGAACTATTTTTTTTTTTAATTTTTTTTTAAATTATTGGTTTGATGAGCCATCTCTCCTTGTGGATTTTCTTTTTTAGGTACACTATTTTTTTGAGGATTTTTTTTTTTTTTTTTTTTTTTTTTTTTTTTTTTTTTTTTTTTTACAAGATAGAATTCTACTCTAGCCTAATCTAAGTGTATATGTGTGTGAAGCTCCCTCCTAGAGACTTGAACTCCGGCCCTTTCCTCCCACATCCCACAAGCACTTATACTTGTAGAGTGACTATCGCACTAACGGTGGTTTGTGAATTATTATTATTATTATTATTATTATTATTACTGAGTGGCATTATTGAAGGAAATTAATGCATGTATTATAATGAAACGAAATTATTTTTGGTAGTTTTTTAAAAATAAAATTATTAGTTCAATATCAATTAATGCATTTTCAACAAAATTATTGAACAGATGTTGGAATGGGAATGGTTAGGAAAATTAATAGGTGGAAGATTACTTTAAGTAAAAAACAAGACAACATAGAATCTAGTCCGAACTTTGCTGCTATATGAGCAGCAGAGTTGCGGCTTCTTTTGACCCCATTGTTATATTAAAAGACCCTATTGGTTTTGGCTTCACGAGTTGGAGAACAAGTGAAAAACAAATGTGTTAAAGTTAATAATAAAAAAAAACAAGAACTATAGCCTATGCAATTTAGTCAAGCAATTATGTAAATGAATAAACACCCAATCAGTAATAAAATCTGTAAATTTGAACAAATACAAATCATGCTACAACCCATAAAAATCTGTTGGAAAGAAAAAAAAAAAAAAACCAATAAAATAGAATCTAATAGAATCACTACTCAGCATATTAATAAAATCAGCAAACAAAAAAAAAGTACCGCGGTAGATTAATAAAATCAACATAGTAATAAAATCTAATCGAATCACTACTCAGCATATTAATTTGTTGGGAAAAAAAAACTAGCAAACAAAAAAACCGAATATCTAATAAAATTTGGATTTTGGAAGAGAAGAATGAAAAAAAGTACTGCTGCAAATGTTTGTCCTTGCAAGGAATAGCTACTGATAGATCTGTGGGAGGAAAAAAAAAACCTTATTAGATAACGGTGTTATAGAGAGACAAACAAAAAGTGAAATCGATAGAAAGAGAAGAGACCAGAGAGTGATAGTATGGGCATGAGAACTGAGAAGAGAGAAAAAGTGAAGGGAAGAGAAGATTTGAGAGTGTTATTGTTAAAAAGAGTGAAAGAGTGCCAAACCAATATTGTATATATATATATATATATATAGAGGAGTTAAGAGCCATGTGGAAGAGAGCTTGTTTTTTGAATATTTTTATTGGAAAACAAGCAATAGGAAACAAGCCTTATTTTTATTAGGATTTTCCATTGACTAAAGATAGTTTTCCGTTGACTGATTTTTTTTATGCTATCAAACAATGGAAAATGTGGAAAACTATCTTCACAGAAGGTTTTCCTGTGAAACAAAACAAAGCATATACTTGAACTTGAAGAATCATGGGATGGGCTATATATGAGGAATTTTGACTCGTGTGACAAATTCAATCTATGTTCCATGAAAATCATTCTTAAGATTTTTTCTATTTTTTTTATATATATATAAGATAGAAATTCTACTCTAACTTAATCTAAGTGTATATATGTGTAAAGCTCTCTTCTACAAACTTGAACCCTGGCCTTTACCCCTCACACCTAATAAGCACTTATACTTGTAGAGTGACCATCGCATCAAGGGTGTGCGGTGCAGAGACGAAAGGACACTTGGACAAGGGGGCAATGCCCCCCCCCCCCCCTAATTTTTTTTAAATATTAATATATACATAGGTACCAATTTTATCAATTTTGTTATAAAAAATTACACTTTGTCATATAAAATTACACATTGTCCCCCTTAACAATATCATTAATTCTTTTAAGAGTACTCTAGAGCTACAAACATTTCTACAATATTTTTACGAACTGTTAAGCTAGTAAATTTTATTGGATTGCATCTGAGCTTATCACTTATATCACATTTTTACTTACTAATAGCCACCCACTGCATTAACAATTTGTAAAAAATTTGTAACTTTAATATTTTCTTCCTTTTAAAGGCCAGATTTAAATCTAAAACAAAATAAACAAGCCCGAAAAATTACCCAACAACAAAAATTACTAATAGTAAAGCTAAAAAACAATTATGCCCAATCAACCAATTTTACCCAAAACAAACAACTTGGTCCTTTAAAAAAATTTAAACAAAATAATTTTGTTCATACCAAGACCCACACATAAAAAACACAAATAAAAAAATAAAAGTAAAAACCATTAGCTGTTCAGCAACAGAGCCGAAGGCTAGAGTTGCAACATGCAAGCAACAGTACCCCCCCTCCCCTAAAGTCTTGGCTCCATCGCTAGTGCGGTGGTAATTCTTAAGATTTTAGTTGCATAGGAATTCGTACCTTATAAGGTAGTTGTCTACCACTTAAAAATAATTTTTCCCCCTTTCTCGTTGAGACCACATTTATGGGAAGTTAATTCGAGTATTGGTTTTGTGGTTTTTTAAATTAGAAAGTTTCTGGTGTGAAAGGATAACTATTTGATGGTGAGGTTGGAGGAGTTGAAGTGATGGTCTTTTAAATGTTTGATTGGCGAGGTTTCATTTTTGTGCAGATTTCGATTTTGGTTTAGAAATGTGGTGGGCACTGGTTGATAAATGAGGAGGAGGGGTACTGGTGTAGGGTTAATGTTTCATTTTCAAGAAGGAAGATAATGAAGAGCTTTAAAGCATACTTATAACTCACCAAAATGATTACCATTTGCATCTTATCTCATATTTTAGCAATTTACTATTACGATATGGGGCCCAGACCCATCCAAACATTGGACCCTAGTCCCTATATATTCAGACACCTGAACAATCAAAATACCAAACTGATACAAAAATGATGTTACTAAGCAATTTAGCCCTTTGTACATTATGGTGCTTACTTATTATTATATAATCAATAAATTGTCTTATGAATTGTTAAAACTCATGGATTAACTTATGGATAACTAAAATGTTTTAACTTTGTTTAAAGGATGTTGCGGGGTGCTTAATATCTTTACCATTAGTAAAAGAACACTCAAATTTATTTAATGAGAGTTCCAGTTAGTATAATTGGTAAAGTCTCTTGTTGTTAAAAAGATATTTGGAGTTTGATTATTACCTAAAAAACTAATTAGGATCTTGGTCTAATGATAAAACAAAATTATTAGGAGCAAACGTCATAGGTTGGAACTATTTTTTAAAAAATAAAAAAAATAAAAAAAAACTACTTTAATGATTTTTCAAAACTTTATAACCAATTTTGGGATAGAATGAGGCCTTAGGTTGGTAATAAGATAAATTACACATTAGGTAGCAAATCAGACTTGGAAAATCCTATTATTGGTGGTGAGTGGTGATGCCATTCATCTATGTTGAAATTAATTATGTGTTAGGTAATAAGATAAATTACGTGTTAGGTTGCCAATCCCTCCAAACTCTAGGTTGACTAGGGGTCGGCCTGGGATCAGATATTGGGGAAAAATTGGCATTTGTCCTTGATTTACAAACTATGATGCAAAATGCATTTGTTTTAAAACTATTTAACAAAATGTCCACATTTTTTAAACTCGATTTTAACAAAATCAAGTTTTGTGTAAAACTTGATATCCTCAAAATCAAGTTATATGTATATTTTTAAGTAGAACTCGACATTAGTAATGTTGAATTTCATTTAAATTTTTAAAAAAATTTAAGTGACAAAATATACATAGAACTCAACATAGCTAATGTCAAGTTTCACTTGTAAACTAGATTTTATAAAAATCGAGTTTCAAAAATAAGGACATTTTGCTAAGTAGTTTCAAAACAAGGGCATTTTGCTGCATAGTTTATAAATTAATGGAAAATGCCCATTTTCTCCTAGATATTGATACTGGTGGTATCATTATTATTTCAAAAATTAGTTAAAATACAAATACGTGGATTAAATTTATAAAAAATAACCGTATCCACAACTTTTTTTTAAGGTAAATAGAAAAAAAAAAAGTATAAAAAAGCATAAATAAATATTATGTCTCCATGTTATTGTTAGTATTAGAAATGGAAAGCAACAAAAATGAGGGTGGTGGCTGTGAGAAGAGAGTGAAAAATAAATAGCCCAATGGTTGGTGTATAAGTTATTCAATGGAGTTGAGATAATAGGTTTGAGTCTCCATGCTATTCAAGACTATAATTAAGAAGTGAGGATACTTCTGGAAGTTAGCTAATTTTTAAATGTGTAAATAGTATCGTGGGATTCAGTTTTAAAATTATTTTTGCTAAAAAAAAGTACTTACGAGTCTCGTGAACAGTGCACTAGACCCACACAAAAAACGCAGCCACTAGTGGAAACACGCAAATGCGCTATCCAAACTCACACTAGGTTTTAAAAACATATATCATAATTGAGACTAAGATAGTGTGAATATAATTAAGAAGTATCGTATAATAAGGACAATTCAAGAAAATTAATTGAAATATCCTATTCCCTCCTTAGTTTCAACATTAGTCCCTGTCCTTGATCTGACATTATATATATCTTTTTCTTCAAAAGAAAAGAATATTGAGCAACTTCTAGACTGCGGTCCAATGAGATATTAACAACTTCAAGCCGCCAAAAAAGAACAACAACCACTAATTGAGCAACTTCTAGACTGGGGTCCAATGAGATATTAACAACTTCAAGCCGCCAAAAAAGAACAACAACCACTAATTGAGCAACTTCTAGACTGCGGTCCAATGAGATATTAACAACTTCAAGCCGCCAAAAAAGAACAACAACCACTAATTGAGCAACTTCTAGACTGGGGTCCAATGAGATATTAACAACTTCAAGCCGCCAAAAAAGAACAACAACCACTACTTCAAGTTCAAGACTAAGGTCAAGGAGATATAAGCAACTTCTAGACTAGGGTGAAGGGTCAATTAGTTAGTCAGTGAGATATAATCGTATAAACAACTTCTTGCCAAAGTTGTGAGACTTTTGGTAGTCTATAGTAGCCTCTTTCCGAGAAAACTACTAACCAAAGTTGTAACTTGTAAGATGAAAATAGCATCCCTGTTCTGCAACCTCACACACAAACAAAAGGAGATCTGAACAAAGTCATGGGATTTCTTAGCAATAGAAGCTTGTTGTATGCCCTTTGTTGCCTATGTTTGAACATAGGTGTTGCCAGAGACACAATTAGTTCTTTTCAATCCCTCAAAGATCCTGACTACATAATCTCCCGTGGGAGTTCTTTCAGAATGGGATTCTTTAGCCCTGTAAATTCTACCAACCGCTACCTTGGCATATGGTACAATAAGATTTCGGTAGTCACTTATTTGAGTGTAGTTTGGGTAGCTAACAGAGAGAGACCCCTTAAGGATTCTTCTGGGGTTCTTACTATATATGAGGATGGAAATCTTGTGGTACTAAATGGACAGGCAGAGATTCTGTGGTCATCAAATGTTTCAAATTCTGTACCCAATTCAAGTGCCACTCTGTTGGATTCCGGCAACCTAGTCTTGCAAGGCGACACAACTGGAGCAATAGTATGGGAGAGTTTTCAACATCCTTGCGATACAATCTTGCCAAGGATGAAACTTAGTAACAATTTAAGAACAAATCAGAAAATACAACTGACATCATGGAAGAGCCCTTCTGACCCATCCACTGGAAGATTCTCGGCAGGCATTAATACACAAAACATTCCCCAAGGTTTCGTTTGGAAAAACGATCATCCATATTGGCGGACTGGTCCATGGAATGGTCAGTTCTTTACTGGAGCACAGAGCTGGGTTCCAGATTATCATAGTGGATTCACTATAGTATATGATAAAGAAGAGACAGTTTATGCAACTTACTTGAACGTATTAGGTTTGTCAAAACATTTCGTGGATTCACAAGGAAATTCAATGCAGATAAATTGGGATGATGAGAAGGAGGATTGGGAGGTTGTTGGGTTCGCTCCGGCAAATGAATGTGATGTTTATGGCACCTGTGGTGCATTTGGAAACTGTTATGCGCTGAGTTCACCAATCTGCAGTTGTTTGAAAGGGTTTGAGCCAAAGATTGTTGAGGAATGGAATAGAGGTAATTGGAAGAGTGGATGTGTGAGGAGGATACCATTGCAGTGTGAAAGGGTGAACATTAGTAGGGACGGAGGAGGAAAAGAAGATGGGTTTTTGAAACTGGAGATGATCAAAGTGCCAGACTTTGCAGAGTGGTCATATCGAACCAAAGATGATTGTCGAAAGCAGTGCTTGGAGAACTGTTCTTGTGTAGCTTATGCATATGATACTGGCATTGGTTGTATGTCATGGAGTGGAAACCTAATTGACCTGCAAAAATTCTCCACTGGTGGAATTGACCTACAGAAATTCTCGACTGGTGCGTTGGATTTATATATTCGTTTGTCTTATTTGGAATTTGGTAAGTTCTTCTTCTTTTTTTTTTTTTTTTTTTTTTTTTTTTTTTTTTTTTTTTTTTTTTTTTTTTTCTCCCAGGTTTGTATACTCTTATGCTCATGATCATCCATTAGACTAGAGAGAAACTTTAATTCTTATGGTGATAAGTTTTGGAACTGTGTTGATCTTCACTACTCCAACTCTTCTTTGACTTAACAACAACCCCCCCCCCCCCCCCCCCCCCCCCCCTCGCAATTTATATATATCATTTTCTGAGTAACACGTTGGTTAGATGTTTAGGTATTATAAATTGACAAAACGTAAAATCCAGCAAGTTTCACGGCCTTGTTTGCCAAATAGCATAATTTAAGGAAAAATTTAGAAGAAACACATTCAGCCAAACTTATTTAGTATGTAGCACTTTTTTGGAACAAACTCAAGTTCCAAGTTGTTGGAGGCCTAGTATCAAGGCCAGATCACAAGTTCCACTCTCTGTTGTGCATGTGCAAATGTTGGGGGTGGGATTGTTGTGTGGAGGCCTAATGGGCCATTTCCAACATCCTACTAAAGGCGGAGGTCAAGTCTTAGTCAACCTGTTGGTGTTGGGTTGCCACATTTTAAGGGAATAAAGTTATACCCTTACCATCAACTATAGCTTTTGGTGCAGTGGGTAAGTGCTTGGTTCTAGTGAAACTCGAGTTTACCAAACTTGAATTCCAAGCATTATGTGTTACTTAAGTTTGGAACTTGAGTTTGACAAACTTGAGTTCAAAAGAGTGCTACATAACTAAATAAATTTGGCCGGATGTGTTTCTGCGAAATTTTTACTAAAATTAAGCTATTTGGAAAAATTAGCCCAAGTTTCACACATTAGATTAAGCTAGTTGCAACTCCACCCATCAATTGCTTCAAGTATTTTTTTTTTTTTTTTTTAAAGATTTCTACAAATATTTTTTCTAATCTTTTTATCTTTATAAATATATCATTCTATTATTTTTTGGTGTGTTTGATTAATGTTTTTTTAAGGTGTTCCACATTCTTCTAACTTCTATTATAATGTGTTATATCAGCCTAATATACAACTAAAATTTGTAATTTTCAAATTTATTATTCAAATTTCCCATCTCTTAAGGAATATGGAGATTAGCATGATAACCAAAACTCATAACAAAATTGCAATGTTATCTTAATTAAAATTAAAATGAAACCAAAGAAATAAAAGATAGACTTTATAATAATTTATTACTCAAACAATTGGCACAGACATTCGAATTCATAGTTATGTAGATTGTTTTTGGATATAAAAAAATAAAAAATAAATAAATAGAGGAAATTACACATTGTCTACCTGTGGTTTGTCTGAAATACACTTTGCTTACCTATGGTTTAAAAATTGACACTTTACCCACCTGAGTTAAGCTCTGCTTGTCTCCAGTTACCCACATCTGTTAAAAACATGGATAAATTTGTATTTTTTCTACCCTTTTATGTATTTTTACTCTCAAAACATAAAAAGCTAAAAAATCAAAGTAATAACAGCTCAAGATTTGATTTGAGCACAGACTTCAAACCTAATCTAAGCATCTCATCCTCTTATTACAATGACCTCTTTCCCACCCAACAGCAACAGCAAGGTATTTCAATTAGTTTTCAATGTTTTTGGTTTTGGTGTATGTGAACTCCTTTTTTTTTTTTCTTTTTTTTCTTTTTTTGGGATTAGCATTTTCCTGTGAATAATTAAGAGTTTCCTGTTTGAGTTCTTGAGTCAACTTCTGATCTAGCTATAAGATCATATATGTTACATGTCTGATATTGAATTTTAGAGTTTTTTTTTTATTTAATTATATGAATGAACTTAAATTTTATAAAACCTAACTTTTATATCTTTTTTCTCATAATTTTTTTAGAGAGATATAAAAGAGTAGAAAAAAAATACAACTTTACCATTATTTTTAACAGAGGTGGATAACGGGCGCAAACAAAACTTATCTCAGATGAATAAAGTGTCAATTTTTAAATCACAGGTAAGTAAAGTGTTTTTTGGACAAACCATAGTTGGAAAAGTGTAATTTTCCCAACTAAGTATTAACTCAAACCAAAATCCAACCAAAGTTATAAGAGAAAGAGAGAGAAGACTTATGGATAGGAAATCAAAAAAAAAAAAAAAAGCCCATCAACCTAAATTAGAGCCGTATGAAAGAACAAAATTCCAAAGAGAGAGAGTGTATACACATTTTTTGTGTGAGAAAAATATGAATTGAATGAGAGAAATGATAGCAAATTTATACAAAATAAGATGGGGAGAAGAAAAGTCAAAACAAAATAAAGAAGAAATGATGAAAAAAGTGTAACAGTAATGTAAAAAGTAGTAGAGAGATAAAGAGGAGGCAAAAGGGGAGGGGAAAAGTTGGAAAAGGTATAATAGTAGTTATGGACTAATAGGGAGAAGAAAAGTTCAAAAAGAGAAAGAAGATGTTAAACTAAAGTGGATGATATGACACAATAATTGCATAGCAAAATTTATTGCATACATTAATATTTTATATTTTTTGATGTGGTGTGAATCAACAGAAGCTTAGCCTTAGTTTTAACTCTTAGATATTATATAGATTTATTTTCTCTAATTTGAAAGAATTAGTTTGAAACTTGTTCTGATATGCAGAAAAAGAGGGAAATTTGAAAGTAATCATCACAATTATACTGATTATTGGAGCAATGGCCATTCCCAGCACCGCATACTTCTTATGGAGATGGATGACCAAACAAAGAGGTAATATGCCCTATCATTAGCAACGGGAACTAGAAATTACTAGATGCATAGCTTACTATTAAAATTTGCAACAGCAAGGAAAAATAAAAGCAGGGAGAGTTTACCATCCAAAAACCTGAACGATGCTAAACTCCACGAGCTACCAACTTTTAGTTTGGAAAAATTGGCAACGGCAACAAAAAACTTTCATGTAGCTAATATGCTTGGCCAAGGTGGCTTTGGTACAGTCTATAAGGTAATGGTTGCTCTAGTAGCCTTCATTAGTTCCTCTTTAAATCATACAGATAAGTACTTATATTCGTTGTTTCTTTTGCCAGGGTAAGTTGCTTGATGGACAGGAAATAGCAGTAAAAAGACTGTCAAGATCATCTGGACAAGGGCTTGAAGAATTTATGAATGAGGTGTTTGTGATCTCTAAGTTGCAACATCGAAATCTTGTAAGACTTCTTGGCTGCTGCATTGAAGGAGAAGAGAATATGTTGATCTATGAGTACATGTCAAACAAAAGTTTGGACGCAATTGTTTTTGGTTAGTACATTTAAATTCCCTTCCTTCTAGGCTCTTCAATAAAATAACTCTGAAATCTAGAAATCTGGTTTCTATATACTTAATGTGTTGAACCCTTGACTTCCATATACAAATTTACACAACTCTTTGTTATTTATTTTCGGTACCATTCATTTAGATCCACTCAACCAAAAGCACCTTGATTGGAAAAAACGCTTCAACATCATTGAAGGAATTGGTAGAGGTCTGCTCTACCTTCATAGGGATTCTAGACTGAAGATTATTCATAGGGATCTGAAGGCAAGTAATATCTTGTTAGATGAAGAGCTAAATCCAAAAATATCAGATTTTGGAATTGCTAGAGTTTTCAGTGGCAATGAAAATCAAGCCAATACTAAAAGGGTCATCGGGACATAGTAAGAGCTTTGTTGAAATTAAATTTTAAATAATAACACCACTATTTGTGCTCAAATGATGAGGAAATGTTTCATTTTTCAAATGCAGCGGATATATGTCTCCTGAATATGCAATGCAAGGTTTTTTCTCAGAGAAATCAGATGTTTTTAGCTTTGGTGTCTTGTTACTTGAGATTGTTAGTGGGAGAAAAACCACTTGCTTTTATGATGATCAGCAATACTACTTGAGCCTTGTAGGATTTGTAGGTATCTAACTCATTATCCTTTTTCTTTAAAGCTCAGCTAATCAGTATGTTAAATTTTTGTCTTTCACACTTGTCATCTTTCAGGCATGGAAATTGTGGAACGATGATAACATAATGGCTTTGGTAGACCCAACAATATGGGATCCTTGCATTCAAATGGAGATGTTGAGATGCATACATGTGGGACTGCTGTGTGTGCAAGAATTGGCAAGAGACAGGCCAACTGTGTCGACTATAATCTCAATGCTTAATAGTGAGATTCTGGATCTGCCCACTCCAAAGCAACCTGCATTCACCGAAAGGCAGATTGCTTCAAATGAAGAGCCTGCTCAACTGGGCCAGATAAAGTCCTCCAGTTGCAATATCACTATTACAAGGGTTTATGCTAGATAGGAAGAAAGCGCTTGAGATAGCATTCCCTTTGTTTAGCATCTTTAAGGATGTACACTGAACTCTTTTCAAAGTTCAGATATATCAAAGTTTAAATTCTACATATAACAATTCTATAGAATTTCAGAATTTCTTATAAGTGTTCAAATATTCTGGGCACGCACGCACGCGCGCGCGTGCGCACACACACACACACAAACTGAATATGATTTTAAAAATGGACAACGAAGACACAATGAAAGAGCACCGTTAAAAGGTCATAATTGAAGAGTTAAAACTTTCAAAAAAGGTCATAATTGAAGAGTCACAACTTTCAATATACTGTTAAAATTGTTACTAGCTTTAGAATCCTCACTTAAGGCACTTTTTCCAGCATCGTTTTGCAGAATTTTGAAGCCTCAAACTGAGACACTTGACAAGAAAGAAAGCCTATATATGTCAATTCCAAATGCTAAGCATGGTGCTGATCTTACAGTGGGGTCTACTGATCATGAGTGTGGTTTGAAAAACTGTAGATGAAGATGATTGCGACACATGACCAGAAAGAAAGCTAATAAAGGCTACTAATCAGAGGTGTAGTGGATTAAATTTGTAGAAAGTAGGGCTGTCCACGGGTCTAGTCGGATCGGGTTTGGAGCTGACCCGTACTCGACCCGATAGAGTCGGGTGACTAAAAATTAGACCCATACTCAGCCGAACATACGGGTCGGACCCGACATTTCGGGTCGTCAGTTGGGTGGGTTGGAGCCGTCGGTTTGGCGGGTCTGAACTACAGATTATGTAACAAAATAAATAAAGCAAATTATCAATAAAATATATCAAACAAATGATTTATTTTAAGTTTGGGTTTTAATTTTTTAAGTTAACGTTTTGAGTTTGCTAAGTGATAACTCAAATCTACGACTAAACAAATCAAATCAATAACTATAAATTTTATTTTTAGATAAATGATAGGAATATTATTAAAAGAGAAAAAGGGTTCACAAAGAAAAAGTTTACAAGTAGAGGCCCATTTTCAAAAACACAACCCACCTAAAAATATCCCCATGCCAGCTAAATGAATAAAAGAAACTGCCAAAGCCGTGCCAGCAATCAACTATAAGGAAGACCACCACTAGTCTCTTCTTAGGAGCTTTGTTGTGTTGCCATATGGCGTTGGTACTCCGTCAGTAAGCCAATAGAGGTAGAGACACGGTGGAAAATGAATGAGGTAGAGACATGGTGATTATTGGCACAGCTGGAGAAAGAGACTCAAAATTAGAGAGAGCTTGAAAAGTGAGAGGTGAAAAGTGGAACTAAAGACAGGAGCAGAGAGATCCGGATTTTTTTATTTTTAGTTTGGGTTGATGTTTTTATTTTGCATGCAAATCTCATACTAAAGTGCAAGCCAGCTATATACAACCTGCCTGGAAACTAATGAGATGAAAAAAATAATAATTTTTGAAGATATAATTTTCCAACTTCTAATTTTTCTACCAATGAGAGAAAGACTATGTGCTGGGAAAATTTTTCAACCTTATCACTTTGCCTTAAAATCGGTGAGGGCAGAAAAAAATATAATTTTCGGAAGTTAAGGGGGTATATTCTCTACCAATTAGAGGAAGACACATGGGGGGAGAGAAATTTTAAATAATTTCAAATGCACTTCGGGTGAGTCGGTTTATACGGGTCTCTGATTCTTCAACCTGCCACCCGAACCGAAATTTCGATTTTCAAAGAAAATAGGCCTGTATCTGACCGACCAGGCCATTTGGATCCACTCGCTGGGCTTCGGTTCGGTCGGATTCGGTTGGTTTGATTGGGTCTCTGGCCCGTTGGACAGCCCTTGTAGAAAGTATCAGTTGCCACAACTTTTATAAAATACTTATTTTTTGGGTAAATTCCATTAACTTGTCTTGAAGTTTGAGTAAATATCACTCAAATCCAAAACATTTTAAAAGTTAACTAATTAGATCCCTGAAAAACAACTTAATCCCTAACACCCTTAACACCGTAACCCCTCTGTTACTTATTTTTCTTTCCCTCACTTTAGACTTGTCTCTTCTCTCTCATTCTACTCATTCTCTATCTCTCTCTAGTCTCTTATCTCCCGTTCCTCTCCCTCTTTCAGACCACTCTTCACTCATATTGCTCTCTAACCTTAAATCTGCTCCAGTTTTATCCATACCCAATCCCAACCAAAGCCGTAACAACAAAACCCAAATCTTACCACAAAACTCAAATCCAAAAAATTAAAAAAAAAAAATCTCAGCCAAACCCACAACAACAAAACTCAAATCCAAAAAATCAAACAAATCCCAGCCAAACCCACAACAAAACCCAAGTCTTACAACAAAACTCAAATCCAAAAAATTCATAGCAAACCAACCACCACATCAGAAGCCACAACCACCCCCCACCGCAAATTTACTATCAGAAGTGGCTCTGGCTGATTCGATTGATTTGAACCTAGATATAAAAGCTTTCAAACCAAGATTTGCCTAGATCTATTTCAAGTTGGCTTCAATTCGGACCCAAATCTAACGATTTTTAACCCAGATTTGGTTCGTGTTGGCTTTGATTTAGTTCATAATATTTAGATCTTCTTCATTTTTACATGCTTATATGGCTGGTATTCTCTTTTACCTATTAAATCAGAGCACTGACAAACATTTTGATTAAAACCACCACTGTATATGCTGAAAAACTGACCTCAGGCGATCTTGATCGATGCTTGTCAAAGGGAAATCGCCCACAACGATTCAATGGTACCCAACGATTCAACTATTGAACACCCTTGAGAGAGAGTGGGTCGTGTTGGAGAGAGAGAGAGAGCGAGAGAGAGAGAGAGAGAGAGAGAGAGAGAGAGAGAGAGAGAGAGAGAGAGAGAAAGGGAAGAGGGAGAGAAACAAAGGGACAAGCAAGAGAAGATAGAGAAGGGAGATCTGAGAGAGAATGAGTGGGACGAGAGAGGAAAGATAAGTCTGAGTGAGGGAAAGAAAAATGAGTAACGGAGGGGTTACGATGTTAAAGGTGTTAGGGATTAAGTTGTCTTTTATGGAGCTAATTGGTTAATTTTAAAATTTTTTTGGACCTGAGTGGTATTTGTACAAACTTTGGGGGAGTTTAACGGAATTTACCTTTTATATATATATATATATATAGTTTCAACTTATGGCCTCTGCTTCTGATGGTTGTACTCTTTATTATTAGCCCAAGACACCAATCGATTTTTGGTGTAAGCAAGAATTGAACTCTAGATCTCTTATTCAACTATCAGAGATTTCATCAGTTGAGTTAACTGAAACCCACATTTTATAAAATACTTTTTTTGAGAAGATTTTATAAATTATTTAGAAAAAATTAAAGCACAACAAAACATAAATAAATTATTGCTTCTCTATGTAGTTACTAATCTATATATCTATATCTATATATTACTAAAAGCTGAAGCGTGACATTTATTGCTGATAAGCTCCTGTTGCGCCACCTCATCACCACGTCATTCGCACATAATTATTATTTATTCCTATTTTTTTTACAAATATATATATATATATATATAAATAGATTATTGACTTTACACATTCATCTTTGTCGATTTTAACATCTATATGTATTTCTTTTTTATTTCCAATTTTTCTATAATTTTTTTTACATTCACCTATTTTTTAAGTATTTACACTTTCTTCAACTTTTCTTCTTCTCTTACCTTTTCATCTGCCCACTACCCTCTACTTTAATATTGCTATTCATCTCTCCCTTCATCTTATTTTATTTGTCTCTTCTTATCCCACTCTTACTATAAATTTGTTACTTTTTTCCATTTTTTGCATAGTTTTCTCTTACAAAATGGTTCTCTCTCTCTCTCTCTCTCTCTCTCTCTCTCTCTCTCTCTCTCTCTCTCAATGTTTTGGTGGATTTTTATTTTTTATTGCATTTTTGCTTTAGGTTGATATATTTTTGTGTTTTTAAGAACTCTAATTTAGGTTAATACAATTTAGTTTTGTGTTTTAAGTTATTATTATTATTATTTTTCTCTTTGATTGTTAAATTTTATCTGATTACATTTTAAAAAATTAAAGATAGTAGATAAAAGTAAAATAGTATTTCATTACATAACATAATTTGGATAATTTAGCGTTTATTGTTATATTTTTTAATTTTTCTTATTTTTTTTCTTCTCTTCTATTTTACTCAATATTGAAATTCAACCACAACTTCCTTAATTATCATTAAATTATTTATATTCTCTCTCTCTTTTTGTTTAAAAAAAATAAAAAAATGTAATATTTTACTTAAATTCAAATAAAAGAAAATTGTGCTCATCAAATTGTACTAATTTTTATTTTTAATATTTACACTTTCTGCAACCTTTCTCCTTCTCTTTACCTTTTCATCTTCCCAAACATTCTACCTTTTATCACTCTTCTTCTTTCCTTTTATCTTCCTTTATTTTGTTTCTTTTTATTATCATCATCTTAGTATAAATTTGTCATTCACTCTTCCATCCATTACATAATTTTCTCTCACAAAAAAGTGGATATTTCCCACTCTTTCTCCCTCAATTTTTTGGTGGATTTTTATTTTTATTGTTCTTGCATGTCTATTTTAGCTTGATAAAGTTTTGTATTCTTTAGAACTCTATTTTAGTTGATGGGATTTAGTTTTGTGTTTTAAGTTTTTTATTTTTATTTTTTTTTATGACATTGAGTGTTAAATATTATCATATTGCATTATAAATAATTAAAAATAGTATATAAGAATGTACTATTATTATATTACATAGAATTATTTGGATAAGTTAGTGTTTATTGTTATGTATTTTTTTTTCTCATATCATTTTATTTAACATTTAAATTCAGCCACATCCCCATATATATCATTAAATTATTTATATTTTCACTCCTTTTTATTTTAAAAAATTTAAAGTATAATATTTTCCCTAAATTAAATAAATAAAATTGTCCACATTAAGTGGAGTAACGTTAGGGAAACACTCATTCTCACACCCAATGCATCAAAGGAAGAATGAAATACAAAACAAATCAAGTTAGAAACACTAAGTTAAAAAAAAAAAAAAACTAATAATGCATATTTAATGTCATAGAATCATCATCAAATTTTGGAAAAAGATAGGTTGCCAATGGAGAGAGAGAGAGAGAGAGAGAGAGAGAGAGAGAGAGAGAGAGAGAGAGAGAGAGAGAGAGAGAGAGAGAGGGTATAGAAAAAAACCAATACAAAGTAATAAAGAGTAGATAAAGAAAAAAAAACCAAACATCAATTAATAATCGTTGGTTGGGAAACAAAAAGGTTGTAAGGAGAAGTAAAAAATAAAATAGAGATTATCATGTGGAGAACATTAAAAGTTTTACAATATAGTAACATAAACCGTTTAATTTACTTAAAAAATTAAATTAACAATCAACAATTAAATACAATCATAGTACTAAATTTAAATTTATAACTAATCAAACTCTAACTATAGAAACCATATTAATCATAACTAAAAAAGAGATGTTATCTAATAGTAGTAGAAATTACTTAAGAAATAAAGTTAGAAAATTTAAAAATCCATTTTTTGACATTTCATTTAACCTTATTTATAATATATATATATATATATATATATATATTTAAAATTTTCATACACTATTGCTTTTGAAAATCTAATGAACAATGCAACCTCTTATTTATCGTCTTTGTTATACAAATCATCAGTTAGTAAATATATGATAATGGTAAGAAGCGTTACAAATGAGATCACTAAAAAAATATATAACATTAATTAGCTATTATCATTATGGAGTAATAGTCTATAATTTTACGCATCCAAAAAAATGGAATATAAAGGTATGAATAATGATTCACTGTATATGTGTGTGTGTGTGTGTGTGTGTGTGTGTGTGTGTGTAAAGGTAAAAAAAAAAAAGGGGTATATTTAAGGTTTTTGTTAACTTAAAAATTAATGAAAAACCAATGGTTAATAACTAAAATTATAGTATTAATAAAATATTTAATGAGACCATCCTAAAAAAATTATCACACGCAACGCGCGAACATGTGACTGGTCTATATATATAATAATAGGTAAAGCAGAGAGAAAATCCAATTAAATTTTTAATTGGAATTCAATTAGTGTCTAATTTTACGCCATTTGTCCAATCTAATCTAAATTTCAGAATTTTGTGCCAAGTGAGTTAATTTATGTAAAAATTGAATTTCAATTAGAGTCTAATTTTGTGCCACGTGTCTCATGTAATCTAAATTTTTAAATTTTTGTGTCAAATTAGTTAATTTAATGTAGAAAACGAGGATTCCAATATAATAAACCATAAAAAACATAATCATATATATAATATATAATTGTAATTATTTTTAAATGTACTCGTGTATATGCACAGGGTTACACACTAGTCTATATATATAATAATAGGTAAAGCAGAGAGAAAATCCAATTAAATTTTCAATTGGAATTCAATTAATGTCTAATTTTACGCCACGTGTCTCATCTAATCTAAATTTCAGAATTTTATCCCAAGTGAATTAATTTAGGTAAAAATTGAATTTCAGTTAGAGTTTAATTTTGTGCCATATGTCCCATCTAATCTAAATTTTTAAATTTTTGTGCCAAATTAGTTAATTTAATATAGAAAATGAGGAGTCCAATATAATAAACTATAAAAAATATAATCATATATATAATCTATATATCTATATCATATACTATATATAATAGCAGAAGCTTTTCCCTACGATTAAGGGGGTGCTGCCATGTAGGAAAAATGACCCCTTCAAATTCTGACATGTGTACACTTAAAAGCTTTAAAAAATCGCACGGTGCGATTGGTTCAGCCACCAACCCGCCTATTCATTTAAAAAAAAAAAAAAAAAACACGCGTGTAATATTCAGACACTAATCCGCTTATTAAAAAAACAAAAGAGAAGAAGAGAACAACATAAAACACCAAGCCGCTTCTCAGAAAAACAAAGACTAACCTTACAACCCACGCCGTATTTTCCGATTACCGTTCAGACTGAAACTCGCGATCCTTTGCTGCACTTCTACATACACGCAGATCGGGCCACCGTGTTCCAACCCATCAAACAGCCGAAAAAAAGAGAAAGATAGAGGAACTCCGCCGGTGCAAACATCTGTTCGTCCTCTGCAACCGTTAAAACCGGAAATCCTCTGTACATCCTCTGCTACGACAGCCGATTCAACAATAAACAAATCAGAAGGTTCGTATTCTTTTCCTTTTTTGGTTTCTATTCGATTACCGTTTCTAGGGTTTTTTTAAAAAAAGGGTTTTTGAGAATGAAGCCTTTTTTTCCATTCAATCACCATTTCTAGGGTTTTGAAATTGCTCTAAAGTGTAGATTTATTTGATGATTCCTGTTAAATCCAAAATTTTTGCTTTCGTTTTTATTATGTACCATTTCTGTTTTGGGCTTTTTTTATGTCGTTTTCCCTGTGAGGTTGAACGAACTTTTTACTTCATTTCTTTCGTTATATGCGATGTTGAGCCTGACACATCATCAAATTCTGTTATAGTTACTGAAAAGGAAATTTCAATAAGCAGAGGAGACAAGTGAAGAACCTGTTATGCAGCCAGAACCACTACAGGTAAATTTTAAAAAATTCGTTTTAAAATTACACCATAAATTGATTTCCATGTTTACTGATTTGGTTGGATATGTTTGGATTTATGTATTGGGTTAGATTTGAATTTGGCTACAGTAATTGGGTTAGAATTGTTTTCTGTTTAGCGTTTTTGTTTTAGATTGAAGTATGATTTACCAAGACTTGAGCCAAGTAGAAATTTAATGATCTTCAAATATTGCTGGTATGTCTTGAGCCAAGTAGAAAGTATTTAATCTTGCAATGTTAAATCCATAAGTCAGATTAATAAGACTTTGGTTCAATGCTCTCTGATTTGTAAGTGTTAGGTTCTTGATGCTTGAGTTTAAATCGATCTGAGTGGCACATGATATAAGGTTTAAATTTCCAAAGTATTCCATGAAGAAAAGGAACACAGATAACGACCATTTCTCCACTAAGTCATGCACATTCAAACTATTACCTGCTAATTCGCACCATCACTTTTTGCTTCTATACCACCTGAATTCACACTATTAGTAGTGGCTTTTTCTGTCGATTCCCCATCAGCATTCACAGAAGCATTTTCACCAGGTCTCAACACCTCTTCATTCACGGAAGTAGCTTCAATAAGATTTGTATTGGCCTCTGCAGACTCCATCTCTCCATCCTTATTTCCAAACAACTTAGAAGGAAGCAAAGAAGCAACGGCAGCTCTTGCACTTCTCTTGCCTGCTTCTGCTGCTTCAGCCTCCTTAGCCTTAGCTTCAGCCTTCTGCCTTTCTTTTTCCTCTATAAGCTTCCCCATCATCATCCAACATCGTATCAACCACATTAAGAACTTAACATCCATCTTAAGTTTCTTCACCATCAAATTGGAAAAATGACTTGGCATCATCCACCTTCCCTACTTTAACCAACCCATCAACCAACTTATTATAAATCCCCAAGTTCGGCCTCAGCCCTGACTCAACCATTTTTCTATAATACCCGGCTGCATCATCCGCCCTATCTGCCTTAAAACAAGCATCCATCGACAACACAAACGTAATCTCATCCGGGCAAAGTATCTGGACTACACCTATACTCTCACATCTTCCTAAAAAACTCAATTGCATCCTTAAACCTCCCTTGCGCGCAATACCCATCCACCATCACGTTAAAACTCCCCAAATTCACTGTCAAAGCAATTGTGACTTTTTTTTTTTTTTTGAGAAAAAGCATTTGTAACTTCAATAGTACTGAATCACATTAAATTTCAAAAAGAATTAAAATGCAGAATTGAAGTTTTGGGGCCATAAAAAAAAAAAATTGTTTTTAAAAAATGGTTTCCCTAGAGTTATTTACTGTATATTAAATATTGTTTTACTGCATTACTCAATAAGGTTTAAGTTCGCACCATCACTTTTTGCTTCTATACCACCTGAATTCACACTATTAGTAGTGGCTTTCTCTGTCGATTCCCCATCAGCATTTGCAGAAGCATTTTCACCAGGTCTCAACACCTTTTCATTCACGGAAGTAGCTTCAATAAGATTTGTATTGGCCTCTGCAGACTCCATCTCTCCATCCTTATCTCCAAACAACTTGGAAGGAAGCAAAGAAGCAACGGCAGCTCTTGCACTTCTCTTGGCTGCTTCTGCTGCTTCAGCCTCCTTAGCCTTAGCTTCAGCCTTCTGCCTTTCCTTTTCCTTTATAAGCTTCCCCATCATCATCCAACATCGTATCAACCACATTAAGAACTTCATCCAACTTCCCAACCTCACTCAACGCCTTCATTATAAACTCATAACTTGCAACATCCACCTTCAGTTTCTTCACCATCAAATTGAAAAAATGACTTGGCATCATCCACCTTCCCTACTTTAACCAACCCATCAACCAACTTATTATAAATCCCCAAGTTCGGCCTCAGTCCTACTGAATCATATCAAATTTCAAAAAGAATTAAAATGCAGAATTGAAGTTTTGGGGCCATCAAAAAAAAATTGTTTTTTAAAAATGGTTTCCCTAGAGTTATTTACTGCATATTAAATATTGTTTTACTGCATTACTCAATATTGTTTGGCCTGTTCTGAATATGTGTTTTCATATGTACGTACATCTACTCTTTGGTATTAGTTTTTAAGTTTTTATTGAAAATTTTACTTCGCAACCCAATGAACAGATTAAAAAAAGGTAGTGGACTGATTTTGAATCAAAAGAAGGGGTCATATATTAGGAAGTAGGGTTATGTTCATAATCCTAAATTCCTTGATGTGAGACTAGCAACTTCCTATATGTTCTGCTTTTAATTTTAGGAAGTAGGGTTTTTAATTGGGAGATCCATTTGAGCTTTTTTTTTTAATTTGGGTATTTTGGTTTGGTTGGTTATGATTTACGTTTTTGGGTTAGGAGTAGCTTTGTTTAATTAAAGTAAATAGATGGATTAGACTTGGTTTAATCTCTCAGCGTATTATTTTCTTTAGGTTTGCTATCAATTTGGGGATTTCAGGTGCAGACATAGTGATCGGCGCAACTCCGTGACCAACATAATCGGCTTTAGACATAGCCAAACAAAAGGTGCATATCGAATTCCTGTGTTCGAATTTGAATTGCAATTTGGATGTTCATTCTCTTTCCTTAGATGCATTAAATTTTCTGTTTTGTTTTAGGATCTAGACCAAATGTGTTTTTGTTTAATTGTAGTCATGGTTAGGGGTTTTTTGGATAAGTCTTGCTTAATTGAAGAAAATTGAAGTGCAAATTGTTATTAGACAAATAACACCTGACTGCCATGAATAAGAAAAACATTTGGAGTTGAGAAATTCAAAAATGCAAGCATTTGTAAGAGATGACCATCTTTTCAAAAAATTTAAAAAAGCTGTTAATCAACATTTTAAAAAATAAGTCTAGGTTCGATGTTAATTTTTAAATATGGTTTCCTTAGGATTACTTACTGTATTACCCTTAGGTTTTACTTTCCCAACTAATAGAAGTTATATTTATTATAAGACTTATCAAAAAAGAAGTTATATTTATTATAAGTGTCCATTAAGGGTTGAAATTATAAGTGTCCATTAGTTAGTTTTGAATATTTTGGTTGGATTGGTTTTGATTTAAGTATTCTGGTGGTATAGTGAAAAAGCATGTTTGTTTTGTGGCAATGTAATTTATTAAATTCTTTTTGTAAGGTAATCTGAAAGGTTGAATTCTGTTTTCATTTGTTTTGTGTCAATGTAATTTGTTAAATTCTGTTTGGAAGGTAATGTGAAAGGTTGAATTTTGTTTTCATTTGGCTTGGCTCAATGTTTTGGATATTTAGAATTGATTTTGAATAATTTGGGTTGCTTTGATTTTGAGTTCACATAAAATACAGATTTGCTTTGTTACTCAAAGCACAAGCCTTTGAGCAATCAAAACTACACTATAGTTTTATATTAAATTTTAAAGTGGTAATTCTGGACCTAATTCTATCCAAGTTGCATTGGCAAGTGTATCTGCTTTATAGATATAATTGTATTCCTAACTTATTGTAGAGAAATTTAGTACAAATTATATTTGCTATGATGGATTGCACCAGTTTCATTTAACAACTCCTTATGGTGATTGTTAGGAACCATTATCTAGGACATTAGTTGAACTGCCCTGTTTCTTAAATTCTTCTCTTACTGCTTTCTTTCTCTGCCACATATCTTTGCTTTGTTCATTATATGCATCTACATTTTAAAAGCATAAGGCTACACCAGTTTTGGGAATCTTAATACACCGTTAAGACCAATGTAAAATAAAGTAGAAGGGCTGCCTTGATTGGTAGTTTTCATGCCAATGCCAGCCTTAGATAGTCAAAACCATAGGCAAACACACCATTACATCGTCGAAACCTCCACCAAGAAAGGTTTTTTTTTTTTTTTTTTTTTTGAAGCCCTCATTTATATTAACCTGGCATGTTTTCTGAATTTTAAATAACCATAATTAATTATATAACACACAATCACATGTTTTATTTGAATTCAGTTTGTAGCAGCTCATTTATATTAACTTTTAACAGAAATTTTGTATTTATAATGACATTTTTTCCCCTACATGTTAATACAGCTCAGTGATTTCTGATTTATAAAAAAAAATGGAAAATGCAAGACAAGCGCATCTTAAAAAAAGGATGCTAATGTTTGAGAAACGATCCAAAAGAAAACGGCATGAAAGAAAAAACAGTTTAAAAAAGAAATTTACTCAGGCTAGGAAATCCAGAAAAATGGTTATTGCTGAAAAGAGGAATAAAAAAAGGAAGGATACAATGGCATTAACTCATGACTGCTCCATGTTGCATTCATCTGGTACAAATCTGGACTTTTATGCATCAAAAGGTTCGTTTCTCTTTCTGTTACTTTGTGTTTATGAATTCTTTAAACATTGCTTCATAAAAATTTGAGAATAAAACTTTTGATTCACATTTGATTATCAGATATTGATGTTGACATGAATCATTCCTATGAAGAGACTACATTGAACATAAGTACAGATGATGCTTTGGTAGAAGATAGATTCAATGATTATGATGTACTTCAAGAGATCTCTAAATTAGAAAATGAGAGTGACTGTGAAGAATTTACAAGTAAGTGATTCAATTGAAATTTGTAAGGAAAAAAATTAGATCTTCATTTTTGTTTACATCATTATTGTTGTTCTCACATTTAAATATTCATATAGGAAAAATTGTTGAACCTTGGAATTTTGGCCCGCCTTCTTATGTATGCATACATTGCGGTTCAATTTTATGGTATGAAGAGAGAACAGTCAAATCTAAGAGACCTAAGAATCCAAAATTTTCTCTCTGTTGTATGGAGGGTAAGGTTAAGTTGCCTTTGCTTAAGAAAGCACCTCCTCTTCTTGATGAGCTTTTAGATCCTCTTGATAGTCAACGATCTAAAACATTCAAAGCTTTAATTAGAAGTTATAATGCAATGTTCGCTATGACATCTATGGGTGGTAAAGTCAATAGCAGAATTAATAATGGACGTGGCCCTTACATTTTCAAACTTAATGGCCAAAACCACCATAGAATAGGAACTCTTCTTCCTAATGATGGTCAAGATCCACAGTTTGCACAATTATATTTTTATGATACTGAAAATGAAGTTCAACACAGAATGAATGTCTTTAGTAATAGTAAAATTAATAGTGACCTTGATCCATCTATTGTTGATGCATTGGTCCAAATGTTTGATGAATCAAACAGTCTGGTGAAGACCTTTCGGATGTTTAGAGACCGTTTCATTGATACTAATATTCACAACTTAAGATTACGCCTTATTGGTTCTCGAACTTCAGATGGAAGAGAATATAACCTGCCTACATGTTCAGAAATTGCAACAATTATCGTTGGTGATATTGGTGCTAAGAATACCCATCGTGATATTATTGTTGAGTTAAGAGGAGGGGGGTTACAACGTATAAATGTGTTGCATCCTTCATACATGGCATTACAATATCCCCTTCTGTTCCCATATGGCGAGGATGGTTTTAGACTAGGCATTTTGTATAGTAATATAGATGGAACCAGATCTGATACAATTGATTATGTTACAATGAGAGAGTACTATGCTTACCGATTGCAAGAACGTGAACATGAGGGCCATACTTTGGTACACGGTGGTAGATTGTTTCAACAATTTGGTGCAGATGCCTACACATGTATTGAAGAGATCCGGCTTATGTGGGTAAAACAGAACCAAGACAAATTAAGGATAGAATTGTATAAAGGACTGAAAGATGCAGTTATGAGAGGAGATACCACCCCAGCATCTTCTGGCAAAAGATTTATTCTACCTTCAAGTTTCACTGGAAGTCCAAGGTATATGATTGAAAACTATCAAGATGCAATGGCGATCTGTAGATGGGCAGGTTATCCGGACCTATTTATTACTTTCACTTGCAACTCAAGATGGCCAGAAATTGATCTTTTCCTATCTAGGAAACCTGGACAGAAAGTAGAAGATCGGCCTGATGTGATTGCAAGAGTGTTTAAGATTAAGCTTGATCAACTTCTAATTGATTTAAAGCATGGTCAACATTTTGGGAAAGTAATTGCAGGTATTCTAAACTTTATATTTTAAACATTTTTCCCTTCTTCTTTACTTGGATTAATAATTAATCTAAATTAATTTAACTTACTGTTTTGCTGACAGTTGTCTACACTGTTGAATATCAAAAGAGAGGATTACCTCATGCGCACATTTTACTTTTTCTACATCATGATGACAAGCATCCTACAGCAGCAGAAATTGACAGAATAATTTCAGCAGAAATTCCAAATTTGAATGAAGAACCTTTAGCTTATGAAGCTGTCAAACAATATATGGTCCATGGCCCTTGCGGATCTATAAATTCAAGAGCAAGTTGTATGATTGAAAATAGATGTACAAAGCACTTTCCAAAAAAGTTTTGTTCACAAACCACAGTTGATGAAGATGGCTTCCCAATATATAGAAGAAGGAACAATGGCAGATTTGTTGAAAGAAATGGAGTAGAACTTGATAATCGATTTATAGTTCCATACAATATTGAGTTATTGGTGAAATTTCAAGCACACATAAATGTCGAGTGGTGTAATCGTTCAAGATCTATCAAGTACTTATTTAAATATATAACAAAAGGCCCTGATCGTGCAACTTTGATTCTTGAAGAAAATTTACATATCGATTCTTCTACTGGAATGCAGCATATGACAGATACTGATGAAGTTAAGACATATTTAAATTGTAGATATGTGTCTGCCATTGAGGCATGTTGGAGGATATTTGAGTTTGCAATTCACCATCGAGAACCTGCTGTTCAGAGACTCAGTTTTCACAATGAAGATGAACAACCAGTTGTTTTTGAAGATGCTGATTATTTAGATAATGTTGTGGACAAACCAGATATCGGAAAAAGCAAATTTACAGAGTGGATGAAAACGAATGCATTGTATGAAGAAGCAAGGGAATTGACTTATTCTGAATTCCCTACTAAATGGGTTTGGCATAGAAGAGACAAAGAATGGAAATTGAGAAAATCTGGGAGATGCATAGGGCGTATATACTATGCTCATCCTGCAAGTGGAGAACGGTTTTATTTACGGATGCTACTTAATGTTGTTAAAGGAGCTAGATCGTTTGAGGAAATACGAACTGTGAATAATGTTTTATATCCAACTTTCAGATCAGCATGTTATGCACTTGGTTTGCTTGATGATGATAAAGAGTGGCACGAAGCTTTGAATCATGCATCGTATTGGGCTTCAGGAAAACAACTACGAGAACTTTTTGTTACAATGTTGGTTTTTTGTGAAGTTGCAGACCCATATAAATTATGGATTTCAAATTGGCGGTTGTTATCTGAAGACATTCTGCATCGTCAAAGAACAGTTTTACGATATGACAACCTCCATCTTGATGACTTTCAATTACAGAACTATGCACTATGTGAAATTGAACAAATTTTGATAAAGAGTGGCAAGTCTTTGCGCGAATTTGAGACAATACCATATCCAAACACATTACTTCTCAGACAAAGTAACAATAGAGTATTACAAGAAGAATTGGATTATGATAGAAATTCTTTGGCAGCAAAACATATTAAACTTCTTAATGGTCTGAATGTTGATCAAAGGAATATATATGATGAAGTAATTGATTCTATTTTAGAAAAGAAAGGTGGCTTCTTTTTTGTGTATGGGCATGGAGGAACTGGGAAGACTTATCTCTGGAAAACCATTATATACCGATTGCGCTCAGAAGGGAAGATTGTCATTGCAATTGCATCATCTGGGATTGCTGCATTATTGTTACCTGGAGGGAGAACAGCTCATTCAAGGTTTCAAATACCAATAAATGTAACAGACAGTTCAACTTGTGGTATTAAACAAGGTTCCCAAATTGCAGAACTTCTGACAAAAGCAAGTCTTATAGTTTGGGATGAAGCTCCTATGGCACACCGAAATTGTTTTGAAGCTGTTGATCGATCATTAAGAGATATATTACGTTTTTCTAACTCAAACAGTGGGGAGACACCTTTTGGAGGGAAAACAATTGTTCTTGGTGGTGATTTCCGACAAATATTACCAGTAGTATCTAAAGGACAAAGAGAACAAATAGTGGAGGCATCAATTAATAAGTCTTCATTATGGAACAGTTGCAAAGTTTTTGTTCTGACAACAAATATGACGTTGACACAAAACCCAGGTGATATTGCAGCAAGGGAATTTGCTGAATGGATATTGAAAATTGGTGATGGTGAACTTAATAATAGTGAAGGTGAAGCTTTAATTGAAATACCGCGCGATTTACTAATTCAGCCTGGTGCTCATCCTTTTAACGATATTGTAAATGCTACCTATCTTGACTTTGATACAAAATTCAACGATTCCAAGTATCTAGAAGAAAGAGCGATTTTAGCTCCAACAAATGAAGTAGTGGAAGACATAAATGATTATATGATTGATCTTATTAATGTCGATGAAGAGATGTATCTTAGTGCAGATTCATTATGTAAAGCTTCAACCAACATTCTAGACCAAGATGTCATGTATCCAATAGAATTTCTCAATTCATTGAAGTTCCCTGGTATTCCAAACCATAAACTCAGATTGAAAGTAGGTCTGCCAATAATGTTACTTCGGAATTTAAACCAAAGTAATGGACTTTGTAATGGTACTAGGCTTTTAGTCACTCGATTATCAAAATGGGTTTTGGAGGCTCAAATAATATCAGGATCTCATATTGGAGAAACAGCGTTTATTCCAAGAATAGTCTTATCTCCTTCTGATTCTAAATGGCCCTTTGTACTAAAAAGAAGGCAGTTTCCAGTATCCGTGTGCTTTGCTATGACAATTAATAAGAGCCAAGGTCAATCTTTGCAACGTGTTGGACTTTATTTAGACAGACCGGTTTTTAGTCATGGACAGTTATATGTTGCCGTATCTAGAGTTACAAGTAAAGATGGTCTTAGGATACTTATTGTAGAAAATGATTATGGCGATCGTCATCATACAAAAAATATTGTCTACAAAGAAATATTCGATAATTTGCCTAAAGGTAACACATTGTCTATTAAAATTATTTCAATTTGTTTATAATGTAAACTAGATAGTCACTAATATTGTAAGCAATAGGTTTTTGTCCATTGTTATATATTAGCTTAACTAATGTTTAGAATATTCTAATATTACAGCTTCATACCGCAATGAAGTACAAAACTGTGAAGCAAATATCAGTGCAAGTGAGATGCAGTTAACATAGCAAACTACCATGATCTATTCAATATTGCTATGAGTTCGTTGACTAATAGGTAAGTTCAAAGTTTTCTTTAGTACATTGACTAATATGGGGAGTTATTGATGATCGTAGCCCTCTCGGATTTGTGAAAAAAAAAAAGCAATTAGATTATCAGTTATTGGGATAGCTTCTTGCTTTAGACAGTTAAAGAAAGCAGATTATCATCATTTGTTTGTAAAATTTTCGTTCTCATGTAAGCAGGTGGATTACAGAGAACAAATTAGCCAAGTTAAAGTTTACATTCCTGGGATTTGTGTAGGCTGGAGTAATAAGCTGGTATATAATAATAGGTAAAGCATAGAGAAAATCCAATTAAATTTTCAATTGGAATTCAATTAATGTCTAATTTTACGCCACGTGTCTCATCTAATCTAAATTTTAGAATTTTATGCCAAGTGAGTTAATTTAGATAAAAATTGAATTTCAGTTAGAGTTTAATTTTGTGCCATATGTCCCATCTAATCTAAATTTTTAAATTTTTGTGCCAAATTAGTTAATTTAATATAGAAAATGAAGAGTCCAATATAATAAACTATAAAAAATATAATCATATATATAATATGTAATTGTGATAGTTTTTAAATGTACCCGTGCATATGTACGGGGTTACACACTAGTCTATATATATAATAATAGAAGAAACAGAGAGAAACTCAAATTGCAATTCCAATTAGAACTCTAATTTTGTGCCATTTGTCTCTGCCACCTGTCTTCAATTATTCCTTAATCTATCAGCTATGTGGGGACGGCATAATGATAATAATCCAACTGCCATTAATTAACTGATATATTTCCTATGGATTTACCTTGACAGAATAGTAATTTTTAGTTTAAAGAGAAAAGACTCTCGCTCTTCTTTCTCGGCTCTTTTCCTCTTCTCCTTCTTATTTGCACGACTCTTCCTTTCTTCAATTCATCATGTCCCGGTTCAGTTGCCTCTATCCCTAAAAAATCATAAGAGCCACAACTATTGAATGAAAGAAAGAGGTCTTTGTCCTTGGAACAAGACCCACACTCCCATTGGAGCTGTTCTCTTCCCCGACAACAGTATTAACCCAGACACCTCTTCTTCAACCTCTCGCTACGGCGACAAAAATTGCACCAAGAAAGAAACGTTTCAAGAATTTCAGAAAAAACCTTCGCACAAAGATCTTCTCAGAGAAGAAACGCTTTCTAGGGTTTCAGAAAAGTTTAAACCTCCACAAGCAAAATCGGCAAGAATGTTGGTCCAACTTCCTCGCTTGACTAGCTCTCTGAGAAACCCCTTCGATGTCGATCAGGCCTATCTCCATCGGAAACTCATCCTCGAGAACCTCAACAAGCCTCAGAAGTAACCATTCCTCTCAATTCATTTTCATTCTTCGTCTATTCTCTGTTTGGTTGCCAAGAAAATCATAGGAAAGTATGGGAAACCAGAATTCTGAATCTTAAATTGTTTAAATAATTAATAAAGAACAAGAACAAGAACAAGAACAAGATAAAATTATCTTTTTAAATCATTTCAAGTGAGTTTAGTACAGTTTGGAAAATTTTACCAAATTTAAGGCACGGGATTTAAAATGTTATGTAATCTTGATTTTCTTTTGCTTTCTTGGCAACCAAACGGAGAGGTAACGCTTTATGGGGTCTATGACATTGATTGCCACGTTCATTTCAAGCATTTTTCTTTAGTTCTTATTGTTTTATGCTTGATATTATGAAAAATAATTATTTGAATTTTGAACTGTGTGATTAGTTCTGCGAGAACAATTGATGAATCTGAACTTGCACGGAAAATTGTATATCAATGGGAAGAAGGTATTTTTCTAAATTCTTATATATTACTCAATATATATGTGTATGTATGTATCTTTGTGTGGATGTATTTATTTATTTTTTTCATTGAATTTGTTATGATGTTCCTCTGATTATTTAGTTTTACTGATCCCTTAATGTCGATAATTGCTTTAGTTTGAGTGTTGTTGGTTTTGAAATTCAATTTGGATTACAAGAGTCTATTAATTTGTTTCCACCTAATTATTTCTTTATGTAATTTATTTCTTAGCCCACGAAGGAGCATATATATAATTGCAATCTTGTGATTTTTTTTTTCTAAAGGTGGTACAATGAAGATTGAGGAAGCAGAGAGCACATACTCCTAAGGAAATGTAAGTAAATTCTTTATCCTTTCTTTTAGTGAAATTTTTGTTTTTGAATAATTTTAATATTATTTTTTCTATGATTAATGTTGCATGTTTGTTTTCTGTTTGATAACAAGATAGCATCTTTTTTTTAATTTTTTTTTTTGGCTTGAGAACAAGTTAATATCTTTATTTGATATCTAATTGCGTGGTCTTTTTTTCCTCCATTCTTTGAGGTTTGCATGTGAAACGGTTTTTGGGTTTGTGAAATTGAAGGGTTTTTATTTTATTTTGTCCTGCAACAAAATATATATAGTGGTACTTCATGTTGGTGTAACAACATGGTCATTTTAGGTCTTTTCTAACCAGTAACCAAGTTTGATATGAACCCAATTAGAACAGTCCAACTCCAAGTCCATCTCTAAAAAATAGTGAGTCACATGCATTATAGTTTTTGGCAGATATTTGCATTACATGCACCCTGTTTTTGTATTTTGCGAGAGTTGTAAGACGGATGAATTGATGGACAAACCCAAAAATGAACTTCCCAGCCTACCAAGTGCGTTGGCATGCCTAAAAAAGCTGGGTTTGTTGGCTTATTTTTAGTGGGTCCTATCTCCAACCAAAAAAAAAAATCTTTTTTTTATAGAACTTTATGCAAATAAGAAAATCAATCAATTTCATCTGTATTGTTTCAAAAGAAAAGAAAATATTCCCATCAAAAATATATATATATATATATATATATTTTTTTTTAAAGATAATAATAAGGTTCAGCTAAAGGTTTATGGGATAGGTTTAAAAAAAAAAAGAGTTTTTAAAATTTTCTACATAAACTAATAAGCACACACACCTAAATTTTCTCTATAAAAATATATGACTCACCTATAAATATGATTATACACTGGGAGGTTTTCTAAGTTTTCTAGCTTGTCACCTGTAATCAATCAATTTCATAAAGCACTCACTGTTTTACACATGTTACCAAATTTGATGGCGTCACTCAATGAAGTGCACCACACCATCAAATTTGATAGTGTTGCCAAAGGGTTCCCTAACTTCTTTGGGTCTCGGTTGTTGGGTCGTTTGAGAAAGTTAGGACTCAACAACCTAATGGTTCTTCTGTTATAACTTCAAATCTGGGGATGCCAACGTCTTAACTTTCATTGGAACTTTTATTCTTGGGATCCAAGCATCTCTAACTTTCATTCTCATCTATGGACAATCATGGAGTTTGGCTTCTACTCCATAACCTTTACAAGAACATACTATCACCTATATCATCAAATATTAGGATATTAATCCACCAATAATACTACCCACTAATATATCAGGAAAAAAAACCATTAATAGGCATTGTATTTCAATCAAATTCAATATCTTTATTGGTGAATCATTAAAACCAAGTTGATGTTGTTATGATCTTGATTGATAGAGAAGAAGACCCATCGATAATATATAAAATTATACAATATTTTATCATATGTATTGATTTAATGAGAAAGGTTCTTTAGCCGCATAAGTTTAGTGCTAAACTTTAATGATGTGGACATGAAATGTAAAGGGTTCCGATCTTTCTTTTTATATATATAAAACTCCATGAAAATCATGACTACTCACCTAAAGCTAAGTACTAAATGGTAATTGTAGGCACATGTGTGTTTGACTCTTTCTTGGTTATACAAATTTTGATTCCTTAACTTCTTCGTAAATCCATGTGCATGTGTTAGTATTGTAATGGGAATGATACTCTCACCAACCTGTCTAATCCATGCACATAATTAAAAAAAAAATTGACACATGGAATAACATCATAATATCATTGGCTCCCCCATTTTTAAACTACTTTTTAGTTTGGATTCACATAACAAATCTCATCCTTTTTTTTTTACATGTATATCAAAATAACAACTTTTTGTAGCATTTGGAGTTAGAACTCTTATAACAGTAAAATTCCTATATACATATCATATATAGTTATTATATACAACCTAAACAAATCTCCCTCTTGTCACTATTCATGTCAACGATTTCATCCTTTCGTTGTCAATAAAATTATGTTTTAATCTCCATGCTATAACATTTTGTTGTTGTCGTTATCATCATCTCTGTGCAGTTTATAAATGATATGTGATCCAACACATGCTTTTGTTGGGTTGTTATGGGTTTCTTTGATTCTTTGCTGGGAAAACATGCCAGAAAGTTCCTCAAAAGGAAAGACAGTGATGCCGGGGAAGCAGGTTTCTATTGAATGAATCCTTGGACTGCATTTTCATTCTCTCTTATATGTTTTAATACTCTTTTTTGCATCGTATACGTCTTTGTTCTGCTTTCTAATTAGTTTCAAAATCTGTTTATGCCAGCAAGTTTTTTTTTTTTTTTTTTTTTATCTTGTGGTTGTTAAGTTGATCTTTTAGGTGCTATCTTTTATTTTTCATTTTAGAATAATTCATTTGCCATCATCCTTGGTTTTATTTATGGGATTGTTCACATTGGGCTGTTTTTCTTTCTGTAGTTGATAATATCATTCCTTGATCATCATTGTGTGTGTGTGTGTGTGTGTGTTACTGTGTTATTTAATCAATTCAAAAAAATGGGTTGGTTCAATTGGATGTCTACAAATTTTCCTTTTCTTTCATATTTCATCAAACAACTTCAATCAAACTAATACTATTTCTGAATTAATCTGGTTGTGGCTTTAAGCTCTTTAATAATTTGTGTAATTTCCTTCATAACATGTCTGGACTAAGTCTTAGGCAACAAGATTTTCCTCTTAAACCACAGTTTTAAATTAATTATGCAATTTCACTAATGAATTTTCTTTTCTGTGTTGTTTCTTTAATGGTTCAGCTTTACTAACAAAGCCCTTCCACTTGGTTTCATTTCATTCTGTTCATTCTTCATTATCCAACACAGAGTTGCCCATACTGTGGATCCTTACTATGTGTTTTAAAAGAATGTTTTGCAAAAAAACAAGATACATTGTTCATTACTTGATTTATTGATCTTGAATTTTTCATATTTGAAATCATCAGGTCGAGCTTTGGAAGAACTCAAAAGTTCTCTCTTCAATGAGCTACGATCCTCTGAAGGTGCTAAGCGCGAACAGCAATGATTTTGTATACTAGTTGTGGCATTGACATTTAATTTCATGGTTGCTGTAGGCATTATTGTGGCAAACAAATTAGTATGTGCCTTTTCTATCTCTTCTTTTATGTGGTATTTTCAATATTTTTACTATTTTCACTTGGGATGTCTGCTGTGTTACCAATATATATAATGTTGTTAAGAAGTTGGCTCAGTTTGCAATTCATCTGAGTTAAACGTCTCCTAAAGGAAAGTAAGTGTTGTTGTTTCCAAGTTTCCAATTGTAAGTCACACCAAAGTCCTTTTTTTCTTTTTCTTTTATTTAAGGTTTTGTTTGCAAATGGGAATTGGGGGTTTCTTTTGGTGTTGGGATAATTTTAGAATTAAGAGATTATAAAGATTGGTTCATTTAGGAAATTTAAGGGACTTCTTCTTTATTTTTATTTTTTTTTTGTTCATTCAGGATAATTTTCACAATTTAAGTCCATCACAGTGAGCTTTGACTGTCTTAATTAAATTCAAGATTATATTAAGCTTTGCTTTTTTAAAAATATATATAGATGTCAATTGGAGTTGGGTGGAGAAGACAATCCCATGGCGGAGGGTTCTTAGAAGCAAAAAAGACGATCCCTAGAGAGTCCTCAAATTCTACGGTGGTAATACTCTGTATACTTCCATAATCATTATTATCACTTCTCTCTCATTTATCTCTTTATTTGTGTGTGTAATTTTCTTTGTTTTGTTTTGTCATTTTATTTTATTTTTTCACTTCATGTAAAATTTAGAGTTACTTAGTAATGATGGCAAGTGTAAATGTGAAAGAACTGGAAGCATTGATATAAATGACAAAGTAAATAATGTTTACCAGCATAATTTTGATCAACGTCCCTAACAGGTTTGCCTTTTCCAGTTTTTCTAGAAAATACCGTTAGAACTTTAATAGCATTCTAAGATAGTATTAGTTATGTTTATACAAAATTAGAGTTCTAATTTGACCTCTTTTCCTGGTTCGATTGTTGTATTGATTAAATTTTTGTTTTTGTTTGGCAGATTTTTGTTAGGTTTGTGCTTTTTTTTTGGGTCAGCCCCTAAAATTTGAATTGATTTATGCTTTTGTGCAGATCTATGTTTTGTTGAATCATTCTCAAAAAAAAAAAAAAAAAAAAAAAAAAACACGATTACTGAGAGTAGAGTTGTTTATAATTTTTTTAAGTAAAATAATTGGATTTTTTATGTTAATGGAAGATCCGTGATGTGAATATCTTGACATTTTGTTGCATATGGATTTCTGGGTTTTTTTTTTTCTTCTTTATTCTTGCTAGATCTGATATTAGTGAACTTAAGTTGAAATCTAGAGTTTATGCTCTGTTTTCTTTTTGTACATTTTCTCAAGAGCCAAACACAGATTTATCTAATGTGATATTTAATGAAGCTGAATAGTCTTATTAGGCTTTGTCTCAATTTCAAGATTGAAAGTATTGGGTATTTTTTTTTTTTTTTTGCACCAATTTATTTGTTTAGATTCCAAACAGTGGATAATACATGTAATGTTTAGTGCAGAGTTAATATGATTTTTGTGCTATGAAGATTTATTTTGTTTATTATTATTATTATTATTATTATTATTATTATTTTTTGTTATTCTAATAGGTACCTAAGAAGGAAAAGGCTCCTCCGTCCTCGAAGCCAGCCAAATTTGGCGGAGGAAAGCAGAAGAAGAAGGTTTGATAATGTTTTTGGATTCAGAATTTGATTTTTTCAATCTTAAACTTTGTATGGTGGTTCAAATTATAGATTGTAGGAATAGGTAATGTGGGTTTGGCTTTGAATACTAATACTATTTGGTGATATATACATATATACAGAAATGGAGCAAGGGAAAGCAAAAGGAGAAGGTGAACAACGTGGTTTTGTTTGATCAGGGAACCTATGACAAGCTCCTTGTGGAAGCTCCAAAGTACAAGCTTATCACACCTTCCATCTTGTCCGATAGATTGAGGGTATAGTCTGAACTTGACACTTTCTGTATCAGTTTCTTCATATTTTATGTGGTTACACCCTTATGTTATGCGAATGAGAAATGCTTGTGTAGTTGGTCTTGAAAGAGAAGTTAGTTGGATTACAATAATTATCATTGTCATTTTCCAATTGCAAATTATTACTTGGAGGATAAAAATCATTGCTTCTCAAGATGACCCACACTTTTACTGATTGAGCTATTAGGACATGTTTGATGGGAACCCAACGTGGGTATACTATATAGAGAACCCATATCACTCCCAAGTGTCTGCTTGCTTTGAGGAACCTTTGTGTAATTAATCTTGATTCTTGCTGTCAAAATTAGAAACTGTTATCAACTTCTTTTTAATGACTATTTTTGACTTTTTCTGTAGTCTCTCTTTACACCATTCCCCTGTTTTTACTATCCCTTATTAAATATTTATATACGAAATAGGACATAGAATTATTTTGGTGTTATTAAACTTCAATTTGGTTTTATTAGACATTCAGATTTCTTGCTGTTTACTTCAAATAAACCTGCCATGTTTTGTGTTTTCAATGATATTTTTATTTTCATGTGCTATTGTAGATTTATCATTGCTTTGTTTAGGATATTTGTGTTCCATTTGGTTTGCTTTTGTTTAGAGTATTTGGGTTAATTGGTTTTGGGTATTTGCCAATGATGTTTTTAAAATAGAGAAAAAGAAACACAATCATGCCTTTCTTTTCCTTTTTTTTTAAGACATGAATGGTGACAATCTTAAGTTTGGAAGACACTATTTTCTTTGCTTTTTAGGAGTTTTATGCTAAACTCATTGATTTAATTATGTTAAGGTTTTATTCCAAAAGTTTTGGTAGCCATAGTTGCCCCTTTTTCCAATCCTCAACTAAAAAAATTCCTTACTCATTTTATTGGTTAAACACATAATTTCTAAAGTTCTTAGTTGCTACTTGCTGGATTTTTTGGTTTTCAAATTCTGTGGTGAATGTGAGAGCATGTTTGTTTCAGGTAGGGATTTCATCTGATGTAGCAGTAGCTGTTGCAATAAAGATGGAAAAGGGTCTTAGTGATAGAAAAGTCATTGTTTTGCTATAAGTCTTATTGTCTTCTTCAAATTAATATAGAATCTCTATATCATGTTATTATATTATGATAATCAGTTTAGGATATTTTAATTGAAGTTTCACCTCAAAATCCCTTTGAATATGCTTATGATGACTCCCTTTGTACTCCTACTGATGGTAACATTGATTTTCGGACGGTATATGGGGTTCCAGCAAGAAAGGCATAAGATATAGCCAGAGATTTGAGTTTTGCATTTGTTGGAGACTTTGCTTTGAGTTTGCTAGCAAGAAAAAAGGAAGGGGTAGCCATGGTTCATGGGGTTTTGGATGGTTCACTGACTACATTGTTCAGTTCCAAAGTCAAAAGAGTTGATGGATTTAGTAATTTTTGGAGAAGATTAATATGAACTAATTGTATTTGATTGATGACAGTATAGACTTCATTATTATTCCTGTTTCTTTTTCATCATGCGGTTTAGTGGCTTGAAAGTACAAATTTAAAAAAAAAATCATGAATCTAAATATTTATGAGGATTGAAAAAATTAACTTAGGGAAAACAGTTTGTTTCCCATTACTTTAAGTTTTACATTTAGTTTGCTTTAAAAAGGTCCAATAGCATCACTTAAATAATAAAATGCAATATATATTTTTATTGTTTTATCTAATTCTGTTTTCCTTGTGATAAACCCAAAAAGACAAAAAAGAAATTGACCAATAATATTTCTATAATTATCCACCGCACAGGTTACATACTAGTATATAATAATAGGTGAAGCTAAGAGAAACTCAAATTAGAATTTCAAATTAGAGTTCTAATTTTGCACCATGTGTCCTAAATTATTTATTCTTAAAGATTTTTATTTCTTAATTTTAGAATCAAATGTGGAACCATATCATAAATATTCATTTAAATGAGTTATTAAGTACAAAAACCAAAGAGTTTAAAATAAATGAATCCTAAAAAAAAGTGCTTCACAATAATTAAAAAAAGAAAAAAAAAACATGGACAATTTACATTTTATACCTAATAATATCATTACAAAATTTAATAAAGAGTTAACAAAATATAAAAATTAATATCAATAGTATTTAAATTATATATATATATATGAATTATATTATGTATCTTATTGTATATTTTTAAGCGTATCCATGTATATGCATGGGGTTAGAAGCTAGTTACCATACTATCAAAAGTGGAAAGTGATGAAAATGAGGGTGGGGTGGTGAGATGCATTTCGCAGAGTATGGGAGAGAATTGATTGAAAAAAAAATAGCTTGACCGATTGGTGTATAAGTTATTCGATGGGAGATAATTGGCCATGTTGTTCAAAAATATATAATTAAGAAGTAAGGATACTTCAGGAAATCTGGTTTTAAAAACATAGATTATAATTGAGAGTTGAGAGACTTTGATAGTGTGAAGATAATTAAGAAGCAAGGATACTTCATGAAATTTATTAGAAAATATAATAAGTAAAATTCAAGAAATTTAATTGAAGTATCCTATTCCCTCTTACGAACTTTCAACATTTCCTTGTTCTAACTTTTTTTTTTTTTAATGACCTAAGTATAACTTTTGAAGTTGCTTATAACTCATATTCTCTTCTTTTTTTTTTTTTTTTAAATTTATCTATCTATTTCTTCAAAAAGAAGAGAATATGAGTTATAAGAAACTTCTAGACTCTGGGGTTAAATGAGATATATACAAACAACTTCAAGACTAGGGTAACTGAGATATAAACAACTTCTAGCATGAGGGATGAAATCCTATCATTTTTTATGATATTAAGTATTTTCTGGAATGTAAGACTTTTGATAGTCTAGGGTAGCCTCTTTCCTAGACAACTACCAACAAAAGTTGTAATTAGAGATGAACATACCAACATGATTGGTGGCCTAGTGATTGAGGCCTTAGGTCAACAAGACTCCATTATGCAGAGTGTCTTGACTTTTGGATTCGAGTCACCCTTCCCTCACTAACGATGTGTTAGTTCTTTTATAGTTCACTGAAATGAGGTCTTAACACGAGAGCGATTTGAGATTACTATGGTTGCGTCCAAGTGGAGAATCCATAAATGTAATGGCAAAGTGAGGAGATCACGTGGGTGGGTTTTTGGAATGGAAAAAGTGATCTGAAAGGAAAGCTCTCGAAGGTTGTTAGTTTTCATATACCCTAGCATGTTTGTGTATTTATAGAATAACTAATTCTTTTCTTAAAAAAAAAAAAAAAATCTGGCCACTTATTTTGAATATTATATTTAATTCATTAATTTTCATAATTTATTTATCTATAATATTAATAAGTAATAATAATATTTTTTTCATTAATTATATATATATGTGTGTGTGTGTGTGTGTGTGGTGCATGATTCCGAAACGATTCACCGATATCAGAATGTTTTGTTTCAATAGTCAATTCGAAAAACCTTGATTTTGATAACAAGGAAGAGAAAAAATTGGTTATTCAAATAATTTTCTTACATTTTTTATATATTTTTTTAGGAGATAAAGAAAATAAAGTAAGAGTTAATACACGCTCATCCAAATTATAATGAATACAAATTATTAACTTAAAAAAAAATAAAAAAGCCTCTGACCACGTGCGTACTCAGTGTCTAGTTTAATTTATTGGATTAGATGCACCAATTAGATTTTCCATATTTTAATACGTTAGGGTTTAATTTTAATTGTTTCAAAATGTGAAATATATAGGTCCATTGCTGTCATGTGACAACATCATTTTAAGCATCGTGTTCTGTTTTTTTTAACCATTGGGTCCATAGGCCTACTTTGAACACCCTTGAACCCAGCACGCTCAAGGCTCAACCCACCGCTCCCATCGTGACTTGAGACTACTAGCCCAACCGATGATTGTTCATGTTACTATCACGGTATGAGCCTTAGACCCATACAAACATTGGACCCTATATATCCAGGCTCCCGAACAATCAAAACACCAAACTGAAAAAAAATGATGTTGCTAAGCAATTTAACCCATTGTACTTTAGTGTGCGTATTTGTTATTATTTAATCAACACATTGTATTGTTCATTGTTATCAAAGGATGTTATGGGATGCTTAATACCTTTACCATTAGTAAATGAACACTCAAACCTACTTTAATATGGGTTTCGATTAGTTTAACTAGTAGAGTCTCTTGTCATGGGATAAGAGATTTGGAGTTGGGCAAAACTTAGATACAATACCTTAGATACCCCTTTTAATTTTTTGACACCTGTCTAATTAAATAATTTAACTAACGGACGTTAACCCGTCTCTTTTTTCTTTTCTTTTCTTTTTTTTTTTTTCCTTTTTTTTTCACTGTCTCCTTCAGCAAGAAACATGATAGCTTCCTATCTCTTAGACTTGAAACTTCTCAAGCACCATCTCTAAAGAACCCAGGTCTCTATAAGGATTCTCACACCCAAACTCTTAGAGTTCTAATCAAAATCAAGCAAAGAAGAACAAAGGGGCTGGTTCGTGCGCATCATATCGTCAACAAAACTCTCGGATTTCTCATGCACAATATTAGAAGACCTCGCTGGCTTCTGTAAATCAACAAACCTTCAACAGTAGCAGGCTTCTCACACTCAAACTCTGACTCATTTAAATCAAGCAAAGAAGGATAAATGGGTGATTTTCTTCATTAATCCCATTATTTTCATTATAAAAGAAGTCGATATGTTCCGATTCTTATTTCACACAATGTCAATGAATGACTGGACTTGGCTCGTGAGGTTGATTTGTTCGTCTTAATTAAACCCTTTATTAATATTTGAACTCATCCTACGTTTTTAGCAACAACAAAAATCTCATCCTAGGCGTATGAAAATTAGTTTTGCCACTTCAAAATTCTAGGTTCCAAATGATTTGCTCTTAGAAACCTTTATTGAAGCTAGATTTCATATTTTTTGAGTTTGAGAAGTTTGAGAGATTTGAAAAAGATGAACCAGAAAAAGAAAAAAAAAAAAAAAAAAAAGAGATGACGTTAACACCCCGTTAGCTAACTTATTTAATTAAAAAGGTGTCAAAAAATTAAAAAGGGGTGCTTAAGGAACAGTACCTAGGTATCTAAGTTTTACTCTTTGGAGTTTGATATACGTCTATACTAAAAAACCAATTGATATCTTGGTATGATAATAAAGAAAAATTATCAAAAGTAGATGTAATAAGTTAAAATTATCTCTAAAAAAAGGGGGGAAAAAAACTCTACTTCAATGATTCTTCAAATCTTTATTAGCCAATTTGGGATAAAATGAGGACTTAAGCTGGTATTAAGATGAATTACGCGTTAGGTAGCAAATCCCATTGGAAAAATCCTATTATTGGTGGCGATTTCATTCATCCCTTCAAACTCGAGACTCACTAGGGATCGGCCCGGGATCAAATATAGATATTGGTGGTGTCATTATTATTTTAGAAATTAATAAAAATAAAAATAAGTGGATTAAATTTATAAAAAGTAACAGTATCCACAACTTTTATATGGTTAATAGAAAAAATTAAAGCATAATAAGCATATATAAATATTGTGCTTCCATGTTGTTATTGATAGTATTAGAAATGGAAAGCAACAAAAATGAGGGTCGGGGTTGTGAGAATTGAGTGGAAAATATAAATAGCCCGACGATTGGTGTATTAAGCTATTCAATGGGAGTCAAGATAATAGGTTTGACTTTTGTGTCTCCATGATGTTCAGGAATATAATTTCAAAGTAAGGATACTTCTGGAAATCAGGTTTAAAAAAAAAAAAAAATTGATTATAATTAAGACATAGATCGCGTGAATATAACTGAGAAGGTATCGAATAATAAGGACAATTCAAGAAAATTAATTGAAGTATCCTATTCCCTCCTTAGTTTCAACATTGGTCCTTGATCTGACATTTTATCTATCTTTTTCTTCAAAAGAAGAGACTATTGAGCAACTTGTAGACTGGGGTCACATGATATATAAACAACTTCAGGACCTAGCCAAAAAAGAACAACTACTAGTCTACTACTACTTCAAGACTGAGGTCAAGGAAATACACGCAACTTCTTGACTAGGGGCAACGAGTTAGTCAATGAGATATACACAATTTCTGGCACGGGGAATGAAATCCTTTGAATTTTTATGACTTTAAATGCATTTTCTGGTGGTGTGCATGGGTCAGGTAATCAGTGGCAAAGTCAAAATTTTAGTTTAGGAGGGCAAGATTTGTAAAATCTATCTCAATAAATGTTTGTTTAGAATTTGATACAGACTCATTATCATGCTCACGATTTTCCATAATTTTAATTATGAATTAATTACAAGTATATTTGTTATATCATTAAAATAAAGAAACAAAAATTACCAATTCATAGTTATTAACAATCAAAATAAGAGATTAATCTAAATACATTAAATTTAAATATCTAATTTGATTTTTCTCAAAAATAAATATCTAATTTGATTATTTTAAACAAACTGGCAAAATAAATCAATCTAAAAGCACTACAATAATAGCAATATACCTATGAAGTTGTATACATGCCTAGTTGTCTTGATTGCTTTTAAAAAATAGCTGGAACTCAACATTTTTTTTAATCTATTTTTAAAAGTATTTTAAATTTCGGTTTATAACAAAATCCTAGAGTTTGAAATTGAAAAGTTAGAGATGGAGGAGTAAAAAAGATGTGGATTTAAAATTAAGAGATACTGCTTAAAATAAAAAATTGTTATATATTAAAAAAAGAAATATAAAAAGAAGAAAAGAACTAAAACCCAAGGCAGAGCATTTCCAATAGCCTCTCTAAAGCTAATTTTGGGGAACGAAAAAAAAAATAAAAAATAAAAAAAAAACCTCCAACAGCCTCTCCAACTCCAAATTTTTTTTAGAATTGTTACAGTAACTCTCTTGACTGTAGCAACTCCAAACCATTTTTTCCTATTAAAAATATATTCAGCTAAATAAAAGAATGATTCTTTCTGAATAAAAGAATGATTCTTTCTCTCTCATCCCTTTCCCTTTCTCTTTTCTCTTCTCTTTGTTTCTTCACTCTCTCACTTCTCATCAGAGAACAAGGCAGCTCTCTCTCAGAGCCTTGAAGAAAGAAAAACCAAAGACGAGAAAAAAAAATCAAAATCTTTCTAATTTTTGTAACACATGCATTCTCTCATTGAGATCAAAATCAAAGGATTTTTTATACCAGAAAAAATTTTGAAGGCAAAGATCTCTCTCCTCCTCTTCTCAATCAGAACATAGCACAATCTTATTCTCATAAAACCAATTAAATTAGAACAACAAAGCTAAAAATCTGAACCAAAACAAAAAAATTACAGAGAAGACGATCTGACCAAATCTGGTCACATGCACAGAGTCTCAGCAAGTTGAACCATCAGCACACACCTTCACAACTATGAAAACCTTCTCAATCTACCGTTGGAACTAGGACAACTTGACGAAACCAGAGCTCCAAGACTTCCAGATCGATGCGAAAGGCTTTGGGCAAATGGTCCTAGATGCTTTGAAATTATTTTAGATAGAAATTTTAACAATCAATACAATGGTATAGAGGCTGAAGAGGAAGAATCGGCTGGAAACAAAAAAGGAAGGGGATGGAGAAAAAAAGGAAAACGTGTGGTGTGTGCCTATGTGGTGGTATTGTTTTTAATAATAGTATGTATGTTAAGTTTTTTTAACATACTTACTATTACGATACCAACACTCCCCTTGAGTTCTGAACTGTGAAGCTTCAGTTATTCTTGCTCATAAAATTCCAAAAAAAAGGGGTAATGTTTGGCCCATCTGATGAAGAAAACTGATCAAATAGTTTGTCTTGTTTCATAATTGTTTTCTTTTTCAATTTTCTTTAGTTCTAATTGATTTTTTTTCCCGCAAATCTATATCGTGATTCAATGGATTCAAACTTGTTATCTTTACCAAGTTCTTCTTCAACTTCTTCTACCAACCGATGGAAGGATGATGTGTTTCTCAGTTTCAAAGGTGAGGACACTAGTTACAATTCACGGATCATCTACACACAGCTTTGGTACAGAAAGGCATTGTCACTTTTAGGGATGATGAAAAACTTGAGAAAGGAAAATCTATTTCATCAAAACTGTTGCAAGCTATAGAAGAATCGAGATTTGCTATTGTCATTCTCTCTAAAAACTATGCAACTTCATCTTGGTGCTTGGATGAACTTGCAAAGATCATTGAATGCGAGAAAGAACTAGGAATGACAGTTTTCCCAATTTCTCACTATGTGGATCCTTCTGATGTACGGAAACAATTAGGACTTTTTAAGGAGGCCTTTGTTAAACATGAAGAACGTTTTGAGAAGAAGAAGGTGAAGACATGGAGGGATGCTTTGAGTCATGTGGGAAATCTCGCCGGATGTCATTTAAAGAATATTAGGTAATATAATTTGATGTTTTCTTTCATTCTAATATTCCCATGACCCACTTCGTATATACAACTCCATTTTGAACCTTAAGCAGATCTACAAAAATGTTTTGTACTTCTTTCAATTTTTTTTTCCGCGAGCCAATCAATTTTCATATTTTTCGCATCTCCTATTTATTGGTGGTTCAAACTTCAAACTCATCATATTATTTTTTGTTCATTGCAATCCTAAGACTGAAGAAATACAAAGCATTGTGAGACATATATCGCGTACAATTAGATATAAATTCTCTGAACTTAATCAAGGCCTAGTAGGAATTTACCCTCAGGCTATGGAATTGGAGTCTCTTTTAGCTTTAGATCAAGTTGATGATGTTCGGTTTATAAGGGTTTGGGCAATGGGGGGAATGGGTATGACAACTCTTGCTGGATTTGTCTATGATAAGGTTTTGGGAGAATTTGAAGATTCTTGTTTTCTTTTTGATGTTAGGGAAGTTTGTGAAAGAGATCGTTTACCTGCAGTTCAAAAAACCCTTATTCTTAAACTTTTGAAGGAAAACCATTCGAATTATGATGATGATCATGATCTATCTAACAAAATCAAGACTAGGTTACGTCACAAAAAAATTCTTCTTGTTCTTGATGATGTAAATCAATTAAAACAGTTACGAGGGTTGGCTGAATTATCAAAATGTGTTCCCACTGAAGTAATGGCTCACTCATTCAAATTGCATTAAAAAGGTCTAAATTATCAAATTAAACCCTCCTTTTTGAAGGAATTGACAGAATGATATTAGTAAGGCTAGCTGGAGAAATTTCCAGGAACGTGTGTATTTTTTTTTTTACTGAATAAAAAAGGGGGTCTCTGGTGTGGGATCATTGACCCCACGCCACGTGTACCACACGGCCTTGTTGGGGCTATCGCTCGAACCACTCCTCTCTAGGTGTAGAACGAGGACTCTTACCATCAAGCCACACCCTCGTATGGTAAGAACGTGTATATTTGTTCAAAAACCAAAAAGACAGGGTTAGCCTTTCAAGGCCAAATGTTAGTCCTACATTATTGCTATGCCATGACAATTTCAATGTTTTAGCCCCACATAAAAAAATTCCAACAAAAATTTGAAAAAGGAAAGGGAGGAAGACCAACAGTTGATTTGAACAATTACATTTCGAAATTGTGGGAGACATGAAGCGCTTACAAAAATTTTTTTGGAATGCACTGCTATTATGAAATTACCTTCATTGTTGAATGTTTGACTGGCCTGAATATTTTGACCTTGAGAGGTTGCAAAAATCTACAATGTTTTCCCAACACCATTTGTAGTTTGACATTGATTAACAATCTTGATCTTTATAATTGCTCAAAATTTGACAAATTGCCAGAGTACTTGGGGAATATTGTAAGTCTAAAGGAGCTTAATTTGAGTGGAACAGCTATAAAGGAACTGTCTTCATCAGTTGAATCTTTGATTGGCCTTAATTCATTGAATCTAAAAGATTGCAAAAATTTTGTGTTTCTTCCAAGCACTATTTGTAGTCTGAAGTCACTATCTCAAATTGATCTTTGTGGATGCTCAAAATTTGTCAACTTGCCAGACAACTTAGGGAATCTTGATGGTCTCGTTATGCTTTTTTTAGAAGGAACAGCAATAGAAATGTTGCCATCTTCAATTGGAAGTTTGACTGCCCTTTGTTCATTGAAACTAGGAGATTGCAAAAATCTTAAGTGTCTTCCTAACACCATTGTAATTTGAAGAATTTTGACCATCTTAATCTTTCTGGTTGCTCAAAAATTGTCTACTTACCAAAGTACTTGGGGAAGATGGAAAGACTGTTGAGTCTTGATTTGAATGGTACATCTATAAAAAAGTTGCCTTTCTCTACTATTTTACTTAAAAGGCTCAATCACGTGTGTTTTAGGGGATGACTATGGCCATCATTTTTTTTTTTTTGGTAAACTGGAATATAAACTAAAATTAGAAAGCAGGAGCGAGCTTAGGACACATCTTGTTAGAGGAAGCAAGTCTATAAGTGGACTAGAGTCCAATGGCCATCATTTTCATTTGATCTCATGCGTATGTTATTGCGTTTCTGTATACGTGTAAACTATTTGGATCTTAGTGACTGCCATCTTTTGGCAATTCCCAATAATATTGGACACCTATCTCATTTAAGAGTGTTAAGTCTAAGTGGAAATGATTTCGTTTCCCTTCCTAAGAGCATCTCTCATCTCTTTAATCTGAGATGGCTCTACTTGAATGGTTGCAAAAGGCTACAGTCATTACCAAATCTTCCATCAAAAGTTGAGCGTATAAGTGTAAACAATTGTACTTCACTGGTGAGATTGCCAGGACCAATAATATCTTCAGGCCAGATAATTTTAGTTTATGTTTCAACTGTATCAACTGCTTCAAATTGGCTGACAATATTCAAAGCGGCTTTAACATGCTTCAGGTAAACTAGTGTTTTCTAAATATATCTACCTTTGTCTGTCTGTGTTGGTTTTGGCGAAAAGCACATTTTAGTCCCTATATTTTCAGACTATTTCCATTTTAGTCCCTACATTTTATTTTTATTGCTTTTAGTCCCTATCCTGAAAAACGCTTCTCGTTTTGATCCCTGCCATTACATCAGAAACGGAAAAAGCTGACATGGCAAACGGTAGGAATTAATAATATTAAATTACTGTCTACGTGGCCTAAAATAATAATAATAAATACTTTTTAACATTTAAAAATGCCACGTCAGCATTTAAATTTAAAAAAATTAATTTATTAATTTTAACTAAATAAAAAAATTAAAAATAGAAATCAAAACTAAAAATTACATTAATTCAGATCTAACTATCTCTTGAGCAAGAACTCAAGCCCAGAAATTAAAATCAAAAATCACAAACCCAGAAACACAAACACAAACCCAATAACAGATCTTCCATGTCAACCAAACACAAACCCAGCAACTGATTTTTCTTGTCAACCAAACACAAAAACAACAAACACAAAACCAAACATCAGTAAAATACAAACACAAACCCAAACATCAGTAAAACACAAACACAAACCTAGCAATCCATCTTAAAAAAACCCAAAAAACCCAAATGTAAACACAAACCCAAATTGGCGTCGGCGGAGTCAATCTCGGTGAGTTTTGAGCGGACGAGCGGGTTAGAGTCGTGGGAGATCTGGAACGACAAACCCAGAAATTAAAACAAGAACACCCCGGTTCGTGCTGAACTTGTCGTGCCGAATCAACCAGATCCACATCCAAAAGCCGAATCATGTCCTTCAACTCTCGGATCCTCGAGCATCCTTCAACGATCTCGACATTCAAGTCTTGCAGCTGCCTCTACGCCTCGAAGAACAAGTTGGACCACAAAGAAATCTCCTTCACCAAATGCAACTCCACCACGTCCAAGTACTACAAAAGCTTCTCCTACAGAACCAGGTTTTCGGCCGCCATTGAGAACGGACACGCCACCCAGAACGTCGCGCCGTCCTCCAGCGCGAAATCCTCCTTGAAGTAAAGCGCCGGAACCTCCCGCAAGCACGCGACGAATACTTCGCCGCCGTGGCCTTGAGAGTTCGAAGCGAAGGACTCCAAATCCTTGGTGGAGTGGTTCCGAATGTCCTCGAACCGGTGATAGGAATCGGAGATTGAGCTGAAGTAGGTGGAGAAATCGGATTGGGTGAGCTCCGAAGAGGCTTGGAGATGCGGTGTGTTCTTGTTTTAATTTCTGGGTTTGTCACAAATAAGGGATGATGACTTTTTTTTTTTTTTAATTTCTGAATTTGTGTTCTTGAATCTGGGTTTGTGTTCTTGTTGTTCTTGTTCAAGACACACTTAGATTTCAATTCATATAATTTTTAGTATTTAATTCTGTTTTTAATTTTTTTTATTTAGTTAAAATTAATTAAATTAATTTTTTTAATTTAGATGCTGACGTAGCATTTTTTATTATTATTTTAATGGCCACGTCAGCTTTTAGTGTGCCAACAGTGCACTACGTTTGCCACGTGTGCATTTTTCGTCTCTGATGTAACGGCAGGGACCAAAACGGGAAGCGTTTTTCAGGATAGGGACTAAAAGCGGTGAAAATAAAATCTAGGGACTAAAATGGGAATGGCCTGAAAGGACTAAAATATGCTTTTCGCCTTTATTTTTTTTTACTCAATATCATACTTTGTATACTTCAAGGATAAAGTGGTAAACGATTAGTGAGGAGATTACCTTCTCTTATTCCTGGATGTGAAATTCCGTCATGGATAAAAGAAGTGAAAATATGCGAAGATGCTTGTAGCTCCTTTTTTTCTTCTCAGACTTTACGAACATATTCATCCCACAACCCAAATATGAATCAAATTAAAAAAAAAAAAAAACGAACATACAGGTGCCTTTTAATGGGTGCGATGGGTGGAAGGGAATTCTTTTGTGCCTTGTTTTTGTACCCTGCGAGCGTCAATTTCAATACCCATCTGTAATTGAAGTTTATTCAACTAAAGTCGATGGACGGCAACAGTATTTAGGTCCATTTGGGTGTGGTATTCAGGGAGTCATTTCTTTTTCTGTTTTCTTCTTAGCGTTACCTCTTTTTTTTTTTTTTTTTGAAAAATTAAAATCATACTAGTATCACTTTCTTTTTTAGTTTTTTAATCAGGTTGGAATAAAACAAAGTTTTCATTGTTCTCTTGTTGGTGTAAACTTTTATTTAATGGAAGAAGAAGACCAAATGACCCGCCTGGGCTCTCACTAAAGTGGTCATGATCTCAACTCTCAAAATGGTAATGCATTTAAATCAACTGCCAATTTGCTCTTATTGTTGATTAAATCACTTTTCTATTTTGTGTGCTGCATAAGTAAAGCTCTGTCTTTTTTTGTTTTTGGCTAAGTATGTGAAATGCTCTGTTATATCCACAAAATTTGGAGAGTCTCTTAAGAGAATTTTGAGAGAGAAACCCTAGAGAAAAACAAGATTGACTCATCCACAATCTTCATCCTTTGATTCTCCAAATTCATTAACTCTTACCCTCTCCATTGTTACATCCTTAAGAGGTACATTAGCCAAATCATTTTCTCACCATACCTATATCTGTAAGAAGGTTATTTGGTGCTTGGGAAGCAGTTAGGAATGGACCAATTGATATTGGTTGATGCTATGGGCTATAGCGGGATCCGGTAAGCTAGAGAAGACAAAGGTTCGGCGTAATCTCGTTGGAGCAAGAAGCTTGGAGGGCTTAGGTACACTTGGTAGATTAGGCTTGGAGGGTCTCCTGCTGTTCATGTATCCCAACTTCATTCTCTAGTGGATTATTAACCGTTTGGAGGGCGGCGGAGAGATTTTACGCCGAGGACTTCGATTTCCTCTTCGATAACACATTGTTGTGTTGTCTTTGTATTTGCATCTCTCTTCCCTTAATCTTTGCTATTTAATTTCTGCTGTGGTTGTGATTTTATTTATTTTAGATTGTTCTATCAATTCTATTTTAGCTTATTTTCATATTCTGCACATACATTGTTTGATAATAAGCTTGAATTGGTAATTTGTAATTTGGGGGTCTAAACGTTCAAGGTGTTTTACACACTATTTGAACTTTCATTTACCTTATAGCTTGTCCAAGCAGCAAACCTTATAATTTCTTGTACAACAATTGGACCTCAATGCGTTTGTTGTTTAACAACATTTTGACAACTTATCAGGACTTGTTCAATGGAGGAACTGATACAGACTACCACTACAAGTGAATGGGCAATGACTGAGCTTCTTCGCAATCCTGACATAATGGCCAAGACAAAGCAAGAACTTGCTGCAATAGTTGGAACAGGACAAAGCATACAAGAGAAAGATATCCTTTGACTTCCCTATCTACAAGCTGTGCTTAAAGAAATGATGCAACTTCATCCAACAACACCTCTTCGGGTGCCTCATGCTGAGATGGATGTGGAAATTCGTGGATCACCGTTCCTTAGCACACCCAAGTGATTGTAAATGCATGGGCGATTGCCCAAAATCTCACGTTGCCAACACAATTTATACCATAAAGTTTCATGGGCACTGAAGTTTTGGATTTTAGAGGCACAAATTTCACTTTTATTCCATTTGGGTCTGAGCAACGGATTTTCCAGGTTTAGCTCTTGCTGTAAGAATGCTAAACTTGTTGCTAGCTTCTCTCATTCGCCACTTTGATTGGAAGCTTTTTCCTAATCGAATGGCAGCCGATGGTATCAGCACAAAAGACAAATTTGGACTTACATTGCAGAAGGCTATTCCACTTGTTGCCATTCTTGTGATTGATGCTAAAGTGGAATAGTTTATGGACCTTTTTCTGTGTTATACTAATGTTGTTAGTAATGCTACAAGTTGTTATTCGATAGTCTGCTATTGCTGAATTGAGTGTAAATTTTTGGGTAGATTTAATGTTACCTGGAGCTCATCATTTCCATTTTTAATGCCCCGCTCATGGCTTTCATTGGGTTTACTCCAATTTTCAAGCTTTGCGCTTTAAATTTTGGGTTGTTATTGGTCTTCTCGTGTCTCGTGCGTCAAGATATGAGTCTTCATGCCCCACTAATTTATTTTATTTTTCGTCATGCCTGACCTATAGGGAATTTAACCCAAAATTCCCAACCTGTGAGAAACAAAAAAAATAGAGAAAACACACGCCAAAGAAAAACAATCACACGCACAAGACAATATTTACGTGGTTCGGCAATTTGCCTACGTCCACGGAGTTGCAGGGATTTCACTATTATCAGGGAAAAAATACAGAGTGCGGCTACAGTGTTTTTGCTCTCTCAAAAACTACAACAAGACAAAACCCTAATCACCAAAAAAAAGGTTTTTATATCCTCCGCTCCATGGACTAAGCCTCAGAAAATCTCCCATTAAAAAACCACGCAACATTATTTAGGTCGGGTCATCAACCGAATCAAATATAAACTAGTCTCCATAAAGCCCAACATGACCTACCCGAAGTCTTCATGCCATAGTTGCCAAAATAGTCTTAAGCAAGTGGCCATCCTTTGGAGTGTGCCTCATTGATTCATTCATGTTTTGGCATTTTAGGCTTCTATTTTTTTGGTTAATCTTTTGCATGTAAGTTTTTAGAGAATGTCTCCCTTTGCATTTGGTGACTCAAAAAGGGAGAGGTTTTAGAGGATTAGAATTAGCTAGAGAACTCTTATTTAGATAACACAGGATATTTATATAACCTTGGATATATATTGTGCTTCATTGTTATATGTATGTTTTTGCTTCTAGGGGGATATATCTGCTGTTATTTATGAAATTACTAGTTACCGATTTTTAGTATGGTTAAAATCAAAACCATTTATCTGAATATTATTTTGTGACTATGACTTGTTGCTTATACCTATTTTTTCCCATTCGATTAAGGTGTTTGCTCATGGTTCAGGAAAAGACAAGTTACTTTCTTTGTGACAGATCTCTAATAACGGAATTGCCAAAGGGAGAGATAATTAGGATTTTGAGTGGCAAATCTCTTGTGATCCCTAAGAGGGTGTTTGAGAGATTGAAACCAACGAGTTTTCTTTCCAGTGAGGGTCATTGTTGCAAATATCCAAAGAGGTTCCTTAAATATGCGTTTCGATAGTGCTGAAAAGCACTATCCTGCGTCTGCGTTTTTTTTTTTTTTTTTTTTCCTTTTTGAGAAACGCATTTCAACACTTCTAATGGGTCCCGTACACTGTTTACAGGACCCATAAACCTCTTTTTTCACCAAAATTTTCATTAAAAATGGGTCACACAGCACTATTCACACATTTAAAAATTATTTTGCTACAGTATTTTTAGTTTTCAATTTACAAAAAAATAAGCAATATCTAAACGGACCTAATTGTCATAGACTCATAGGTTCTGGTTTAAGTGAACGAGAAGTTGGTTCTGGTCTAAGCAAACAAGAAGTTCATGGAGCAAATCATTGTAGAAAGATTTTAAGGGGTTCTAGAGGATCTTGGCTACAAAGATTTTATAAGGTCTGACTAATTGTAACTGCTCCTTGATAGTAAATTTTCTAAATCAATGTCTGTGTCCCTAGACCGGTTTTTCCATTGAAGAGGCTATTCTTTGACTTTCCCCTTCCTTACCAAACCTCTGTGTTAGATTATTTATTGCTTTGATCTATTTGGTTTTGGAAAAACTATGGTGGAATTATATATCTGGGTGGATTTTTTTACAGCTGGTGTGATTGATCTTCAAATTCCATAATTTTGCAGTATTAAACATGAATTTTAAGTCTGCATAAATTCCATCCTTCCTTGGCCCATGGTCTACATTCAACCTGTCTTTTTTTTCAAAAGTAGAAACTCTTGACTAGGGAAAGAATATGACAATGTGTTTTCTGGGATGTAAGAGTACTCTTCAAAGTCTCTAAAGTGAAGTCTACCCTACAAAATTATCGCACAAGCAGGTCAGAACAAGTTATGGGACTTCTTAACAAGACAAACTTATTGTCTGTCCTTTGTTGCTTCTGTTTAAACTTAGGCTTTGCCATAGACACCAATAGATCTTCTCAATCCATTAAAGGCCATGAATACATAATATCCAACGAAGAGTACTTTCAGACTAGGATTCTTCAGCCCCGTAAATTCTACCAATGGGTAACTTGGAATATCGTATAATAACGTTTCTGTATTCACTGTCATATGGGTAGTTAACAGACAGAAACCTCGCATGGGTTCTTATCATATCCGACGAGGGCAGTCTTGTGGTACTACCTGTTCGCGGTTGGAGAGAAGAGGGTAGAGAGAGAAGGTTTGGGAATGGGAATTGGGGATAGAAAGGAAAGGAAAGGATTTTAGAGAGTGGAAGAGTACTCCACTGTGTGTGTATGTTTGGAGGTGCGTGGAGGAACTTTACCTAATATATTTTTTGTATGGTACTCGATGTTTCAAAAAGCAAGTACTGTGTAAATGTTTTTTAACAAAATTGGTATTGTTAGATGGAATAGAGAGACCAAATTTGGATCAAATAGACCGAATTAGACCAAAATGGACCGATGTGACCTAAGAATTTTTTTAAAATTTTAAATTATTGGTTAATGAGCGATCTCTCCTTGTGGATTTTCTTTTTTAGGTACACTATTTTTTGAGGAATATTATTATTATTATTATTATTATTATTTTTAGCTATATATATATATATATATATATAAAACCAAAGCCTCTGAAACTCTTACAATTTTTCACGTCAGCGCAATATTTAAATAAAGTTATCATTTTATAAGAATGATAATTTTTAAAAAAAATTTAAAAGTATTTAAAAAAAAAACTTAATAAAAAGTAAAACTCTATTTCTCTAACAAGTCCAACTTAAACTTAAACTCAAACTCAAACGTTGGTAATTTATCTCTAAATTTGCAAGATTTCATTTAAGAATTAATTTATTTTTTAAAAATTTACAAACCGATTTCTTTTTAAAGGAGAAAACACCAAATCGTAAACACTCGATAGTTCTCAAACTATTTGTAGCCGCCTACGTTCTTTTTGAAACCCTATGTTATTTTGTTTTTTCTTTCAAGGAGATTGCCTCTATGTCATAATAGCACCATAGGAACCTACAGAGAACATCTCATGGGCAGACACATCATCAAAGATGCTAAGAAGCTTAAGATGGTTACAATAGGTTTGGGTGAATGTAGTTCTCTTCACGTAAAGTGATAAGCTAATATAACAAACAGGTTTGCAGCAAACTCTTTTTTTTTTTTTTAATAATAATTTAGACCCATTAAAATTTAAAATTTATTGCTTCATGGTTTCATGTACTTTTTTCTTTTTCTTATATTTCTCTTTTGAAAAGTCTTTTTTTTTTTTTTTTGAATTGTTTCAATAACTTATTCTTTAATTATATATCTTTTTTGGCATTTTGGAAGTTTTAAAATCTGAATTTATGTTAGTTTTTACAATATTTGAACATGTTTAGCAGATTTCAATAATTATACCATGCATTATTCTTTTGAAGGTAATCAATTTTTCTTTTATATTTCTCTAATGTGTAATCATACATATTTTGTTTTGTTTCAAAAATTTATAGAAGGTAAATCTTATAATTCTTTAATATTTTTTGGTTTTTCATAAGTTTAACATTTGAATTATTCTTTTGATGGTAACACATATTTTTCTTATATTTCTCTATTGTGTAATCACACACACACACACACACACACACACACACACACACACACACACATATATATATTCTATAATTTGTATTGTCACACAAGTTGAAGTCATATTAGAACAAATCATGCAATGCTATAGTTTCTTAATCAATTTAAGATTTTATTAAATTATTTTAGTCTACTTCACAAATAGGTAGGTTCCCGTGCATGGCACGGGTTAGCGACTAGTTATTATTATTATTAGTCGTAGACCCGCACGTTGTGCATGATAAATTTTTTTTCTGATTGTGTTATTATTTTGAATATTTTTCAATGTATTACTACTTATGCTGCATTATATATGTATGACCAATATATTGTAGGATTCTAATAGTAATAAGTATATAAAGTCACAATAAATACATATGATTTTAGTCTTATTTTTTCTCCAAAAGGTTATACATTTTCCTTCCAAAGAAAGGTAATTACAATAAAACAACAAAATGAAAAACTAAATATATATTAGTTGTAATAAAAATTAATACAAAAGTTTAATTTATTTATTAGTATGTGCAGCCAGAATTTCTTTGGACTGGACTGTAGTTTATCTTCCATACAACCATTGTCTTGTAAAAATTAATCAAAATTACAAGACAACTAATAAAAATTAATACTAAAGTTAAATGCAAATACATATTTTGCAGCAAGAATTGTATCTTAAATGTAATACGGGACAAATAAGTGAATGACTGATAACTCAAGACATGTAGTGATGGAGGTACTAACCTATATACGGGAGAAGAGAATGTTAGGTTCTAAGAATTAGGAACTAATGTATTAGAACTTCAATTTGTAATGTTGGCAAACCATGATCAAAACATTCTTTAAGTTGTGTATTAGACTTGCTCAAAGTATGGCTTTTTATGTAAAGTTGGAATCGAGTTGACTGCAGAATTCACTGTTCACTTTCTGCCTGACTCGATCGATCGAGAATTAGACTCGACTGACCAAAAATCGAGCAGAACATTTTTCTGCAGAATTTTCCAACTCAGCCCTAGCCCATTTAATGTATAGGGTTTTATGTTTTGCCCTAAGTATATAAGGGAAAACCCTAGCCACGTTTTTAGAGTTCTGAATGCTGTGTTTGTGAATCTCATTGTGAGATCTAGAGGTGTTTACCTTCACATACACTTAGGGTTTCCAAACTCAAGATTTATGTCAAGAGGTTGGTAAATCATACAGTTGCAGAATCAAGAGAACTTAAAGATATACAAGCAGGTGCGCTTGTGAATTGCTGAAGAATTCAAGAAAGAAGGAGTCCGTGGATCTCATAGCTATCATGGGGTCGTGGTAGTAAGTTTCCTACACTTGGGTAGCAATAGGATGTTAGTGGTCTAAGTCTTATTGTGTAAACTTCGATTCTTTCATAGTGAATTCGGTTTTACCTTGAGGATAGCTAGGTTAAATCCTCCTCAGGTTTTTTACCGGTTTGGTTTTCCTAGGTCATCAGATTCTTGTGTTCTTTATTTTCTGCTGCTTTATTGTTTTTGATATATTTGTATTAACCTAGTTTTGTTTAAATTACCTAAGTTAATCACTTGTCTAATTCTCTAGGTTAATCTGTTGGGTTTAAGGGGTCTAAACGAACTGACAGAGAAGATGATGGTGCAAGTATCTCATGACAACCTATTGCCCCAAACTACTATAATTTTGTATCATACTACCAACTTAGTCCAATTATGTGGTAAGATTAAAACTGATGAAAAGTAACAAACCTTGTTTTACATGAATTGAAAACATACAGTTAGATGAAAAGAACTAAAGACCAACACAAAATGTTAATCCCCTACACAAGGACATGATGCACAGGCCCGTCACTTTCGAAATTTAATGAAGTATAATGTGGGGAAAGAGAAGGTATGATAATCTCTTACAAATAAATAATGAAGGTACATGAAAGAGAGAAAGAGGTCTTGGGACCAAAAACAATTAAAGAAAGATTGAACAAAGAGGAAACCCATGTAACCCACTTCATTGCCATACCTAGGTTTATACATGTTTGGTTCATTGTTTGGGTCACATAATCTAGCTCCTAAAACCCAAAAATAAACTATCCTTTATTGGTTCATATGTTCAGCTAAGAACCAAACAAACCACCCTAAGATAATCCAATTGGTTTCACTTTCAGGCTAACTAATCTCAAGTCACAACATACACCAATGGTAACAACCAATTACGAAATGAAAATGGAGGCAATGTCATTGGAAAATACAAAGCATAATGAGAATAGAATGTATCTTATAACCAAAAATTTCCAAATCACGCCCTCCTGAACACTGAAATTCTATCTGCAAGACACTTGTATCTATTACATGTGAATGTTCAAGTACTGCAATATTTCCATCAAGAATTTACCTCTCAAAATCCTATGCAGCTTAAAGAATCTCATATGAGTCTCTCAACATAATACATCAAACCCCACAAAATTATTTCATCTCGCAAATATGATCCATCCAAAAGAAAAAGACAAAAAAATACTTATACAGTGCCTGAAATTTCTGTAAACAATCCCACAACACCTAACTTGCAAAGTAATCTCATAGCAATGTTTCAAATCCTCAATCAAGTTTCACAACCATTAAAACATTCTAAGCATTAACCTATGAACCAAGTTAGATAACCATGGACCCACAAAAGAACCATAATCTAGCCCAAACACCATGAACCAAAAAAGATTACCAAATAGGAAAACCATCAATTAGATAAAAACTAACCTAATGCACAATAATTAGAGAAAAAATTAGTGGAAAAAGACTATCAAGACTTCCACTATAGAGCAAGAACCCACTACCAAAATTACTCGATGATGCCTGCAAGCATTTGATTAGACCTTCATGGCCACTTATGACTCCAACTTTACTTAGCTTACCATAAGCCTCTCTTTTCCATCTACCAATACTCTTATCAGCAGAGCCACTGCACAAAAACTCCCCCATTTGATATATACATAGGACAGCCATTTGATGAGTTTTTGTCTCATTAACTAAAAGGTGACAGATTTAAATCTGTGAACAAAACAAAGTCAACGTGATTGTCACAAATTGTCACACCTTGAGCTTTTGTCAACTTTGCTTTGCTATATGATTGTCACACTATTTCTGGGTTTTCCCAACCTAGAAAATCCCCAAAAGAACTTCGAACGAACATACCCAAAAAAGCAGTACTCCAATTAAATAACCCAGCAGTAACAAATTCAACACCCTAACAAACATCCACACCATAGCAAGAAATAGGTAGAAATAAACGTAGAAAGGGGAAAAAAACCATCAAGCAAAAGAATTGAGTACAAAAGAAATTGGGATGTAGGGATACCTCAATTGAACCACCCAGCTTACATCAGTATTTATATAGATGTGAGGAAAGGAAGGAAGACAGAGAGGTTGCCGTTAGAAGCCAAAACAAAAGCTGAAACCATAGAACAAGAAGATGAAATCGTAAGTGAAACAGTAGAATAGAAGCTAAAACCGTGAGAATCAAAAGGTGGGGAAGGGGGAGGGACTAAACCTAAAAGGATGAAACAAAATGTGGGAGACAGGAATTTGAATTTGTGTAACATAAGGGAATAGCATAAGTTGTAACCGTGAAAAGCAATCAGGTTTGACAAAGGGAGTTAGTTGAAAAGACTTTGGGTGTGGGCTTGGGCTTTGTAGTGGATTTAAATGTATAAGAAGTGGACTTTAAAGTAGGGATAGGGCTGAAAATAATTTTAATTTTATTAGTATTTTAAAATTGATAAAACTATTTTAAAATTGAATTAAAAATTCAGAAAATAGGAGGGGAATGACATGGCTGCTGACGTGGCTTAATGTGAATGCAGCAACATTAAATATTACACTCCTGCTTTTAGTAATACTAGCTTTTAACCCGCGCAATGCGCGGGAATTTTTTATTTTATTTATTTGTTATGTTTTATCTTTAAATGTATTCCTTACAAAGCAACTTATATTCTTCAAATGTTTTCCTAAAAAAATAACTTAACTGGAGAGAAGGAAGAAATAATAACAAAAAAAGAAAAAAAAAAAAGAGAATAATTATAAATTTGATTAGTCAAATATATTATACAATGTGTAGAAAGAAAAAAAGAAAAAGAAAAAAGTGGAATCATTTCACATCTTTTGTAAATTTCAACTACTGATTAATTATTACAGTACGGCAATGAGTATTTCATCACTAAATACAACAACAATACTTGATTGATGCAACCTCAATGCGACAGTAGCTCTTGAACAATGCAACAATCCAATATGACAGACTTGTACACCAGTAGCAGGAGCATAGCAGTGGTGCAACTTAAAACTCCATGGAGAAAGCATACATAGTGCCATTAAGCACACACCATTTCAAAAGTAATACAGTGTAGTACATCAACGGCTTTATCATTCTCTGCAGTTTAGGACATGCAAATCATGAGTGGAACTCATTGTGAAAGACATAAATAAAAGCCTAAAAGTATATTAAAAACTATTAGACCTTTGAGTGGTAATTTGAATTCTATTAGAATAACCTACTAATAATTTAACAAAATTGCTTCATGGAAGACATTTTGGTTTTACTACAAAAGAGACCAAAAATATTAATTATAAATCAATAACATTTGATAAGTGTTTGCCAAGGACTTAAAGGAGGCAACAACTTAAAATACTGGCTTGTTTTAGTTGTCACAGTCACTAAAATAAAAAGAGTAGCTAAAAAGTATCAAATTATTGTAGAAATATTACTTGGTAAACCGCTGTGTTGCAAACTTGATAGTAATGAAATTTTAAGATCATTTACATATTGGAGTTGTGAGAAACCACAACAAACCACATCTTTACAGACACTTTATGCCAAAGGAATGAAAGAATTACCTTCTCAAAAGGGCATTTAAAGCACTCAGAAGATTCACTATCTTGTGAACCATCAAAAGACTTTTCAACAGTAACATCAGCTAAATTAGAGCGTTTGATGTCAACTACAGAGTCATCACCACAGTCAACACTGTTTTTAGTACCTATATGAAGCAGCAAAATCAACATCAACATCCGACTTTTTTTTTAAATATAAGTAATATCAACACCCAATTTTGAGGCATAAATGTGAATAAATTAATATGAAAAAAAGGAACACATTTGTACATTATAACAATTTCTGCACATTTACATTAGTCATAGTTTGGAACCTGATTTGGAGTATATTAGCCAGGGGATTATATTGTGTTATGAATAAGGACTATCCTAACCATAAATATATAATCCCATCTAATGGCTGCAAGTCTTCAACAACAAATTCACAATGGAAAAAAAAAAAGAATTTCCCATAAACATTATAATAATTACAAACTTAGAACTACACTATCCTCTTATTCATCAAGCTTTATTTTTTAGCACTCTGAGAGTATAAAGATAATTTAATTCATTAGACCAGATTACTCTATCTAATACCATGTACATTTAAAGTGGGATGATCAGTTCATCCAACAACCTAGCCTTGAATCTTTAGTCCCACAATTTTCAAAGTCTATATATGTCCATGGGTATCATCTTTTTAGGATAATAAGGAAGATTTGAAGCATTCTTATGCATTCAGTTGAGATTGGTGAAAGTTTGGTTGCCTTTCAATTTTGTTAATATCAATCAAATGGAGAATTCTTAGTTAAGGTTTCTGCTACTTCTATTTTTTGGTTGTTGATGGAGTTGTCAACCTTTGGTTTTCCTATAACAAAACTTTTTGTTTCTTACAATGTTTGACATTTAAGACAAACAATTCATCAAAATATGTAAAATATATCCAAATTACATACTTTAAGCTTAACTTTCTTATGCAACTGAAGATTAAATGAATAAAGATGTGGAGACATTTATACTAATTCATATTCATAGTAAGTTGAAAACCATTAAAAGTGCAACTATTTTTTTTCCCCAAACCAATATATGTCTTGATCATCAACATGTAAATTCTCTACAAAAATCAAAGATGCACGATAAGGTATATCTTGAAGTAAGCATCTTAATTCAAGTAAGTTTGAAAAGTTAATTATGTAAAACTTCCATTGGTACACTTTTCCATGTTTTCATTTATATTTTAAATGTTCCCTCGAAATCAAACATATTTCCAAAAAAATTAAACAAAGAAGAAGATCCATGGATCAATAGATAGTAATTGGCATCATACAACTATGGGCTATCCTTTGCCTTCTCTTTTGTAGGCATCTATTTTATGAGTCAATAGTGCAATCATCTTAATGGTATTAAAAGTTAGAGGATTCGTTTTACAGGTATATATTTTCTGAAAACAAAATACAAAGGGAATAAAATGCAAGTCCATAAGACATTTTGTCAAACACATATCATGCTATAAAACTCAGCCAACAATCATGTATACACTGTTAATACAATTAAGATAAATCTGCTATATATCAATTAGAAGCCCAACTATTAAAACAATGTAAATATTATAGCCTTTGAATTATAAGTTTGGAGTACCCTAAAAAAAAGAACCCAAATATTCCAAGCAAAACCAAATCATTTCAAAGGCTGCACAATGAAGAAGTAACTGAACTAAATATCAGAGAACAAATTGAAAAAAAATTGAAGATTTAGGTAATCTAATAATCACAGCATATGTAAAATTCAAGGCGTAATCAATTACCATAAACAATCTTTCTCCAAAAAAAAAAAATTTAAGATAAACGAAATACCTTTATCAAAACCATATTTAGCCCAAATGCTCAATCAAAACCAAAAAAATACGTAAACATAAACAATAGCTATTGCAAGTTTTGGTTATTTAATTATAAAAAATCAAAATACAAAGAAAATAATTAAAAAAAAAAATCACCTGGTGACAATTCTAGCAGTACAGTCAGTTTGTTGGTGGTGCTAGCTTGAGATGTCACTTATCTTCCCCTGCATGAGATGTTTTTGTTCTTACATTCCTCTCCAAATAGTAGAAAAAAATGGCAGAATGACTGGCTTTGTTTCTTTGGGTGTGGCGTTTCAGTTTTATTTTTGATATCACTGTTGCAGAGAAGGGATAGGGCCACAGTAATTATAACAAAAGCATCCAAGAAAGAGAATAATCGACCCATCAATTAATAATAATAATCCAAGAAGAACCCTCGCTGATTCAGCAGTTTTTTAATAAAATATAGACACATTGAAAAGGTAAGATGGTAATTTGAATTAAAAAAAGCAACCATGGTAAAGCTATGCTAGCATTGGGAAGGTTTTGCAGAGAAGAAACAAAACAGTGTGCAAAGTCGCAAAGAGCAGATGGCAAATGATAATTAAAAAAAAGAGTGGTTAAAAATAATAACTCACTTTTACTGCACTTTCATCTGAAGTTTTATGTTAAGATTCAATTGGAATATTATATAGTCTCTCATGCATGATGCCTTCAAAGTTGCATGGAAGTGACTTTTGCCCACCTTGTAAAAGGAGTAAAATATATGCAACATTAGAAACTTAAATCATAAAAGATCTCTAAACACCTAGAACATAGTAGTCCAAGTATTCAAGATACACCATTCAAAGATTAGGTTGTAAATAATATGCTCAAGAATTAATGAACATAGAAATTAGCATCGATCAAAACCAAATGTCAAGAAAGCATGCAATACCAAATTATCATTATCTTGCATCCACAATCAAGATATCATTATTAAAGTAAGTGATCATGCAGATCATAACCATTCAACAAAAATTTAATTGCAACTTATATTCTCTAAAGCAACATGTATATAACCAAATTGAAATCCTTCTTCTAGTATAGAGCAATGCAAACTACATGGTGATTAACTCTTTCCACTCTACCTAATTCTTGATAATTAGACATTCTAATGTGCATGACAAACCACTGAACTTTTATGATAGAGGTTTATAGTTCATAAAAAAATAAATAAATAAATAATAGAGGTTTATAGTTACATATCTTTTAAGTAAATCAAACACAAAAAATAACTTTGTTGTAAGTACTTACCGTGTAAATGCTCAAAGAGTATCCCATTTGGAGCATATTCAAAAACTATGATTCTGGTGAAAGGCTCCTCTTCCTCACAATATCCAAAAAGGTTGACAAAATTCTTGTGGTTAACTTTCGATAATGTGTCAATCTGAAACCATAATAACACAAACAATTACGGACACTCGGATTGCATAAAACCCACACACGGTTCAGTGCAAATTGTTTGTCAAATACCTTCTTCCTGAACTGTGTTTCTAAACTCTTTGACCAATCTATGGCAGATATTGCTTTTCTAAAACACGTTAACAAAGAAACATTAACAAAGAGTGCAGTCAAGATCTTATAGGGAATCTATACTTGAAATAAATCGATGATAAATGATATTAAAATCGAATCAACAGAGAGTCAAAGGAACTTACCCAATAATGGCTCTAGTGGTGCGACGGCAGAATAAGTTTCCCTGTGGTTGGAGGCCGATGGTAGTGCTGGCCCTGAGATGTCTGTCTTTCTCCCCTGTGCGTTAACAACGCATCCTTTCAGTAATATCTCTATTCTCTTTTAAAATTGAAACCAAATGTAACCCAAATTTCAAAAAATCAAATCAAAACCTAACGTTACCCTAATACCTAAATAAAAAGAAAAACTTACCGATGGTAGTTCTCTCAATCTTTGTCTCCTTCTCATCTCTATATCGCAAGGTTTATTTTTTCCTCCTTCTCTATCTCTGGATCGCAAGCATCGCTGTTAAGAAAATTGAAAAGCAAGCGAAAAGAAAGTATCCGAATAGGAGAAATGGAAGGCGGCCTTACGGTGATGGCAGAAGATCGGGGTAGACTCCTCTTCGTTCTTGACGCTTCATCTTCCTTACTTCTTCTTATTCCGGGGAAAGAAATTAGTGGACAGTTAGATGAAGAAATCTGACAGGGAGTGAGAGACATCTTTTCATTCTTGATTGCAAATTGCAGTTTTTGATCTCTCGATCTCTCTCTCCTTCTCCGTTCTTTGCCTCTCTATTTCTCTATCTCTCTTTTCTCTTGGTCTCTCTCTCTCCTCCATTCTCTGCCTCTCTTTTCTCTCGGTCTCTCTTTTCTCTCGGTCTCTCTTTCTCCTTTCTCCGTGTAGCAATTTTTTTTTTAGTCTTAACCGGTTAGTTTTCTTTTATAACAGGAGGGCTCCAAACAGTGTTTAACGTAGTGAAAAAATATAATTTATCGCTTTCATACGGTGTTATAGCGTTACCAAACAATATAATGTATCGCTTTTTAAGTGAAATGTGTCTAATTTTTAGATAGGCACTTTTCCTATTTGTCTACCCCTCCTTAATTGTAGGAATCAACTTTCTCTCAGCTTCTGCTATTATATATAGTATATGATATATTTAGTATTTTAAAATTAATAAAACTATTTTAAAATTGAATTAAAAATTCAGAAAATAGGATGAGAATGACATGGCTGCTGACATGGCTTAATATGAGCGCAGCAACATTAAATGCTACGCTTCAGCTTTTAGTAATATATAGATATAGATATAGATATAGATTATTATTATTATTATTATTATTATTATTATTATTATTATTATTATTATTATCATCTATACTACTATTTAAGGGACTTCTCCTGTTTGGACCGGATTTTTTTTTTTTCCAAAATACCCTCAAATTCAACTGCCTACTAAGTGAAAATAATTAAGGACAAAGAAGTAAAATAAGTCTATTAACTCCCCTAAAAAAATGCCTGATGAAATGGTTGCACTCTACCATCAGTTTTCAAATTAAAACCAAAACATTCAGTTAGCTTCTTCAAATTAATTCCTATCCCAAAAAAAAAAAAAAAAAAAATCTTCAAATTAAGTTTGTACTACGACTTTCAACCTAAAACTATACCATTTGTGTCATCTTCTCTCAATTGGAAATTCAAGAAAAAAAAATACATACTTATTTCCCACGGCAACTGAATAGTACAAACAGGTTTTGGCCCAAATCTCAACTTCCCCAAAATTCTCATGCATACTTTCTTTACTTTAATCTACAATCTAAACCAATGCAATTTGTTTATTTTGATGAAGAATTAGTAATTGTTGTCAAACGTAACCAACAATGTTGAGCCACCCAAAACATTGTTTTTTTTCCCCGTGACCCACCCCTAAAATACATGTGTAATTCTAAGCTCTATCCTTTGGCCCACTGATAAGAATAGTCAATATAGAAAGTTACTTTGAAATTGCAGAGAAGTACGAGTAAAAGCGGTTCATAGAGTTGTCACTTTCTCTATGACTATGGTAGTTTTCTTTTTGTAAGAGGAATTGATTATGATATGTAAATTTTCCGAATAGAGTTGTGAATTTATATCCTATGTTTTCATTTTCATGTTAATATTGATTAGTACTCCCTATAGTGTTTGAAGAAACCCATAAGTTGTTTGATAAAATGTCTCATAGGAATATTTGAATTAGCAATTGTGATGTTATAGCTTTTGTGAAGTGAAATGCTTAGACATCATTTTTGTATGATTAAACCTTCTTTTCTTTCTTTTTTTTCTTTTTTTATCATATTGATAGGTGCCTTTTTTAGATCTCACTAAACATGATTCATTAACCTTATCGTAACCACAAAGAATGCATGGGAGAGAAAAAAAAATTGGGATACAGGTGCCACCATCCAAATTCTACAAAGATTAAACCTGCTACTTATTGTTCCTTAATGATCCAATTCATTTTCTCTCTCAGATTTTTCTTTTATTTTATTTTTGAGGACTCTCTCATATTCATGTATGCATATATTGCATAAATATATAGGAAAAGAAAAAAGGAAAGTGAACTTATAGTTGTATGTGTTTTTGGGTTGATTGGTGAGGAAGTATGGGAAATAGGGTATTCAATATTTAGTTTGTCATATCAATCTGTACTTAGGTGAGCCATAACTTTGCACTTAGTTATTATTAAAATGAATTAGAGAAAAGCAATGGGAAAAAAAAAACGTTGAGAAACTTTGAGAAATAAGATACTTAAAAGTATCGACATAAGCATAATCTTATCACGCCTCTAAAAATTTTTGTGATTGAAAAATATAGCAACTCCAAATTATAATTAATGAAAATTATCAACTTTTAAAAGAAAAGAAAAATAGAAGAGCCTCTCATGCGCGTGTTCAGAGATTATAAATAATTTTTTCATCACACCCCTAGGTTTTATTTTTGTAATTCGAAAATATATTAATCCTAGATTATAATTTTTGTAAATTATTGATTTTTATCTAAAAAAATAGAAGAGCCTCTGAGCACGTGCGTGAGCGCATGCTCAGAGGCTAATTATTATTATTATTACGCACATGATAATTTTTTTTTTATATATACAAGATAGAAATTCTACTCTAGCCTAATCTAAGTGTATATGTGTGTGAAGCTCCCTCGTAGAGACTTGAACCCTGGCCCTTGCCCCCCACACTCCACAAGCACCTATACTTGTGGAGTGACCATCGCACCAAGGGTATGCGATGGTATTATGCACATGATAATTACCGAGTGGCATTATTGAAGGAAATTAATGCATGTATTATAGTGACACTAAATTATTTTTGGTAGTTTTTTTAAAAAATAAAATTATTAGTTCAACATCAATTAACGCATTTTCAACAAAATTATTAAATAGATGTTGGAATGGGAATGGTTAGGAAAATTAATAGGTGGAAGATTACTTGAAGTAAAAAAACAAGACAACATACAATCTTAATCCAAACTTTGCTACTGTATGAGCAGCAAAGTTACTGCTTCTTTTGACCCTATTGTTATATTAAAAGACCCTATTGGTTTTGGCTTCACGAGTTGGAGAACAAGTGAAAAAAAAATGTGTTAAAGTTAATAAAAAAAACAAGAACTATAACCTATGCAATTATTAAAGCAATTATGTAAATGAATAAACACCCAATCAGTAACAAAATCTGTAAATTTGAACAAATACAAATTGTTGGAGCACTTGAATATTAATTAATTAAAATGAATAAATATTACAACATAAATGTAAAGATGTGAGAGTGAATATGGAAGACAAGGAGTTAGTGAAAATGTTTAATTCCACATTGAAAAAGAGAAAGACTATTTTTTTTTCTTTTTAATTATGGTGATTAATGGGCTAATATGAATTGACTCAGATACTGGGCTAGATACGTGCACAAGGGGGAGGTGAATGGTGGAGGTGTAGCCTATCAGATTAATATCCACCAGTTACAAAGCTTAGCCAACCAAGGGCTTAAATCTCCTTAAAGAGAGCGAGTACCGCACCTCAGTCCAAATAGTATTGTGTATTTTCTAATCTTAAATTAATAATATTTAGAAATATAATTCAGTTTCTCTTTGTCTTATTTCCATAATTATTGTTTTTGCACCATCACTTTTAAGGAGAATCAAAACACATGGAGCCTACACAAGAGAAGCCAAATGACACTGTTGGAGATCTCAACAAGCCCTTTTGCTTTAAGGGAGCCCACTTCAAGAGGTGGAAAGGAAAGGTCTTCTTCTATTTAAGTCTTCTCAAAGTCGCCTACATCCTCACTAACAAGAATCCTTCAAAGGTTTCTACTAATGAGATGAGTGAGGAAGAATTTCATCTCCATCAAGAAAAAATAGATAAGTATACAAAAGATGAATACAATTGTCACTCTTATCTCTTGAATTGTCTTGCCGATCATAAAACAAGCCAAATGACACTGTTGGAGATCTCAACAAGCCCTTTTGCTTTAAGGGAGCCCACTTCAAGAGGTGGAAAGGAAAGGTCTTCTTCTATTTAAGTCTTCTCAAAGTCGCCTACATCCTCACTAACAAGAATCCTTCAAAGGTTTCTACTAATGAGATGAGTGAGGAAGAATTTCGTCTCCATCAAGAAAAAATAGATAAGTATACAAAAGATGAATACAATTGTCACTCTTATCTCTTGAATTGTCTTGCCGATCATTTTTATGATTATTATGATACAACTTATAATTCTACTAAGAAAATTTGGAAAGCTTTACAAAGAAAGTATGATACCGAGGAGGCTAGTGCAAAGAAGTATGCTGCTAGTAGATTTTTCTGTTACAAAATGGTGGATGGAAAATCGGTGGTGCATCAAGCACAAGATTTCCAAATGATTGTGGCAAAATTGAGATTCGAAGGCATAAAGATTGGAGATAATTTGGTGGTGGCTGGCATAGTTGATAAACTACCACAATCTTGGAGAGAGTTCTAAAAGACTTTGCTACACAAACAAAAGGAGAAATCCTTAGAGACTTTAATCATATGCATCCGTGTGGAGGAGGAGGCTAGTGGACAAGATGCACTCATGACACAAGAGAGCAATGGTAATTCCACCACAAAGATAAACCTTATTTTAGCCAATAATAATAATATGCCCAAAAATTATTTTCCCAGAAATGGTGAATTGAAGCCTAAAAAGCGAGCCTTTAAAAATAATAATAGACCTCAAGGGAGAAAAAACCCGAATAAAAATTATAATAAGAACCAAGGACCCCCTTCATAAGATCAATTAAATACATCCTATTTTGTCTATGGCAGGAATGGGCATATTGCTCGATTTTGCAAATTTCGGAAACGTGAATCTATTCCGCAGGCTAACATAACCGAAGAGCCTTTAGTGGCTATGATTACAGACATCAATATGGTGCAATATGTTGAAGGGTGGTGGGTTGATTTTGGTGCTAATAGGCACATCTACTATGATAATTGATTCAAGTTGTACACTCCATTTGAAGAAGAAAAAACTGTTATGCTTGGTGACTCTAACAAAACAAAGGTTCTTAGAAGTGGTGAGGTTGATTTGAAATTCACTTCTGGACCTATGATAACTTTGAAAGATGAACTTTACACTCTGTCCATGAGAAAGAATTTGATGTCAAGTTTTTGCTTAACAAGGCTAGCTTCAAGCAAATTGTGGAATCTGATAATTATGTAATCACTAAAATCGGATTATTTGTGGGCAAGGGTTATGCTTGTGATGGAATCTTTAAATTGAATGTTGAGAATAATAAAGCATCTACCAGTTCAGTTTATATGCTTTTTTATATTAATTTTTGGCATACTCGTTTGTGTCATATAGATAGTAGATATGTGGAAATCATAAGTAGTTTAGGATTATTCCAAGACTGTTAAAAGATTTTGAAAAATGTAAAACTTATAGTCAAGCTAAGATTACAAAAAAGCCTCATAAAAGTGTTGTAAGAAATACCAAATTGCATGAGTTAATTCACTCTGATTTATGTGAATTTGAGGTAATTTTAACTCACAGGGGGAAATAGATATATTATCACTTTTATTGATGATTTCTCAAAATATACAACTATTTATTTGTTGAAAAATAAAAATGATGCTTTTGAAAAATTTCAAGATTTTTTAAAAGAAGTTTAAAATCAATTCGGTAGAAAAAAAAAAAAGGAATAAGAAGTGATAGAGGCCGTGAGTATGAATCAAGTGCATTCAACTCATTTGTTCAGTCTTTGGGAATTATCCATGAAACTACTGCACCATATTCACATGCTTCTAATGGTGTGGCCGAAAGAAAAAATAGAACTCTAATTGAGTTAACAAATGTCATGTTAATTGAATCTAGTGCACCTTTACATTTTTGGGGTGAAGCTATTTTAACTGCATGTCCTGTTTTGAATAGGGTGTCACAAAAAAAGTCACATACCACACATTTTGAGATGTGGAAAGGACATAAGCCAAATTTAGGATATTTGAGAGTATGGGGTTGTCTTGCTTACAAAAGGCTTATTGACCCTAAAATACCTAAATTAGGTATAAGAGCTACTGTCTGTGCTTTTCTTGGTTATGCGATTAATAGTGCAACCTATAGATTTTTCATCTTGAAAACAAAATAATTTTTGAATCTAGTGATGCAATTTTTCATGAAGAAAAATTTCCTTTTAAATTGAAAAATAGTGGGGGTGAAGAAAATATTTTCTCACAACCTAGTTCTTCTACTTTTCATTTACAAAATCAAGAAAATTTTGAAATGGAACCTAGAAGAAGTGAAAGAGCTAGAGTTGAAAAGGATTTTAGTCCTAATTATTATGTTTTTAACATTGAGAAAAAATCTCCAAAATTTAAAAAAGGCTTTGATATCACCTGATGCTATATTTTGGAAAGAAGCTGTAAATTATGATATGAAATTTCTAATTTCTAATAAAACTTGAAAATTAGTAGATCTTCCACCGGGTTGTAATACCATAGGTTGTAAATGAGTCCTTAGAAAAAAGTTGAAACCGGATGGATCAATAGATAAGTTTAAAGCTAGACTTGTTAAAAAGACTTTAAACAAAAAGCTGATCTTGATTTCTTTGATACATTTTCTCCGGTAACAAGAATTACATCTATTAGATTGTTAATTATTATTGCTATAATTTTTTATTTGAAAATTCATCAAATGGATGTAAAAACTACTTTTCTAAATGGGGACCTAGATGAAGAGATTTATACGAGTCAACCCGAAGGCTTTGTAGAGCCTGGACAAGAAAGCAAGGTATGTAAGCTAATTAAATCCTTATATGGCTTAAAACAAGTACCTAAGCGGTGGCTTGAAAAGTTTGATTCCTACATGATTGAGAATGGTTATAAATTAAATGTGTGATAAATGTATTTATTCAAAATCATGGAATAATTTACATGTTATTATTAGCCTCTATGTGAATGATATGTTGATTTTTTACTCAAATATGCATAATATAAATGAGACAAAAAATATGCTTAAAAGTCATTTTGATATAAAAGATCTTGGTGAGGCTAATTTTATTTTGGGCATAAAAATTACAAAAAACATGTGATGGGATATTTCTTGATCAATCACATTATGTTGAGAAAATATAATTTTCATGATCACAAATACGTAGCTACTCCTTTTGATTCTAGTGTTCATTTATTTCCTATGAATAATGATGATGAGATTTTTAATCAAAAGGATTATGCTAGTATCATTGGTAGTTTGCGTTATGCTATTGATTGTACTAGCCTGACATTGCATATGCAGTAGAAGGGCTTAGAAGATTTACTAGCAAGCCTAGTAAAAATCATTGACTAGTTATTGAGCGAGTTATGAGATATTAATTGGTACCAAAAGTTATGGCTTATTTTATAAAAAATATCTTGCTGTGATTGAAGCTTTAGTGATGCCAATTGGAATACTTTGTCAGGTGATTATCTCTCTACCACTGGTTACATTTTTACCTTAGGTAGTGGTGCTATTTGTCGGAAATCTAAAAAGCAAACAATAATTCAACAATGTAAGCTGAATTAATAGCATTAGCTTCAGCTAGTAAAGAGGCAAATTGGTTTAGATATTTGTTATATGAAATTCCACTTTGGGAAAAGCCAATTCCACCTATATTAATTCACTGTGATAGCACTGTCACAATTGATAGAGTTAAAAACTGTTATTACAATGGTAAATTCACAACTATAAGAAGAAAGCACATTACTGTGTGATCTTATTTGAGTAGTGGCATCATAACTATGGATTATGTTAAATCTAATGATAATCTTGCAGATCCATTTACGGAGGCCTTAGCAAAAGATAGAGTCTAGAATACATCGAGGGGGATGGGACTAAAGTTCATAGATTTATGAGCCATGTAAGAGGATACCTAAACCAAGGACCAAAGATTCTGAGAATTGGGTTCAATGGGAAAAACGAACCATACGATGGTCATAAAAAATGCACTATTTATTTCGTTAATTATTTATTTTGTAAATAATTTTTTAATTGTTCATTCCTATGATGTAAGTGCATTTATCCTGTAATGTAAAGAGGTTGAGTAAAAACTCTTAATGAAATTTGTAGTTCATATGAGTGGGGTGTCAGGATTACAGGAGCACCCTTAACAAAATTTTACCTATGTGAGTATGCGGGTGGGGCCACTCCCTATAAGATTTGGACTTAATCTCAAATACACGCTAGGTAGCAAATCACACTTGGAAAATCCTATCATTGGTGATGAGTGGTGATGCCATTCATCTATATTGAAATTAATTATGTGTTAGATAATAAGATAGATTACGTGTTAGGTAGCCAATCCCTCCAAACTTTAAGTTGACTAGGGGTCAGCCTGAAATTTGATATTGGAGAAAAATGGGCATTTGTCCCGAATTTACAAACTATGAAGCAAAATGCATTTGTTTTAAAACTATTTAGCAAAATGTCCATGTTTTTTAAACTCGATTTTAACAAAATCGAGTTCTGTGTAAAACTCAATATCTTCAAAATCAAGTTATATGTATATTTTTAAGTGGAACTCGACATTAGTAATGTTGAGTTTCATTTAAATTTTCAAAAAAAATTAAGTGGCAAATATACATAGAACTCAACATTTCTAATGTTGAGTTTCACCTGTAAACTCGATTTTGTGAAAATCAAGTTTCAAAATAGAGACATTTTGCTGCATAGTTTATAAATTATGGATGAATGCCCATTTTCTCCCATATTGATATTGGTGGTATCATTATTATTTCAAAAATTAGTTAAAATACAAATAAGTGGATTAAATTTATAAAAAGTAACCGTATCCAAAACTTTCATAAGGTAAATAGAAAAAAAATTAAAGTATAAAAAAGCATAAATAAATATTATGTCTCCATGTTGTCTCAAAGTGCAAGAGGATCATTGTCAAGATCCTAATGCAATTCCCCTTACACAAGAGGAGATCTCAAACTTGGTTTTTAAAAAGAAGTCCGAAATTGTAAAAGGACTTGGCATGAGACCTTCCTCTTCTCTAGTAACCACCGCCTCATCTAATACCTCGGTGGAGTATATCCAACGGCTAGAAAATGAGATACTTGAGCTCAAAGAGGCAAGAGCTAGGGACCAAGAAGAGCGAGCTAGGGAGCAAGAGGAGCGAGTTAGAGACCAAGAGGCACGAGCTAAGCAAGAAGAGATTCAAAAGAATATTCTTAACTTTTTGAGGAGCAATGGTTATGATGATGCTCTTACCTATGGTGGTGATTCAACTTCAAGTTAAAACACTTTTTGGTTAGTACTTTATATCATGAATATGCTCCTATTCTTAGTGCATTGTTAGAAATGTTTCTTAGAATATAGTTAATGTTTTTACTTTACGATTTTAATGTATTGTTTTTATATTTGTGCAGATTTTTTATTGGTGGCTTTTAGGGGATTTACTTTTGGCATTACTTGAAGACATGAGAACAACTTCCGTTAGTTTTAATTATACTATGCTACACTTTTTGTATTGTTATAAAACATCTTGATTTATTGTATGTGTTGCAAACAATTATTGTATGAAAGGAGTTTGAATTGGATACTTATTTTATTTTTTATTTGTGGAATGTATGAATCTTTTTTTATAAATGTGTTGTTGAAATAAATGTACTATTGAAATGTGAGGTTTTAATAATGTAATGACAGGTTACAGGTCAATATCAAAGCTATGAAAAAATGAAAACAGAAAATAAATTTTTGGGACGAATTTTGTCGTCACAAATATAGCAACAAAAAATTGTTTTAGTGACGAAATATTTCGTCACCAAATGTAGCAAAATTTTGTAAGAAATGGTTTTAGTGACGAAAATTTTCGTCACTATATGTGTATGGATTTTCTTAAAAATAGTTTTAGTGATGAACTTTTTCGTCACTATATGTATCTGAACATAGTTTTAGTGACAAAATTATTCGTCACTAAATATGATTTAATAAATTAATGTGTTTTTAGTGACGAACTTTTTCGTTACTATATGTACCTGAACATAGTTTTAGTGACGAAATTATTCGTCACTAAATATGATTTAATAAATTAATGTGTTTTTAGTGACGAAATATTTCGTCACTGAATGGTATTTTTAGTGAGAAAAACATTTAATGACGAAACGTTTTTGTCACTAAAAGTTTTTTTTTTTTTTTAACAAATTGGACTTTTAGTGACGAAATTTTTCGTCACTAGGACTTTTAGTGACGGGGTTTCAGTGACGAAATGAGTTTCATCACTAAATGTCCAATTTCATCACTAAAGGTTCTTAGTGACGAAATACTAGACTTTTAGTGACGAATTTGTTTGTCACTAAAAATACATTTTGTTGTAGTGAGTATTAGAAATGGAAAGCAACAAAAATGAGGGTGGTGGCTGTGAGAAGAGAGTGAAAAATAAATAGCCCAATGGTTGGTGTATAAGTTATCCAATGGAGTCGAGATAATAGGTTTGAGTCTCCATGCTGTTCAACAATATAACTAAGAAGTATTTTATAATGGAGAATGTTAACAAGCACCGGAGGGTGCTTGTTAAGGTTCTCCTTCTTGAGTCCCACATAAATAAAAAAATTGAGTAAATTAGAGAAAAAATATGACATGACTTGTAAGGAAAATTTGGACAAATTTTCCCTCTCAATTTGGGACATGGCTGGCACTAGCTCAGGGCTCTTTTTTCTTTGGAAAAAATTGCCCTCTTAACACATTTCCCTCCCTTTCACTTTTTATTTCCCACCAAATCTTATTTTACCAATATTAACCATTCACTTTATTTCACATTACCAATATCAAACTAAATTTCTTCCCCTTCACCAATATAAAAGAGAAGAAGAGACGAAGAAATGTCGATAAAAGATTGAGGAATAATTAAATAGGGTACCACTATTGTATTTTATTTGATTCATGGTTATTTTTTATATATGTATATTGTAGCACTAATGGATGGAATGTAGTTACAAAATATTGTTTTGACTTAAACGAACCACTTCATGAAAGTATTATAATTTTATTTTATTTGTGATTTACATTTCATTTATCATATACTCCCTCTGTCCTACTTTTTTTGTCATCTATTCCATTTTGAGATGTCCCAAAATATTGTCCTGTTTCTGAAAATAAAGTCATTAATTTACTAATATTCCTATTATATCCCTATTAATTTACTAATTCAATTTTTGATAAAATTTTTTAAGGATAGTTTTGGAAACTTATACATTTTTAAAAGGTAGACCAGACTATAAAAGATGTTCCCTTAAAAAGTTTGACTTTTTAAACAGAACAAAAAAAAAATTGGGACGGAGGGAGTAATATTTTTAAGGGTCATGCTAACGAATGCCCTTAGGGCATTCGTTAAGGATCCATTTTAGGAAAGTTTTAACATCACTTTTTATGGGAAATGAAAAAAACTGTCAAAATATTAATTGTTTTTCTTTCTTTACCCATAAAAACTTTCTTTAAATAAATTATTAAACAATGCCCTAAGGGCATTCATTAACATTTCCCTATTTTTAAACTATTGCTTTATATAACACCAAAATTAATATGATGTTAATTTTTATTTCTAATACATGTATTATAGCATCAATAGATGGGAATGTAGTTGCAAGTGAGAGTCACTACTTTACTCCAAAATTTTGTTTTGACTTAAATGAACCCCTTCAAGAAGGTATTATAATTTTATTTTATTTTTCAATTTATATTTTATTTATCATAGAATATGAAGTTTATATTTTAAACTCTTGTTTTAATATAGCACCAATGGATGACAATGTAGATGCAAGTGAGGCTCATCAATTTGTTCCAATGGATTGTTTGCCTTAAATGAATTGTCTCAAGAAAGTATTATTATTTTCATTTTATTTGTAATATATAATTCATATATCACATAATATGATGTTGATTTTTTTTTTTTTTTTTTTGTTTTAATATAGCACAAGTTGATCATGATTTGACTGCAAGTGAGGTTCATGGAAGTGTTTCAAAGAATTGTGTTGAATTAAATGAGCTTCCAAATGATGGAAAAATTAATAATACTTATGGAGATGAAATAATTTATTGGAATGAATGTCCAATAGATAAAATGAGAGTTATTGAAGAACATGAAGTTACACCTGATGTAATTCTAAAAAAGGTTACATCATCCAATAACTTATTACTGAATTCATATTTTGAAAATTCAACCGTTGGATTACATGTTCTATATGGTCTTAACATGCATGCCAATTTTCATACCAATCGGATGTAATTTACCATTTGATCTATTAACTCATCCTTTATGCATTATTTTAAACCACTGAAACTTGAATCTAAACAATTGATTGATGACATGGCTATTAATCTTTGATCACCCTGAAATTTTGTAAGCATGAAAAATATACAAAGATAATGTAATCTAGCGGTAGATTTGTCAAAATTCACATCAAATTAAGAAATATAGGGTTGGGTTCGAGTTACACCTGACGTAACTTTAAAAAATGTTACACTATCCAATAACTTACTACTGAATTCATATTTTGAAAATTCCACCGTTGGATTACATGTTCTATATGGTCTTAACATGCATGCCAATTGGATGTAATTTACCATTTGATCTATAAACTCATCTTTTATGCATTATTTTAAACCACTAAAACTTAAATCTAGACAATTGATTGATGACATGACTATAATCTTTGATCAACCTGAAATTTTGTAAGCATAAAAAATATACGAAGATAATATAATCTAACGGTAGATTTGTCAAAATTCACATCGAATTAAGAAATATAGGGTTGGGTTTGAGTTACACCTGACGTAACTCTAAAAAATGTTACACTACCCAATAACTTACTACTGAATTCATATTTTGAAAATTCAACCGTTTGATTACATATTCTATATGGTCTTAACATGCATGCCAATTTTCATGCCAATCAGATGTAATTTACCATTTGATTTATAAACTCATCTTTTATGCATTATTTTAAACCACTAAAACTTGAATCTAGACAATTGATTGATGACATGGTTATTAATCTTTGATCAACCTGAAATTTTGTAAGTATGAAAAATATACGAAGATAATGTAATCTAACGAGAGATTTGTCAAAATTCACATCGAATTAAGAAATATAGGGTTGGGTTCGAGTTACACCTGACGTAACTCTAAAAAATATTACACTACCCAATAACTTATTACTGAATTAATTTATTTATTTTTTACTTCTCCTTTTTTTCTCAACCACATGCATCCCATCACTCTTACACTTATCTTCTCCCATCCTTTCTGCTTCTCCTTTCTCATCTTTTAAAATTTTGGGGTAATTACACTATACCCACCTGTGATTTGGGCGAAAATCACTTTGCCTATCCGTGGTTTGAAAAGTATCACTTAACCCACTTGTGGTATGTTTCTTTTGTTTTCCGTAACCCACCTCTGTGAAAATCAGGGGTAAATAGGTATTTTTGTTCAAATTTTATAACTCTCTCCTCCCAAAACAAAAAATAGCACAAAAATACAAGAGAAACAAGAGAAAAAAGGGAGGGTTTTGAAACCTTCCCTAGATCTTTCAAAAAAAAAAAAAAAAAATCCATCTCTCTCAAAACTTCATTTATATCCTAAAAAATCTATCAACCTCACCGTACAAATACAATCAATCTAAATCTCTCTTCCATTGTATTTCTCTTTTTCTCTTCTTCAACACTCAGATCTACAAACACCTTCAAAGCTCAGAAAAGCTATGGCCATGTGCAATGGTGCTTTCTATGATCTCTCATTATTGCTTCTAATGTTAGTATTTTCCCAACGTTTCTTCCTTGTAGATTCAACAACAGGCCCAGCAGATATTAAGGTTCTCAAAAATCTAAAAAATGGTCTTAACCCAAAGTCCATTGTACCTAGTTCTTGTCTAAGTTTATGGGACTTTTCGTTAGACCCATGTGACCACATCTTCAGCAACCACTTCATGTGCGGTTTCAGATGCGACCGAGTTGTCTCCGGCTCCTTCCGAGTCACCGAGATCACTCTCGACCGGGTGAGTTACTCAAGTTCACTCACTTCCACTACTTGGTCACTCCCTTTCTTACAAACCCTCGAAATTTCAGACAACTCGTTCTCGACCTCAATCCCAGACTCACTGTCCAACTTGACTCGTCTCCGCTGACTCAGCCTCTCTAGAAACTTGCCCTCTGGTCCAATCCTCGACTCGCTCAGCTCACTCTCTCAGCTCCACGAGCTCTACCTCAACAACAATGAACTAAACAATCCCATTCCTTTAACCTTAAACAAACTGGTTAACCTGAAAAGACTCGAAGTCCAAAGAAACAACCTCAGTGGCAAGATTCCCAATCTGGGTTCTCTCAGAAACCTCTATTTCTTCAATGCTAGCGATAATGAGCTCATTGAGTTCTTAAAACACAAGTCTACTCATTGCACATATGCCTACATGAACCCGAGAAATTACCACTTTATGAAGACACATCAACAAAACATGATTCCTGGGAAGCCCAAATTTAGAGTTTCACACAGTAAGTTGGCAGTTGAACAAAATCTGAAACCCTAAATCGAGAACAGACACAAATACCTTGATTTTCTTTACCAAAACTATCTTCCCTAGCTTCAATGTTGCAAAACTTGTGTTTTCTCCCCCTCCAGACACTTCAAACCACGAAGAACACAATGATCTCACCACAGGTCTCTTTCTTAAAAAAATTTTGAGTTTTGGGGGGTGTTTTGATCCGCGTTATGTTTTGTTTTGGGGATAAGAAGTGTTTTTGTAATGGCTGGGACTGAGGTGGGTTACGGAGATTGACGGAAACATACCATAGGTGGGTTAAGTGATACTTTTCAAACCACGGATAGACAAAGTGATTTTCACCCAAACCATAGATGGGTTATGTAACACCCCATAATTTTATTACTTAATTAATTTTTAAATGTAAAATTAAAAAGGAGGCCCACAATTAAATGGATTTAATTGATTTGGGCCTAAAATATTAAAAATAATTTGAGCTTAAGTGAGGTGGCATAAGTAAAAAAATATATGGGCCTTGATAACCCTAGCCTTTTATCTTTTAAGTGACATGTGCACCCTTCTTTTTCTGCCTTCAGCCGCAACTCATTAGGGAGAGCTGATTCTTTTCTTCTCTACGGTTTGCACAACTTGTTCAGGTATGGTTGTCTTGCTCCAAAACTTAAGAAGGTTGAATGGTCAATAGCTAGCTTTTGTCTTGAACCTAGACTAATTATACTAGAAGAAAAGTGCTCTTGTATTGTATTATATTAGATAAAGGATGGATCATTATGTCAGGAAAGACTTTGAAGTGTACTTAATAGAGGAAAAGGATTGGACTTTATCATTTTTGTCACCATGTGAAAGGGAAAAAGGGGCTGCCTTGTGGTTTTGTATTTATAACTGTACATGGCCATCTTGGATTTAAAACAATGATTAAATTATGGGAAAAAGGGTGCTCCATGGTTAGAATATAATTTCACATAGCCTCCATTGTTGACTAATTCAACCATCACCTTTTATTCTTGTCTAAGACTAGTCCAATGGCTTAAAGAAATTGTTGGTGAGTCATGGATGTGGCTGCCATGTTGGGCTGAATATATATATAAATATATATATATATATATATATAATTTTAGATGTCCAGCAGCATCAAGGGAGAATATAGGCAACCGGATTGATAAAATTAAGAGTACAATAATATGTGGCTTCTACTTTTGACTAAATAGATATAAATGGGGTTGATCAGATATGTATATATATCACATGGCTTCCAATATTTGGTGAATATATATGATATTAGAGTGAATACATTCCGAGCCACTAGATTGATGAATTAAGACTATACGTGGCTTCCAATATTAAATTGGATAGATGTAATGTTAGAGTGAATTGGATAGTTAAGTGAATAAATGGAGGACTTTGGATATATCAATATTGACTAGGATAAAACCTTTTGAGCGTGAAAATAGATTTTTAAGTGCGGAATTGTGTATTGATGAACCTATTTTTTTTTTGGTGTTGCTAGGTTCTAATTTTGCTGAATTGTTGTGATTCAAGGGAGGTTGATTTCTTTTATTTTCGCAAATAAGAGATAAGTGGTGTTTACTAATTTTGGAGATTTTCCCAAAACAGTGTTGGTTATTAAACTATTCTATATTAAAGAAATATGTTGATATTCTTTAAATAAATTGATATTTTATAAATGTTTGATGTGCACATCGACTATTTGTTTTATGAAAAACTTGTGGGACAACCTAAATTTATTTAAACTTATATATGTGAATTTAACTATATATTTTTAGAATTGTGAATGGATTATTTTGTGAGCATATTGAATATGTTTTGAAAACCTATGGCAAGTCGTGTTAAGAAGCTCAGTATGGTATTTAGTCTTTAGCAAGGGACAATCATACTGCAGCTAGTCATTAGCAAGGGATGGTCCCAGAAAAGGGGAGAGTGCACATTTGATAGCTCCTTAGCAAGGGAGTATACTATTGAGAATCCAAAAAGGAAGCTCCTTAGCAAGGGAGTGCACCTTTAGGTTCCAAACGAGCCATCCTTATGAAAGGGGATGAAAAGGAGGTTCTAGTCCCAAAAAGGGGACAGCACAACCCTGTCAACGGGGCGTAATCGTTGACCACGAGAAAAGCCTAGGAAAATGTGTGTATGATGGTATTGATTTATATATATGATGGCTCACAACATAAATATATTTTCTTTTATATGAAATATTTGTTGATAAAATATTGATAAATTGCAAGTTATGAAACTGTTGTAAAAATCTATTTATTTGAAAGGTTGTTCCTATACCCCAATGTTAGTGAATTCCACTTATTGAGTTATCTCACCCCCCTTTATTTTCCCCTTACAGATACATTAGAGGGATTATTGGAGTAGACATTCTCGGGAGATAGCAGTTTCGAACTATTTTGTGGAACCAAGGATTCTATTATTATTTTCTTTTATGGCATTAAACTTTGTATTGGAGAATTTTTTAAGGATATTTTGTTTTTGATGGATTAGAGCTCTGACATTTGTGATGAGAATTAAGGTTGCTAGTTCCTTTTATTTAATATTTTTATGGATTAATCAGATTGAATAGACTTTTATTGCTTATGATTTTGGGGCGTTACAATTTTGGTATCAGAGCTTAGGATATGATTCTGTAGACACTTGAAAAATAGGTCATGATCTTATAGACACTTGAAACTAGGTTATGATCCGTAGACACATGAAACTAGGCTATGATCTTGATTTTTTTTTTGTCAGAGCATTTGGAAATTAGTTTATGTTTGATGAGAAATTTTAAATAATTTTGGCGATGTTACCTCTTATGTTTAGTAGTAATAATTGTTGCACCATCTATGTTTTTTTTTTTATTTCTTTGTTAACTAGGTATCATGCCACCCAAAAAGAAGAGAGTAGCTAATTCCAATAGCGAGGAACCCATTGTTAATTTGCGAAGGTCAACCAAAGCAAAGGTTAATACTGAGGCTGAAGTCACTCAAAACGTGAGGGATAATGAACGTCCTAGGGTGACATGCACTGATCCTTTGGATGAAGCTGCTGCACGATTGTTGGACAGGTTGACCCAAGTTGCTAGTAGAGGTGCAGGTGGAGTAGAGGCAAGGACTGGTTGCTCTTTTGAGACTTTTATGAAGCAAAATCCCCCTTCCTTTGATGGGAAGCCAAACCCTACAGAAGCTGAGAACTGGTTCTTGCAAATGGAGAAATTGTTAGAAGCTTTAGATTGCACTGACTCTCAGAAGATGCGGTTTGCAACCTTCAAGTTGATTGGAGAAGCTGAGCGTTGGTGGAGATCCACTAAAGCCATTTTGGAGGGAATGGACATTGAGAGAAACCCCATCACTTGGGAGAAATTTAAAGGGGTTTTCTATGATAACTACTTCCCTGAGGTGGTTCAGGAACGAAAAGAGAGGGAATTTGCTGATTTGGTGCAAGGAAGTATGACTGTTGAGCAATATGCAGCTAAATTCATCGAGTTATCTCGCTTTGGACCTCACTTAATCCTTACTGAGGCGAAGAAAGCAAGCAGATTCCAAAAGGGGTTGAATGAGAGACTTCGACACCATCTGATTGCATCAGGGGTTGATAATTATGCAGAGTCAGTTAAGAGAGCTATGAGACTAGAGGAAGATTTCAGGAACAATGTTAGAAATGAGAACCCACCTAGAAGCACTGGACAGATAAGCTTTCGACAAGGCCATGCTCAAGGTCATTGGAACAAGAAAGGATCTGTTGGGAGGTCTGGGAGTAATTCATCTTCAAATAAGCCAGAAAATAAGAATCCACCCCAGAATGCTCAAGGTAGAAGTTCGAATGCTTGCCCTACTTGTGGAAGGTTTCATGGAGATAAGCCATGCTTCTTTGAAGGAAAGGCTTGCTATAATTGTGGGAAGACAGGACACTTGGCTAGGAGTTGTACATCTCCTCAACAAAACTCAATAGCACAACCTAGAAAGGATGATCAGAGGAGGAAGGCACAAGGGAGAGTGTTTGCACTCACACCACAAGACGTTCAAGCTTCAGATACTGTGGTTGCAGGTATCCTCCCATTATTCTCAAACTTTGCTAAAACTCTATTTGATTCTGGATCTACACACTCTTTTATCTCCTCTCGATATGCTAAATTATGTAATAAGAAACCTGGACTTATGGATTATGACTTGTCTGTGGCCACACCTATGGGTGATTCTTTGGTGTGTAATTCAATGCTTAAGTCTTGTGTCATCCAAATTGAGGATAGGGAAATGTTAGCAGACTTGATTTTGATGGACATGTATGACTATGATGTAATTTTGGGAATGGACTGGTTGGCGGCTTATCATGCTAGTGTAGACTGTTTTAGAAAAGAAGTGGTGTTTCGGCCTCTAGGAGAACTTGAATTTCGGTTTAAGGGCTTAAGGATGCATGCCTTACCTAGGGTGATATCAGCCCTTCGAGCTAAGCGTCTATTACGAAAAGGATGCCAAGGGTACCTAGCTCATGTGGTGGACACTAGAAAGGAGGTATTGAAGTTAGATGATATCCCTGTTGTGAGGGAGTTTCCTGATGTCTTTCCTGAAGACTTACTAGGGATACCTATAGATTGGGAGATTGAATTTTCCATTGATTTGCTCCCTGGAACTTCTCCTATATCAAAAGCACCATATCGGATGGCACCCACTGAACTTAAGGAACTCAAGGAACAGTTACAAGAACTCCTTGACAAGGGGTTCATCAGACCAAGTGCATCTCCTTGGGGGGGCACCAGTTTTATTTGTGAAAAAGAAGGATGGGATTATGAGGTTGTGTATTGACTACCGTGAGTTAAACCGGGTTACTGTGAGAAACAAATATCCTCTCCCTCGTATTGATGACCTGTTTGATCAATTGTAAGGGGCACAAGTCTTCTCTAAGATTGACCTTCGTTCTGGGTATCACCAGTTGAAAATCAAGGGTGAAGACATACCCAAGACAGCTTTCAGGACTAGGTATGGGCACTATGAATTTTTGGTAATGCCTTTTGGTTTGACCAATGCTCCTGCTGCATTTATGGATTTGATGAATAGGGTGTTTCATGAGTACTTAGACCGCTTTGTTATTGTCTTTATTGATGACATTTTAATATTCTCCAAAAGCATGGAAGAACATGAAGAGCACTTGAGAATTGTTTTTCAAATTTTGAGGGAGAAGAAGCTATATGCAAAGTTTAAGAAGTGTGAATTTTGGCTTAACCAGGTGGTGTTCCTAGGGCATGTGATATCTGAGGCAGGGATTTATGTAGACCCTAGTAAGGTTGAAGCTATGATTGATTGGGCAAGACCAACGAATGTGAGTGAGATCAGAAGCTTTTTGGGCCTTGCTGGCTATTATAGGAGGTTTGTGGAGGGATTTTCTCGTATTGCAGCCCCATTGACTCAACTAACTCGTAAGAATGCCAAGTTTGTGTGGACAGAAGAATGTGAAAAGAGTTTTCAAGAACTTAAGCAAAGGTTGGTCACTGCACCAGTACTAACCATCCCTAGCAACTTGGGAGGCTTTGTCATTTATAGTGATGCTTCGAGAAAAGGGCTTGGTTGTGTGTTGATGCAGTATGGTAAAGTCATAGCTTATGCTTCCCACCAATTAAAGAGTTATGAACAAAATTATCCCACTCATGATTTGGAGTTGGCTGCAGTGGTGTTTGCATTGAAGATTTGGAGACATTATCTGTATGGTGAAAGGTGTGAGATTTATACAGACCATAAGAGCTTGACGTACTTCTTTACTCAGAAAGAATTGAATATGAGGCAACGAAGGTGGCTTGAGTTGATTAAAGATTATGATTGCTCAATCAATTACCATCCAGGCAAGGCTAATGTGGTAGCTGATGCACTTAGTTGGAAGTCTTCTGGTTTCTCAGCTGCCTTGTTAATTACTCAAAAAGAGATTATTGAGGACTTGGAGAGGATGGGAATTGAAATTGTCATGGGTGATTCCCAAGCCTTTATGGCCAGTTTGACAATACAACCCACTTTGGTTGAGAAGATTAAGAGTTCACAGGTTGATGATGCACAAATTGTAAAGATCATGGGAGAAGTACAAAAAGGGAAGAGACCAGAATTTAATGTGTCTAATGATGGTGTTTTGAGGTTTGGGAATAGACTTTGTGTGCCAAATGATTTTGCATTAAAGAAGGAGATTATGGAAGAAGCCCATCGTACCCCATACTCAGTGCACCCTGGTAGCACTAAAATGTATCGTGACATTCAAGAAACTTATTGGTAGAATAACATGAAGAGAGAGATAGCTCAGTTTGTGGAGCAATGCTTAACCTGTCAACAAATTAAGGCACTACACCAGAAACCTTCAGGGTTGTTGCAACCACTCCCCATCCCCGAATGGAAGTGGGAGCATATATGTATGGATTTTGTGACTGGTTTTCCAAGATCTCCTAAGGGACACACAGCCATTTGGGTAATTATGGATAGGATGACAAAAACAGCACATTTTATTCCGGTTAAGATGACTTACTCACTTGATCAGTTAGCACAGATATATATTGATGAGATTGTGAGTCTTCATGGACTTCCAGCATCAATTATGTCTGATCGAGACCCAAGATTCACCTCAAAGTTTTGGGAAAGCCTACATAAAGCTTTGGGTACTAATCTTAACTTTAGTACAGCTTTCCACCCACAAACAGATGGACTATCAGAAAGGACTATTCGTACCTTGGAGGATATGTTAAGGGCTTGTGTATTGGATTTCAAAGGAAGTTGGGAAAAATATTTGTCTCTAGTGGAATTTTCCTATAATAATAGCTACCACTCTAGTATTGAGATGGCTCCCTATAAGGCTTTGTATGGTAGGAAATGCAGATCCCCATTGTGTTGGGAAGAGGTTGGAGAGAGGAAATTGTTGGGACCAGAAATCATTCAGATGACATCTGAGAAGATTAATCTGATTCCTAAAAAATTGCAAACAGCTCAAAGTCGACAGAAGAGTTATTATGACAACTCGAGAAGGAAAGTTGAATTTGAAGTTGGGGATATGGTATTTTTGAAAGTTGCTCCAATGAAGGGTGTGATGAGATTTGGGAAGAAGGGGAAGTTGAGTCCCAGATTTGTTGGCCCATTTGAGATCCTAAAACGCATCGGTAAAGTTCCCTATGAATTGGCCTTACTGCCTACACTTGCAGGAGTGCATAATGTGTTCCATGTTTCCATGCTAAGGAAGTACATCCCTGACCCTTCACATGTCTTGAACTATGAGCCACTCAAGATCAAAGACAACTTGACTTATGAGGAAGTTCCAATTCAAATTCTTGACCGCAAGGAACAAGTACTACGCACCAAGATCATATCTTTGGTTAAGGTCCTTTGGAAGAATCACACAGTGGAGGAGGCATCTTGGGAGCGAGAAGATGAGATGAAATCAAATTATCCAGAGTTGTTTGTTAACAAAGGTATGTACAATTTCGAGGACGAAATTTTTAAGGGAGGAAGGATGTAACACCCCATAATTTTATTACTTAATTAATTTTTAAATGTAAAATTAAAAAGGAGGCCCACAATTAAATGGATTTAATTGATTTGGGCCTAAAATATTAAAAATAATTTGAGCTTAAGTGAGGTGGCATAAGTAAAAAAATATATGGGCCTTGATAACCCTAGCCTTTTATCTTTTAAGTGACATGTGCACCCTTCTTTTTCTGCCTTTAGCCGCAACTCATTAGGGAGAGCTGATTCTTTCCTTCTCTACGGTTTGCACAACTTGTTCAGGTATGGTTGTCTTGCTCCAAAACTTAAGAAGGTTGAATGGTCAATAGCTAGCTTTTGTCTTGAACCTAGACTAATTATACTAGAAGAAAAGTGCTCTTGTATTGTATTATATTAGACAAAGGATGGATCATTATGTCAGGAAAGACTTTGAAGTGTACTTAATAGAGGAAAAGGATTGGACTTTATCATTTTTGTCACCATGTGAAAGGGAAAAGGGGGCTGCCTTGTGGTTTTGTATTTATAACCGTACATGGCCATCTTGGATTTAAAACAATGATTAAATTATGGGAAAAAGGGTGCTCCATGGTTAGAATATAATTTCACATAGCCTCCATTGTTGACTAATTCAACCATCACCTTTTATTCTTGTCTAAGACTAGTCCAATGGCTTAAAGAAATTGTTGGTGAGTCATGGATGTGGCTGCCATGTTGGGCTGAATATATATATATATATATATATATATATATATAATTTTAGATGTCCAGCAGCATCAAGGGAGAATATAGGCAACCGGATTGATAAAATTAAGAGTACAATAATATGTGGCTTCTACTTTTGACTAAATAGATATAAATGGGGTTGATCAGATATGTATATATATCACATGGCTTCCAATATTTGGTGAATATATATGATATTAGAGTGAATACATTCCGAGCCACTAGATTGATGAATTAAGACTATACGTGGCTTCCAATATTAAATTGGATAGATGTAATGTTAGAGTGAATTGTATAGTTAAGTGAATAAATGGAGGACTTTGGATATATCAATATTGACTAGGATAAAACCTTTTGAGCGTGAAAATAGATTTTTAAGTGGGGAATTGTGTATTGATGAACCTATTTTTTTTTTGGTGTTGCTAGGTTCTAATTTTGCTGAATTGTTGTGATTCAAGGGAGGTTGATTTCTTTTTTTTTCGCAAATAAGAGGTAAGTGGTGTTTACTAATTTTGGAGATTTTCCCAAAATAGTGTTGGTTATTAAACTATTCTATATTAAAGAAATATGTTGATATTCTTTAAATAAATTGATATTTTATAAATGTTTGATGTGCACATCGACTATTTGTTTTATGAAAAACTTGTGGGACAACCTAAATTTATTTAAACTTGTATATGTGAATTTAACTATATATTTTTAGAATTGTGAATGGATTATTTTGTGAGCATATTGAATATGTTTTGAAAACCTATGGCAAGTCGTGTTTAGAAGCTCAGTATGGTATTTAGTCCTTAGCAAGGGACAATCATACTGCAGCTAGTCCTTAGCAAGGGACGGTTCCAGAAAAGGGGACAGTGCACATTTGATAGCTCCTTAGCAAGGGAGTATACTATTGAGAATCCAAAAAGGAAGCTCTTTAGCAAGGGAGTGCACCTTTAGGTTCCAAATGAGCCATCCTTAAGAAAGGGGATGAAAAGGAGGTTCTAGTCCCAAAAAGGGGACAACACAACCCTGTCAACGGGGCGTAATCGTTGACCACGAGAAAGCCTAGGAAAATGTGTGTATGATGGTATTGATTTATATATATGATGGCTCACAACATAAATATATTTTCTTTTATATGAAATATTTGCTGATAAAATATTGATAAATTGCAAGTTATGAAACTGTTGTAAAAATCTATTTATTTGAAAGGTTGTTCCTATACCCCAATGTTAGTGAATTCCACTTATTGAGTTATCTCACCCCCCTTTATTTTCCTCTTACAGATACATTAGAGGGATTATTGGAGTAGACATTCTTGGGAGATAGCAGTTTCGAACTATTTTGTGGAACCAAGGATTCTATTATTATTTTCTTTTATGGCATTAAACTTTGTATTGGAGAATTTTTTGAGGATATTTTGTTTTTGGTGGATTAGAGCTCTGACATTTGTGATGAGAATTAAGGTTGCTAGTTCCTTTTATTTAATATTTTTATGGATTAATCAAATTGAATAGACTTTTATTGCTTATGATTTTGGGGCGTTTCAGGTTATGTGTAATTACTCCTAAAATTTTTATGTTCTCTCATATGAAACTCTTGGCTCAAAATTACTTTTCACAACTTTCTTTTCTAACTTTGTTCGTCTCCTCCTTGATTTCCCTTCCATCAACCCAGCTCATCTCCCTCAAAAAAATTTTATTTTCTCCCATATGTTCTTATGGGTTTTTTTTTTTTTTTTTTGGATGTATTGTTGTTGTTGTTGTTTTTCTGTGAGATGGTTTTTTTTTTTTTTTTTTGGATGTATTGATGTTAATTGTTTCTTGTGAGATGGGTTTTTTTTTTTTTTTTTGGATCTACTGATACTTTGTTGTTTCCTGAGGATTGTGATTATTATTATTATTATTATTATTATTATTATTATTATTATTATTATTATTATTATTATTATTATTATATGTTGGTTGTTTTCTGTGAGAGGATTGTGATTTCAGTTTTTTCTTTTCTGTAAGATGTTTGTTGTTTTCCTATGAAAGACGCATGATGTTTCAAATTTTCCTGTGTGAGACGCTTGACTAGGCTTGAGTTGGGGAGGACACGAAAAAGGGTATTTTGGTCTCTTTGTTCATTTTCAATATTTCCTACAAAGCTGACCCACATCTGATAAAAAGACACATAAAGCTGTGTAAAAGACTACAAAAAAGCTGGGTATTAACGGGCACCGCACGGTGCCCATTAACACAACTCTTTTATAATAGGACAATTCAAAAAAGTTAACAGAAATATTCTATTCCCTCCTTTAGGCTGCGTTTGGTTTAATGTAAAATGTTTTCCGTAAAATATTTTCAGGAAAACAAAATATTTTCAGGTGTTTGGTGGCATTTTAAAAAATATTTTTCAATGTTTGGTTGTGTTCTTGAAAATACTATTGAAAACACATTTTCTACTTGATGCTCACATTTTCTCAGCTTCCAAACAAATATATAATATCAAACCAAACCAAAAGATTCATCAAATTTGGTCAAATTGAGAGAGGAAGGAAGAGAGAGAGGCGACTGGGTTCAATCTAGAGGCAGCGGAGGCAAGATCGCGAGGCGGAGGCGATTGGGTTATGGTGGGTCGCTCATTGACTGGGTCACGGTGGGTCGCTTGTCGACGAGAGTCAAGGTGGGTTCGATCTAGAGGTGGCGGATGCAAGATTGGTGACATGGGTCTGATGGCGGCGAGATCGGTGGATGGGTCTGAAGGAGGCGACAGCGGCGAGATCGGTGAGTGGGTCTGATACCGGCGAAGGTTGGGTTGTCTTCTTCACTTTCCCTTCTCTCTCTCTGTCTTCGGGTATGTGCTTGAGCAGGGTTGTCTCCCTTCACTTTTCCGGAAATGCGTTGAAGGTAAAATCAAAGCGTAAATGATTTTACGCTCAAAGTGGCTTATTTTCTAGTCAAAGCGTAAATGATTTTCCGTTAACCGTATTTTTCGTAGTTGCCAAACACACACAAGGGTGTAAAATGTTTTCTTGAAAGTGTTTTCAGGCGAAACAAATGCAGCCTTAGTTTCAACATTAGTCCCTGTCCTTGATTTGACATTTTATATATCTTTCTCTTCAAAAGAAGAGAATAGTTCAGCAACTTCCAAACTAGGGTGAGGGGTCAAATGAGATATAAACAACTTCAAGACGTAGCCAAAAAAGAACAACAACAACTACTACTACTTCAAGTACGAGACTAAGTATGCGTTTAGATACCACTTATTTTGCTAAAAACCGAAAACTGAAAAAAAAATTAAAAAAAAATATTTTTTTACTATTTGCTATAGTGTTATGCACTGTTTATTGGCCTAAAATCACTGTTCATGGCCAGTGAACAGTGCACAACACGCTGGACTTAAAAAAAAAAAAATGCAGACCAAAAACGCGAATCCAAACAAAGCTTAAGAGTATCTTTAGCATCTTTTCTTAAATTTTTGAACCGTTTGGAGAGTAAATAGTTGTATTTACCATTTACACACTTACTTTTTCAAATACACATTCCAACAAATTTTTTATCATTTTTCTATCTCATTTAAATATTATTTTTTCTTTTTTTCTTTAATTTTCATTTATTTCTTTTTTAATATTTCTTTACGCATTCCCAATAACTATATTTTTCTAATTTCCGGTAACTATATTTTTAAATCCCCAATGGTAACATTTTAAAATTTTCAACAATCATACTTTCCAATGGTTTTTTTAATGATCATATTTTTCATGCTTGCATTATTTTTCATTTATCAAATCTATATTAGTCTTGAAATTGATCAAATCTATGTAATTTGGAATGAATTTATGCATTAAAATTTTCACAACTTATTTTTTTAGATTATTATTATTGTTATTTAATAATTAAATAACTTATAATTAATTAATTAATTATCTCTTTCTATTTTTTCTCAAAAAAAGAAACCCATCTAATATTAAATAACACATCACACGACTACATACCCAAAAAAAAAAAAAAAAAAACCAAGGGAATAACTCAATTTTATTTCAACCTACTAATTTTAAAGACCACACATTTTCACACCCAATTGCCTACTCAACTTCAACCGTTCTGTTTATCAAAAGAAAAAAAAAATTGAGACATGTTATTCCATTTACTTCACAGTTACACATTTATCCCATCAGAAAAATAGAAGAGAGAGAGAGGGGGAGAAAGAACACAGCACAGAGAGAGAGAGTGAGAAGGCCGGTGGAGATCGAGTGTCGCCGGAAGGAAAAAACCGGCGGAGATCGGCGTTCATCAAACAGCAGCGCCTTGTCCGCCTCCCCACCGCCAGACGGTCAGATGGGCTTGACTTTTTTTTCTTTTCTTATATTCTTGTTCTGTTTCAACTTTGCTGTTATAATAAGAAATAGATTTTGCTTTATGTTTTGACTACGTGGGACGTTTGAGCCTATGAGAGAGAGAAAGAATTGTTTTTTTTTATTGAGCTGTTTGATTTTTTAAAGGAGAAAAATTCATTTGGAGTCTCTTCAGCAAGAGAGCTGCTGTAGCAATTCCAAAAAATATTTGGAAAAATTTTACCTTTCAGGGAGTCTGTTGGAGCTGGTTTTTTTTTTTTTTTTTTTTTTTTTGGGTTTGCTCTCCAAAAAATGGCTTTAACTAGTCTATTGGAGATGCTTTAAGGTCAAGGAGATATAAGCAACTTCTAGACAAGGGTCAATTAGTCACTCAATGAGATATAATCTTATAAACAACTTCTAGCACAGGGAATAAATTCCTTAGAATTTTTATGGCTTAAAAAGTATTTTTCTGGGATGTAAGACTTTTGGTAGTCCAGAGTAGCCTCTTTCCGAGAAAACTACTAACCAAAGTTGTAACTTGTAAGATGAAAATGGCCTCCCTGTTCTGCAACCTCACACACAAACACAAGGTCTGAACAAGTCATGGGATTTCTCAGCAAGAGAAGCTTGTTGTATGCCCTTTGTTGCCTATGTTTGAACTTAGGTGTTGCCAGAGACACAATTAGTTCTTTTCAATCCCTCAAAGATCCTGACTACATAATCTCCAATGGGAGTGCTTTCAGACTGGGATTCTTCAGCCCTGTAAATTCTACCAATCGCTACCTCGGAATATGGTATAATAAGATTTCTGTGGTCACTTATTTCAGTGTTGTATGGGTAGCTAACAGAGAGAGACCCCTTAAGGATTCTTCTGGGGTTCTTACTATATCTAAGGATGGCAACCTTGTGGTACTAAATGGACAGGAAGAGATTCTTTGGTCATCAAATGTTTCAAATTTGGTAACCAATTCGAGTGCCATTTTGCTGGATTCTGGAAACCTTGTCTTGCAAGTTAACACTACAGGAGCAATGGTATGGGAGAGTTTTCAACATCCTTGTGATACATACTTGCCAAGGATGAAACTTAGTAACAATTTAAGAACAAATCAGAAAATACATCTGACATCATGGAAGAGCCCTTCTGACCCATCCACTGGAAGATTCTCCGCAGGCATTAATCCACAAAACGTTCCCCAAGGTTTCATTTGGAAAGATGGTCATCCATATTGGCGGATGGGTCCATGGAATGGTCAGTTCTATACTGGAGCACAGAGCTGGGTTCTAGATTATCATAGTGGATTCACTATAGTATATGATAAAGAAGAGACAGTTTATGCAACCTATGCTTATGTGAACGTATTAGGTTTGTCAAAACATTTCGTGGATTCACAAGGAAATACAATGCACATGCATTGGGATGATGAGAAGGAGGATTGGGAGGTTGTTGGGTTGGCTCCGGCAAATGAATGTGATGTTTATGGCACCTGTGGTGCATTTGGAAACTGTTACGCGCTGAGCTCACCAATCTGCAGTTGTTTGAAAGGGTTTGAGCCAAAGATTGTTGAGGAATGGAATAGAGGTAATTGGATGAGTGGATGTATGAGGAGGATACCATTGCAGTGTGAAAGGGTGAACAATAGTAGTGACGGAGGAGGAAAAGTAGATGGGTTTTTGAAACTGGAGATGATCAAAGTGCCAGACTTTGCAGAGTGGTCATATCGAGCCAAAGATGATTGTCGAAAGCAGTGCTTGGAGAACTGTTCTTGTGTAGCTTATGCATATGAGACTGGCATTGGTTGTATGTCATGGAGTGGAAACCTAATTGACCTGCAAAAATTCTCCACTGGTGGGTTGGATATATATATTCGTTTGTCTTATTTGGAATTTGGTAAGTTCATGTTTTTTCTCTCTCAGTTTTGTATACTCTTATGCTTATGATCATCCATTAGACTAGAGAGACTTTATTTCATATAGTAATAAGTGTTGATCTTCACTGTTCCAACTCTTCTTTGACTTAACACCCCCCCCCCCCCCCCCTTCCCTTATTTATATATATCCTTTGCTGAGTAACACATTGGTCAGATGCTTAGGTATTGACAAAACATAAAATCCAACAAGTTTGACGGCCTTTTTTTGTCAAATAGCATAATTTATAGAAATATTTAGGAGAAACGTATTTGGCCAAACTTATATAGTTTTGTAGTACTTTTTTGGAACTCGAGTTTGGAACTTAAGTTTGACAAACTTGAGTTCCAAGCAAGGACGAACCCAGGTGGGGGGCCCTAAGGGGGTCCCTTGGGTCCAATTTTGTTAAAATTTTTATTTTATTTTATTTTTATAGTTATTATATATTTTATTTTTGTAGTTGGACCCCCTTCTAAAACCTTAGGCCCTCTTTCTCCTCAATAAGTCTAACAAGCATCACCCAAATAGCAACTATCCAACCCAAAAACATAACAAAAACAATAAAAATATTCACAATGGTGATTGTATTTTAGCCACAAAAAAAAAAAAAAAAAAAAAAAGAACTATTTTACCACCAAAGAACCAAAAAATCATGTGTTATTGAAGAAGTTAAAGCTAAATTTTTTGCAACTATAGTAAACTGGTGTAAATACTAGTTGATTGTAGTAGTTTATTAAAAATAAAATACAATATTTTTTTAAATTATATCTCTTCAATTAAAAAATAAAAAACTCAAATTCTCTCGTATACTTTATTGTTTTAATGAGTTGTATATATTATTTTAAATGAAGTGATAAAAAAATAGAACATTTGATATTTGGTGTATTGTAAAATGAGATGGTAAAATAGATAAAGTAAATTTTTGAGATGCTATAAGCTAAAAATTTTAGCACCACCACTGTGAATACTCTAACTTCAACCAAAAATAAAAAAAACTTTTAGCCAGCCTAGTATTAAAAAAAGACATTATTATTATTATTATTATTATTATTATTATTATTATTATTATTTTATGTTTTTGTCTTTGTTAGTAAATGATTGCATCTTAATGTATTTAGAAACAATGATGATTTTTTTTATACTATATGAATGCCTACGTGGAGTTTTTTTTTTTTTTTTTTTAAACTCTAGCCCCTGCTAGCTTAAAGTCCTAGGTCTATCCCTGGTTCCAAGTTGTTGGAGGCCTAGTATCAAAGCTAGTTCACGGGTTTCACTCCCTACTGCACATGTGTAGGTGTTGGGGGTGGGACTGTTGGCGGAGGCCTAGTGGGCCAATTCCAACATCCTACTAGAGGCAGAGGCCAAGTTGGGCCAAGTCTCAGTCAACCTATTGGCGCTAGGCTACCACCCTTTAAGGGAATAAATTTGGTTCTAACACAAGTGAAACTCGAGTTTACCAAACTTGAATTCCAAGCATTATATGTTACTTAAGCTTGGAACTTGAGTTTGGTAAACTCGAGTTTGACAAACTCAAGTTCCAAAAAAGTGCTACATATGGCCGGATGTGTTTTTGCTAAATTTTTTCTAAAATTATGCTATTTGGCAAAATTAGCCGAAGTTTCACACATTAGATTAAACTAGTTGCAACTTCATGCATCAATTGCTTTAAGTATTGTGTGTGTGTGTGTGTGTGTTTTTTTTTTTTTTTTTTAAGACTTCTACAAGTATTTTTTTTTTTAATCTTTTAATCTTTATAAATATATCATTATATTATTTTTTGTTGTGTTTGATTAATATTTTTTTAAGGTGTTTCACATTCTTCTAACTTCTATTATAGTGTGTTATATTAGCCTAATTTACAACTAAAATTTGTAAATTTTAAATTTATTATTCAAATTTCTCATCTCTTAAAGAATATGAAGATTATCATGATATTAAAACTCATCACAAAATTACAATGTTATCTTAACTAAAATTAAAATGAAACCAAAGGAATAAAAGATAGACTTTATAATAATTTTTTATTCAAATAATTGGTAGACACATTCAAATTCATAGTTATATAGATTGTATTTTAATATAAACTCAAATTCCTATTTCCAAAAAAAACTAAGTATTAATTCAAATCAAAATCCAACCAAAGCTGTAAGAGGGAGAAAGAAGACTTATGGATGGGAAATTTAGGGGGGGAAAAAAAAACCATCAACCTAAATTAGAGCAATAAGAAAGAACAAAAATCCACCGAGAGAGAGTACTCACATTTTTTGTGTGAGAAAAATATAATTGAATGGGAGAAATGATATCAAATTTATACAAAATAAAATAGAGAGAAGAAAAGTCAAAATATAAAAAAGAAGAAATGATGAAGGAAGTGCAATGGTAAAGTAAAGGGTAGTAGGGAGATAAAGAAGCAAAATGGGAGAGGAAAAGTTGGAAGAAGTGTAACAATAGTTGTGGACTAACAGGGAGAAGAAAAATTTTAGCTTTTGTTTTGTATTGTTTTTTAAATAATAGGGAGAGGAAAAGTTTAAAAAGAGAAAGAAGAAGATGAAAATAGGTGGATGATATGGCTCAATGATAGAGTGGCAAAATTTATTGCATACATTAACATTTTTATATTTTTTGATATGATGTGACTCGACAGAAGCTTAGCATTAGCTTTAACTTTTAGATATTATATAGATTTATTTTCAAAAATTTGACAGAATTAGTTGAAACTTGTTCTGATACACAGAAAACGAGAGAAATTTGAAAGTAATCTTCACAATTACAGTGATTATTGGAGCAATGGCCATTCCCAGCACCGCATACTTCTTTTGGAGATGGATGACCAAAAAAAGAGGTAATATGCCCTATCATTAGCAACGGGAACTAGAAATTGCTAGATGCATAGCTTACTATTAAAATTTGCCACAGCAAGAAACAATAAAAGCAGGGAGAGTTTACTATCCAAAAACCTAAACAATGTTAAACTCCACGAGCTGCCAACTTTTAGTTTGGAAGAATTGGCAACTGCAACAAACAACTTTCATGTAGCTTATATACTTGGCCGGGGTGGCTTTGGTGCAGTCTATAAGGTAATGGTTGCTCTATAGTAGCCTTCATTAGTTCCTCTTTAAATCATATAGATAAATACTTATATTTGTTGTTTCTTTTGCCAGGGAAAGTTGCATGATGGACAGGAAATAGCAGTGAAAAGACTGTCAAGATCCTCTGGACAAGGGCTTGAAGAATTTATGAATGAGGTGTTTGTGATCTCTAAGCTGCAACATCGAAATCTTGTAAGACTTCTTGGCTGCTGCATTGAGGGAGAAGAGAATATGTTGATCTATGAGTACATGTCAAACAAAAGTTTGGACGCAATTGTTTTTGGTTAGTACATTTAAATTCCCTTCCTTTTAGGCTCATCAATAGAATAACTTTGAAATCTAGAAATCTGGTTTCTATATACTCAATGTGTTGAACCCATGACCTTCATATACAAATTTACTCTACTCTCTTTGTTATTTCTTTTGGTCACTATTCATTTAGATCCACTCAAAAAAAATATCCTTGATTGGAAAAAACGCTTCAACATTATTGAAGGAATTAGTAGAGGCCTGCTCTACCTTCATAGGGATTCTAGACTGAAGATTATTCATAGGGATTTAAAGGCAAGTAATATCTTGTTAGATGAAGAGCTAAATCCAAAAATATCAGACTTTGGAATTGCTAGAATTTTTGGAGGCAAGGAAAATCAAGCCAATACTAAAAGGGTCATCGGGACATAGTAAGGGCTTTGTTGAATAAATTTTTAAATAATAACACCATTATTTGTGCTCAAATGATGAGGATGTGTTTCATTTTTCATATGCAGCGGATATATGTCTCCTGAATATGCAATGCAAGGCTTTTTCTCAGAGAAATCAGACGTTTTTAGCTTTGGTGTGTTGTTACTTGAGGTTGTTAGTGGGAGAAAAACCACTTGCTTTTATGATGATCAGCAGTACTACTTGAGCCTTGTAGGATTTGTAGGTGCATTTGACTCATTATCCTTTTTCTTTGAAGCTCAGCTAATCAGTATGTTAAATTTTTGTCTCTCACACTAGTCATCTTTCAGGCATGGAAATTGTGGAACAATGACAACATAATGGCTTTGGTAGACCCAACAATATGGGATCCTTGCTTTCAAATGGAGATGTTGAGATGCATACATGTGGGACTGCTGTGTGTGCAAGAATTGGCAAGAGACAGGCCAACTGTGTCGACTATAATTTCAATGCTTAATAGTGAGATTCTGGATCTGCCCACTCCAAAGCAACCTGCATTCACCGAAAGACAGATTGCTTCAAATGAAGAGCCTGCTCAACTGGGCCAGATAAAGTCCTCCAGTTGCAATATCACTATTACAAGGGTTTATGCTAGATAGGAAGAAAGCGCTTGAGATAGCATTCCCTTTGTTTGGCATCTTTAAGCATGCAAACCGTACTCTCTTTTCAAAGTTCAGATATAACAAAGTTTGAATTCTACATATAACAATTCTATAAAATTTCAGAATTTCTTATAATTGTTCAAATATTCTGCACAAAAAAACTGAATATGATTTTAAAAATGGACAACGAAGACACAACAATGAAAGAGCACCGTTAAAAGGTCATAATTGAAGAGGTAAAAATTTCAGAAAATTTCTTAATTGAAGAGTCACAACTTTCAATATACTGTTAAAATTGTTACTAGCTTTAGAATCCTCACTTAAGGCACTTTTTTCTGCATAATTTTGAAGCCTCAAACTGAGACACTTGACAAGAAAGAAAGCCAATGTCAATTCCAAATGCTAATCATGGTGCTGATCATACTGGGGGGTCTACTGATCAGAGGTGTATTGCGAGTCACGTAGGCTGAAGATAATATAGACGTGTGACAAGAAAGAAGTTGACGGGGAGAGTATATCATTCAGTTTGGTTCATGATATTCAACCATGATGGTTGAGGACACTTGATTAGAAGGAAAGCAAAAGAAAGATGCATATGTCCAGTGAATGTAGTGTAAATAACTAAGATCATCGTGTCATAAAATATCACTTCAGAGAATATATATACTTCTGATACTAGGTTGTCAGGTTGTTGGGAAAATTAAGGAAAAATAAAGGAAAATAAATAAATAACAAAGGAGGCTTACAAAAGGCATAAAATGGATGTTATCTTTAAGACTATGTCTCTACTCGATTGAGACTCGAACTTGGCTAGTTTATAAACAAACAAATATGAATGAATAATTTATCGAGCCTAGCACAAATAGTTTATGAATGACTTAGTTCATTTTTAGCCTACCTGGTTGAAAGAAGCTAGTCAAAATACAAAGAGGATAACTTACCTGGGCCCTGGGGTGACAGAAAGGACAGAGTTGGATGCACTCAGACTTTTGGAGACAGACAGAAGCTGATCGTGGATTACTTGCATGTCTGGTTTGCAAACTAAAGGTGGTGTTGAAGAGAAAGCCTTGATGGTATTGCTGATTGAAGCAACCGAAGATGAAAGTGGCACACTTGCTAAAGTTACCACTGTTATAGAATTCTAAAGCTAGTGAGAACAACTTTTTCCTTTCAAGAGATTGTTCTGAGGCCTTCCACATCGTGATTAATCTGTGTACTGTGTCACCATCTCTATCGCTTTTGATTTTATTGCATAAACTGTGGTGTGTATACATATATTCTGATGGGTTTATAATTTTTATTTTTTGTGATTAACTGTTAATGCATTTATGTCTGCATAGGGATCTATACTTAATTGTTTAGGATTTTGCAGATTCTATTCCTGCTTCTTATAAAGTGTTAATTATAATACTTTATTCCAATTGTCTCCTTAATTATTTCCCATCCCCAGTCGCCTAGTCCTTGGTTGAAATTCAACCTGTCCTTTTTGTCAAAGGAAGAAACTATCTGGACTAGGGAACTTATTTTATATCCCTAGTCGCCTAGTTCTACCAGTATGACAAACTTATTTTTTACCAGTATTTTTTATATCCCTAGTCGCCTAGTTCTACCAGTATTTTTTATCTCTTTATCTCTAAAAATATATCGTTCTATTATTTTTGGTGTGTTTGATTGATATTTTTTAAAGGTGTTCCATATTTTTCTTTCTTCTATAGTGTGTTTTATTAGCTTAGTATAACTAAAATTTATAAGTTTCAAATTTATTGTTCAAGTTTCTCATCTCTTAAGGACTAAGGAGATTACCATGATAATAAAAAACTCGTCGCAAATTTGCAATGTTATCTTAGCCAAAATTAAAATGAAACCAAAAGAATAAAAGATAAACTTTATAATAATTTATTACTCAAAAAATTGGTAGACACATTCAAATTCATAGCAATGTAGAAAATGATGACCTGACCATTGATGTGACTCAACATGAACTTAGCATTAGCTTTAGCTCTTAGATATAATTTAGATTTATCTACTCAAATTTGACCAAATTAGTTTGAAACTTGTTCTGAGACAAAAAACGAGAGAAATTTGAAAGTTATCATCACACTTACAGTGATTATTGGAGCAATTGTCATCCCCAGCACCACATACTTCTTATGGAGATGGATGACTAAAAAAAGAGGTAATATACTTGTCATTAGTAACGGGAACTAGAAATTGCTAGATGCATAGCTTACTATTAGAATTTGCAACAGCAAGGAAAAATAAAAGCAGGGAGAGTTTACCATCTAAAAACCTGAATGACGTTAAACCCCATGAGCTACCAACTTTTAGTCTGGAAGAATTGGCAACTGCAACAAACAACTTTCATGTAGCTAATATGCTTGGGCGCGGTGGCTTTGGTACAGTCTATAAGGTGATGGTTGCTCTAGTAGCCTTCATTAGTTCTTCAAATTAAACAGATAAGTACTTAAATTCGTTGCTTCTTTTGCCAGGGAAAGTTGCATGATGGACAGGAAATAGCAGCGAAAAGACTGTCTAGATCCTCTGGACAAGGGCTTGAAGAATTTATGAATGAGGTGTTTGTGATCTCTAAGCTGCAACATCGAAATCTTGTAAGACTTCTTGGCTGCTGCATTGAGGGAGAAGAGAAATGTTGATCTATGAGTACATGTCAAACAAAAGTTTGGACACAATTGTTTTTGGTTAGTACATTTAAATTCCCTTCCTTTTAGGCTCTTCAATAGAATAACTCTGAAATCTAGAAATCTGGTTTCTATATACTTACTGTGTTGAATTCTTGACCTCCATTTACAAATTTACTCTAACTCTTTGTTATTTCTTTTCGTCACCATTCATTTAGATCCACTCAACCCAAAACACCTTGATTGGAAAAAACGCTTCAACATTATTGAAGGAATTGGTAGAGGTCTGCTCTACCTTCATAGGGATTCTAGACTGAAGATTATTTATAGGGATCTAAAGGCAAGTAATATCTTGTTAGATGAAGAGCTAAATCCAAAAATATCAAACTTTGGAATTGCTAGAATTTTCAGTGGCAGTGAAAATCAAGCCAATACTAAAAGGGTCATCGGGACATAGTAAGAGTTTTGTTGAAATTAAATTTTAAATAACACCACTATTTGTGCTCAAATGATGAGTAAGTGTTTCATTGTTCAAACACAGCGGATATATGTCTCTTGAATATGCAATGCAAGGTTTTTTCTCAGAGAAATCAGATGTTTTTAGCTTTGGTGCGTTGTTACTTGAAATTGTTAGTGGGAGAAGAACCAATTGCTTTTTTGATGATCAGCAGTACTACTTGAGCCTTGTAGGATTTGTAGGTCTATCTGACTCATTGTCCTTTTTCTTTAAAGCTCAGTTAATCAGTATATTCATTTTTTGTCTTTCACACTTGTCATCTTTCAGGCATGGAAATTGTGGAATGACCCAACAATATGGGATCCTTGCTTTCAAATGTAGATGTTGAGATGCATACATGTGGGACTGCTGTGTGTGCAAGAATTGGCAAGAGACAGGCCAACTGTGTCTACTTTAATTTCAATGCTTAATAGTGAGATTCTGGATCTACCCACTCCAAAGCAACCTGCATTCACCGAAAGGCAGATTGCTTCAAATAAAGAGCCTGCTCAACTGGGCCAGATAAAGTCCTCCAGTTGCAATGTCACTATTACAACCGTTTATGCTAGATAGGAAGAAAGTGCTTGAGATAGCATTCCCTTTGTTTAGCATCTTTAAGCATGCAAACCGCACTCTCTTTTCAAAGTTCAGATATTACAAAGTTTGAATTCTACATATAACAATTCTATAAAATTTCAGAATTTCTTAAGAAGTGTTCAAATATTCTGCACAAAAAACTGAATATGATTTTAAAAATGGACAGCAAAGACACAACAATGAAAGAGCACCATTAAAAGGTCATAATTGAAGTGGTAAAACTTTCAAAAAATGTCTTAATTGAAGAGTCACAACTTTCAATATACTGTTAAAATTGTTACTAGCTTTAGAATCCTCCCTTAAAGGCAATTTTTTCTGCATAATTTTGCAGAATTTTGAAGCCTCAAACTGAGACACTTGACAAGAAAGAAAGCCAATGTCAATTCCAAATGCTAATCATGGTGCTGATCATACTGGGGGTCTACTGATCTTGAGTGTGGTTTGAAAAACTCTAGATGAAGATGATTGTGACACGCGACCAGAAAGAAAGCTAATAAAGGCCACTGATCAGAGGTGTATTCTGAGTCACGTAGGCTGAAGATAATAGATACGTGTGACAAGAAAGAAATTGACGGGGAGAGGATATCATTCAGTTTGGTTCATGATGTTCAACCATGATAATTGAGGACACTTGATTAGAAGGAAAGCAAAAGAAAGATTCATATGTCCAGTGAAAGTAGTTTAAATAAATAAGATCATCTTGTCATGAAATATCACTTCAGAGAAAGACATACTACTGATACTAGGTTGTCAGGATGTTGGGCAAATTAAGGCAAAATAAAGGAATAAATACATAAATAAATAACAAAGTAGGCTTACAAAAGGCACAAAATGGATGTTATCTTTAAGACTATTTGTCTCTACTCGATTGAGACTCGAACTTGGCTAGATTATGAACAAACAAATATGAATGAACCATTTATCGAGCTAAGCACAAACAATTTATGAACGACTTAGTTCATTTTTAGCCTACCTGGTTGCAAGAAGCTAGTCAAAATATAAAGAGGATGACTTACCTGGGCCCTGGGGTGACAGAAAGGACAGAGTTGGATGCATTCGGACTTTCGGAGACTGAGACAGAAGCTGATCGTGGATTACTTGTACGTCTGGTTTACAAACTAAAGGTGGTGTTGAAGAGAAAGCCTTGATGGTATTGCTAATTGAAGCACCCGAAGATGAAAGTGGCACACTTACTAAAGATACCACTGTTATAGAATTCTAAAGCGAGCGCAACTTTTTCCTTTCAAGAGATTGTTCTTAGGCTTTCCACATCGTGATTAATCTGTGTACTGTTTCACTATCTCTATTGCTTTTGATTTTATTGCATAAACTGTGGTGTGTATACATATATTCTGCTGGGTATATAATTTTTGTGTTTCGCAATTAACTGTTAATTCATTTATTTCTGCATAGGGATCTAAACTTAATTGTTTAGGATTTTGCAGATTCTATTCCTGCGTCTTATTCAGTGTTAATTATAGTACTTTATTCCAATTGTCTCCTTAATTATTTCCCAACCCTAGTCGCCTAGTCCTTGGTTGAAATTCAACCTGTCTTTTTTGACGAAGGAAGAAACTATCTAGACTAGGGAACAAACCCCTTTGATTTATAGTTCTATATGACAAACTTATTTCATGGGATCAGGACTTTTGAAAGTCTAGAGTAGCCTTTTTCTTAAAAAACTACCAGCCAAAGGTTAAACCCTTTTTTTTTCCCCAGATAAACAAAGCTGTAACTTGTTTGATGAGCAAGGCCTACCTGTTCTGCATTCTCAGACACAAGTAGGCCAGAGAACAAGTTATGGGACTAAAGACAAACTTGTTGTCTGTCCTTTGTTGCTTTTGTTTAAATTTGGGAGTTGCAATAGACACCATTAAGTCTTCTCAATCCATCAAAGACCCTGAATACATAATGTCCAATGGGAGGGCTTTCAGACTGGGTTTCTTCAGCCCTGTAAATTCCACCAATCGCTACCTCGGAATATGGTATAATAACATCTCTGTATTCACTGTCATATGGATAGCTAACAGACAGAAACCACTCAAAGATTCTTCCGGGGTTCTTACTATATCTGAGTATGGCAATCTTGTGGTACTAAACGGACAGGAAGAGATTCTTTGGTCATCGAATGTTTCAAATTCTGTAACCAATTCAAGTGCCACTATTTTGGATTCCGGAAACCTTGTATTGCAAGTTGTAGAGATGGCCATGGGTAGGGTATGGGTAGGGTATATCCATACTCAACCCAATTAATTTATCCATGGATATCTAATTATCTTACCCAATCAGTATCTATACCCAATTGTTATCCAGTTTGTTTATCAATGGATATCCATACCTTACCCAAACCCAATTTTTATAAAATCACCAAATATGCTCAAAAACCATTAAAAAGACCAAAATATTCTCAAAATCTCTAAAATGAGCAAAATGTCCATGAAACTTCTAAATTTGCCAAAATACCCCTGATATCTCTAAAATCACCAATTATGCCAAAAACCACTAAAATGACCAAAATAACTCTAAATCTCTAAAATGCGCAAAATACCCATGAAATCTCTAAATGACCAATATACCCCCAATATCACCAAATATGCTCAAAAACCACTTAAAATTACCAAAATATCCTCTAAACCAAAAAAATTACCAAAATACCCCAAAAACCTAAAAATATCCAAAATACCCCCGAAACCCAAAAATTATCAAAATACCTCACAAACCTAAAAAATGACCGAAATACCCCGAAACCTGAAATTTGGCTAAAATACCCCTAAAACTTAAAATTACCAAAATACCCCCGAAACCTAAAAAATGACTAAAATATCCCTGAAACCAAAAAACTTACTAAAACACCCTTGAACTTGAAATTACCAAAATACTCCTAAAACCTAAAAATTGACCGAAATACCCCCATAAACCTTAAAAATGACCAAAATACCCCCAAAACCTATAAAATGACCAAAATACCCTCGAAATCTATAAAATGACAAATATGCCCCTAAAACCTATAAAATGTCTAAAATACCCAAAAACCTATAAAATGACCAAAAATAAGCTCAAACCTCTAAAATTACCAAAAATACCCCGAAACCTATAAATCGACCAATATAGCCCTAAACCTTTAAAACAACCAAACACGCTCAGAAAATATCTAAAATGACCAAAACACCCTTGAAACCTTTAAAGTGACTAAAGTACCCCTAAACCTGTTAGATGACCAAAATACATTTGTAACCTCTTAAATTACGAAAATAGAGGTTTGGGGTATTTTGGATGTTTCGAGGGTATTTTTGTCAAGATTAAAGGTTCTAAGAATATTTCAACCATTTTGTAGGTTTTGAGGGAATTTTGGTAATTTTTTAGGTTTTGAGGTTATTTTGGTCATTTTTTAGATTCTAAGGGTATTTCAGTCATTTTTTAGATCACGGAGGCATTTTTTGTCATTTTTTAGGTTTTAGGGGTATTTCGGTAATTTTTATATTTTGGGGTTATTTTGGTAATTTTATAGATTTTGGAGGTATTTTGGTAATTTCAAGATTTCAGGGGTAAAGTTTTTATGTTTCAAGGGTATTTTGGTCATTTTTTTAGGTTTTGGGTGTATTTGGTTATTTTTTAAGCTTTGGGGATATTTCAGTCATTTTTTAGGTTTGGGATCTTTTAGTCATTTTTTTGGTTTCGAGGTTATTTTAGTTATTTTTTAGGGTTGGGAATATTTTTATCATCTTATAGGTTTTAGGGACATTTTTGTCATTTTATAGATTTCGGGGTATTTTGGTAATTTTATAGGTTTCAAGAGTTTGTCTTTTTTTAGATTTAGGAGGGTATTTCGGTTATCTATAGTTTTCGGGGGTATTCTTGTCATTTTATACGTTTAGAGGGTATTTTGGTAATTTTAAGGTTTCAGGGGTATTTCAGCATTTTTTAGGTTTAGAGGGTACTTTGGTAATTTTAAGTTTATAGGGGGTATTTTGGTCATTTTTAGGTTTCAAGGGGTATTTTGGTTTTTTTTTTTTAATGTTTCGGGGGTATTTCAGTCATTTTTTAGGTTTTAGGGGTATTTTGGTAATTTTTAGGTTTCAGGGGTATTTTGGTCATTTTTTAGGTTTCAGTTGTCTTTCGGTCATTTTTTAGGTTTAGGGGTTATTTTGGTCATTTTTAGTTTTTGGGAGTATTTTGGTCATTTTTTTAGGTTTCAGGGGTATTTTGGTCATTTTTAGATTTCGTGGGTGTTTTGATCATTTTTTTAATGTTTCGAAAGTTTTTTGGTAATTTTTAAGTTTCAGGGGCATTTCGGTCCTTTTTTTGGTTTAGAGGGTATTTCGGTAATTTTAAGTTTATGGGGGAAAGGGAGCAGCCTTGAGATATGCCTTTTGTGTGATTTGAATAATTATTCCCCTTCTTGTCTAGGATTGGCGTTTGAAGGAAATCTAATAGAAGATCACATAAAAGTGGATTTTCCTTACCTAAATGGGATTGAAGAACTGAGATTAGGAGCCCGTGATCTATGTTGTCGAAACACCCTACAATATCAGACTTAATCACTCTATCAACCGGGCCCCAGCTATGAATCTGAAGAAAGAAGGTTTAGGAAGGTTGTGGGGTCAGCTCCAAAAGATAAGTCCGATGTTTATGGCACATGCGGTGCAAATGGAAGCTATGATTCACTGGGTTCATTAATCTACAGCTGTATGAGAGGATTTGAGCCCAAGAGTATTGAGGAATGGAACAGTGGAAATTGGAGTAGTGAATGTGTGAGGAGGAAACTGTTGCAGTGTGAAAGGTTGAACAATATTGTTGAAGAAGTAAAAGCAGATGGGTTTTTCAGATTGAAGATGGTCAAGGTTCCAGACTTTGCTCAGTGGCCATATGGGACTAAAGACGATTGTCAAAAGCAGTGCTTGCAGAACTGTTTTTGTGTAGCTTACGCATATGATACAGGCATTGGTTGTATGTCATGGAGGGGAAACCTTGTTGACCTACAACAATTCTTGGTTGGTGGATCAGATATATATTTTCGTTTGGCCTATTCGGAATTTGGTAAGTTCATTTTGTTTTAAGAGTTAGTTTTTTTTTTTTTTTTTCCTAATCTTATGCTTCATTCAAATATTATTAGTGTGCGTTTGGCAAAAATTATTTTTGCTAACTTATTTTACTATTCAACTTATTTTTGCTACTATTCATGGGTCTCACTGCACTTTTTGGTATTATTTATGGATCCCACTGTACTATTTCAACTAACTTTTACCTTTATTTACAGTACTTTCAGCAAAAAGTTTTCAGTTTTAGCAAAACTAGTCACGGCGTGATTATTTTTTAAGACGGTCTCATTATTATTATTATTATTTTGTAATTTGAACTAATTTAATGAAAATTAATGCATTTCATAATTAGATTTATCACAAAATAGTTTTTATTATTGCAAAATTGTTTTATTTAAATTTTGAAACCTTAATTCTACCATAGTTAGTTGATTAATTTTTACATCTCTAAGTCAATTAAACATGTTTTGCATGCTACATGTAAACCTTCTTTTCTATAAGGGTTGAAATAATGTTGGTAATATTTTTTTCCTATGGAAGTTAAAAAAAATTAAAATTCTTGTACCTTGTCTTGATGTTTTCTAAAAATTAAATTTGGCGCTTGTCTTTCAATAATTATAAAAATTCTAAGCAGTAATTCAGAAGGTAATTCATGTTACATGTTCATGCTTTGATTGTGTAATTGTATGATTGATATAGGTTGTAATTTATAAGTTGAATATAGTGGTGTATATTTAAAAGGGCATAACTCTATTGTTTAGGATATTGAATATAATGTTTTGTGTGATTTATAGAGTAGCAACAGTTGTAGTTATTAAAAATTGGTTTTTCATTGTCTTTTAAGTTAATAAAAACCTCACATATACCTTTTATTTTTCAAAAAAGCCTTTACATATTCTTTTAACAGGAATCCTTACATATACCTTGATAAGTAAACTCTATTCATTTCATTTCCTTAGATGAGTAATGCTAGAAATACAAACTTTTTTTTTTCATAAAATTTTACAAACTGCTGATATGGTGAATGATTATTAATAAATGAAAAAGTGATGTTAATAGCGGGCCTAAATGAAAACTAATAAGAAACTGGCCACATCAACAGTTTGTAAAAAATATTGTAAAATAGTTTGTGATTGTTGTAGTGACCCAAAAAGGGGGGTCTTGCATTCCATGGAATCTCACATCGCCTAAGGAAGCACATGAGAATGTGTTTATAAGGAATGACTTCCCTTTAATGTGTAGAGGCCTTTTCTCCCACTGCTGTGTGCTTTGGGGGAAAACAAAACCGTGAGGGGGTATGGGCCCCAAAGCGGACAATATCTACACATTTGGGGCGGGGTCGTTACAGATGGTATCAGAGCCATGCCTTAGCCGGAAGTGTGGGCCCCACACGCGAGAACGCGTGTGCCCGTAAGGGGGGTGGATTGTAGTGACCCAAAAAGGGGGGTCTTGCATTCCATGGAATCCCACATCGCCTAGGGAAGCACATGAGAATGAGTTTATAAGGAATGACTTCTCTTTAATATGTAGAGGCCTTTTCTCCCACTACTGTGTGCTTTGGGGGAAACCAAAACCGTGAGGGGGTATGGGCCCCAAAGCGGACAATATCTACACATTTGGGGCGGGGTCGTTACAATTGTAGTATTACTCTTCCTTAGATGAATAAAAAAGACATCTATTCTATAATAATAGTGGCTAATTAGTGTTTACATGATCTCATTTATAACGTTTTTTATTATTATCATATTTTACTAGCTGGAGATTTTCAAAATAGAGGCATTAAATGAGAGTTAAAATCTTAGAACATTTTATTAGATTTTTAAAAGTCATGGTATGTAAAGCATATCAGCATTTAAGGATTTTTTTTTTATATTTTATTATTCATAAATAATGTTAAATGAAATGTCAATAAAAGGATTTTGAAAATTTTCATCTTTATTTCTTATATGTTTCTATTAATACTGAAGAACGTCTTCTTTTTAGTTTTGATAATAAATATGGTTTTCTATACTAGAGTTTGATTAGTTTTAAGTTTAAATTTTGTATGATTTTATTTAATTGTTGATTATAAGATTTAATTAAGTGAATTTAACGATTTATTTAATTGCATTGTAAAGTTTTTAATGACATTCGTAAGGTCATCTTTAATTAATTTTTTTACTCCTTTAGCTGTCAGACTCTTTGTTTTCTAATTAACGGTTACTAATTAATTTATTTAATTGACATTTGATTTCTTTTACTAATCTCTTTTTCTCTCTCTTCATTAACATCCTATTGTTTTCCCAAATTTGATGACAATTCTAATGTATTAAATATGCATTGTAATGTTTATATTTTATTTTTATTACATTTTGCTGCCTTGAAGTTAGTATATCCATAACTATTAGTTTATTGTATAATATATTTGGTTTGAAATTATCATCATCATCATCATTATTATTATTATTATTATTATTAATTTAGTGTTTCTAAAATAGCATGTGTTTTGTATTCTCTTTTTCTATTGATGCTTTGTAACATTTTATGGGAATACTTTATGATAAATTTTTTTATTCTATTTTTTTTAATTGAGTGATTCTAAATAGGTATTTGTTTTGTATTTTATTTTTCCATTAATGCATTGTAACATTTCATGGGAAGACTTTATAAGAACAATTTTTATTTATTGAATTTAAATAAAATATTATATGTTTAATTTTAAAAAAAAATTAGCCAAATATAAATAATTTAATGAAATATTGATAAATTTAAACGTTGAATAAAATAAGATGAGAAGAAAAATAGTAAAAATGAAATGTATAGCAATAAACACCAAATTATTTTAGTTATGCTATGTAATAAAATTACATTATATTTTTATATACAATCTTTATAATGCAATAATATAACATTTAACAACCAACGAGGATAAATAAAATAACAATATAAAACGCAAAATTAAATCGTATCAACCCAAAGGATGTATGAATTATGATGTGTTTCACATCTTTGTTATCATGGTTTGTAGAGATGCGATTTATTTTTAGCCGAGCTATTTACAATTGGTTCTACACCCCGGCCAGTTCCTATACTTTGCAACTCTACTGTTTTAGCAAATTCGTCTCAATCTAACCAAGCAGTGAATTACTTCTGCTCTAATGTATGTGATACATGCCAAAATGTGTCTTTCATGAAGTCTCCCTTTGCCCCTTCACTAAAAGGTTAAGCTAGATCACCAGTCAATTTCAATTTTAGCAAACTGACTGACTTCTAGCAGTTTAAAACTGATTTTTGCGATGCATTTGGTGGCACTTTCAATATCACATCAGTATGTTTTGATGGTCAGTCTGTTACACTAAAATAAAAAATATATATACCAAAAAATGAAGGAAAAAAAAGTAGAGAGAGAGAGAGAGAGAGGCTTTTGTGTGTTGGAAAAATAGAAAATTATGCATTGAATAAGAGAGAGAATGACAATTTTATAGTATGAGGATAAGAATAAGAAGGGTCAAAACTAAAAGAAGACAAAAAGATAGAATAATAGTAATATTGAGAGTAGTGGGGATATAGAAAGTTAAAATGGAATGAGAAAGATTGAAGAAAGTTAAGGTAGAGAGTACTGGGGGTATGAAAGTTAAAATGGAATTGAAAATTTAATAATAAATAAGAATATAATAGATTTTTTAATTCACTTTAAATGTTAAAAATTTGTATAAAAAATTGGAAAAAAAAATTGATAATAATATGAATGCTGACGTGGCTCAATGTAAGCGTAGCAACATTAAATACTACGCTTTAGCTTTTAGTAATATATAGAATAGATATAGATATAGATATAGATAAGCGGATCCCAAATAGACACCTAGTTACCTAGAACAAAAGCAATTAAATTTCAATATTTTTGAATCAAATTCCATTGTCAAATTTGATTGAAGTAGTTTAAAACTTGTTCCTATACGCAGAAAATGAGAGACATTTGAAAGTAATCCTCACAATTACTGTAATTATTGGAGTGATTGCTATTGCCAGCACTGCATACTTCTTATGGAGGTGGATGGCTAAAAAAAGGAGAGCTAATATGCCTATTAATTATCTACAGCAACTAGGAATTGCTAGATGGGTTAACTAATATCACATTTTGCAACAGCAAGGAAAACGAAAGGCGATGAGAGTTTACTGTTTGACTACCTGAAAGATTTGAAACTACACGAGCTACCAATCTTTAATCTGGAAGAATTGGCAACTGCAACAAACGACTTTCATATGGCTAATAATTTATGAATACATTCCAAACAAATGTTTGGACGCAATTGTCTTTGGTTAGTTCATACACTTATAAATCTTGCATCAAGTCAGTTAGTGCCTTAAATAAAAAACACACACAAATTTATTGGGTTCTTTTCTTAAGATTTACATTCATATTGACAACAATGTATCAAACAAATATAATCCGGTCATGAATAAATGTATCTATTTCCCTCAGTTCCATCTATGGACTTGGTTTTAATAATAAATTCTACTGTGCGAATTTGGTCACTTGAAGCATACTTTTGTGCTAACTTGCCCCAACTTCATTTCTCAACAATCTATCTTTTTCTGCATACAAGTTTACTCATACATTTTTATATATTTATTTGGGTTACTATTAATTTAGATCCAGCCCACCAAAACCTCCTTAATTGGAGAAAAAGCTTTAACATTATTGAAGGAATTGGTCAAGGCCTACTTTACCTTCATAGGGATTCTAGATTGAAGATTATTCATAGAGATCTAAAGGCATCTAACATCTTGTTAGATCAAGAGCTTAATCCAAAAATATCGGACTTCGGTATAGCAAGAATATTTGGAGCCAACGAAGATCAGGCCAAAACTAAAAGGGTTGTCGGGACATAGTAAGAGATTTGTTGAAATTTAATTTAATTAATAGCATCACTTGTACTCAAATCATATGGATGTGCTTTATTGTTTAAATGCACTGGGTATATGTCTCCTGAATATGCAATGTGAGGCTTGTTTTCAGAGAAATCAGATGTTTTTAGCTTTGGTGTATTGTTACTAGAGATTGTAAGTGGGAGAAGAAGCACTAGCTTTTGCAATGATGACCAGTACTTGAGCCTCATTGAATATGTGAGTCTATCTAATTTAGAGCATTCACATGGGGAAAAATTTAGCCAAATTTAACTCAAAATGCCACTTTATCTATTTTATTTAGTCCATGTTTTACATGATCAATTACCAATAAGATTGAACATTCCAGTTTTTGTATCTTTCAGGCATGGAAATTGTGGAACGACGACAACAGTATGGCTTTGGTAGACCCAGCAATATGGGATCCGTGCTTTCGAATGGAAATTTTGAGATGCATGCATGTGGGACTGCTGTGCATGCAGGAATTGGCAAGAGATAGGCCAATTGTGTCTACTATTATTTGTATGCTTAATGGTGAGATTGTGGATCTTCCCACTCTGAAGCAACCTGCATTCATGGAAAGGCAGATTGCTTCAAATATAGAGCTTGCTCAACAGGACCGACTCTCCATCTACAGTGTCACTGTTTCAACAGTTTTTGGCTGATGAAAGGAATATTTTGATATAAATTTATCTTTATTGAATATTTTCTTCAAGGAATCAAGAGTAAGTAATCCCAATTCTTTATTTATTATGAATTTTGTCATATTTTCTCAAGAAAACTATCAGGGTTAATGTGCAAGTGTTGGCAAATTCCATGACCTTTGTATGTGTCAAATTGAGTCTGTAATGACTAATTCAAGATTTGATCAAGTTCAAGTTGAAAATTTGAGTCTGTAATGACTTAAATTTGTTCAACTCCTGATTGATCGAAGTTCCTCAGCCTTTTGATCACAGCTCAATCGTCAAAAATCGTGGTTAATGTGTTTTAAAGGTCGGCTATGCTTTGGATGTTGTACCCCCACACTAAATTATTGCCTTTGTAAAGTCGGTTATAAGCTAACCAAGTTGGATTGTTACCTAAAATTGGTCTGTTACCATTAAAAAACATTGTTCTCATATATTTTCATTGATTTGGTGATGTGAATAATTTATACAATTGCTTAGACAACAACCCCCAAATAAAAAATGTCCATATCATGGACTTTTAATGCTCATGTTGGACAACATTCAATTTTTATACCAACTACACATTGTAGAACCAAATCCAATTTTCTCTCGATATTTTCCTCAAAAAATCTGATTCGTGCGGATTCTTCCCCCAACTAAAGAAGTGATCTTGGCGGAATTGCCACATATGAAATTGAGTACAATTTTGAAAAGAAACTTGGACAAAAAGAAAGGAAGTGACTTAGACAAATCTTTCATAATGTATAACTTAAATGAAACCTGATTCTATTTCAGCATCTTATCCATACCTTATTTTTATTGTCTCCTTAATTTCCATGCCTAGTACTTTGTCGACACACAACCTGTTTTTTTTTTTTTTTTTTGGTTAACAAATGAGAAAAAAAGACACTAATATTTAGACTAGGAAACTTTTGGTTTATAATTTGATATGACAACATATTTTCTGGGACATAAGCCTTATGAAAGTCTAGAGTGGCGTCTGTCTTGAAAACTACTAGCCAAAGCTGTAACTTGTTAGATGAGCTAGGCCAACCTGTTCTGCATTCTAAGACACAAGTAGGTAAGAACAAGTTATGGGACTTCTTAGCAAGACAATCTTGTTGTCTGTACTTTTTCTGCTTTTGTTTAAACTTAGGCTTTGCCATAGACATCATTAAATCTTCTCAATCCCTCAAATACCCTGAATACAAAATTTCTAATGGGAGTACTTTCAGACTGGGATTCTTCAGCCCTGTAAATTCTACCAATCGCTACCTTCGAATATGGTATAATAACATTTCTGTATTCACTATCATATGGGTAGCTAACAGACAGAAACCCCTCAAGGATTCTTCCGGGGTTCTTACTATATCTGAGGATGGCAATCTTGTGGTACTAAACGGACAGGAAGAGATTCTTTGGTCATCAAATGTTTCAAATTCTTTGACCAATTCAAGTGCCACGCATTTGGATTCCAGAAAACCTTGTATTGCAAGTTGACGCTAAAGGAATAATATCGGAAAGTTTTCAACATCCTTCTGATTCATTCTTGCCAGGTATGAAAATCAGTACAAATTTTAGGAAAAATCAAAGGGTACAGTGGACATCATGGAAAAGCCCTTCTGATCCATCCATTGGAAGATAGGCATTGATCAGCCGAACACTCCTGGAGCTTTCATTTGGAAAGATGGTCATCCATTTTGGCGGACTGGTCCATGGAATGGTCAGGCATTCATTGGAATATACAACACAAATCCGCAATATCATAATGGATATACTGTTGTAGATGATAAAGAAGGGACAGCTTTTGCAACTTTTGCTTATGTGAATGAGTTACCTTTGTCAAAGTTTGTCCTGAATTCACACGGAAAGCTAGTGCAGAGTTATTGGAATAATAGGAAGGAGGATTGGGAGGTTTTGGGAATAGCTCCAAAATTTGAGTGTGAAGTTTATGGAACTTGTGGTGCTTTTGGAATCTGTCATTCACTGGGTTCATCAATGTGCAGCTGTCCAAAATTCACACGGAAAGCTAGTGCAGAGTTATTGGAATAATAGGAAGGAGGATTGGGAGGTTTTGGGAATAGCTCCAAAATTTGAGTGTGAAGTTTATGGAACTCGTGGTGCTTTTGGAATCTGTCATTCACTGGGTTCATCAATGTGCAGCTGTTTGAGAGGGTTTGAACCAAAGGTGATTGATGAATGGAATAGAGGAAATTGGACTAGTGGGTGTGTTAGGAGGGCACCTTTGCAGTGTGATCTGGTGAACAATAGTGGTGAGGAAGGAAAAGAAGATTGGTTTTTCAAGCTGAAGATGATGAAAGTGCCAGACTTTGCTGAGAGGTCATATGGGGCTAAAGATGATTGTCGAAAGCAGTGCTTGGAGAACTGTTCTTGTGTAGCTTATGCATATGATGCTGGCATTGGTTGTCTGTCATGGAGTGGAAGCCTAATTGACCTACAGAAATTCCCCAGTGGTGGATCAGATATATATATTCGCCTTGCCTATTTGGAATTTGGTAAGTTCATTTGTTTTCAGTTATAGTTTTGTTCATCCAGCAGTTGGTCCATTTTTTGGCTTGCTTGTTGATTTTCAACAAGCGTATTTGGATTTTTTTTTTTTTTTTTTTGACTTTTTCTTGGGTAACATAGAGACTAAAACTTTACTACTTACATAAGAGCCACTTACCTGGTGATAAGTCTTAGGACTGTTGATCTCCCCTCCAACTTTGATGAGAAAATAACTTGAATTACCTTTTATTAAACAACAAGCCCAGAGATGAAAAACAAAATCACAGTTGCTTCATAACTGCTAAGGTGATATGTTGTGATTGATACCAATAAATGTTATTCATGGATCTGTGTGGAAATGACGTTGCTATAAGCACAACTTGATACATCAACAATGAAAATGATACTGCTTCTTTCTCTCTCTTGATATATGTCCTGTTCTAAGTAATACAATGCTATAATTTTTAGGTAATATAAATTGGAATAACATGACATGCTGCAAATCTCACACATCAACAGTGATTTTGATAAAATGTCTATACTCAAATTTGACTATATTAGTTTAATATATTTTTTGGTAAACAGATAAAGAGAGACATTTGAAAGTAATCATCACAATTACAGTGACCATTGGAGCCATTGCCATTGTCAGCACAGCATACTTCTTATGGAGGGGGATGGGAATGACTCAAAAACGAGGGGACTGGGAATTGTGAGATGGATTACTAACTATTAAAATTTGCAACAGCAAGGAAATATAAAAGCAGGGAGAACTTATTGTTTGACTACCTGAACAATGTTAAATTCCACGAGCTACCGATTTTCAGTTTGGAAGAAGTGGCAACTGCAACAAACAACTTTCATGTAGCTAATATGCTTGGGCGAGGTGGCTTTGGTCAAGTCTATACGGTAATGCTTGATCTGTCGAGTTCATTAGTCCCTCTTCAAATCAAACCAGTATGTACTCATTCCTTTTTCTGTTTCATTTTCTTTTTTTGGCAAGGGAAAATTGCATGATGGACAGGAAATAGCAGTGAAAAGGTTGTCTAGAACCTCTGGAAAAGGTCTTGAAGAATTTATGAATGAGGTGGCTTTGATTTCTAAACTCCAGCATCGAAATCTTGCAAGACTTCTTGGCTGCTGTATTGAGGGAGAAGAGAAAATGTTGATCTACAAATACATGCCAAACAAAAGTTTGGATGCAATTGTTTTTGGTTAGTTCATTTAAACAACCTTCCTTTTAGTCTCATTGCCAGAGTAACCCCTAAATACAACTTTTTAAAGCTTTACTTATTTTTTTTTTTTACATATTAACGTACAAGTTCGTTTTTGCTCACTTAAGCACAAGAGCAGATAAATAGAAAGGTAAACAAGCAATTGCTCATACTTTGGGGCTAACTTTGCCCCAACTTCTTTTCCCAACAGTAAATTTTTTTCCATAAAAATTTGCTCACTCTTTTAAAAAAAAAAAATTTTGGTTACTATTCATTTAGATCCACTACACCAAAAACTCCTTGATTGGAGAAAACGCTTCAACATTATTAAAGGCATCAGTCGAGGTCTCCTCTATCTTCATAGGGATTCTAGACTAAAAATTATTCATAGAGATCTAAAGGCAAGTAAAATCTTGTTAGATCAAGAACTGAATCCAAAAATATTGGATTTTGGTATGGCCAGAACATTTGGAGGCAATGAATTTCAGACCAAAACAAAAAGGGTGGTTGGGACATAGTAAGAGTTTTGTTGAATTTCAATTTTTTAATAACACCACTATTTTGTGCTCAAATGAGATGAATGTGTTTCAATGTACAAATTCAGTGGTTACATGTCTTCTAAATATGCAATGCATGGCGTATTTTCAGAAAAATCGGATGTCTTTGGTTTTGGTGTCTTGTTATTAGAGATTGGGAAAAGAAGCACTAGCTTTGATGATGATGAGCAGCACATGAGCCTTGTAGGATTTGTAAGTCCATCTGAATTATTTTCCATTTATTTACATCTCCAACTGGATCATTGCTAATAAGATTGAATTTGCAATTTATGTCTTTCATACTTGTATTCATTCAGGCATGGAAATTATGGAAAGATGAGAACAGTATGGCTTTGGTAGATCCAGCAATATGGGATCCAAGCTTTCAAATGGAGATGTTGAGATGCATACATGTCGGACTGTTGTGCTTGCAAGATTCAACAAGAGATAGGCCAATTGTGTCTACTGTTATTTCAATGCTTAGTAGTGAGATTGCAGATCTGTCCACTCCAAAACAACCTGCATTCATCGAAAGGGAGATGGCTTCATTTACAGACCCTGCTCAACAAGGCCAAATAAAATCCTCCATTTACAATGTCACTATTACAACAGTTTATGGCAGATAGGAAGAAAGTTCTTGAGATAAATTTCTCATTGGTTGTGTATATTTTATCTTATGACCCCGAAGAAACCTATACATTTTTTGGATGATGTATTTTTCATCTTTTTAGGGTCAGTTTGGTTGATGAAAATTTTAAATCTGGAGAATTATATATTCTTAATAGTTTAAACTCACAAGAACTAGAATTTTCACATTTGAAATTATGTTTTACTCAAAATACTTGGAATTTGTCAATTTGAATGTATATCTCAACTAAGACTATCTGGATTCCCAACCAAAGCATATGAGATCAATTTATATTCTATCTAGCATTTAAGGCTTAAGTACAAGGTAAACTGTATTGCCCAACCAAAACACATGGATTTTAAATGTCTTATGTTGAACCTTTAATAGTGTAATAGTTGCACAAGATCTTTGTAACTCAATGGTATAACGGTTCAAATCCCCTTGTTGCTGTTCGGTCCATAAGGTCCTGTTTGGTCCTGTTTTATTTTCAAATGAAACGGTGAACTTATCAGGCCTCATGTGCTGTTATTAAAACACAGACGTGTACACCTGATATTACTGATACAAATGATGACATGTAATAAAAGCCTTTTAAATGTATTGCACAAAACGGTGTTGTCTCCTATCCTTATGTAGCCGTTAGATTCCAGAGTTTTTTTTTTTTTTTTTTTTGATAATGGTAGATTCCAGAGTTAGTTACAGTCGTCTTTGAACCAGGACTTCCCTGTTATACTCTTGTCTGTGCTTTATTAAAATCACTGCTATATATATAAATTAAATATTCAATTGAAATTGGGCCAAGCTTTAAAAAAGAAAAGAAAAAAAAAATGAAACTTTGACAATATGCTCTTGATTTCCCTAGTCTAATTTCTATTGACAAATAAAATTGAGGACAAATTATAATCCAAAAGTTTTCATTTAACCACCTTTTGTTAATTACGCGGATTAATTGACAATGACTTCATATCATTAACACAAGGGCTCCCATATCATTAACGCAATATAGCTATAAATGTATTTGTACCAAAAATGATGTGGTCTCCTCATGTAGCCGTTATATTCCAGAGCCTGATTAGTCATTATCGAAGGTATTGAGTTGATCCACCACAGCCACAGGCAGTGGATTTTGAAATAAAAACAAAAGCACATAACTTGCATAGAGCGTCCTGGCTTCCTAGTATGTGTGGTTAAAGTCTTCAAAATGTTACTGCTATAAGTGAGTAAAGGCTCCAATAAAAATAAGAATATTTCCTTTTAATTTCATTGTAAATAATATTCATCCTGCGTAGCCAAAAAGTACACCAAATTTATTGTGGGTTCAATTAGTTTTGACTTATTTTGGTCTTTGTTTTGTCCCTTTTCTGAAGAAAGAACACATTTCACCTTCTTAGATAGGGATGAGATTGTGCAAGCTCACCAATTTGTAAAATGTTTTACCAAAAATTTGACAAAGGATTTTCTAGTCAACTTGAAAAGATTTTACAATGAAACAAATATTAAAAAAAAATACAAAAAATATTATCTTGAAAGGAGTTTACAAGCAAACAAAATGAGGGTTGCCTTTCAACCAAATGGCATCTCCCTTGGTGATGTTTTTTTAAACGGGCTGGATCCACCACGGGCTTAAGCCATGAATTGGGCCACCTTTATGAGTTGTTTTAGGTACCCAATTAGGCTCCTCCTCCTCAAGGACATTTACATTATGGACCTTTTGTTGTCATATTAATTCAGCCGCAATAGGCCACCCTTGCTTGCAATGAAGTTTGTGGCCCTGATGGCACCTCCTCCTAAAGGACGTTTACACTCTGGGCCTTTATTTAGTAGCTTATGGTTTCTATAAATTATAAATTACATAATTCAATGAGTTTGTGTAGAAGTATATGTATATGTATATGTTGATGTTGATGTTGATGTTGATGTTAAAGTTTATGCTTGTTTGTGTGTATGCCCTCACGCGCACGTGTGTGTGTGTATAGTATATATATATATATATATATATATATAGAGAGAGAGAGAGAGAGAGAGAGAGAGAGAGAGAGAGAGAGAATGTGTTTATGGTTTCCACCTATGTCACTGCCTTTCTTTCAAACTAGAAGCAAAAAGACCACACATATGACAATCACCTCAAGAATGTTGTGCCATTTTTGGAGCCATATTTTGTTCGTAAAAACTACTAATTGATTGTTTAAGCAAACCAAAAAAGTAGAATTTATTCTTGCACCTAGATGTCCGTTGTTATCGGAATGTTGTGTATGGCAATTTTTCTTCAGAATAGGTCAATCATGTACAACTCTTCCTGATAACAGTCCTTAGATTCAACTCAAAATTTTTTTTTCTCAATCTTGTTTAACTGTCAAATCAAGTAATTTCATTAAAATAATTCCTTTCATCCATTTGTCTTTCAAATTATTTTGGAAATATTTGACTCTATAAAATAATACTTTCATCCATTGCACACCTTTTTGCTAAATAAAGTAATGAGCTTCCAAACAAATATACCATTAATAGTTATATTAATAAGTTAGTGAAAAAAATAGGGCAAATAAGAAATAGAATTTTAAATCAAAGATAAAAATACAAAACAAAATAATTTAAAAATTACTATTCAAATATCATTAAATTTTTCTTCTTAAATTTTTGTATATAAATATTTAAAATTTATTTATTAAAATACATATGAACTTATATAGTTGTTTTTCTCTAATAAATTATTAAATTGCTGTATTTAGTATGTGAGTTTGTGTTTATGCTTATGTTAATGTTTATGTGAATGTTTGCTTGTGAGAATATGTATACCCTTTCGACACTGGCCTTTATTTTAAAATAGAAACACACTTACCACTCACATGACAATCACGTTGAGAATGATGGGCAACAAAAATACTTTCCAAATGTATTGAAGAGATGCATAGCTAAGTATTAGTTCCAAAATAGTCCCTAAAGAGAAAATGTCAGCAACTACAGTCGACCATATTAGTGAATACTTAAACTTTTTAAGAAACCAATTAAATTTTGAAATTTTACAATATGAATTTAAAAAACATTATATCCTAAATCACATTCTAAGTAACATTAACTAAGGAATTAATTCCCAAAAAAAAAAAAACACTAAGAGCTCGTTTGGCACATTGTAATGGTTATTACAATGTAATAGGAATCAGGATAACAAGAAATGGAAGAAGCTGTAATAGAATAAGTATTCCTATTCACTGGTTTGGTTACAATAACTTAGTAAGATGATCGGCTGACATCATCTATCGTTAAATTTTCCAAAGTACCATTTCTAGAAAATTATATATTCTCCCTTTTTTTTGTTTAAATTGTATAGCATTCTGATAGGCCAAGAATGTATTAACTCCTTTGGTAAATTAACTAATTAATTAGCCAAGTGAATTAATTAGGTTCATATACATGCAATAAGTGCGGTAGCACAAAGAAACCACCAACTAAGTTAAATGCAGCGAAAAATAACACAGGTGATTTGTTTACGAATGGAGAAAACCATCGAGAAAAAATCCCACCGGGTGAATTTAAGGTTACCACTCTCGATAATCCACTATTATCAAAACAAGCAGTTACAAGTAAAAGAAATCTCAGTACCTAATACCAACCTACAGTTGAACCCTTACCTCAATACAAAATTGGACTTGTAATGTAGTGACAATCTCTCCTTTCAATACACGGCTCTCAATACGTGACTAACCAATTGATGCACAGATCTAAGTACGTGATTAACACACCAACTTGAGAAAGATGTTGGCTGCAAAGTACTTTAATTCATCTAGATGATGAAGATCAAGAAGCTCCTTGGTTACAAAACTCTCGGTGCAAAGACGCAGCAACTTCTACAAGAGAAAGATGAGCTAGGGAAAATTGTCTCCAATCATATTTGAGTGAATAATCACTTTGTATCAAGTTGCATCATCTTAAACGACCCTTAAAATAATCCTTATATATGTCTAGAGTTGTGAGAAAATAAACCCTACACAAATTACTTGGATATGCGTGAAAAACGTATTTGGAAATCTAAATTTTTTAATTCTTAATAGATACATCTTCTGTCAAGAGCTGTCGAGAATTAAACATTAAACCTTGATAGATTTATCTGTCGAGCTTTAATGAACAACATTTCTTCACTTGTTTCTTGGATAGATTTGCATGACTTCAATACAAGACTTGAACTCTTGTTCCTTGAAGTATTAAACACATCCTAGATCTACCTAATTACAAGTAAAGTGCGTTTTGTCAAAGAATTAGCTAATGTAACATGACATATGTTCTAAGAAGTTCCACATATGTCCTAACAATCTCCCCCTTTGGCAATCCGTGACAAAACTACAACAAACAAATGAAGTATGAGAGAAGTCATAAATCACTAAACTCATAATCACTTGTTAAATACAATAAAATCTAATTCTAACACAAACTCTTGAAAAACATTACAAAAAGAGAGTTCATGGCATGATAGATTTTGACAACTTGTCTTTCTGAAACACTTTAAATAAAACTCATCAAGGCATTTTAGTGTGAAACAGAAATAAAAGATTGCATACATAAGAAACATGTGCATAAAAAGAGAAAAGAAACAACACATGGAGAGATAGGTAAAATGATAACAACATCATCATATATATAAAAGATAAAGAAGTATAATGTTTGCTATCACTAAATGGTCACAAGACTGATGTACAAAAGGATAATGTATCTAAAAAGATAGAAAATAAAAGTACATAAATCCTCACTACATCCCTATAAACAAAAACACTCCCCCTATCAAAAAGTCCTATGCTAACTCTCCCTCCCTCATAAACAAAAACACTCCCCCTATCAAAAAGTCCTATGCTAACTCTCCCCCTAAGTACATGACTACTCTTAACCCAAAATTACTCCCCCTTTTTGTCATGAATGACAAAGGGCAAATCACTGAGAAGCGGTCATCTCCTCATCACCGGAAGAGCTAGCATTCTCATCTTCATCTTCATCATCATCATCACCGGAGCCATCATCATCGTCCTTCTCCTCAGAAGCCTCTAGAGAAGGAAAGGGAGATGGAGACGTAGTGAAGCCACCCTTGCGAGCTTGTTGTTATGCGATACAACCAACATGGGCTTTCACCTGATACAACTCAGTGGTGAGTGTATCAAGGCAAGTAACTATGTGCTTAAGCTGCACCATGACGACTTCTAGCGTAACACCACCTGCAGAAGAAGAAGAAGGAGCGGAGGTGGATGGAGTGGAATGGGTTGGAGGAGTCTCCATCTCAGTCCATGGCTGCTTCAATTGAAGTTGGGCCTCACTCCGTCGAATAGACGCTGCACTAATGGCACCCATGACGGTGAAGTGAGAAGTCTCGGGATAAGAAAAAGAAGAATGGCGAATGATACTCGTGATAGCAGAAGGAAAGATAACCTTATCACGGGTCGCCGTATCCTTATAAACATTTAGGGGTGGCAATTCGTATTCACGTGTTGGGCTCGTGTTAGGTTGAGTTGTGAGTATTATGTTATATGGGCCAACACGAACTTGACTCATTTAGTAAACGAGTCAAGATTCTTCATCCCTAACACGACTTGTTTATTAAACTGGTAACCCGACAAGACATGTTTAACCTATTTAATTAGCAGGTCATGTTAGGGTTGACACAAATGACCTATTTATTAACCTGTTAAATTAATGGGTCATAACTAACCTGAATAACCTGTTTGATTAATAAGTCATACCTAACCCGAATAACCTATTATCAATTCCCATATATCCCTTTCTTAAAAAAAAAAAAAAAACTCATATATCTAAAATTATATTATTACCATAAATCAAGTTATAAACAATCTGTTACAACTTACAATCATAAATCTAGTAATAATAATAAAAGCAAATAATTCTTTTCTTCCTTCAAAATCAAATTACTAGTCCAAAAGGTTCCAATCCATTCTATCAAATTCAATAATATGTCAAAGTTCCATAATAAAATAAAATAAAATAAAAAATTACATGGCATCCAAGTGCCATATTAAAAACTGAAAGAAATCACAGTTTAAGATTAAAAAACCAAAATGATTACATGGCTTATCAAAATACACATGATGGCAAAATTTAGTCCAGCCATCTAAGTGCCAGAACAAAAACTAAAAGACATCCAAATTAAGAGGCTGTATTAGAAGAGATTGAGGGTTCCACTGAAGAGGTGTCTTTTTTGTGCTCATTCTTATTCAACATACAATCAATGGTGCTTCAAATTTCCAATACCATATACTCCAACAGCAATATATTCCTTTCCACACTTTTTGCATTTGCAAATAGGCTTTTCTCCATCTTTCGTAGGAAGCATCTGAAAGAAATGGCAAACACTTGAACTCCTCCTCCTTTTGTTGTTTTTATTATTTGTCTCAATCTTAGACTTAGACTTCTTTGGTGGAGGAAGTTCAGCTACTTCATCAAGTTTATCTTTTAAGTCAATGTCTTCACCTTCATTTTTAGTGTCAATACGCTGCATCTCATCTTTTTCCATCTAGAAAAATTTAAAGCGAAATTATTAAGCAGAAAATTAGTAATTCTAAGATGACAGAAACAAATAAACTTGAAAAGAAATCATAAATCACGACAAATAGTTTTAAAATCAACAAAGAAGAAACAAGTCTATTATCAATACTAAATTCTTAACAGTATAGTGATCTTCAATTATCTTATTTTAAGAGGACAAAAAAAAAAAAAAAAAACTAGTGACATAGAACAAGACCCAATTATTTTAAAATCAACGTTTAAAAAAAAACAGATCTAATATTAGTACTGAACAATCAACATGATAGTTTAACAAAAAAAAAAGTTTATTTCATAAAAACAAAGCAAAGATACGTTAAAGTTTGAAATGTGGCAGACATTCATCTAATAAAACAAGAGAAAGTCATGTGATGAGAAACAGGTGTGTGGCTGTGGAACTTTTTTGTTTAAAAAATATAAAATATCTCATACTCTAATCTCTTCCCCAAACAGATAACACAAACACACCATAGCTCTCTTAGTCTTTTCAGTTCATCTCCCTCCTCACTTCTCTGTCTCTTTTTTTTTTTTTTTTTTTTTTTTTTTTTTTTTTTTTTTCCTTTATGAGAATCTCACTTCTCAGTCTCTCTTACAAAAAATAGAACCAAGCAAATCTCCCCTCCCATTTCAGTTCTCTTCCTAAGCAAGCTAATCTAGCAATGACAGATCTAATATCTAAGGCTTGAGCTTTTGGCAATGATAGTACCGTTCATTCTGTTTTTATGAACAAAAATAATTCATGATTTTCAACTTGGAAAAGTAACAATTTTTTTTTTTTTTTTGCAAAAGTGGTGTGTATAAACTTGTAAATGAGTGTGAGAAATAGACGTTGTTCATATACCTTGCTAGTGGATTCTTCTGTTGACAGCTGAAGAAAGAGGTGAAATGGTGAAGCTGTGAACCCGTGAACCCGTGAAGGAGATGAGAGAGCAAAGAGGCAACTACGGTTTCGAGGAGGAGAGATGGTAATGGAGGCGACTAGGGATTTGAAGGGAAGATAGAGTCGAGGATTGAGAGTCATGGGAACGACTAGAGTTTTGATTTTAAATAATGTAGAGGAGAAGAAGAAAAGTCAAAGAGTTAAGGCTGACGATATAAATGAAGAGACAAAGTGAGAGAGGCAATACTGAGATTTGGTAGTGAGGGAGGAGAATAAGAGAATAGGTAAGCTTATACACCTAGGTTTATAAGGCCAAACTGGTAAAATTACCTTTATAAGCTAATCGGGTCAAACAGGTTCAAATGTTAAACACGAACACAACCTATTTAGTAAACGGGTTAGCCGTGTCGACCCGAATATGACTCGAACTCGTTTAGCCTCAATCCATGACCTACTTATAAACGGGTTAGTCGTGTCAGGTTCGCGGGTCGTGTCAAATTTTGCCACTCTAGACATCTATAAGGGAGAGAATGAAATGAGAGGGAAAGTCTATAGTAAGGTCCTCAATGGGGGAAAGCAAAATGTGAGCACAAGGCTTAGTAATGGAGTTATAGTGAGACAAGGGATGGAGAACAAATGTCATCACCATATTAAGGAATCTCGAACCTTTGCAAAGCCCAAGCATGAGGTGTTTTGGCGATCACCCCATGAGAAAGGTGTCTCACAAAAGAGAGACAGAAGTTCGTCTTTGGACACAGTCCTCAAACGTGGACATGAAGGGTAATCAGGATGCAATACCCTCCGAACATGTAGTATCTCGGAGATATGCTCTAGAGTGACTATAATACGTGTACCTGTGTAACAAGGTACAGATGTATTGAAACCGTGCATATTAGAGTAGAACTCCTGTATGATCATGGTGGGACAACTCATAGGTATCTCACATAGAGATTCCCATCCTTGACTGTGAATGACAATGGGTAGAGTAGTATCGAAAAAGTCCGATAGAATCATACGGCGTTTCGAATGAACACCACGTTTGGAGAAGTTCTCCAAGAAGTCTTGACGAGCCTTCTCATCACGGAACTAGATGTGAAGAGGAGCATAATCAGACGAAGATACCCCAGAATGAAGAGAGTTCCAAGACGGAGTGGTTTTGCGCTTGGGTGTCATGCCCAGACTATTCAAGAAAGAGAGAGAGAGAGAGAGAGAGAGAGAGAGAGAGAGAGAGAAGGAGACAAACAGAAAAGCACCATCATAATAGAGTACCAAAAGATAGAAAAGAAAAGGTATATATGCATGAAATGTGCATGGGCATGTGACGTGAAAAAAATAAACTTGCATTATGGGTTCAACCCAATCCAATCCTAACAACACACAAGTTTTCAACATATAAGCACACATCTAAATGCATGAAACATTATGAAAATGCAAATGGGATGCAATGCATGATCATATTACATCAAAAACATAACACCCAACCCAAAAAATACTCATCGATTTTCAAGAACCCCCCAAAAATTTCAAGAAAACCCAAAACCTAGGTCTAAATGCATGAAACGCATGAAGAATGAAGGATTAGAGAAATATACCAAGTGATTTGAGACTAGATTAGGCCAAAAATCACATGGCTTGGAGGTTTTAAGAGAGAAGAGGGTGTTTGGGAGGTGAAAAGACATAAATCTGTTGAGAGAGAATGAGAGAAATGAAACTGATTTCACGCTGAAGCTATTTAATGAAATCGCAACTCGATAGATCGAGGATTTTTTTAGCACTAGTTCTCGACAGATAAATCTGTTGAGGTGTTGTCGAGAATCTGTCGATAGCAAAAATACCTCGATGGATTGAACAGCTATCGAACATCTATCGGCCAAACAAAAAGTTTCTCGATGGATCGAGAATCTGTTGAAAAGCTATCGAGACAAATTCCAGAAAGTTTCAATGGATCGAGGATGCATTAAGATCTATTGAGAAAAGAAGTCCAAGGGTCTTGATAGATAGCTATCTATCAAGATCTGTCGAGAAACAGTCGAGCTTGATAAAAACAGTTTTTCAAAGAGAGGAAAAACACACAAAAATGAATGCGATCAAGCAAGCTACTCAACCAAAGATCCAAAAAACATGTTAAGCTTGATGGCCAAATCACATTGTACTTGCACATGTATCAAAAATAGTAAAGAATTTACATGTTGTGTGTAAAAACATCGCAAGAGTGCAGAAGTGTCTCATGTTATGACGATTTGAGATATGAGAACATCAATTTAACTCACACGCAATCATAACTACTTGATGGGGACTATCACCTTTGAGGTACATCCTATAACTCCCACTTCTCCTAGAAACATGCTTGCAACTATATTTAAAAGTATTTTGATTCTTTTTGCTTTTAATATTCCTTGCATATATATTTTTTTTCTTTTGAGCAAATCATGCATGGGCATATAAGAAAGATAAGAAAAACCCAATTATGTTAACCCAAAAATATCATAATTTTGCTATGCCAAAGCACATAGATGTTATACATGATTGGCGGGCTTTAGTGGTGAGATGGTTATTTATTCATTTTTCTTAGGATATTTTAGTCCTTCTCATCAAAAAGAGTGATATGAGTGTTAAGTACAATAGATTACTTAATCGTACTCATCACAAAAACGAGCCACAAAGCTCACTTGCTTAGTTGTGCATTAAGATGCTCATTTAAGCTATAAAAGATACAAAGTTTAGAAAACTTTGTTTTAAAGGCCATCCAAAGTACACAAGTATCAATGCACAAAAAACACACACTGTTTTTGTATTTTTCTGATTTTTTAATTTTTTATTTATTTATTTTTATAAAAACCAAAATAAAGCAAAACTGAAAACAAACAAATAAAAACATGTTAAACAAAGTATAGCATAAAACTAAACTGACTCAAAAATAAGAAAGCAAAACACATAAGTAATGCATAAAAAAAAAAAAAAGAGAAGGAGAGAGAGAAAAAGTGATTAAATCACTTAGATCCTTTTTCCTTCCATACCTTGGAAAATCCTTTTCGTTTGGCAAACCCTTAATCCAGCGGTATGGGGGAAGAATTAAAACCGAACAAGTTTGAAAGGAACATGAAGGCCTTAAGAAGATCTTCAAGAGGAGCAAAAGAGGATGGAAACTGATTTTGGATTCTAGATGAGATCATACTATTGCTTTGTTAAGTGGCTAATCACTTATAGCAATTAGGTCGAGTATGCCCTGAAGCTCCACAGTGATGATAAAGATGCTGCTTCTTCTGTTTAGACTTTTGGTTATTACCCTTTTTAGTCTTAGGGTTTCTAGTCTCTTTCTTTTCAAGCTTAAGAGGTGCTCTTAAGATAAATTTGCCCTTGTCTATGTTCTCACTATCTATATCAATATTACATTCATTGTTCTCAGAATTAACATTTTTAGCAGGTGAGACAAACACAGCAGTACTACAAAAAGCAATGTTAGGAGAAGATAAATCGTACCCCAAGCTAGTTCTATCAGACGCAAATTTCTGAAAGCTAAGCATCTCATCAAGCTTTGCACTGGAAGTCCTCTCCAATTGAGCTCTGACTTGAAACAACTCTACTTCAAGCTTCTTGGTCTTTTCTGCCAAGAAATTATTCTCAAACTCCAGTGCTCCAATGGTTTGATTAGCTTCGTCAAACTTTGTGGAGAGCTCTTCTTGACCAAGCTCCACTTCTCTCAACTTCTTGGTGGCCAGCCTATACAATTTCTCATGCCTTTCGGAGACCTTGTACAACTTTACATAGGCTGTATGGATGTCATCTTATTCATCCATTTTCTCAGTCTTAGACTCCACCAAGTGCTCTTCTTCATCTACCTCTTCAACAATCCCTTCAGTATAATTTACTGTGGCAGTGAAGGCATTCAAAATTCCCTCGTCATCATTGTCATCTAAATCATCCTCAAGCTCAGTGTCACTCAAGAAGCAGCAATGACCTTGTTTTTCCCAATAGTCTTGAGATAAGTTAGACATTCTTGTTTCTTATGTCCATATCCTTGACATCTGAAGCATTTTAGTTCAGAGGGAATAGTGTACTGAACACCTTCCTTAGCATCCTTCTTCCCTTTATCTTGACTCTTGAATTATGAAGAACTGGATTGCTTTCAATCCTTGTCGAATCCTTTCGCATTGGCATTCTTCATAAACTTCTTGAATTGCCTAGTGATCTAAGATTTCATCTTGGAATCTTCATCATCAAAAGACTCATCAGTATCATTGCTTCTAGCCTTCAGTGCCTTGCTCTTACTCTTGCTTGATTTCCCGATCCAATTCAAACCCAATTCAAAGGTTTGTAGATTGCCAACCAGCTCTGTCAAAGAAATTTGGTTAATGTCCTTTGATTCCTCAATGGCAATAATCTTGGCATGGAATCTCTCCGGTAAATATTTGAGCATCTTTCTTACAATCTTGGGTTCGGGAATGGTTTCCCCAAGATTAAAAGCAGAGTTCACTATGTCCTTCAACTTGGCATAGAACTCATTAAACTACTCATCCTTCTCCATCTTAATCTCTTCAAAGCTCGTAGTAAGTCTTTAACAGCCTTAAATCTTTGATAGCCTTGTTCTTTCATAGATTTTCTGGAGGATAGTCCATGCTTCCTTAGTAGTTTCGGTGGAGGATATCTTCTTAAATTCCTCATTGGTGACTGCACTGAATAAAGCATTCAATGCTCTGCTGTTGAAGTTTGCCGCTTTTATCTTAGCATCATCCCAATCAGCTGGCACTTCCTTTGGCTTAGTCTAGCCTATTTCCACAGCTTGACACACCTAAAATTGCAAGAAAGCTCTTATACGTACTTTCCAGTATGTATAGTTAGTGTCATCAAATAAAAGAGGAATAATAAGAGACTATCCTCTATCCATGACAAACAGGGGCCAATGGATCACACAGCAAAGATTAACCCTAATCAGAGTGTGCCCGCTTTGATACCACTTAATAGGCCAAGAATGTACTGGCCCCTTTGGTAAATTAACCAATTAATTAGCCAAGTGAGAACAATTTCTTGGCTGAGAAGACCAAGAAGTTTGAGGCAGAGCTGTTCCAAGTCAGAGCTCAGTTGGAGAGGACTTAAAGTGCAAAACTTGACGAGATGCTTAGCTTCTAGAAATATGCTTTTGATCATACCGGTTTAGGGTATGATTTCTCTTCCCCAAGTATTGCTTCTACTAGTAGTACTGTGTTTGTTTCTCCTACTAATAATGTTGAATCTGATAACAATGATGTCAAAACTACGTTAGCTAGTGAAAACATAGATAAAGGTAAATCTATCTTAGGAGCACCCCCTAAGCTTAATAAGAAAGAGAATAAAAACCCTAGGGCTAAGAAGGGAAATACTCAAAAGGCAAAACAGAAGAACTAGCATCTCTGTCATCACTATGGAGCGACTAGGCATACTCGACCTAATTGCTATAAATGGTTAGCCACTCAACAGAGCAACCATATGATCTCATCGGGAAACTAGAATCAGTTTCCATGTTCTTTTACTCCTCTTGGAGATCTACTCAAAGCCCTCATATTCCTTTCGAACTTGAACGATTTCAATTCTTTCCTCTCACCACTGGATCAAGGGTTCATCAAATGGAAAGGTTCTTCCAAGGTGTGGAAGGAAAAAGGCTCTAAGTGATTTAGTCACTTTTTCTTTCTTTCCCTTTCTTGTTTTTGAGTATGCATTACTTGTGTGTTTTGCTTTTCTGTTTTGAGTCAGTCTATATATATATATATATATATATATATATATATTTTTTTTTTTTTTTTTTTTTTTTTTTGCTTTGTTTAACATGTTTTTATTTGTTTATTTTCAGTTTTGCTTTATTTTGTTTTTCATAAAAATAAAAAAATTGAAAAATTAGAAAAATACAAAAACAATGTGTGTTTTGTGTACATTGGTACTTGTGTACCTTGGATGGCCATTGAAACAGAGTTTTCTAAACTTTGTATATTTTATAGCTTAGATGAGCATCTCTATGTACAACTAAGCAAGTGAGCTTTATAGCTCGTGTTTGTGATGAGTAAGATGAAGTAGTCACTTTTACTTAACACTTGTATCACTCTTTTTGAAGGGAATGACTAGAAAATCCTAAGAGAAATACATAAATAACCATCTCACCACTGTTACCTGCCAATCATGAAATGACATTTATATGCTTTGGCATAGCAAAAGTGCAATGTCAAAAACTTAACATAATTGGGTATTTATTCTCTCTTTTATATGCCCTTTATATGCCCATGCATGATATGCTTAACAAAAGAAAATATGCAAAGAAAAATAAAAAGTAAAAAGAATCAAAATGCTTTATATATGATTGCAAGCGTGTCCTCTAGGAGATGTAAGAGTTATAGGGTGTACCTCGAAGGTGATAGTCCCTATCAAGCAGTTATGATTGTGTGTGAGTTAAAGTGATTTTCTCATATCTCAAATCATCATAATATGTAGACACTTATGCAATCTTGCAATGTTTTTCACACACAACACACAATATTCTTTGCTACTCTTGACACATGTGCAAGTACAATGTGATTTGACCATCACAAGGAATACATGTGTTAGTATTTGCTCACTAAACTGTCTTGACTGATTTTTGAAATATAAAATTGGTTAGACTTGTTTAGTGTGTGTGTGTGTGTGTGTGTGTGTATTTGGATCTAAATGCTTGACATTTTTCTTCTTGAGAGATGATATTGAGAGTTTAAAATGTTGTTTGGATCTTTGATTAAGTAGCATGCTTGATTGCATTCATATATGTGGTTTTCTCTTCTTGAAAAACTTTTTCTAAGCAATCTCGACAGCTACTGGACAACTCTCGACAGCTAGGCTATCTATCGAGCCTCTTGAGCTTCCTTTCTTGATAGCTGTTATTGCAATTTCGACCCATTGAGGTTTTTGAGAATTTGTCTCGATAGCTTCTCAATCCATCATGGAAGTTTCTGTATGCTCGATAGATTCTCGATAGCTTCTCTATCCATCGAGGTCACTTTGTTGTGGACACCTCTCAATAGCTTCTTGATAGCTTTATATGTCGAAATTTAAATCTCGACACCTTTTGATACCTCTCGATCCGTTGAAAATCATGGATTTCTATATAAAGCTTCAACGCGATTTCTCACTCATTTTTCTCGATCTCTCTCGACTCTTTTTGACTCCTCACCTTCCTAAACACCTTTCTCTCACTCTAAACCTCTTACCCACTCAATCTTCAGCCTCAAGATCATTTTCTTCCTCTGGTATGATTCTACTTCTCTCATATAATCATGCATTTCATCTCTTTTGACCTAACTTTTAGGATTTTTGAAAGATTTTGGGATTTTTCAAAATTAATGAGGTTTTTGCAAAATTTTTGGGATGGGTTTTACTCAAAAGATCTTAAAAGTTTATGCATTGCATCACATTTGCATTTTAACAATGAATCATACATTTTAGATGTGTGCTTTATATGTTGAAATGATGTGTGCCGGTAGGTTTAGATTGGGCTGAGCCCATGATGCTTTTAATGTTACATGTTACATGTTCATGCATTTTTCATGCATACGTTCCTCTCTTTTCTATCATTTTGATATTAACTGTGCTTGGTACTTTTCTGCATGTTTATCTCTCTCTCTCTCGTTCTTTCAATTAGTTGCTCTATGGCACCTAAATGTAAGTCTACTCCATCCCGGAACCCTTTTCGTTCTAGGGCATCTTCTTCTTCTCCCTCTGCTGATTCTACACCCTTTCACATTCAGTTCTGTGATGAGAAGGCCTGTACAGACTTCTCAGTTTGGATTGGACTAAGCCCATGATGCTTTTAATGTTGCATGTTACATGTTCATGCATTTTTTATGCATACATTCCTCTCTTTTCTATCATTTTGATATTAACTATGCTTGTTACTTTTCTACATGTCTCTCTCTCTCTCGTTCTCTCGATTAGTTGCACTATGGCACTTAAACGTAAGTCTACTTCATCCCGAAACCCTTTTCATTCCAGGGCACCTTCTTCTTCTCCCTCTACTGATTCTACACCCTTTCACGTTCAATTCTGTGATGAGAAGGCCTGTACGGACTTCCTGGAGAACTTTTCGCGACGTGGCGTTCATTCGGAATGCCAAGTCATTCTATCAGATTTTTCTGATACTGACCTTCCCACTATCATCTACAGTAGGGGTTAGGAGTCACTGTGTGGCATCCCGGTCACTTGTCCCTCTATGATCGTACATGAGTTTTACTCCAACATGCATGGATTTAATTATTTTGTACCTCATTTCTTCACTCGCATTTGGGGTATGCGTATTGTAGTCACTCCGAATCTTATATCCGAGGTGCTACACGTACCGATGGTAGCGCATCCTGACTGCCTCAGCTATGATCGTCTTAGGATTGTGTCCAAAGACGAACTCTCGTCTCTCTTCTGTGAGACACCTTCATCTTGGGGTGACCGTAAAAACACCCCTTGCTCGGGCTTTGCAAAAGGTCCAAGGTTCCTTAACATGGTGATAACATTCCTTCTCCATCCATTGTCTCACTATAACTCCATTACTGAGTCTCATGCCCAATTTTGTTATCCCTACTTGAGGGACTCACTATTGACTTTCCCTCTCACTTCATACTTTCATTTATAGATGTCTATAAGGATATGGCGACCCGTGATAAGCCTATTTTTCCTTCAGCTATCACGCGGATTCTCCGCCATGCGTTTGTCTCTTATCCCAAGTCTCTTCACTATTCAGTGATGTGTGCCATAGACATTGCTACCGTTCGACGGAGTGAGGCCCAGCTTCAACCGAAGTAGCCACGGACTGAGACGGCAACTCCTCCGGCTTCTTTCGCTCCATCCACCTCTGCTTCTTATTCTTCTATGGGTGGAGTGACTCTCAAGGCCATCATGGCTCAGCTTGTGCGCATGGATGCTTGCCTTAACACTCTCAGTGATGAGTTGTGTCAGGTGAACACCCGTGTTGGTCGTATAGCACAACGACAAGCTATCATAGGTGGTTTCACCGCTTCTTCTTCTCCATCTCCACCGACTTCAGAGGATGAGAGTGATGATGGCTCCGATAGTGATGATGCTGATAAAGATGAGGATGCTAGCTCTTCCAGTAACGATGAGATGACTGCTGGAGATACTTGCCCTTTGTCATTCGTGACAAAAAGGGGAAGTAGTTTTGGGTATGAGAGTAGTCATATATTTAGGGGGAAAGTTAGTATAGGAGATTTTTTTGTTGGGGGGGGGGGGTGTTTATCTTTTGAAGGATGCAATGAGGACTTATTGTATTTTTTTTTTTTTTTCTTTTCTTTAGTTTCTAGATACATTGTTCTTACATTGTGATAGCAAACCTCGTACTCATTGTTGATATATATATATATATATATATATATTATATATATTGAGGTTGTTATTACATTCTTTCACCTATCTCTTCATGTGTAGTTTCTTTTCTCTCTTTATGCACATGTTTCTTATTTATTGTATGCAATCTTTTATTTCTGTTTCACGCTAAGTTGTCGTGATGAGTTTTTTTTAAAGTATTTCAGAATTACAAGTTGTCAAAGTCTTTCTTGCCATGAACTCTCTTCTTGCAAAGTTTTTTAAGAGTTTGTGTTAGGATAGATTTTATTGTATTCAACAAGTAAGAATGAGTTAAGTGATTTGTGACTTCTCTCATATGTTCATTTGTTAGTTGTGGTTTTGTCACGGATTGCTAAAGGGGGAGATTGTTAAGACATATGTGAATCATGTTAGGAACATTTGTTATTTAGAATTGGCTAATCCTTTGACAAAACGCACTTTACTTGTAATTGGGTAGATCTAGGATGTGTTTAATACTTCAAGGAACAAAGTTTCAAGTCCAAGTATTAAAGTTATGCAAATTTGTCCAAGAATCAAGTGAAGAAGTGCTAGATTTTAAAGCTCGACAGCTATCTCGATAGATAGAATCTATCGAGGTTTAAAAGGCTGTGTAAGCCCGATGCTCGACAGCTGATTGATAGATAAGCTATCTATGGATATTTATGGAAATTAGATTTTCAGTTCTGATTTCACTCCAATCCGTGTATATTTGTTTACTCTTTTTTTTCTTACAACCTTAAACACATATAAGGATTATTTTAAGGGTCATTACAACTAATGTAATTTAATGCAAAAGTTTTTCACAAGCATATTGTGGCCGGAGACATATGCCCTAGTTCATCTTCCTCTTCAAGAAGCTCCTGCATTTATACGCCGTAGGGTTTTGTAACCAAAGAACTTCGTGATTTTCATTGTGTTGATGAACTGAAGAACTTTGCAGCCAATATCCTTCTCAAGTTGGTGGTTAGTCATGTACTTGGATCTGTGCATTAATTGGTTAGTCACGTATTGGGAGCCATGCATTGAAAGGAGAAATTGTCACTACAGAACAAGTCCAATTGGGTATTGGGGTAAAGGTTCAACTATATGTTGATATAAGGTACTAGGATTCCTTTACTTGTAATCGCTAGTTATAATAATAGGAAATTCTCGGGAGTGGTGATCTTAAAATCACCCGATGGGGTTTTTGCCTTGGAGGTTTTCCTTATTCGTAAACAAATCACTGTGCCAACTTTATTTTCTGCTGCATATTAACTTAGTTGGTGATTCGTTTGTGCTGTCACGCATATTGCATGTTAATTGGATTAATTATTTAACTCGGCTAAATTAATTGATTAATTAATCACAAGCGGTCAATACATTCTTGGCCTATCGCTCTATATGTTATATTAATCACTCAATTTGAGGCTCTCTAACGTGTTATCTCCCCCAACACAATATATGATACAATAACATGAAAATGCACAATGAAGCGGTGTACCATGAATATTCATGCTCTCAAACTCTCAAGACTCATTTGACCTCAAAATCATAATTTTGAAATTTTTCAAAACATAGCAATTTCATTAAAGCAATATACCATCTGAACCATCTCACAAACATTATGTAACCTAGACTGATAAACCTCCATATCATTAAAGCAATATACCATTAGTATAAAAAATTATGTGAAGTGTGAAATAATTCAATACTAAGCAAGTTTAAAGAATTTCATTATCATCTTCCTAACAATGGTTTTAGATATCTACTCAGAAAAGTTTTTTCTTGACCTTGTTGCACAAGTTAATGATTTCATTTTATGTAAATCAAAAATCGTTATGCTAATACTTTCATCCATTACCTTTTAAACTGTTATTATCATTATGTTAAAGTCAATGAGTTTTCAAGAGAGGAATATTCAACGCATTCTTCTCCAGATGCTTTATTAATCACCTCAAGCTTGTTGCACAAGTAAATGAAGCCATTTCATTAGAATAAAAAATTGTTACAAATTATAGTTTCATCCATTTTTCTTTCCAATTATTTTAGAAATTTTTTCTTTCCAATTATTTTAGAAAATTTTTAATAAATTTAATTCTAATTTTTTAGCCGACAATAATTTCTTTCAGACTATTTTATTAGTCCCTTTACTTTATCCTTCTTCCATTGCACACATTTTATTGCTTCCCCAATTTATTTAGGGTTTTCTATATTTTTTCCCTTCACAATTTTGTGATTTTGCCAACTTAGGAAATAATTGTTATACTAATAAGTTAGTGAGATAAAAAAAAAAAGATAAATAAGTAGTATTTTAAATCACATAAGAAAAAAAAAAAAAATATATATATATATATATATATAAAAGATAAATTTAGAATTACCTTTCAAATCTCATTAAATTTGTTGTTCTTTGTGAGCTTTTATATATAAATATTAAATTTAATTTATTGAAATATATATATATACACACACACGTATACACAAATATGTATTCACTTATTAGCTTATGGTTTCTATGAATTATTAATTATATACGAGTCGGTACGTTTGTGTATATGCATATGTTTATGTTAATGTTTGTTTGTGTGTGTGTGACTGTGTATGACTTACTAGAAATAGAAAGAAATACCACAAAAATGACAATCACCTTGAGAATGTTGCACTATCTTTTCTTTGTAGCATCAACTAATTTTTTGCTTATGCAAAGCAAAGGAATAGAATTTTATTCTTAAACCCAAATGTCATTACCTTAAGAATATTGTATGGAAAAGTTACTACAAAAGTGTGTGTGACTTTACTTTTAGCATTGCCTTTCTTTTAAACTAGAAGCAAAAACACCGCACAGATGACAATCACCTTGAGAATGTTGCACCACTTTTTGTTTGTAGTATCAACGAATTGATTGCTTACACAGAGCAAAGTGAGAATATTGTAGTATAAGGATATTGTAGTATCATAAAATCAGCCTAACAATTTTTTTCTTGATCTTGTTGAACAAGTAAATCAAGTAATTTTATTAAAATTATACTTTCATCCATTTGTTGTCAAATTATTTTTGGAAAAAAAAAAATTGACTCCATATTTTATCTTTCTTTCATTGCACACATATTTTTGCCAACTAAAACAGTGAGCTTCCAGACATATACACCATCAATAGTTATATTAATTAGTTAGTGGGAAAAATAGTTTAGATAAGAAGTAGAATTTTAAATCAAAGATAAAAACAAAAAAAAAAAATTAAATTACTATTCAAATATCATTAAATTTTTCTTTATAAATGTGTGTATAAAACATTTAAAATTTAGTTATTAAATATATAAAAATTCATCTGGTTGTCTTTCTCAAGTAAATTATTAAATTTTTGAATTTTGTGTTAATATTTGTGTTTATGCTTATGTTAAAGTTATGTTAATGTTCGTTTGTGCTATAAATATATATATATATATATATATATTCACACACTTTCAGCGTTGGACTTTACTTTAAGCTTGTCGCAGACCTGTTACGACTACTATGGCGTCCGCTCCTGATGATAGCTCTTTATCATCAAACCAAGACACCAATCAGTTTTTGGTGTACGCGGGGATTGAACCCCATATCTCTTATACAATCATCAGAGACTTTACCAGTTGAGCTAACTGGAACCCACATATGTGATTACTTTCTCAAAAAAAAAACTATATGTGATTATTTTGTAATGAAATATAATATAAAATTTATTTTCTAGAATATTCATAAAATAATATATTAGGATTAGAATTAGTAATCTGTAACAAAATTTTATATAACGCTTTTTACCAAACCAACAGAGGCAGTGAATTTTTTTTTAAATAATGTCATATAGCTTTCTTTTTTAAGTAATAAAATTTTTTGTTCTCTATAAATAAAAAATTATATATATTTTTTACTTTCTCTTAAATTAAAATTTTCGTCTACTCATATTATAATCCAATTCACTAGTGATAGAATATCTTGGGGATTAAGTGCTTCCAATTATGATAGTTATAAAGGAATGAGAAAATGACAGTTTTCCCACCATTGAAAAAACTTCAACTTGTAGCCTTCTATATTAATGTTAACTAGTCGCTAACTTGTGTTATACACAGGAAAGTTTTATATCAAAAAATTTCAAACTTAGAATTCAGTCAACATACCTCATATTCAAACTGATCCTTTTAATTTAATCGTGATATACGAAAGAGGTTGGTTGAAAAGTTGGTTTATTGTATGGCTTTGAGACAACTCAATCCTCACTATCAGCCATTGAACAAAAATTTCAAAGAATTCAAGTCCTACCCAAGAAAATAGGATTTTTATGAATCTTTATATCTGCATAAATCATAATCCAATTCACCCAAACCTACTATATCTAAATTTTCAACTAAAATTTTTCTCAAATTTGAATCACATATACAAACCAAAATTCAATACATATACAATTCAAAAGAAACCAAAATCGAAAAACCCATTCAAGTTTTTCTTTGCCATCACTGCTTCTTCTATAAGTGGGTTTGTAGATCTCTTTGATTGTGCTATTCTTTTTGTTTTTCATCATCATTCAACCTTAACCAAAACCAATAATCCAAGTATCTAAATTAAAGACAATCAAGCAAATAACCCAAATATATAAATCAAAGACAAAATGATATACTCACACGCACATATATCATACCAAGACCTCAAAATGGTTTATATACAGAGATATAGCATATTATGAATATATCATATGATAAACTTTATACAATTAGAATTTGGCATAATCAATTGTGAACTTGAACTATTACAACTCTTTCAAGGATAAAGTAGAATCAAATCATAACTTATGCATGTTATTTGAAAACCAAAAACAATTACTTGAACATGATGAATCATATGACAAACTTTGATGGTAGCAGAAGAAAACGGCTAATATGCATTTTCTGGTTTAAGTCTTAGACCAATTCAATACTTCAATTCTATTTAAATATTTAATTTTAATCTGGTCTTAGGCTACCAATTCTGAAGCTAATTATCAACAAAGCTCTTAATTTCATCTTCGTTTTTAACCCCAAATTCCTCCATGAGTTGGACCAACACCTTGACCATTTTAAAGACTACATCTTTGGCTAAAATTGAGCTCCCATTTGATCGGGGGAGCATAGGAAAACACTAATACAAATTGTGAGTGCCTCTTAGTGTAGAAAAGGATCACTGAGTTACTGGCTCTCAGTAAGACCTGGTGATTTCCAGCTCTCCCCATCTGGCTGCCATCAGCCAGCTCTATACATTGTTGTCATCCAAAATGAATCTTCATTTACTTCAATGGGCATTAAAGTAACAACTTCATTAGTCCCAATAAAACCCCTTCAATTTGCTACCATGAAAAGTGTGAATTACCTTCCAAATGTGCTTTAAAACTTAAATCCAATTTACAACAATTTTTTCTGTTTAAAATACTTAACATGCTTGGGTTTAAGTAACACCTGCCATGCTTGGTTTGTCAATTGTCAATAACATTTTTTGGTTTGTCACATGGGGGGTGTTTCAATGTGTTAGTGATTCCTTTGACAACTAAACCCAAGAGACACAAACCATGGAGTTGACTTAAACTAATGTAAAAGTATAACTATCGAATTATCAAAAAAGAAAAATGCAAAAGTGAGTAAGATATGTTGTCAAACACATGGTGTACATGTTCCAAATGAGAATAAAAAGGTGAATTTAACAACATGAATCCACCCAAAAAAATACAGAAAAATGCAAAAGTGAGTGAGTCAAACACATGGTGTATATGTTCTAAATGGGAATGAAAGGACAGTTTAACAACATGAATCTACCAAAAAGAAAAAAAAAAAAAAGAAAAAAAAAGCACAGAACTCTTAGAGGAAGTTTCAACTTTCAATTCTATGTAAATATTCTTATGAGAATAATCTAATCTCACATCAATGTTATAAAAAATCATGCCACATACACATTGTTCTAATCATGTAGAAATTGTTGGTCTCCTCCATGTGCTTGATCAAACAAAAGTATTTGAATGATGATGAAATTGAAGGAAACTGCAAGTGGGCCTGGGTTGTTGCTCTAGCTTCCACTATTCTTTCAATCGCTCAACCAACTCGGTTATGAATATGTCTTTTTTTTTTTAAATAGGGAAAATTGAAAAGGTTCGAGCATCAATTCACACCAACGTAGCAAAAATAGCATAACATTGTGTCTCTAATTTATTATAGGCAACTGAACACCAATTGACCAGGGGGGGATCCTAAAAATAAATTAAAAACATCACTAACCATTCCTCAAAACGCCAAGAGACGAAGCCTAGGTAGAATTTGATATTCTATGGTGTTTCCCTAAAAAAAAAAAAGAAAAAAGGAAAACATATTAAGAATTGAAATCTATAATTGCGGCAAAAAACCCCCAAATCACAAAATTAATAATAATCCCTAAATAAAAAATTTAGTAGTTTTCCCAGTGTCCTTGTTTGTTTTCTCAATTTCCTACAAACATCTAAGCCTTAAAGTTATTTGGAAACAAAAACCACAAATTATTCGTAAGCAAATAAATTAGGACAACAACAACAAAATAGGAAGAGAGTAGTGAAGATTGAGGATTCAAGGTGATCTTACCAAGGTTTGATACGTACCCCAAAAGATTCAAAGCCGGTGAAACTTATGAGAGAAACGAATTAGTGAGAGGCCAAAAGGGAAGGTCTGCGTTTAGATGAGAGAGAGAGAGAGAGAGAGAGAGAGAGAGAGAGGAGGAATTGTTGAATGGTTAGGAAGGAAGTGAAGTGGTGAGAAGAGAGAGTTTTTTTATTTTATCAAGTTTTAGTTATAGAAGAAGTATCTATCGGGTTTTGTTTTCAATGGTGGGAAACTGATGGTGATGGCTGGCCTTAGATATTTCTCTCTTCGCTGGTAAGAAGTTCTAGAAAAATTCAATGCATACCTTCCGAATATGGAGTGAAGGGGATTGTTTTTGCTATTTGGTGTATGGTTCCAACGAACTCTATTCTCTTTCCCTTTTGATTGCAATTTACTCATTTAAGTGGTTTGTTTTCTTTTATATAGAAAGGCTGTCAAAAGGTGTTTTAATGTTGTGAAACAATATAATTTAGTACTTTTTAATAATGAATGTGGCAGAAAATTAGATAAGCTTTTTTCTTACGTGGCAGCACCTCTTTAATTACAGGTATATGATTATAATCCCAATCCAAAATATCTCTTTTGAAGCATACAAAGTATGATAAAATCTTTTTCTTGAATACATTATTTATCTCAATACATTCATAAATATATACCATATCAAACATACCCATATGAAGATGCTTTGTAAACAAACAAAATATCATATCAAGTGTCACTTAATAATGATTAATTTGAGCAATTAGGAAAAATTTTGTTGTTGATAATCTATTGAGATTATTCACTGTATAGAAACTGCAAATTCATCCACCCAAAAAAGATTCTCTAATAAACAACTATTAGCAAAATATCATAATTAAATTTCTATGTACATCATAAGTAGCCTCTAAGCATGCGCTTAAGTGCGTGCTTAGAGGCTCTTCTATTTTCTAAAGGTTAATAATTTTCATTCATTATAATTTGGGGTTACTATATTTTTCAATCACAAAAATACCTAGGGATGTGATGAGAGTTATATATGGAAAAATTATTTCACCCACAAACGCATGTGTAAACGCGTGATTAAAGGCTAGTATTCCTAACATCTTTCATTTATTAGAGAAGATCTGAAATTCATTTTAAAAAAGTACAACTGTTCGATAATCATGTTATTTGGACTTACTTACCATTTCTTGAAATACATAAATTTAAAACTTATGGATATAGCAAAATTTCACAATAATTTGTTAAGCCTAGTCAATGAATTGAACACCCATATCTTATATGAACGTTTCTTAATTGTGATGACCTGACAACTTCACATATTATAAAATTTTGTTGTGCACTTAAAACAACCGTGACGTTTAAAAAATGTAAATACAATATATTAACTAGTGTTGTAAAACTATAATATAATCGTATAAAATGTATTCTTTCACTGTAGCTTAATTGATCCCCGAGTATTGATAGTATTAATTTTTTTATTGGCTCTTAAGTTATCGTGTTTTTTTAATGGGTGTTATCTAGTTATTTGTACATATATTTAATAATAAATAAGAAAAATAATGATTATGTGACTAAAGTTTTTTTTTTTTTTTTTGAGAAAAATGTGACTAAAGTTAATAATAATAAATGTTATGTTTCAGTTTTATATATATATATATATATATATATATATATATATATATATATATATATATATATATAGACACACACTAGAAGTTGATCACTCACATGATCATCACATTGAGAATATTGGGCAACAAAAGTTCTTTCCAAATGTGTTCAAGAGAGGCATGGCCGAGTAAAAATTCCAAAATAGTCCCTAATGGGAAATTTCAGCAACTGTACCGGATATTCTAGGTAAAGAACAATCCTCTTCATTTCATTATGGAAACAGGGGCCTTGCCTTCGGAGCCTTAAAATTAGCTTGGAACTTTTTTTCTGATGAAAAAAAGAGTGAAATTCCCCCAAAAAGTTATAGCAAATAAAAACAATATAATACAACACAAATATTTGTCTCCAATGTCAAAGCAAATGCAATGTAAAACTCGTCCAAAATTGTACTCCAAAAAAATTATGAACTTATGAAGATATATTGATGCCTGCTAATAATGTAAAGAGAAACTTCATTACCACACAAACTGACTGGGTCAAAATAAATTATGACATAGCAATTAGACCAAATTTCTCATTGGCAACAGCAGTTTGTAGAAATGACAAAGGTGAAGTACTGTTTGGACACTCGTCTTTTAGCCCTGAAACTTTCTGTCCAGCAAAATTTCACTTGTGTTCAATGTGAAGGTGGTTCGTTGGCAGTAACAAAAGCTCTAACTCCAAAATACTGCTTCTGCTACCTCTAAGATGTCTCTCTTGCTTGGACTTTTGTTTGAGAAATGTTAACGGATGATCTAAAGTCATTTGTTAGTGAGCCAATTTAGGAAAGATTTTACGGGGATAGAAAAAAAATTTATTAATTTTTTGACAGTTTTTTTTTTTTTTTGAATAGTGTTAAAATTTTTTTAAAATAGTTTATTAACAATTACTTTAAAGGTATTCATTAAAACGGCCTATTTGTTTTGTACCAAGAACCCAAATTGTTGGGCTCATAACGTTGCTTATTGGAGATCCTTTATGTAATATGGACGGGCCTTTAACCACCCCCAACCTCCTTGCTTGGGTTTTCTGCCCAAATGGTAAAAATGGTTTAGAGGCCCCCACTTCCTTCCTAATGCAAGTATTCTTAATTTAAAAAAAGAAAAAAAAAAAAGTAACAATCGCCTTTAAAACTCAAACCTAGTCACTACAAGTATCAACAAATTGGATTTTCTAAAGCTGGTTAATATTTTCAGATGAACCAAAAGAGAAAATTTATTGAAGAATATTTAACCATTGATTGCCATAAAACATTCAAACAATTTTCCTGAAAAGAAAACACAATTGCACTACCCCAACTCCTTCAGAAGGGAAAGAAAGGCATGAAAAAAAATAAAAATAAAACCATTGTTGTCTTATTAAGGTCATTTCATAACGGTTATTCCAGAAGTATTTTATTATGTCGACTTTAAATGGAGATAACATTGTGGTTTTCCATCTATTTCAGGCAAATATTTTATATTTCATGACTTTTCAGAAATAAAAGCAGGCCCTTGGGGTCATCAAATAGCCCACAGCCCTCAACCTAACCCAGAAACCCGATGGCTCACCGGGTTAATGGGCGGCCCAACAGTTGTTATTGAGGCCCATGGGTAGCCCACTAGCCCAGTGGGTCAGGCCGTGGGCTAGTTTTTATGCCTATGGATACTCGATGAGCTAGCCCAGTAGCCCAACCCATTGCCTAACTTGTTGGCTTAACCCGTTGCCCCAGCCAAATAACTCATAATTTATAACAAAAATATATAGGAAGTGTATAAAAGATTGATTTTGAGATATTATAGAAGAATTTCTTAAGAGAACTCTCTCAACCACTAAAATACTCAAAGTAATTGTGCTAAACTTAGTTTATTAAATATATATTTTTCTTATTAACATTGTGGTTTTCCATCTATTTCAGGCAAATATTTTATATTTCATGACTTTTCAGAAATAAAAGCAGGGCCTTAAGGTCATCAAATAGCCCACAGCCCTCAATCTAACTCAGAAACCCGATGGCCCACCGGGTTAATGGGCGGCCTAACCGTTGTTATTGAGGCCCATGGGTAGCCCACTAGCCCAGTGGGTCAGGCCGTGGGCTAGTTTTTATGCCCATGGATACCTAGCCCAGTAGCCCAACCCGTTGCCCAACTTGTTGGCTTAACCTGTTGCCCCAGCCCAATAACTCATAATTCATAACAAAAATATATAGGAAGTGTATAAAGGATTGATTTTGAGATATTATAGAAGAATTTCTTAAGAGAATTCTCTCAACCACTAAGATACTCAAAATAATTGTGCTAAACTTAGTTTATTAAATATATATTTTTCTAGTAGTTTAGCAAATTCAAATTAATCATCTGACATTTTTTTATTAAAGATAAAAATAAAAAACTATTTAAAGTCTTAATAAAAAAAATTAAATAGGTTTCCATCAACAAAACAAAAAATTAAATTGATTTGACTGTAAAAAAATTTATAATCAATTATTAAATTCTTTAATTCTTTCCTTTAAAAAAATAGGTTGATTATTCCCTTTATAAAAAATTGATCCTTTCCTTTTAAAAAATATAAAATAATATGCTAACATAAGTCCATGGATAGCCCATTGGCCTAACCTGATAGCCCAGCTCGCTAAAGACAGAATAGGCATTGCCCATGGGCAGGGTCATGGGTTGAGGTTTTCTCTTTCAGCCCAACCCGACTCGGCCCATTAACTAGTTAATAGCCCATTATGTCCATAGGCCAAGTAAAAATGGGCCAGGCCGGCTCGACCCGACCCATTGATGAACCTTGAGGCCCTTATCGACAAATACAATTATTTTATCTTAAGTTGCGCTAATTGATAAACTCTATGCCTACCATGTAATTTTACCAAAACGAAGTTTTATATTATTATCCAAAATAAATAAATAAAAAAAGATTAATATTTAGCTAAAAAAAAAAAGAAATCTAGCTCATTTAGCACAGGAAATTAAGGACAATATATTTGAAATTTGTCAAAAATGAACCTAATTTCCTATCAAATTTTTCTAACGATTCCAAATTTCCGATGCAAATTAGTATTGATTGGATCGGTAAGATGGGTTATGATGTCAATATAGATAGGAGTTAGGTTGGAGTAGGTGTCAAGGGAGAAAAAGAAAAGAAAAACTATATATTTCGTTTCGACGTGCTAAAATGACATGTTAATTTTAATGTTTTATTTTCAATTGGATTTCAATTAGTTTAAATATTAAATATTTTTTTGTTATTGTCCAATAGTAATGCTAGGGTGATATTACAAGTTTTATTACATTAAGCTTACAAAATTGATTTGAAACCAATTTAAAGAAACAATTCAAACCTCGTATAGTCTGAAGTTTGAACCTTGCATAGGTTGTTAAAGCCCACAACACATTTACTGTAACATTAATTTGTAAATTTTATATAGTAAAACTGTAAAACTTGTAATACCTTTAGTAATATTTTTTATTGTTGAATAAAAGATCTAAGATTCAAATCTCGCATATATCAAAAATTGATTTTTTTTTTTTTTTTTGTTGAGAAACCAAATTAATGGCCTGGGAATTTATTCAAAAAACTGAATCAATGAACATCCCGAAAAACAAGGGGAGCAATGTCAACAAGTAGATCTTCCAACCACACCTAAAGCCCCAAACTAGAACTAGCTTTCTTTGCTAACGCATCAGCAACAGAATTACACACGACTAACATGAGTAAAATCAACACACTGAAAAGTAGAGGCTTGAACATGAATATCATCTAGATAATAAAAAATAATAAAAATTGATTGATATATTTGTTTGTTAATAAAAAATAATCATTATAAAATTAGTACTATAAGTTAAAATTCTATCATATCCCAAATAAATAAATAAAACCTTACTTTCCTTTTTGATTTCGTTTATTTTTTTGGTTGGAGTTCAAGCTCAGTATGATAGTAAAAGTAATCTAATGATTTGTGGTTCTTTTATAAACTACCACTTATCTCTAAAACTTTACTATATGTTTCTCACATTGAATTCTAACATTTTGAACTTCTGAATAGGACATAGGACAAAAAAAGTATTGATAAATTTCCACCTATCCTAAAAATGTATGCTTATGAAAAATAATGAATTTAGACACTTTAAGTCTTTTAACTATATTTTCAAATTGGGTGCAACTGCTAGAATTTTGGAAGTTGCAGGTTGCGACCCACGCTAAACTTAAAATTGGAGCTACCGACCAATGGGAAAGAGTGGGGAATCTACCTTGGAGCACAAAGGAAAAACAAGAGAGTAGCTAGCTAGGCATCTCTCTATTAAAGAAATTCATAATCATTGCAGTCAAAGTAAAGAGACAAAAGTCTTTGGTTGACTTATCAAGTGCCCTCAGTCCTCGTCACATTGGTTGTGAAGTCACGAAAAGAAAATAGGAAGTGGGAACCAATCAAAAAAATCTCATTTTTCAATTAGAAAGTATCTGTTTAGGAATAATTTATTAAGTTTTTTGTTAAATTTTTTTTACGGAAAGTGTGTGACACTGTACTAAAGTATATTTATATTTTAAAAAAATTAAAAAAAATAATCTGTAAATAAAAATTAAAAGTTAAAAACTAAGTTTACAGATACTATATATTTATTTGATTAATTTGAACCCCCATCTACAAAATAGAACCTCGCTATTTATTTAATTTACTTCATTAGTTCACTTCCCTCATCTTCATCACCAAACTCATAAAATTGCATGTGTGTCTCGTTTATTTCTTATATCTCTATTGTTGAATAGAGAGGCAGGTCAAATATGCTAGTCTTTAAGTAATACTTTTCTTTTGTACTTTCCGATTCATCCACATTTCAAATCCCAACCCACATGAAGCATGTTGGAGACCCAACTTACTACCACTTTTTGATTCTTCCTAATGAGGAAGCAGGAAGCCGTGTTGTTGTATGTCGGCAATACGGGGTGTCCTATGCATATTTATTTGATTGGACACTATCTATCAAAGAGGATCAACCTATTTATTTATTTAACGAGGTCTATAATATTTTTATCACTATAATATTTTTACAATACTTTCTAAATAGCAAATTATTATTGGTTATAATTTGTAGACAAAAAAAAAATTTTGATACTGGGTTTATAAACTCTAAATTAGAATTAATAACAACTTACCATATAAGATATATTGTAAAAAAAATTGTAAAAATATTGTAAACGTAGTATTTCTTTCATTATTTAATTGACCTGGTTGTCTTTACCACCCAATTGCTTAGATATTGGATAGATTGCTTGTTAACATAAAAAAAATAAAAAAATAAAAAATAATTGTTGTAAGGACACAGATTTGGCTTTCTAACCCAAGGATGGATGTGACAGCCCAAAAGGCCCAAAAATAATAAATTTGTAGAGAGTGAGAAAAGAAAGCTAGACTAGATTAATTTAGACAGTCAATACAAAAAGTTTAAATTCCATAGATTATCCTCAGTAAGGGTCCGAGAATATCAATTTTGATATTTATTGTTCTTAGTTTAGATACAAGCCACTTCGTGTTCTTTTTTCTCCCCCTTTCTAAGAAGGATTCTTTCATATTATATAGTCCTTTCAAGATCATCTTCACCCTACACTTGTCGATTATCTAAGTTTTCACTTGAGTGCCTGTCCCATCATGCACCTTCTTTGGCCTTCTATAAGTTGCGGTGGCCAAGGTTACATTGTTCAGGGGTCTTCTCCACATAAATGCGGTCAAAAGAGTAGGTGTAGCACATTTAATATGGTGGTAGCAGCCTTTCCTTAGATATTTTTGGGGATTTCCATTTCTTCAGTCCTGATACACATCTGCATAGTCAGGGTTATGTGGAGATCACTCCTTAGACCGCCCCTACTTATCTCAAATGCGACAAATTCCATTCTGGGATTCTTCATATTCATTTATCTCTTCTCAAATTTCACCTCGTCCTCGGATAAAGCTTGAGGCCTAATGTACGATTTTGAGCCTTTATCCCTACAAGACCCAAACATGATTTTGGGTCTTAAGCTCTACGAGACCCGACACACGGTTTTGGGCCCTTGTCCCTACAATTGTGTAACTCATTTATTTCTTATTTATCTATTCTTGAATATAGATCTAGAAACAAGTCAATATGCAAGTCTATAAGTAATACTTTTCTTAAACCTAACCCATGTGAAGCATGTTGGAGACCCAACATTGAAGTCTCCTCTTCAAAGCCGTGTTATTGTATGTTGGCATGTTCCACCATTAATTAGAACCCTATGGTTTATACTTGAAAGCTTTGTTTAAGAGTTTAGGTGTAATATGAGAGTTAATTAACAATAAAATAGTGGGTTTAGGACACCTGATGAGTGGTAATGCAGTGAAGTGCACCTACTGCGTTTTCCTTTTCTCGAACTTTCTTTTTTTGGTGGGAGTGATAAAAAAAAAAAAACAAGTGGATAGATGAAAAATGAAAGAATGAAAAACGACATTTTTCTCAAATGAAATATAGTATAATAAATAAATGTTTCTTTCTTTTGTTTGTAAGAAGAGAGAGATGAGAGGAGTGAGGACATGAAAAGAGTTCTACATTGAATTACCATTTCACTTTTAAGTATATATTAAAAGATAAATGGGTATAAAGTTGTCAAATATCATGATTTAGTTTATTTTTACAATAAGAGGATGGTATTTGAATTTAGACATCTCTATTAGAATGCTAAAAAATGTCATTTGAGCTATAAGACTCTTGACAACATGATTTATTTCTTAATACTCATTGTTTTCAAAACAGTACTCCAATATTAGTAAGTATCGATATATTTTGTTCTTCCAACAAAAATTATAAAATATTTCAAATTAACACTGTAACTGTTAGGTTTTGTGTTTGTAATGTTGGCAAACCATGACAAAAACTCAGTCTTATAAGTTTATAATGGTCTACATTGAAGCCCAAGGCAAAAAACTCAAGTTCGGGATGAAGAAAAGTGAGTTACAATCTGGTCCGTTCGATTGGTACTCGATTGGTCTCGATCGATCGAAATTCGCGGATCAGCAAAACCAGCAAACGTAAAAAGGCCATAACTTATTCGTTTGAAGCCCAAATCGCGAGCCGTTTTTTCCAGTATTTAAAGGACATCATAAGCTAACCCTAGGTAGGGTTTTCAAGGCTTTTTAGAGAGAAAAGAGTGTGCCTCTTTTGTATTTAGGGTTTTGTTCCTAAAACCTCTCTTATTACTTCTACCGGTGTTATTCCTTGAAGAATCTCAAGATCCGGGATTGCTGAAGTTGCTGCCTTCTCTAGTCATCAAAGGAGCTGATGATCTAAACCTTCAAGGGTGGTCTTGGAGTCACAAACAGGAGAGTTTGTGTTGCTAAACCTTTGAGTGGAGTCTCAAAGTCACAAACGGTGGTGTTTGTGTTTTGCAAAGATTAAAGAAAGAAGGAGTCCGTGGATCTCGGAGCTATCATGGGGTCATGGTAGTAAGTTTCCTACACTTGGGTAGCAATAGGATGTTAGTGGTCTAAGTCGCTATTGTGTAAACTTCAATTCTTTCTAGTGGATTTGCTATTTGACCTTGAGGATAGCTAGGTTAAATCCTCCCCAGGTTTTTTACCGGTTTGGTTTTCCTGGGTCATCATATCGTTGTGTTATTTATTTTTCCGCTGCTTTACTTGATATGATTGTTATTGTTTTAACCTAGATCTGAATAATAAACCTAAGTATTCACTTGGTTAATTAATTAGGTTAAACAATTTAGGTTTACAGGGGTCTAAACGAACTGACAGTAACAATAACTTTGGGGACTAGCATTTCGGAGGTAGTACAAGACTATTAGCTTACTCCTAACTTAAAATGTTATTGACTCAACTCATTTCCTTACTTTGATCGTTTGATCTCACAACATTCCACCCCTTGAAGGGCATAAAACAATTTACACGCCTGAAAACCATTTTTTCATGGTCAAACCGAGAATTTTAATGAAGACAAACACTTGAAAATTCAAAAAATTTATTACGGCAATTCAAACATAGATGGTATAATTGCTAATTTCTTTTTACATTATTCTTTTCTTTTATTACAACCCTGCAACCAAATAAGAGAACCAACATTTACTTCCCTCTCCTCGCCTTTTAAATTATTAAAACATCTAAACAAAAAGAAGGGATGTCTATTACCATTTTCCACTCCTCTAACTTCCCCTTATTCCTTTTCCCTCCCTCCAACCTAGCATCTTTTTTTTTTTTTTCTTTTTTTAACAAATAATGGTGTCTAAACCACTTCAAATATTTAACTATTCTATTGAGTATATGCAATCTCCCTTCCCACCCACGTAATGTTTTTTCCCTTCTTCCTTTTCCTCCAATCATATTGTTGAGGTCATGTACACTGCTTCACCAAACACGTTCAATTTTACACGGTTACACTTGTGTACGGAGTGGAAAAATTACACAGTTATTTGCTGCCTGTCAAAAAAATGCAGACTAAACGTGCCCAGTTTTCCTGTACATGTTTTTTTTTTTTTTTTTGATGGGATCCCTGTACATTTTTGGACTCTAACGCGACAACGTAAGCCCATGTGTAATTAAGGGCTACAGAGGAAATTTAAGTAAACAAACCGACCAAAATGCATAACCAGTACCGGTTTCATTTGGATTCCCTTATTTAGGTCCATTCCATGCATTAGAGTCCAAATCTAGAACATAAAATGGTCAAACTAATTTATAATTTAAAGGTAACTTATGACTGTTCTGTTTAATAATTCTATGATAAAATTAAAGACTAGTCTGTCACGTGGGCTGTAGTTCAAACCTAATACTTTATTCTTTCTTTATTAAGCAACTAGGTAGCAAGTATTTTCAATTCCACGTGGGATGGGGTCCAATTCGGTGTTCTACTGGAAAACTCTAAAAGGCATGCTGACAGTAACACCCATTTTCTTTTATTAGTTTTGTTTAACAATGAAACACAAATGTTTTTTGGTAAAACATTATCATACTTCTAATTTTATTTTTCCTTCTTTTTGTGTTCGCAAACAGAACCATGAACCATGAACCATGAACAGGTTGTGTTGAATCGAGTGGTTTTTTTTTTTCTTTTTTTTTTTTGGGGGGGGGGGGGGGGGGTGTTTCTTTCAGATTTTCAGGTGAAAATCTGAAAATCTAATTAGGGGAAAAAGGGAGATTTACCACTGTTTAGTTTTTAGAAGTTAAAAAAAATTTAAAAAAAAAAAAAACTGAATTGATCTCATAGTAAATGGTACCTTAGAAGAGATAAATGTGACCAATATGTTTTTAGTGCAAAATTGTGATTCAGCTCCATGTGTAAAACATGAGTTCAAGATCTCAATTACATCTATCATGTTCCCATTAAAGGCAACAGAAATGCAAAATAAATAGATAAAAAAAGTACTAGTACATTATAATTAACCTTCCCAGATGAAGCAGAATTAGTTTGAAAAATGACCATGTTTTAGAGAAAGAAGAACGGTCTTGGAAAGTAGTGTGTAAAAGTTGAACAGTTGGATGTGACATGCATATTACCGGGTCCAGTCGTTTTGGTGGACACTCGTTTTGGTGGACACCATTGGACCATTAATTTGACTTTTAGATAATGAACAAGAAGCCAAATCCTAATTAACAAAGTTGTTTTGGAAGCAAGTAAAGGACATCAGATTGAACTTTGGCGGCATTCACCTAACCAATATCTTTTACGACCTTTTGCATTTCGTGTCATAGAACCTTCACCTAAAACTGGTCAAATATGTCAAAATGCATAATTTTCAAATGTAAGTTTCCCGAGTCCAAGTTCTCCGCCTCACATCATTAGTCAGATAATATCAATGGGCGGCCTTTGGAGCTCTTTCTTGAATATTATACTCCCCCATTAACATTGCTACTTCTATAGCTCTTCCTGCATATGAATCTCCAAAATTGTCACATACTGTGAGATGGCCATCACTAGCAAAAGAAACCCAGTTGACGCTTTTCTGTTCTCGTTCTTTTTCATTTCCTACTATCTTTCTTTGTTGAGCCATGCAGCTAATACAATCACACAAGGCCAAAACTTGAGTGATGGCCAAACTGTGATATCAGATGGCCAAAACTTCGAACTGGGATTCTTTAGCCCTGCTAATTCACCATTAAGATATGTTGGAATATGGTATTACAACATTCAAAAAAATGAACCATCAGTTATATGGGTTGCAAATAGAAAAAATCCACTCTTTGATAAAAAGGGCGTCTTGAGGTTTGGAGAAGATGGTAATTTGATTGTTGTGGATGGAAATAATACAAAAGTTTGGTCAAGTAATGCTTCAATCGTATCGGCAAACACAACAGCGTGGCTTGATTATACAGGAAATCTCATTCTCTCTAGCAATGACAGCAAGAAACTTTGGGAGAGTTTCAATGATCCGACAGATTCATTTTTGCCTGGCATGAGAGTGCAAGTGAATGCTGAAATGGGTGAGAATCGCGCTTTCACTTCATGGAAATCAGCCAGCGATCCTTCACCAGGAAACTACACCATGGGGGTTGATCCTCAGGCCTCACCACAAATCGTGGTATGGGAAGGAGAGCATAGGCGGTGGAGAAGTGGATATTGGGATGGAAGAACGTTTTCTGGTGTTCCAAACATAACAAGCAGCTATATGTATGGTTTTAAACTTTCTGATTTGGAAAATCAAAGCAGGTATTTTACTTATACCCCAATGAACATTTCATATAAGTTAAGGTTTCGGATTCGTTGGGATGGATATGAAGAGCAATTAAGGTGGGAAGAAGGTGGAAGTAAGTGGGATACCGTCCAGTCTCAGCCAGCAGATAAAACATGTGAACTCTATAATTTTTGTGGTAATTTTGGGCTTTGCAATGAGTTAAGTTCACCTGTGTGCAGTTGTATGCAAGGGTTTGTTCCAATGGACCCTGATCAATGGCACAAGGGGAATTGGTCAGGTGGGTGTAGGAGAAGAACTGAATTGCAGTGTCAAAGGAATCTTAGTAGTGTGACACAGGAAACTGCAGGAGAGGACGGGTTTTTGGATGTCAAGTGCTCGAAGTTGCCAGATTTTGCTAATTATGAAGCGGTGACGCAGGATTCCAATGAGAGCTGTGAGAACAAGTGTCTAAACAATTGTTCCTGTACTGCATACGCAGATGTTAATGGGATTGGGTGCTTGATATGGAAGGGGGACTTGTTGGATGTGCAGCACTTCCCAAGAGCTGGAAATACGCTGAAAATCCGCCTCGCAGATTCTGAATTAGGTAAGGTATACTCCCTTTGTTATTGTTATTGTTCTTGAGTTAAGAAGTTTTGTTATTCATAATTCATAGTGCAGTACTGTTATCCATGGAAAATTTCTAAGATGTCAATGAAATAATGTGGATCAGCAAGTCTCTTATTTATTTCCAAATATTATTATGTCATCTATTTTCAATTATTTCCTAAAATGCAACTGGAACTTCAGCGTGAATTTTTGTTGTTGAGCAATAATATGCTGAATTGAGCCTTTGCCTAGATCTATAGTAAACATTCTTCCATGGTGATTCCCATTATTTAAAATGTGTTATAGTAGTAACCAACTTCTTGTTTATTTAACTGTTCTTCCTTGATATTAAGGGATAGACTGATCACACTATCACTTGAATTTCCTTTGTTCTCCATTCAATCTGTTCCAAACATAGAGCATAATATTTAAAAATCTAGCTTGGATAATCACAGAGCTAGTGTGTGCTTTAGAACTCCACTATAATATTCCAATTAGCCAAGTGACCGAACCCATTCTGGTTTGTCATCAATTCCATTTGGTTGTCTAGAAGCTGTAGTAAAACAGAGATAATAAGAATTCTCATAACAATTTACACATAATGACATTTTTTTCGTTGTGTATGTAGGTGGCAAGAGAAAATTATCCATCCTTGTGATAATAATAATTGTTGCAGCTGGAGTAGTCCTCCTAGGTGTATTCATATTCATATTATGGAGGTTCAAAACAAAACGGAAAGGTAGTGCTTCAATTGTTCCATTAGATGAATGAATGTAAAATCCTTTTTGGACAGCTTAAGAACTTAATTGTTTGTAATACTAACCTCTCACCTTTTCATTTTATCTTTAGTTTTGGCCACAGTGTCCTCAATTTCCGGTGGCAATGACAATGATTATCCATTGCGAATTTATGAATCAAGCAAAAGTATGGAATTCTCTACTGATCTTTCTGGACCAGCTGACCTCAGCATTGATGGAGATCAAGCGAATGGACTGGAATTACCATTGTTTAATTTCAATTGTGTAGCACTTGCTACAAACAACTTTTCCGAAGAAAACAAGCTTGGGGAGGGGGGATTCGGTCCTGTGTACAAGGTGATGAATATTTATGTTAAGTATCTCTGCAAGAATTTTGAGAAGTGAGGTCAAATGTACTAAAGTTGCTACTTTCCATTACCAGGGTAAGCTTCCAGGGGGACAAGAAATAGCAGTAAAAAGGCTTTCAGTAAGATCTGGTCAAGGTCTGGAGGAGTTTAAGAATGAGATTATTCTGATTGCCAAATTACAACATAGAAATCTTGTAAGACTATTAGGCTGCTCCATTCAAGGGGAAGAAAAGATGCTTCTCTATGAGTACATGCCAAACAAAAGCTTGGATTGCTTTCTTTTCGGTACGTCCTTTTCTGAATCTATAGATTGTAAACTTGCTACTATAAATCCATGTAGAAATATGCACTAATGAATTTATAAAGCTTGTGAAAAGGAGTTTGTTTCAATAATTTTTTCTCATTTTTTATTGAACATAATTAGCAGACCCAAGCAAGCAAGCACTACTAGATTGGAGAAAACGTTTCACAATTATTGAAGGGATTGCACGAGGACTCCTTTATCTCCATCGAGATTCAAGGTTGAGAATAATTCATCGAGATCTAAAGGCTAGTAACATTTTGTTGGATGAAGAGATGAACCCAAAGATTTCAGACTTCGGAATGGCCAGGATATTTGGGGGAAACCAGCATGAAGCAAATACAAATCGAGTTGTTGGCACCTTGTAAGTTTGACATTTCTATGCATGTAAAATAAATCAACACATTTCTTTCCCTTGTCAACACCTTAATTAATCTGGATTTCACAACCTTTGTTCAAATGCAGTGGCTACATGGCTCCAGAATATGCAATGGAAGGCTTATTCTCAGTAAAGTCGGACGTCTATAGTTTTGGGGTATTACTACTAGAGATTGTGAGTGGCAGAAAGAACACTAGCTTTCGTTTATCCGAATATTCAAGCCTTATAGGACGTGTAAGTACATCTATTGTCCTCTGTTTTAGTTCACTTGAGATTAGAAACTAAAATTTTAATTGGAGATTAAATGTATTGACACAATGTCTTGGAATGGTATTAGGCATGGCATCTTTGGAATGAAGAAAAAGCAATGGAGCTCATTGATCCTTCTATTCAGGATTCATGTTCTCGTGACGAAGTATTGAGATGCATACATTTGGGAATGCTGTGTGTCCAAGATTCTGCATCTCAGAGACCAACTATGTCTTCTGTTGTGTTAATGCTAGAGAGTGAAGGTGCAACTCTTCCATTGCCTAGACAACCTACTTTTACTTCAATGAGAGAAAGCTCTATAGATACAGAATCTTGCATGGAAAGCCAAGACATCGTATCCTCAAATAATTTGACAGTTACAATGATTTGTGGAAGATAGACTCATTTTTCCTTTATAGTTATTAATGTGTATACGTTATTCTCTGTGCACGTTACATACAAGCAGTATTTTATATTTTTGTTGTCCAAAAATTCTAAAAAATTTTAAGTATATTCCAGATTTGCAGTTCAATTCTAATACAGTCATGAGTAGTTTTAACAATGATTCGATTGGCTTGTGAAAAACTTAGGCCTAAAAAAGGTAACGATGTGCAAACTTCGACATCAAAGTGCTGTGGAATTTGTTTATGTAATCTATACCAACCTAGTAGTATAGAGTTTTGAATTACCTATCGTGTAAATTGGTCCATTGAAACAAAACCTTTCATACAACTCCACATAGTTGAATATAATTGTCGGTATTGTATTCCCCCCCCCCCCCCCCCCCCTGGTCGGAAATTTGAGTTTCAGTTCGAAGGATTTCATGGATTTAATGGCTAAACCCTTTTTTCTTTTTTTCTTTTTTTCTTTTTTGTCAATTTCAAACAATTTTAAATGGGTTGACCAAATATGATTCACTTTTAACTAAAATCCAACCACTTGATCAAATTAATTTGGTCCTACAGTCCTATATTGAAGATCATGAAATGGTCTACAATTGACTGTTCATAGAAAAAAAAAATCGAGCTTGAATCGAGTGATATATATATATATGATGAAAATACAAAAATGACCCATTTGAAGTTTATTTTAGTGTTTATAGATAAACATGCATTATTTTGTAAATTTTGCTTTTATTTTTTTAATTTCTTCAAAACTCAAGTGGGTGGATAGAGACATTAACAAAATGGCACATGAACTAGACAAATGGACATCTAAATCTTACTTTGAAGGAGAACCAAGTGGGGATAAACTCCCAGAATTTGTGTTGCATTCCTTTTGTTAGTTTCTTGAGTTTGTTGTGGGAGCTTTTTGGTTTTTGGATTTTGTTTGTGTAGTCTGCCACAGTTTGCTGTTATGGCTCCATGCTGGTTGTATTATGGACTATGGGCTTCATGGCATGTTTGTATCTTTTCTGGTCTCAATTTATATATAATCTCTCTCTCTCTCTCTCTCTCTCTCTCTCTGCCACAAAACAAAAACAAAAACTCATCCCATTTAACCCAAAAAAAAAACTCAAAACACACCATCAACAGACTGAACAGAGAGCCTTACAAAGTTACACCATAACAAATAAACAACCACAAAACAACAATCCCAGACGTATAAATCACAAGGATACCACATAGACACAATTGCCAACACTCAAGAGGAAATCCAGAACCAAAAAAGAGAAAGAAGTATATAGCTTTAAGCAAGGCCCAACAACAAACAAAGAACAACTGAACCAGGGACACGGAGAGGAACAGAACCAAAACAAAGTCAAAGGAACACAAAGGTGACCTCAAAATTCTTTGATATTCTACTAAAAATCGCTTCCTTTGTATCTACAGTCTACTGCATCATACTCTGTGTATGCATAGCATTGTTTTTGCAAAATTTTTGCCATAAAGTCATCAACACACACCCACAAAGCATATTATTTCATACAACTCATATGGTACATGCACAAATTCATATACATAGACCCTTTACACAGCAGGTAGGGGACATGACACCAAAATAGCATTGAAATCAAATATTCGAGTGTGAATTTGTTCATTTTTTCAGAGAAGCCTTGTGATACTTTTGGTCGTATTAGTGGTTTTAAATGTGCAATTATTGATCTATCAAAAAATGTAAACCTCACATTGAAATAAGTGAAAAATTATATCATTAATCCCAAAAATAAGCTAATTAAAGAATTAAGTGTTACACATATCAATAAACTTACGCATAATAAAGCAATTATTTTACAAAATAAAGAATCACTAAGGAGTTGTGCATAAGCATGCAAGTTTTAACTTCTTATCTCACCCCAACTCAACTAACACTAGCCTGTGGGCGCGTGCTAAATAACATATTAACACCATCACGCACACACAATGGCATATTGTCACACGTTTACAAGCTTCAGTAATGGAGGAAGAGAATTGTAACCCGTTTTAAATACTGCATTACACGAAGGCCTAAGCCCAATTCTATGCTTGAGACCTGCCTGACAGTTCCTTGCCAATGATTAAGCCCAATTCCATGCTATCCCTTTACAAAATGTGTTAAACTAGGTCCAATTAAACTCTCTAACAAGCCCAACTCAGCTAATTAAATATGAAAGAAAACTAAAACAAAGTCCAGAACATAAGGTCCAAATTATTTGAACAAAATTTCAGCCCACACTTAAAAAAATCCCAGCCCAACTTAAGTTCTAGCCCATCCATTTTTATAAAAATATAAAAACCCAAACCAGCCCACTGAAAAAGAAAAAACTCAAACTTGAGCATGAAAGGTAATCCCGAAGTGTGTATTGAGATGAATGGATATTTTCAAGTGTTCCAAATATGATAGGCATTGACATGTCGCCAAATCTGATTAATTTATTAGAGATTTATAGCCCATCTCAAAATTTTAAGATTAAGGCTTGGCTGATATTGTTGCTGTAACTATATATTATATGTATATAGTTGGCTAATCTATATGTATGCTTTTAGACTTTCTGCTGTGAAAAATGAAAGCATATATATTAATTATACCTCAATGAATATTTAGGATAAGTTTAAGGCTTTAGATACATTAAGATGGATAGAAAGAACAATTAAAGTGGGAAATTTTTGTTTATCATACATGTAATTACGTATATATCCAAAACCGTAACTTATCTGAAATATTCATTGGGGTATAAGTACTATATATATATATATGCCTTTATTTTCATAGTAGAAAGTCTAAAATTATATTATAGTTACAATAATAGTAACAATCAAGCCTTAGAACCAAAATTTATGCTGCTGTTAATCCCCCAAGCACCACCAATGCAGTTGTTGCTAAAAAAATAGTGATAGCAATATTTTTAAAGCTTGGGCCGAAGGCATTCCTCCATGTGATCCTACATTCCTACTATAGCTGAGGCAAGTGCTATACTATGGGCTCTTCAACTAGCCTTGGAAGAAGAGCATCAGAATGTTATGATAGAAGGGGACTCAAAGCTATGTATTGCAATGCTATGATTTGGTCTATCACCAGCATCTTGTTGAACATCCTAGTGCTGAAGAAGTGCTTCTTAGGCTACATGCTAAACTGGATTAGAAGAGAATCTCACTTTGTTGCTCATAGTTTAGCTACCCTTTGTTTTAAGTTGTAATTTTTCTTCCCTTCCCCATTTTGTCTGAGAATAGTGGAAGAGGGATTTTGTTGCTATTTCTTTTGGATGATTAATGAAATTTCACTTTACTAAAAAGAAGAAAAGAAAAGAAGAAGAAGAAGAAGAACAAAATGGTGAGGCGTCATCCGTGTGAATTAGCAATAGATTATTTTGATGACCAAACTTTGGTTGGTTGAAACTCCTCAAATTTCAATTGTGATTGCATATTTTCAACGAAGTATCATAACCATTTATTAACTAATTCAAACACAACATTTTCTATTAGTTTCTATTATGTCTTATATATATGTGTGTATTTAGTCCAACAAGTATATATTCTTGTTTGAATATTTTTTCTTATGTTCCATCAAATAGTCCACAGATTTCAACAAGTTTTACGTCATCAAGAATAATATTCTTTAGCCTTTGTCTTTTTCTAAGCCAGATCGAACCTCTTTTGGTGTAATCATTGTCAAATCCTGATTGACTATGATTAACATATTTGATCTTTGAAATTGAATAAGAATAGGTGAGCAGGTCAGTATATTGGTAAATAATAATACTAGAAACACTAAATTAACAAAGGAATGAAGCACTAAACTAAAATGGAAAATCCATCTACAGGGTTGGTAGAGGGTAATAGATAAGAAAAACAAATGCTTTTTGATAAAGAAACAGCTGAAAGATACGCGCAACACGATCAGGCTTTTTCTGGTGCAAAGCAAAAGCACTTTATCTACGTTATCTTCCACAATACCACCTAATTTATTGGTGATCGTGGCTTCCTCTTTTTTTCAAATATGAAAGAGAGAAAAAACGTGGTACGTAATGTGAAGGGAAATAGGGAATGAAGGCCTTTTTTTTTTTTTTTTTTTTTTTGTGGATACGTGGAGTTTAGTTTGCATTATGATAGATTATTTCACAACTTTTTTTGACACAATTCTAACATGGTTGACTATGAGTAGTTAACCATCATTTACACATGAATTCACTATTTTTTATTTACTAATCATACTTTATCACGTCATATTATGACAAAAAGTTGTGAAAAATTTTATGATCTTAGACTTTTCCTTTATTACTCAATCAGATATAATAGTGTTTCAGTTTTAATGAGATATTTTATGAGGCTTATTAGTCCATAGAGTGGAGACTTAAGTTGATAAATTTTTTGGCCTAATTTTTAGTCCATTGTAAATTAGCTATGGCCTATGTGGGATATAAATATTGTTGTTTCATATTAGGGATGGGTGTGTTATTTTGAAATAAAAATTATACTATCACATCTTGTATTATTCCTTAAAAATAGTAAAATCACTACAACTCTGTAGACTTAAACAAATTGCTGAATCACATAATTTTTTTGTGTCATGTAATTGTCTTGCGGGTGTATTATTTTCTTATCAGCTTTTTACCTTTCATAAATTTGAAAATTCATGAATATTCCCAGCATATTTTTAGTGGTATTTATTAAACACACTCTAATCCACACAGTTTTGCGCACACTCCTCAAAAGTCAAAACAATAGAACCTTCACGATTTCAAATCTCTAGTATTTTGGGGGTGTGTGTGCAAAATTGTGTGAATTAGTTCCTGTGCAATAACATTTCAACTTCTTTTTTATTTTCTAATGAAGAAAAAAGTGTGATACGGATCTAATATTTAAAAAGCTACAGGCTTTTGGGCTAACATGATATGTTTACTTTCAGGTTCATTACTTTCTGTGCGCTAGTTCCATGCATGCACTGAAAATTACACGGTACCTGGCCACCGCACAACTTGTACGTGACAGCTCTTGCATTTTATTGGTATATTGTCTAGTGAACAATTTGTATTTTTTTTTAGAATATAAAGTGAAATACAAGAAATAAGACAGAGAACTTCAATTATTTGATTGCACTCTTGCTTATTCCAAATGTTATTTCTTTAATAATTCCCAAGTGTTAGGTTTAACATTTAAGAATTCACGGATTCCTATCTCTTCAGCTCTTTCAAAGTCTTCTTAAAAATATATAGTATCTCGAAGCAAGAGTTTATTGGTGAAATTGAACTGCTTTAAAATTATTTTATTCACTTATTTGAGGACTATAACTGTTATAAAAATAATTAATGCCTTCTTATAAGAATTGTTGGTGTGAAACCTGCATTCTAGGTGTGAAAAGTGAAAGTACTACTATGAGAAAATGCAGGTTATAAGAATTATAGGTGTGAGATCTGCATTCCTTTTTCTTTATTTATTATAAGAAAATTTAACAAATTTTGGTGTTGATTTAGGAAATCTTTTGGGGGAAAAAAATACAATTGATTTTTTTAACAATTTTTTATATTTCTCATAAAAATAGTAATAAAATTTTTCTATTTTATTTTAGGATTGTGTTTACGAATGCACCTAGGTTATTTGTTAATGAGCAATTTTAGAAAAGTTTTTATACCACTTTAATGAGAAATATAAAAAGTTGTTAAAAAAAGAGTAATACTACAGTCACAAACTATTTTACAACATTTTTACAAACTGTTGATATAGCTAACTTCTTATTAGTTTTTATCTAAGTTCACCATTAACATCATTTTTTCATTTACCAATAATCACTCACCACATCAACAGTTTGTAAATTTTTTTGTATAAAGGTTTATTACTATTAAAAAAATATATTACTAAAAAGAAAAAAAAAAAGCCCAAACCGACCCCAAAATATGAAAATAACCATTTATATGGTACATACATGTGCCCCTCTTAAAACAAAGAAAATAGAGATTTGACCTGAAATTGACAAAAATATTAAGTTTGTCCACAACTGCTATCACATCAAAGGTATGTGATCCACCACCTCCAGAAGTGTTGCCATTCACTAGCTTGCCCACAATGGACACCCGAAGCCCTCGATGACTATGATAACCATGATCTAGTAGATTGTGGATTTTATGTAGTGATTCAAACTGTAGATAATATCACCTAGATGAGGAGTTTACATTTAGAGTCCCTACTTAATTTATTGCAAGAAAATATCTAAAATTTTTATTTAAATGAAACAAAATTATACATGGCCACAAAAGTTAAAAAAATAAAAAAATAAAAAATACAAAGTCATGTGCCCTATGTACATTCTAAAATAAAAATGATAGTACCTATAAGGTATTCTTTAAAACAAAAAATGCAAAGATAAGTAACCTAGTTTACATCTGCAATTTTGGTTCAAATGGGTAAAATTATGGGATGGAAAAGTGTTAGGCAAAAGGTTATCAAAATGGCAATCCAGGTTATGGGATTGTACAATCTTATAATCCCAATTTGTCCAACTTAAGAACCGTAACTTCAAGTCATGATTTCAATTGCTTTTAAGAGTGTGTAAAATAGTTTGTGTATAATAATTAATACACACGACGCAGAATTATTCTACACCAACTTCTTATATGAATGAACTTTGTCTACAATGACCTAGAACTCTAGTGCTCTAAAGAACTCTCTGGAAGTTTTGTACAAATGAACTCATTGGCAAAGGTGTCAAGGCTCACATCCAATCCTACTAGTGTATAAGCAAATTAAGAAATTTTGCCAGTATGCAAGAAAAACAAAACTGTGGGTGCTTACCATGAAAGAGTGAAAGAGCGCCAAACCAATATTCTTTCTAGTGGCAAACAAAAGAGAATATATATATATATATATATATATATATATATATATATATATATATATATATATATATTTATATTTATATAGGAGTTAAGAGAAGTGAGGGAGAGAGCTTGTTTTCCAAATATTTTTTATTGAAAAACAAGCGATAGAAAAATAAACCTTTTTTTTATTAATTAGGGTTTTCCATTAACTAAAAATAGTTTTCTATTAACTAATTTTTTTTATGCTACTAAACACTGGAAAATATGTAAAACTATTTTTATAGAGGGTTTTTTAGCAAAACAAACAGAGCCCTAATATTATTTGGACTACAAGTCTTGTAACTCTAATCTAGGGTTTTGTTTACTATAAATATCCTACTATGGGTTCATTATAAAATAAAACACTGTTTTAATAGCAAAGATGTAATAATTAAGGGTTTTTTGTTATGAACATAAGCCGTCAGACCAAGAGTTAATTTCCTATATTTTATCCTTTGATTTGTCTCATTTCATTTTATTATTATTATTATTATTATTATTATTATTATTATTATTATTATTAATGGGAAATTCTTCCATTTATTTTCACTTGGTAGCATAATTACATTTTTAACTTTATTAACATAAAGTGCTTTGTGAAGATATATTCTCACGCTTCCTAGCATCATGTTCTTTCAGTGTATACGGTTGCTTAATAACAATGTATCACCACTCTCAAAAAGTTAAAACAATAGTGCAATTATATATAAATATATATTTTGTTAATTACATTTGTATATATAATATATTATACTTTTACGAATGAAAAGGCACGATTTAGGAAATAGTCTATTATGTTCTTAACCTAAGACCTTTTTAATTTTTTTTTTAATTTGAGAAGAAGGTAAATTAAACGTAAGAGGAAAGACCCCATCCTTTATTTCATTTTCATAGGGAGAAAAAATCCCATTTATATTAAAACCCATTGGCATTTGAAGCATATTCCAAGTTTGTGCCTAAAAAAGAACCTCAAAGTAGGTCTAGCTCTTTATATGATCCAAGGCCATATCATGTGCAACCATGTGCAATATTATAAGGAAAATGTTAGGACTACAATTTTACCCCTCATGACTTGTCACGTAAATAAGTTGTGACACAAGTTGTATTCTTAGTGTAGGGGTGAAAGGCCCAATTCCAAATAATGGGCCATGGGCCTGTCCGAAGGGACTGGCCGTCCGAGGACAGTAAATCACGAGGACTGTACCTAGTTTAACTCCTCCCTGTAGCAAAACTTGTGTGAAGGAAGAAAGGAGTGGTCCGAGGAGCACTGCCTGGTCGGATGATCAGAGGGACTATCCAGGTGAATGTCCCAGCATTGATCCTGTCATTTCTGGAGAACCTCTAAGTTCATGTAGGCAAAGAGGACAGGTGGCAGCAAAGAGATACTATGTGAAAGGCTACTGCCACCGCATTTATAGCCCTGCAGCTAACCTCCTGACCGCATTAATGGGGAAAAGACATCTGAACAGTGACCTTCACCCTTTACAGCTGCCATATGGAGACTTCAAGTGAAGGTTGATGGGACAAGTATCAAAGGAGACTCACTTAACTGGCACGTGAGGTAAATTGGCCTATAAATAGAGTTGGAAACAAAGAGAAAGAGCATCGAACAATCAGGAGAAAGAGGGAAGTCATCGAAGAAGAGAACAAGAAAAAGAAAGATACAAGTACTCAGAACAATTGTCTAAGCTCACTCCTCGGACTAAGCCGAGAAGGACCTTGTACCATCTCAATATTTCATTTACGTTAGTTTGGTCATAACCATACTTGGGCCATCAACCCATACACTCTCAACCAAGTTTTCTCGACCTACTCTCTCAACAAATTCATTCCAAGGGTACTGTTTACGTCATGGGCTTCAGTTTCTTCTACTTGTAGGCCCATCCGGTGATTTGTATCCTTACAATTGGCGCTGTTTGTGGGAAGTTAACTGTTGTGTCAGTGAGTTGAGGCTTGAACCATGGTTGGATCAGGTCCTAACAGAGCAAAGTCAGATGGCTCTCAGCATCTTGATCACTTTGTGCACCTTAAGCGTGAAAAGGACTGTGAAGGGAGCGTGCATACGGTGCACACGGGAAGGAGTTGACGTCGAAATGAAGAAGGTGGGTCTTACCAAGATGCTAATAGGAAGATGCAACGTAAGATTGATCATTTGAAAGAGAAGCTGCGTCGTGCGCGAAGGAGGCGTAGTCCATCCAGCAGTCCGTCCGTCACCGATAATTCTTTTGGGGATGATGAAGATGATGACTACAGACCTCGGTCACGTACGCCCCTTAGTGAATCCTACTCTCATGAGGAAGAGCATTACCGCGGCCACAAGGGTAGAAACACGTCCTCAAGAGGTGTAGAGAATGATGCAATGAATAGGGCACTTAACCAAATTTCTAAGTCGCCCTTCACACACAGAATCAAAGTAGGAAGCCTTCCTCGACGTTTTACTTAGCCCATTTTCACTGCGTATAATGGACGGTCCGACCCTGTAGAACACGTGAGCCATTTCAACCAGAAGATGGATGTTCACTCCCGGAACAAGACTCTTATGTGCAAGGTGTTCCCCTCCAGTGTGGGACCTGTAGCCATGAGATGGTTCAATGGCCTTGCTGCCAATTCTATTGGGTCCTTCCGAGCGCTCATTAAGGCCTTTTGCTCTCGGTTCGTTACGAACACTAGGGTCCCTCGGCCATTAGATTCCTTGTTGTCCATGTCTATGCGAGAAGGGGAGACGTTGAAAATGTACTCGGATAGATACTGGAAAATGTTTAACGAGATTGAAGGGAGTTTTTACGACGTAGCTGCGAGAACTTTCAAAGTTGGCTTGCCAGCCAAGCATGATCTGAGGAAATCGCTAACCAAGAAGCCTGTGAGAAGCGTGCGCCGATTAATGGACCGCATCGATAAGTATAAGCGGGTGGAGGAGGATCAACTGCTCGAAAAGGGCAAAGCCAAGATTATCCCTCAGGAGAGGAGGGATTTCAAGTCAGACCGATACAACAACAGCAAGCCACGGAGGCACTATAGCGTGCAGCCCGGATCTGTTGCATCGCAGGTAGTCCATGCCGTGTTCCGAGAGCCAATTTACCAGATTCTGGAGAAAATTCAGAACGAGCCCTACTTCAGAGGGCCAAACAAGATGGGGGGAAACCCCACGAAGTGCAATCAGAACCTCCACTGCCAATACCATCAGGAACAAGGGCATACCACAGAGGATTGCCGGACTTTGAGAAGCCACTTAGAACAACTTATGAGGGAAGGAAAGCGATCAACGTCATCTTTGCAGCACCCGGAAGAACGAGATCCTGCCCCTCTAGAGTGATGTCCGTCTCTAGGACATCTGCCGAGGACACAAATCGAAAGATAAAACGAGCCAAAGTAGAGATCCGACCAGCCTTGAGCTTCTCGGACGAGGATAAGCAGGGCACTATATAGCCCCATGATGACGCTCTGGTTATCACTTTTAGAATAGGAGGGTACGACGTGAAGAAGGTGATGGTCGATCAGGGGAGTGGGGCAGAGATCATGTATCCAGACCTATATAAAGGACTGGGTTTACGACCTGAAGATCTAACATCGTATGACTCACCCCTAGTCAGCTTTGATGGGAAAACCGTCATCCCCAAGGGTCAGATCAGGCTACTTGTACAAGCAGGGTCCGAGGTAGTCGAGGTGGACTTCATTGTAGTAGACTCATACTTTCCCTACACGGCCATTGTAGCCAGACCGTGGCTTCACGCCCTGGGAGATGTTTCGTCAACCTTGCAACTAAAGGTTAAATTCCCGTTTGAGGGACGAGTGGAGGAGATTGTAGGAAGCCAATCTATGGCAAGACAATGCCTCATAGCTGCCATTACGCGTCAGTCTGCTGCCGGGCCAGCAACCACCTTGGGCAGAGACTCGTAGCAATCAAAAATCCCGATTCCGCTTAACATCGTGGAATTAGATGAGGAGAAATGTGAGAGTTTGGGGAAAGTTGTCATCGACGGAGACCTAGAAAGGTTCTTTCAGGTCAGGGCTCAGTTGCCCCCTAGGGATAAAGAAGAGCTAATGGCATTCCTTAGAAGAAATATCGACGTGTTTGCTTGGAACTCTTACGAGGCCCCAGGGGTAGATCCGGAGTTTATCTGCCATCACCTAAACGTAAACCCAGCTGCCCTCCCCAAGAAGCAACCACCTCGGTGCTCATCCAAAGAGCATTCTACTGCCGTAAGGGAAGAGGTAAACAAGCTCAAGCAAGCAGGGGCTATTAAGGAGGTGTTTTATCCTGAATGGCTAGCCAATATAGTGGTGGTGAAGAAGAAGAACGAGAAATGGCGTGTATGTGTGGATTTCACAGACTTGAACAAAGCCTGTCCAAAGGATCCCTTCCCCATGCCTCGGATTGATTAGCTAGTGGATGCCACTGTAGGGCATCCGCGAATGAGCTTCTTGGACACCTTTCAAGGGTACCACCAGATTCCCTTGGCTTTAGATGACCAAGAAAAGACGGCCTTCGTCACTCCTGTTGGGAACTACCACTACAAGGTAATGCCATTTGGGTTGAAGAATGCAGGCTCCACTTATCAGAGAATGATGACAAAAATGTTCGAACCACAGCTGGGGAAATACATCAAGATCTATATCGATGACATGGTAGTCAAGAGCAAGCTGCAATCCGAGCATATCAGTGACCTTGGGAGCATCTTTGAAATCTTAAGGATACACAGATTGAAGCTCAATGCTTCAAAATGCTCTTTCGGCGTTGGATTAGGAAAGTTTCTGGGTTATATGGTCACCCATCGCGGAATTGAGGTTAACCCCAACCAGATAAAGGCGATCAACAACCTGCAATCTCCTCAGAATCCTAAAGAGGTTCAGAGGTTGACAGGGATGACAGCTGCTCTCAACCGATTCATCTCCAAGTCGGCAGAAAGGTGTCGGCCTTTCTTCTAGCTGTTGAACAAGTGGAAAGGGTTTGAGTGGAATGAAGAGTGTGCTCTGGCTTTCCAGCAGTTAAAAAAATACTTATCTCGACCCCCCATCATGTCTAGCCCCATGACAGATGAGGTCCTGTTCGCCTATATCGCTATAGCCCCCAATGCAATAAGTCTGGTACTGATTTGGGTCGACAACGGTGTTCAGAAACCTGTTTACTACGTGAGTAAATCTCTGTATGAGGCCAAAATTCGTTACTTGCCACTGGAGAAAGCCATCTTTGCATTTGTCCATGCCACTCGCAAGCTTCCTCACTACTTCCAGTCACATATAGTTGTAGTCCTTACCCAACTACCACTCAGGTCACTACTTCGGAGTGCAGATTATACGGGAAAGATTGCAAAGTGGGACACGGTCCTGGGGGCCTTCAATATAAAGTACATGCCCCGCACCTCAGTTAAAGGACAAATACTGGCTGACCTGGTAGCCGAGTTCACTGAGCCTGTGCTAGAACAAAGTGCCTAGGAGATGCACATGGATGAAAATTCATTTGGCCTAGTGTCCGTGCAAAGATCCTCACCCTGAAAATTGTATGCAGACGGTGCGGCCAATCAGAGAGGCTCAGGAGTGGGGCTAGTTTTGATATCTCCTGAGAATATTGTTATCGAAAAATCCCTCAAACTAAACTTCTCGGCTACTAATAATGAAGCCGAGTACGAAGCACTATTGGTCGGAATGGCCATGGTCAGAAGAATGGGTGGGAACACCGTAGAGGTATTCTCGAACTTAGCACTGGTCGTCGACTAGGTCAGGGGAGAGCTAGAAGTGCGCGATAAAAGAATGCAGAAGTATTTAAGACATGTCAAGCAACTGTAATCACAGTTCAAGTCATTTAGTTTGCAACATATCCCTTGGAATGGAAACACGCACGCGGACTCCTTGGCCATTCTTGCAACCTCCTCGACTCAAGGATTACCCCGACTTATCTTGGTGGAAGATGTACATAAGCATGCTGAAGAGGATAAAGGGACCAGCATATGTCAAGTTAGAGTGGGACCAAACTGGATGGACCCTATGGTGACCTACCTCAAGGATGATGTCCTACCACCAGATAAGGCCAAAGCTGACAAGGTGCAAAGGAAAGCTCCTTGATTCTGGCTCTCAGGAGACAATAAGCTATACAAACGTTCTTTCTCCGGACCCTACTTATTGTGTGTGCACCCTAAGGCCACAGAGTTGCTCCTTGAAGAGCTGCATGAAGGAATTTGTGGCAGCCACACAGGAGGCAGGTCTCTAGCTCACAGGGCTCTAACTTAGGGATATTAGTGGCCGAACATGCAGAGGGAATCACAGGAGTACGTGAGAAAGTGTGATCAATGCCAGAGGTTTGCACCGAACATACATCAGCCAGGGGGAGTTTTGAATCCTCTATCCAGCCCGTGGCTTTTTGCTCAGTGGGGCTTAGACATTGTAGGCCCCTTCCCTAAAACAGCCGGGAGTAAGAAATACTTGGTAGTTGGAATAGACTATTTCACCAAGTAGGTTGAAGTTGAGCCATTGGCAAACATCAAGGATGTAGATATCCAAAAGTTTGTATGGAGGAATATCGTAATCCGGTTTGGAGTACCACACACTCTCATCTCGAACAATGGTTGACAGTAAAGCATTTAGAAGATTTTGCTATGGATTAGGCATTACGAACAGGTACTCCACCCCCGCGTACCCTCAAGGAAACGGCCAGGCTGAAGCAGTTAACAAAGTCATAATGAACGGCCTGAAGAAGAGGTTGGATGATACCAAAGGGAAGTGGATGGAAGAATTGCCACATATCCTCTAAACCTACAAGACAACTCCTCAGAAATCTACGGGAGAGACGCTCTTTGCAATGACGTACGGTGCCGAAGCTGTTATTCCCATAGAAACTGGATTCCCCACACTTAGAACGAGTTCTTTTACATTGGCTGACAATGACAGACTGCTAAAGAATAATTTGAATCTGGTCGCCGAGCGAAGGGAAAATCTTGCGGTTCAGCTAGCCTATTATCAACACAAGCTCAAGCAGAGATATGATGCTAATGTCAAGCTCAAGCCACTCGCATCGGGAGATTTGGTTTTGCGAAAAGTCGTGGGTACTGTGAAGAACCCAGCTTGGGGAAAATTAGGACCCAATTGGGAAGGTCCTTACCGTATCCTGTCCGTAACTAGAATAGGAGCGTTTTACTTAGAAGATTTGGGCGAAAAAGCTGTACTACATCAATGGAATGTAAATAACCTAAAAAGGTATTATTATTAATAAAAGTTTCTATTTTTGCATTAAGGTTTCTCATGCTGCTCATTTTACTAAGTGTTAAACAGAACCTTGGTCATGCCTGGTCTCTCGGACCACATACCTTGGGTAAATTATCACTCTAGTTCATTTTACTAAGTGTTAAACAGAACCTTGGTCATGCCTAGTCCCTCGAACCACATACCTTGGGTAAATTATCACTCTAGTTCATTTTACTAAGTGTTAAACAGAATCTTGGTCATGCCTGGTCCCTCGGACCACATACCTTGGGTAAATTATCACTCTAGTTCGTTTTACTAAGTGTTAAACAGAACCTTGGTCATGTCTGGTCCCTCGGATCACATACCTTGGGAAAATTATCACTCTAGTTCATTTTACTAAGTGTTAAACAAAATCTTAGTCATGCCTGGTCCCTCGGACCACATACCTTGGGTAAATTATCACTTTAGTTCATTTCACTAAGCGCTAAAATACGACCTTGGTCATACACTGCCCCTCGGATCGTACATTCCGAGTAGGTTCATCGTCTCAAATTTATCACTAAGTATTCTGCAGATATTTGGTTTTGCATATTTTCTCATACCGCATACTTTGGACGAACTTGCTTTCTCGTTCAATTTTAGTGCTTCCAGTAGTGGAAGACTCAATTATGTTGGCATAAATTTATACCTATTTGTTAAAGTAGGTTGAATTAATTGAGTCATGGCGAAATAAATGGAAGACTTGCATCATGTTTACCATTGGCCCCGGATTACTATTCTTGTACTCATGGTATCCACATTATTCCATGTGAATAGAAGTTTACTGCCGTCATTACTCAGTTCTCTCATTCTCCCCATCAAAAAGTTCAAGTTCTTACGGATTTAAAGATTACAAAACAAAAGAAATAAATAGTTAGAATTGAGACTCATTGAAGACGAATCCAGATATTCTCATTAATCAAAAAAGTTGAAGTACATCAATCCCACATACAAAAGGTTGCTACAAGAGTAAAAAAAAAAAAAAAAAAAAAAAAAAAAAAAAAAAAAAAAAACAACAACAACAACAACAACAAAAGACAACAACAACTAAAAACCCTAATCCTAAGCCTGAGTGGTCTGAGGAGGAAGGCTGTCCGGTTCGCTTGGCTCGGCCTCGGAAGATCCAGCTTCGGCCTTCGAAGGGGCTGCATCCTTGGCCTTGTCAGCATCTGCAGCCATAGAAGAAGTATCCGGGGCTACTTGTTCATGCGGGGCTACCTGAACCTCACTATCGGCTTCAAGAGGAACAAGCGCCTGACTTGCTGGCTCTGGAGCTTGAGACGATAAGGGTGCAGGGTCAGCCGGGTTCAAGCTGATGTGTGGATGAAAATATATCCTCCCTGGCTGCTTGAGGTCCGAGTCGGCTGGGACTCCTGCCAAGTTCAAAGCCTCCTCCCAGGTGAACTTGCAGTAGTCCCTGCACACCTCGAAGACCTCTTCCGTGAGCCTTATCTCCGTTTCTTCTATGCTGCGGATGTATTCGGCATTCTTCTCGGCCTCAGATGCCCCCAGTGCCTCCCGAGCTTCCTTCTTAGCCTTCTCAGCCCTCTCAAGGCGGGACTTGAGCTCCAAGACCAGCTGTCTCTGAGTTGCAAGCTCTATTTCAGTAGTGTAAAGCTTCTTGCGCTGGTCCTCAACTTGGTCCTGGGCATTCTTCAAGCCCGCCTCGGCGCTCCTCCTTTCCCTCTCCTCAGCAGCCAGCTTCTTGGCCAGCTCTTACTTCTCATGTTTGACGGGCCCCAGTTCCTTCTCGGCGTTAGCCCGAGCCTGAGCCTCAACCCTAGCTTTGCTACGGGCGTCCTTGACCCAGTCCTCCGCCACATAGATCCTGGGTCACTTGCATAAGAAAAACGAGGGAAATGCATTAGCATGAAGACACAAGCTTTAGGAAACTATTTAAGTTTAAGAGCTTACCATCGCTAAGTCTCTCTTTAGAGACATGAACAAATCTGCCTGCCTCCAGAACTTCACTTCCTCCATGTCCCGAGGCAGTAACAAAGGACGCTCCAACACCTCGGCAATGTACGCCGAGTGGCCCTTCTGGAATTCCCTTATGGAGGCGGTTGTAAGGATTGGAGCACCGTCCAAGTCCAACCGTGGGGCCCAGGTTGGCAGCTGGCGAGTATCCCGGGTATTTATTTCAGCCCTGTTCTCGGACGAAGTGACCCTTTGGCCGTCCCTCCCATTCTTCTGCTGCTTTGGCCCCCTTTGTTGGTGCTGGGGCACTTCACCTTCTTCAGCATCTAGGTCCACCACTTTCCTCTTGCTCTTTAAATCTAGTATCGAAAGAAGACCGGTCCCGGAAGCAGGTAGAGGCGGAGGTGGAGGAAGGTTGTCAGCAGCTTTTGCCTTAGGTGCATCCTTAGAAGATGCACTCTTACTCCTCCCGGCCAAGAGATCTCTTGACCCCGCCCTTGGTATCAATGACATCTCCTCGTCCTCCTCTTCAGAGCTCTCAAGATTTGGTGTGCTATGAGGCTGAGTTTGAACCTCTTCTTCTCCCTCAAAGCGAAACTGATCTATCTCCATCTCCAGAGACAGCCGAGAGGAAGCGGACTCTTCCCTTTGAATAGTTGGTTGAGGAGTGGCTTATTGAATCGGCCATTCAACGGGAGGGAGGTCTTTCTTGGACAAGAAGCCCGGTTGAGAGACGTCGATCCTATGGATTCTCTTGTCTCCTGCTCGGATGGAGTTCCTGACGTCCAGGAAGCTGTCCGACAAAGGAACAAAATCCAATATCAGATGGACAGCATGCAATTGGCCGTCTGTGTGCACGAACACCTCGGATCTCAGAAGCTTGTTCAAGCCTAGCACATTCATGAGACTCAGTCTGGGAGCAACGAACTTTCTATCTGCAATCACGGCCGAGGAACACGGAATTAGTTATACCATTTCAAAATCAGGTGATTGAACAACAAAGCAAAGTGAGACCTAGAACCTAAATTCTAGGTTAACTCAATCTAATCCGAAAGCATCCCACCTGGCTTCCCCTCCTTGGTCGGATAGTGGTGACCGTCATGCCACGCCCCAAAGACGATGACATAGTTGTCCTTCATCCCCTTGTTGAATTTGGGAAGACATGACAGCATTTTCACTATTGGGGACCTGGATTTTAGGTAATACCCCCCTTCGGCCTGAGAGTGATATTCGTACATATGTACAATGTCATACCAGGTGAGGCGCAGGCCTATCATTTGGTTAAGAGCGTCTACGCAACCGAAGACCCTAAATAAGTTGGGAGCACATTAGTGCGGGCATAACCTATGGTTCCTAAGGTAATCCCGGGTAATGGTGCCCATAGGAATGGTCATTCCCCCCCCCCCTCTAGAAAGGCGATTACAGGAATGACCACTTCGTCAGTCTTCCTATCGGTCAAGATATTCTCCGGCGAGCAGTATCAGAGACTTACCCCCTCTGGTATATGGTATTTTGCCTTAAAAAGCTCTATGGCAACAGGCGAATCGACTAGACTCTTAAATCTACCCATTTTGATGTGTAAAAGAACACTAAGGGAGTACCCTAAGGTGAGAAAAGATAAAGACAAGAAGGCCGATGTGCTCAGCCGAGGAGAAAAGAACTTGGAAACCAAGTACTTATAGAAATGGTTGAGGTTTCGGTTTCAGTGACTTCTTAGATATTTAGGTTTCTTCACAAAAGTATTCTCAGAGTAATAAGAGCAGGGTAACGTATGAAGGCTGGGATGCTCAAGAACTCTAGAACGCTCAAGATATACGAAATGGGTAAAACGGCTTCCTCAAAGCCTTTTATTTGAGAAGGGAAAGTAAACGGGAATTATCCAACTCAAAATTTCGTGAAGAGCTCCTAGCCATAGGATCATCATCTCACCGTTGATAAAGGAGACAGAGCGCCACCTAGAGTAATAAATGACGCGTCGCAATTTCCGAAGCGTCGACAAGGGTTGAGGGACTCGCAAGATAGCATCTCCACGTGGGTAAGTTAAGAAATTTGGTGAATTTGACCCTTAGAAGAGTCAAAATCCTGCCTTTCTCCTCGGATAAGAGAGAAAGCCAGAATTTTGAGGGGCTATTGTAGGGGTGAAAAGCCCAATTCCAGATAATGGACCATGGGCCTGTCCGAGGGGACTGGCCGTCCGAGGACAGTTAATCACGAGGATTGTACCTGGTTTAACTCCTCCCTGTAGCAAAACTTGTGTGAAGGAAGAAAGTAGTGGTCCGAAGAGCACTGCCTGGTCGGATGATCAGAGGGACGATCTAGGTGAATTTCCCAGCATTAATCTTGTCATTTCTGGAGAACCTCCAAGTTCATGTAGGCAAAGAGGACAGGTGGCAGCAAAGAGATACTATGTGAAAGGCTGCTGCCATCGCATTTATAACCCTGTAGCTAACCTCCTGGCCGCATTAATGAGGAAAAGACATCTGAACAGTGACCTTCACCCTTTATAGCTGCCATATGGAGACTTCAAGTGAAGGTTGATGGGATAAGTATCAAAGGAGACTCTCCTAACTGGCACGTGAGGCAAATTGGCCTATAAATAGAGCTAGAAACAGAGAGAAAGAGCATCGAACAATCAGGAGAAAGAGGAAAGTCATCGAAGAGGAGAACAAGAAAGAGAAAGATACACGTACTCAGAATAGTTGCCTAAGCTCACTCCTCGGACTAAGCCGAGAAGGACCCTGTGCCATCTCAATATTTCATTTACGTTAGTTTGGTCATAACCATACTTGGGCCATCAACCCATACGCTCTCAATCAAGTTTTCTCGGCCCACTCTATCAACAAATTCATTCCAAGAGTACTGTTTACGTCATGGGCTTCAGTTTCTTCTGCTTGTAGGCCCATCCAGTGATTTGTGTCCTTACACTTAGCATTACTCATATTATAAATAAAATTCTCTCATTAAAAAAATAGAATTACAAATATCTATATATTTTTTGGTTTTGTTTTGTTTCAATTTCATTGGAAGTCCAATAATTCTATAAGCTATACAGTCCTCTCTCCCTAAAGCTTTCTTCCTCGTATAGACATGTAGTTTTAGATTCAGCAAAATCTCTTTTTCAACAGCCAACAACCAAAAAGGAAGAAAAAAAAAACTTTGACAATCGAACCAGTCTATACCCAAAGTATTCCCCCTTAAAAAAAATGAATTAGAATGACTGCCTATAACAATAACAAAAACGACAAAAGAAACTTAATAAATTTAGTGACACAAAATTCACATTTGAGATATTATATTATAATTAGTGCACAATAAAAATTTGATATGGCCCCGTGAAAATGTTATTGTACTACTCACAACTTAACACCCCCAATAATTTATCAATGTGTAGGAAAAAATAGTTAGGTGCCTAACATTAATAAAAACAAGCAGGTCATCTTTTAGCTATGAAATGATCTGGCAAAATCATTTCCATGCCGGCCAAGCTGAACTTTTAAGTACAACCAGTCTAAAAACGTGTAATTTTAATTTATATTTTGTAATCACATTTTATAATTGCTTTTTCAAGAGAAGGAACAGACAAGAAAGGCAAAGGTCAATATGTTCAGCTTTCTTTTCTAACTATCCAACAAAACCAAAAGCCTTCAACAACCAACAACATAGAAGAAACCAAATACCACATCCCAACCCAAATGCTTTCAGTTTCAGACAGAAAAATCCCCAGGCTGAACAATGAGAGACATCACTATTAAGCTCCATTGTTTCACCATTCTGTGCCTCACTTTCTTCCCCACCATAGCCTTCTCTGTTGACACCTTAACTTCAACTCAATCTCTCACAAACAACCAAACCCTTGTCTCATCTCCAGCACAGGTTTTTGAGCTGGGTTTCTTCACTCCTGACAATTCAAGATGGTACTTTGGAATATGGTACAAGAACATCCCAGTTACAACTTATGTTTGGGTTGCAAACAGAGACAACCCACTTTCAAATCCATCAAACACCTTCAAGTTTGGTGACCAAGGAAGCATCGTTGTTGTCAATGAATCTGGGACCATATTTTGGTCCTCAAATCAAACACAAGGTGTTAATCAAGTTGTGCAGCTTTTAGATTCAGGGAATCTTGTTGTCAGAGAAGAGAGCAACACAGATAAATATCTTTGGCAAAGCTTTGATTATCCTACAGACACTTTGTTGCCAGGCATGAAGCTAGGGTGGGACTTAGACGCCAATATGGATCGGTACTTAACCTCATGGAAGAACCCAAATGACCCTTCAACTGGGGCATATTCTTTCCAGCTAGATTTTCATGGATTCGCAGAAATCTTTTTGTGGAACAATCAAGAACGGGTATATAGAAGTGGGCCTTGGAATGGGCTAAGGTTTAGTGGGGTACCTGAAATGGAGCCTCTGGATGGTCTCAGTTTTGAGTTTGCTAATGATCAACATAAGGTATATTATTCATTTTCAGAAACAAATGCGTCTCTGATTTCTCGTTTGATTATGAATTCAACCGGGTATCTTCAACGATTTGTGTGGATTGAAAGTAGCCAAGTGTGGAATTTATTTTGGTATGCTCCTAAAGATCCATGTGATTACTATAATTCATGTGGTCCATATGGAATGTGTGACACAAATGCGTCACCAATGTGCAAGTGTGTGAAAGGTTTTGCACCAAAGAATTTGCAAGCATGGAATCTGAGAGATGGGTCTGATGGGTGTGTGAGAAACACATCATTAGATTGTGAGAAAGACAAATTCTTGCTGTTGAACAATATGAAGTTGCCAGACAGTACAACTGCTTTTGTGAACAAGTCCATGAGTCTTACTGAGTGTCAAGAAATGTGCTTGAAGAATTGTTCTTGTACTGCTTATTCTAACTATCAGATTACTGGTCAAGGAGTTGGTGGGTGTGTGATTTGGACTGGTGAGCTTTTGGACATGAGGGTGTATGCAGAAGGCAGTGGCCAAGATATCTATGTTCGATTAGCAGCTTCTGAAATAGGTATGTTCTTCAAATTTTACTTTTTCCTCTTTAATTTTTTCCTGGTTCTCTGCCTTATTTTTTGTTTCCTTCACTCAAAATCCAAGTGTTCATAATGAGATTTTAGTTAGAGCTGCACATGTTCTGCTTGTCAAACATTTAAAATTCCCATACTCATAGGCATATATTCTGACTGTTCCACAAATGATATTGTCATCCAAATTGAAAACATAAGGCAGACAGTTTTCTGGCCAAAAATACAAAAGATAAAGACAACAACTAGTTCTAGAAAGTAGAAACCATGAGATTCAGAATTCAAAGGAACAATAAGTGTAGGAGTAGGACTGTAGAATTTTTATCGTTACATAATAGAAGCAGTAAATTCGTGTGAAATTCACATTCTCTTGCAAAAAAAATGTTTTGATGAGCTTTTTTTTATTAATTTATTTCATTTATATTTCGTTTTCTTGAAAAATTTTTAAATATAGTTTCATTGCAGTACTCTTGATTCTCTAGTTAAATTTAAATATGTAGTTGTAAAGATCAACAAAACATAAACAATAATATTTTTTAAAAACTTTTTTAAAGGCAATCGATATCAAATTTAATACTTTAAAAAGTTGTAGGTCCTCAAAATCAAAATAAAATCTTCCAAAGCAACCTTTTACATTTAGATTTTAAAGAACATAGCTGGTTTTATGTACTATCAGTCTATCACAGTGTTCATAAATTTTGGGGGTTCAAAATTTATGTAAGAACTGACATGAGTCACATGACACCAGTTGGTAGATTTGAACACAAGAAACATAAAAGCATGACAGCTAGGTGAGTCTAAAACAGAATAGTTATATTTCAATTTGTCTACAAAGACACATGGAATGGAACTATGGAAATATATCATTTTTCGAATTGATGAATCATGAATGCGAGTATTGAACAGTTGCTTTCTTTGTGTTCATCAAAAATAAGTTGATTGCTTTTTTAGCCGTCAGTTTCAGAATCAAAACCATTGGTGGGTCCCAGCCCCTAGGTGTTATTGACGGTCCAGTTATAATAGCCAGAGTGGATTGGGTCATACACAGTGTGGTCCATTAAATAATGACCGTGAATGAGTCTTTAAGATGCAGTGGGTTGTGAGGAAATTGTGTCACACACCCACACTCATTCATTACACCAAATCCATGTGCATTTGAACCTTAGTGCAAGAGGGTTACATCTGTTTCACACATATTTTGAAAATTGAATTTCTTGATTTCAGTTTCACATGAATCTTTCGGTGATAAAGGTGTCTGTGATGGAAGTACACCTGTAGTCCCTGTTAAGATAACTTTACTGTCTTTTGTTTTGTTTTGTTTTTATTTTTTCTAGTAATGCCAAGGAGTCAAAGACAAAAACAAATTCACAATAATTTTAATTTGGAAAATGTTAACCATTATCTTAAGGGTACTGATTTAGGAACTATTTTTAAAAATATTTTATAGAAAAATGATAAAGTAAAACAAATTTATTTCTTATAAAAGTGATGATAAAACTTTCTTAAAATGATTTATTAACAATTGTTTTAAGGGAACTCGTTAAAATGACCCTTTTAATTTTACAACATTCTCAAATTAGCATTAAACAAAAATGCAAATGGGAGACTATAGTGGGCTCATGTGTGAGTTGGTATGCTAATTTAGAAATTTTATGAAATTGTTGTGATATTTTAAACTAATCTTAATATTAGTATTTTGTTTTTCAATAAATTTAGAGTCACTAATTTCAATTTTTTCCAAAATCATACAATTTATTATGACTTTTGCCACAATGTGATGAATCTAGCAATCACAATGAACCGGCTTAGAATTAAGGTACAAAAGTTGTTTGTCACTAGATATTCTTCACTCACAGTCAACTAGCTTAGAATTATTGGTACAAAAGTTGCTTGTTACTAGATTTTCTTCACCAATTTTCACAAAATATTTGACCAATGTTGAGGTGTAAGTTGTGAATGGTAGTGTGAAGATAATATAGTGACGGCAATAATACGTCTAAATGAAAACGAATAAAAACTTATAAACTTAACCGTTGTGAAAAAAAAAAAAAGAAAAAAAAAAAGCAAATTCTTTTTTTCTTGGAAGGTCTATTCCTTGATTTGTTGCGTGATATAACAGAACAAATTAAAGTGATTCTTTAACTTTTTCTCGGATCACCAAAAAAAGTTGACCCCATGGATGACAATTCGTTTTGGATGGCTAATGGGCCCCGACTTGAATTCCTACGTCTAATAGTGGGCCGTCTTTTTTGAAACTATGAGTTTATTGGGCAACACCCATTAAAAATAGTCCTTTTCATTCCTTTGCTTTGCCAAATTGTGCCACGGAAACTGTTATCAAACTTTAAAATTTTCCAAAAGCAGGGACAATATTATTGCGGGCGGCTACCACTCTAATTTTGTACTCAATTAAAAAAAAAAAAAAAAAAAAAAAAAAAAAAAAACCTTTATATTATTCTTTGAGGGGTTCATAGTTCAAACTTCAAAAAGATTAAAGATGTCTAAATAAAAGAAAAGGTTAGCCTTGATATCTGATTTTATAATCAGTTTGTTGTTCACTTTTGCTAGGACAGGGTTTTAAAAACCGAAAAGGTCAAAGAACCAAAAAAATGATTCAGTTTTCCGTTTTTACTAGTTGAATCGGCAGTTTATACTGTTAAATTATTTGTTTTATAATTTATATTGGACCGGTTGAGCTAGTCGGTCTGATTCGATTTTTAAAATCATGCTAGAATGTCCATGATGGTAGGAATGAGAGCTAGTCCTTTTTCTTTCTTAGTTTTTTAATCTTAGGTCTGAACCCATCTTTAAAAAAAGGCAGCAGAGATACTTTTCCTTCTCTACTTTTTTAGACTTTTCTTTTTTTATATTCTTCAATGTGAAGACCACCTGCCTAGTAGATCTAATCTGCTAAAATTCAAGAACCTTGTGTGCTACGGCTACCTTATCTTTCTTTCACACATATATATATATATTTGTTGTTTGAGGAAACAGTACACACATATAGATGGTTCCAAGGGAAAGGGAACAGAAAATTAAAACTAATAACTTTCCCTCATAAAAGATGGTCCCAATTAACTGTACCACCCTTAGGATTGCCACATATTACTTATGTTATATTAACATGTATCATAATGTCATGGTCCTGAGTGTAGTCTCTGTCCAATAATGTGGACAGAGACTAGATAGGCCCAAGCCAAATTAGAGTGGCTTTTCTTACCAAGGTCTAAAGTGGAAATTTAAGACCATGGCTTTAGTAATAATTGTTCTATGTCCAAAACCATAATAATGCAAAAACTTACCGGGCCCATTTGCGGGTTAGTTCACCTAATCCATCAACAATAATTTCTTACAGATCTTTATCATTTTTAATAGAATCAACTTAAGGATACAAGCTTTTTTCACAATTCTTATCAAAATTGTTGAGATGATATGTTATTATTGGTGCCAAGGTAAAGCTATTTCAATTTCAACTTATTATATCATTAGAAAGATATTGTATTTTTATTTTTATTCTTTTGTATTTCTAGCATTACTCTTTCCAATATGTTATATGCTATGTAATAATCATATGGTAAGCCATTATTAGGCCTACTCAATGCAAGGTCTAATATCACCTGAGTCTAGTTTAGGATACTTTAGATTTTTTTTTTTTTTTTTAATTCGATAATTACAATGGGGGAGGGGGGATTTGATCCATGAATATCGTGGACACACCAGAAGGTACCAGCTAGTTGAGCTACAAAGATCTTCATGAGATATTTTGAAATTTAACAATATACTCGGTAGCTTTCATTTTGCCATATTTTAATAAAACTATGTTTTAGGTGAACATACTCAGTAAGTAGCTTCAGATGATCGAGCAAACAACCAAAGCAATCATAAATATAGCAATATAGTTCTTTTAGATGAACCTTTTGTGTCCTCACATTCGCATATAAAATTACAATTGGTAGGTTTCCTTGCAAATATGGTTATAAATATTGAAAGTGATGTTTTACAGTTTGCATTATTAGTGGTTGCAGTATGATGAAGGACCATAAAAGTTCTTCAGTGGAAATTGCCGCATGCCTGATAATTTTGCTAATATGCTTTAAAGGTCCCTTGATAAAACTATAAAACAACTTTAAAGAAAAAGCAGGAATTTTGAGCTTTAGCGTTAAAACTTTTAAGTCTATTGTTTTAGTTTTTACTAGAAATAGTAATTGACATAAACGTCCATATTTATTGTTCAAAATGACATTTAATGTCCATCCATTTTGAGAAAGATCATAATAATAAACATTGAACGTTAATTGGGTTTAAGTATGAAAATACAAAACATTTTTATTTGTTCTCTTTGTCATTGCTCACTTTTTTTTTTTTTTTTTTTTTGTTGAAATTTGGTTACCAAACAGGGGTAACAACTTGAAATAACTTTATCGTTGTAGTTTATCAAACACTCTAAACATTAAAACCCTTTTTAATTAAAGCTATTTTATTGTAAAAGTTTTACACCTACAACTCTATTTCCTTCGGTAATGAGTTAGTTTGGTCATTTTCACTATCGCATAGCACAACATATAATGAGCCTGGTAAGGAGTTCACTCTGTCACAAAGTTCGAGTTCCATTTTTTTCACTAACTAGTACCTTGGTGCAATGGCAAATGCTGTCTGCTCAAGTGATATGGACATATCATAGATTTGAGTTTAGGAATCAGTCACTCTAAAATTGAGGGTAAAACTACCTACCAACCACCTCTCTCAGACCCGTAAAAACAAAAATCTCGTGCACTAAATACTACCTATTAGTTGGTGAATTTCTAATTAGGAAGCATAGTAGTAGTTGGCTGTTGGCCCCAGTGTAAAGTTGTAATGAACTTAGTCTAACATTCTCGTTTTGTACCATGCAATTTGTGCTTGTTTCAAGCTCATGATTGTGGTTGAAAACTCTCATATAAGTTATTGTCCTAAGGTTAGAGTGTCTGTGGTTGTGATTAAGCATTGATTCCTTTCCCTTATTGCAGTGCCATGAATTTACTCATTTGCATACTATAAACTTGTGAAAATCAAGTAGGATGATAAAGAATGCAAAGCGATGCTTTGATTGTGCCTAAATAATAGCACCAATCTCTTTATTTCAGATAATGTTGCAAGTGTGGGCTCTGGAAGTGGTTCTGACAAGACAAAACAAATAATCGTTGTTATAGCCATTACAGTTGGTACTGTCATTGTACTATCAGGATTGATTGCCTGCTTTCTGTGGAAGAGAAACGTATTGCAAAGCTTACAGAAAGGAAAGACAGAGCAAAGAGGTATTGAGAATCTATTAATCAGAAAAAAGAGTATAAAATGAATTCACTACCTTATTTTAATGTTCTTACTGTCTCCTAACCAGGTCTTCCCGAAAGAAGCCAGGATTTACTATTAAATGAAGTGGTCATTTCAAATAAGAAAGAGTACTCAGGTGAAAGTAACTTAGATGAGCTAGAATTGCCAGTTTATGATTTTGGTGCCATTGCAATAGCAACAGGCAACTTTTCTGATGAAAATAAACTAGGACAAGGTGGTTTTGGCTGTGTTTACAAGGTAAATTTTTTGTTAACACACTACCCTATAAATGCCATATCACAAATGCAGTCAATATGTAATACTAACACTAGCATGCATGACATTGCCAGGGTAGGTTGGTAGAAGATCAAGATATAGCGGTAAAGAGGCTCTCTAAGACCTCTGGGCAAGGAATGGAAGAATTCAAGAATGAGCTTAAATTGATTGCGAGACTCCAGCACAGAAATCTTGTTCGATTGCTGGGTTGCTGCATTGAGATGGACGAAAAGATTCTAATTTATGAGTACATGGAAAACAAAAGCCTGGATTCTATCCTATTTAGTAAGTTCATCTCTCCATTTTATTAGTTTAGCTTGATTGGGATATCTTTGAAGACATATCTATTTGTTAAAACCAACTGCATAGGTGGATTAGTTTCACAGTGTTGATAATATTAAAAACGAATTGGTTCCAGATAAAGCAAAATGCTCCTTACTAGATTGGCCAATGCGCTTCAACATTATATGCGGGACTGCTCGAGGGCTTCTTTATCTTCACCAAGATTCTAGATTTAGAATCATCCATAGGGATATGAAGGCAAGCAACATTCTGTTAGATGGAGAAATGAACCCAAAAATATCAGACTTTGGTATGGCTAGAATTTTTGGTAAGGATCAGACAGAAGCAAATACAAGGAGAGTCGTTGGAACATAGTGAGTACCATAATAAGATTTCTGTAGTCTTTTCTGGACTAAATACTAATTTTTTTCATAATATTGATTTCAATGTGTTGATTATTTGCAGTGGCTATATGTCTCCTGAATATGCAATGGATGGGCTCTTCTCAGTGAAATCTGATGTTTTTAGTTTTGGTGTTTTAGTATTGGAGATTATAAGTGGTAAAAAGAACCGAGGTTTTTACTATGCTAACAATGAACTAAACCTTCTTGGATATGTAAGTGCAAGAAAGTACATAATTTTTCTTTGAAACAAAAATAAGACATTGCAATCACATTACATCTCACAATATATCTAACCAAAAAATTGAATTTGCAATGCTACTGCAGGCATGGAATCTGTGGAAAGAAGGAAATGGTTTGGAACTAATTGATTCATCCATGCATAATTCATATTCCCCGGCTGAAGTAATGAGATGCATACAGGTTGGCCTATTATGCGTCCAGGAACGAGCAGAAGATAGGCCTAACATGTCATCTGTGGTCTTGATGTTGAGTAGTGAAACCGCAACAATGCCCCAGCCTAAACAGCCTGGTTTTTGCCTAGGAAGAAATCCAGCTGAAACTAGTTCATCTTCTAGTAGGCAAGAAGAATCATGCACAGTAAACCAAGTTACAGTTACAATGCTAGACGCTAGGTAGTGAAAGGAAAAGGCCTAGTCTGGCATGTTTGTATATCTCATACACTTCTGAAATTTTGTGTACATCGTCTGTCTTTTTCTTCCACAGTTTTGAGCATAATCAACCTTCTTTTATATCACTTAATACAATATACATCATATCTTTCAAATTCTATATTGCAAAATCCTGTGTGGATATTTGGGGAACAAATTTTTCTCACATGTCTTATTCATGCTAGTGAAATGTTCCGTGGATAGACCACTGTCACCCCAAATTGATAGTCGAAGGGAGCCAACAGAGGCCCTGTGGTGAGCAAGGTGACACGTTGAGTGCCATTAACTACACGAAACTGAAGAGGACTCCAAATTCAAAATTTTTAATGATGTGGCATTAGATGCACTTTTAGATTTAAAATATTTAATCTGAATCTTGAAATGAATCCATTATTCCATTTTGAAAGGAGATTATACTTCTCCCTTTTTGACATTTGGGAGAATACTATTATACTATATAGATTATAGATAATTGAAGTGGGAGTGGGATTGACGTTTACTGCAGCATAAATAGCATAGAAATTTTGAACAAATTTCCAATTGATCATTGTATTCTTTGTCTTCGCATGGATGTATCCAAAAGATCTTGTCAAAATTGGATCATAGTTAGTGATATTTACTATTTATAGTCCTCTCATAATACTTAATGAAAGGGATGGGTGAACAACCAAGGAACCTTATACCATATACATCATCATCATATTAATAGTCAAAATGTCTGAAATTCTTTTAGCCACCCACTTCTGAAAAAAACAAACAAACAAACAAACTACCACCCTTGTATATTTACGGTTTTATCTCTCCCGTAAAAAAATGATTAGAAAAATTGAGTATTGTGAGCCTGTGACTTGTACCACCTGGTGGAAAAAATATGGCGGCCTATAGTTTATAAATTGATTTAAATGATTTACACGATTTGGTTGAATTACCCATGATTTAAACAAATTAGGACTTTGCTTTGTATCAAAACTTCAACAGAATCTTAAATCTTAATCAATAATCAGCCTCCTGTTCTAATATTTTTTGTCTGCACCCAAAAAAAAAAAAAAACTATTGGTTGCTTTTTCTTCTCTTTTTTATTAAGAAAAAACCTTTTTTTTTTTTTGGAGTATGTACACAAATAGAAGAAATCTATATATCATATCATAACATCTATATATATATATAAAACTGAAGTCTCTGAAACTCTCACATTTTTCCACATCAACATTTTTTATTTATATTTTTAATTTGATTTAATTAAAAAAAATACTCACGTACAAAAAAAATAAAAAAACTTTAAAATTAAAAAAAAAAAAAGAGACCCCTGCTAGGAGTCTCTCTTTTATATATAAAGACTTGAAATTTACAACTCATGTTGCACCGCTAAATTTGGTGTTGGAGGAGTACTGTATGGAAAGGATAATCCAGGCAGTATCCATGAGGGTGACCACTGACCATTGATGTGCATTGATAATAGCTTAATTTTGCATATTTATATCACTATTAGAAAGCATTATCATACTTATTTTGAGGTAATTCATGCATTTTATATTTGGTTTTGAAATAATGTTGAATAATCAATTTTGTGCTCAATTGAATCTTATTGCGTGAATTTGTCTTTTGTAGGAGAATGGAATTAAATAAGTGAATTTGTGCAAAAAAGAAAGCTAATGGACTTTATTTTACAAGGGCCACGATGAAGTTAAAAAAAATGGCCAACCCAATTAAATTTAAGTCCAATTGGAATAATGAATCAAAGGAAATTTGCACCAAATCCAAGTCCAATTCGGATTAGGATTCCAGCCTGCATATCAGTTAGTATTTTTGGCATAACTTTCGGCTCAGATGTCCAATCGAGATAATTCAAGTTGGGCTGGAATGTTAACTTAAAGGGCTACAACTTTGTAGTTTACCAAAAGTCCAAATTCTGACGTTAAATGGGCCAAAATAGTCGGTTAAGTGAAGCCTAAAAATCTGGGATTTTCTCCAAACAGGAATTCAATTTGTAATAGGATTCCTTCACCTATTTAAAGGCTTTTTAGGGCAAAATTCAGGAGGCTAGTGCTAGGGCTGAGATGCAAAACAGAAAATTGGAGAAAGAGGCAGTGCCGCATGTGGCTTCTCTGTAGCTTTTCTCCATGATATCATTGTGACTATTTCTTTCTCTATTTTATTTATCTATTTTAATGTTTAGTATTTTATTCTTGTGTTTTATTTCAATTATCATGAGTAGCTAAATTTATAATTAGGGTTGAGGATGAAACCTTGTTAAGGATTATTAGTAATATTTATGTGATTTGATTTTTCCTACAATAATTGTTCTTTAATGATTTAAATTGTTCTTGCTTCATATCAATTGACTAAGATGGGATTCTAGATATGAGTTCAATCATGTTTTTCTCATGATTTAGGATTTGTCTTAATTAATTGAATGCTTGGTTTATTAATTCTTGATTATAAAATTGGATATCGTTTGTGATTTGTTTGTCAATGGATATAATTTACGATTTGATTTTTAGAATTGGATATATCTTGTGATTTGTTTGGCTACAGATACAATTGATGATTTGGTTTTATACTTAAGAAGCGAAGAAGAACATGCTTTAGATTTGTAAACATAAGTTTTAATGATGATATTTTCCATGATAGCAAGATTGATTTCTAGATTATCATGCAGTAGTTGGGAAAAATTAATGATCATAAATATATGCTGATATGACTTACAAGGCGGATTCCAAAACCTTAATTCCTTTCTCTTGATTGTTTACATCTTTTTATTGCTTTATATCTTTTGCTTAGTTTAACTATTTGCTTAATTTTATTATTTGCTTAGTTTATTTAATCTCAGAAAAACCAATTTTTATTAAACTAGATTAGGATTAATTTGGTTAAGGTTTAATTAATTTTCCTACGTTCATTCAAGTCCCTGTGGGTTCGACCTCGTTCTTGTCAAACTATACTTCGGTACGGTTCGTACACTTGCGAGTATTTTAAAATTTCACAACAAGTTTTTGGCGCCGTTGCCGGGGATACGTGATAAAGAAAATCGTCTTGTTAGTTTTGATTATTCATCCACAATGGGAGAAATAGGAGAAGATTCAAAAACTCTTAGGGAGTTGTTCTCACCCATAACCACCAACCCTCCATCTTGCATAGTTTTGCCTGCAACCACTGCTGCACATTTTGAGTTGAAGCCACAGATAATCCATCTTCTTCCTACTTTTCATGGATTGGATAGAGAAGATCCTTATATGCATGTGAAAGATTTTCTTGAGATTTGTGCTACTTGTAAGTTCCAGAATTTCTCTAATGACTCCATTCGCTTGCGTTTATTCCCTTTTTCCTTGAAGGATAAGGCAAAAGCATGGCTTAATTCTTTGTCACCTAGATCTATCACTTCATGGGAACTGTTAGTCACAAAATTCCTCTCTAAATTTTTTCCAATGACCAAGACCAATGCTTTGAGGAGAGAAGTTGCAGATTTTTATCAGGATGAACAAGAGAAATTTTATGAGAGTTGGGAGAGATTTAAGGACTTGATCTTAAAGTGTCCTCATCATGGTTTTGAAACATGGAGACTAGTACAATACTTTTATAATGGTTTGACTCAGACAAATCGTAACATGATTGAGTCCATGAATGGTGGTAGATTTTTGAATCTTGTAGATGATGAGGCATACAAATTTCTTGAGAATTATTCTGAAAGTTCACAACTATGGGATTTTTCCAACCGTAAAGAGAGATCTGCCCCTGCAATTAAGAAAGGAGGATTGTATGAAGTTAGTGAAGATTTAGACATAAAAGCTAGGTTGGACAATCTCACTCGTAAGGTTGAGGCTTTAGCTTTAGGTAGAGGGATGAATTCTGTCAATCAAGTTCAAAGTGAAACATGCTCTGTTTGTGCAAGTCCTATGCATACAACACAAATGTGTCTTTCTGCAGCTGGGTACCCTGATTTTTATACTGAGCAAGCAAATGTACTGAATAATTATGGAAAACCATTTGCTAGTCCATTTTCAGAGACATACAATCGAAATTGGAGGAACCATCCTAATTTCTCATGGAGGCAAAATCAGCCTCCCACAAATGTAGGTGGACAACAAGTGCATCAACAAAGTCAATTTCGTCCACCTACTCAAGCATATCCTCCCATTCCTCAATCAACACCACAGTTTGTAGCACCACCAAGACAACAACCATCTTTGGAGGAGTCTCTCAAAACTTTCATGCAATCAACTAGCCAAGCCATTCAAGAGATGAAAAGTTCCACCCATTTGAATACTCAAGCTATTTCAAAGTTGGAAAATCAAGTTGGCCAGTTAGCAACCCAAGTTGGAGAGAGGGAAAAAGGAAAGTTTCCTAGTCAACCTATACCAAACCCAAAAGGACAGTATGCCATCAATGGTTCTTCTAGTTCTACTCATGGACAAGAACATGTTCAGTCTATCACTACCCTTAGGTCTGGTAAGCAAGTTAATAATCAAGTGAAATTGCCAGAAGTGGAGGATGATGAAAATATTGTGTCAGAGGAAAAAGGAACTCATAGTTCACATGATGATCATGGAGAAAAGAAGGGCAATCCACCCACCACTCAAATTCAGGATCTTAGTTCCCCCCTTGATAAGAGGTTTGTTCCTAAAGCTCCATTTCCTCAAAAGTTAATCAATCCTCAGAAAAGTGCACAATTTGGAGATATTTTAGAGGTTTTTAAGTAAGTGCAAATAAACATTCCATTTCTTGATGCAATTCAGCAAGTTCCTGCTTATGCCAAGTTTCTGAAAGATCTTGTGACAATGAAGAGAAAGACAAATGTCCCTAAAAAGGCATTTTTGACCGAGCAAGTCAGTTCAATTATTCAGAATAAATATCCAGTGAAATGTAAGGACCCTGGATCTCCTACAATTTCATGCAAGATTGGGGATCACCTCATTGAGCGAGCTTTGCTAGATTTGGGAGCAAGTGTGAACTTATTGCCATATTCAGTATACTTACAGCTAGGTTTGGGAGAGTTAAAACCAACAACCATGACACTTCAATTAGCTGATAAGTCTGTGAAAATCCCTAGAGGTATTGTTGAGGATGTGCTAATTAAGGTGGATGCATTCTATTTTCCTGTTGATTTTGTTGTGTTAGACACTGAACCTACTCTAAATGCCAGTACACAAATCCATGTCATTTTGGGTCGCCCTTTCTTAGCCACATCCAATGCTTTGATCAATTGTCGGAGTGGTGTAATGAAGATTTCTTTTGGAAATATGACTGTTGAGCTTAATATCTTTGACATAAGTAAGCAAGTACCAGACAATGAGGATATATGTGAGGTTAACATGATTGGGAGCCTAGTCCATGATACTTTCCTACAATCAAGTTGTGAGGATTCCCTAAAGGCTTGCTTAACCCGTGTTGATTGCAATTTGGATACTGAAAAATCAATTGAGGAGGTCAATGCATTTATGGATTCTGTTCCTCTCTTAAGTATTGATAGATGGCAGCCAAAAGTGGTCCCTTTTCCACTTTCTTCATCCCCATTCCTATCTATTGTAGAGTCACCAAAGTTGGATGACTTTTGGGAACACAAATTGGTAAGTATAATTCAAGAGCATAAAGAAGTTATAGGTTGGAAAATTGCTGATATTAAGGATATTAGTCCCTTTGTGGTTATAAATAGAATTCACTTGGAAGGGATTGCTAAAGCCTCCCAACATGTTTTTGACCCAGGTAGGTTACAATCTCATTGGACTAGTCCATTCATAATATGCATTATTTATCTCCATGGTGTTGTTGAGGTTTGGATGGTCTTGTTTATCAGGATTGATCTCCAGTTGTGTTAAATCTTTTTGCAAAAAAAAAAAAAAAAAAAAAAAAATCTTTTTCTTGTTTATTTTTTGCTTCTAGATTAGACTTTGTGTTTATTTTCTTGTTTAGTTTTATTTTCTTTTGTTCTAGCTGATATTTGACAGAACTTAAAATTTATAACAATCAGCTTGATCAAGGTACGTCTCCTCCTTCTCCTTACCTTACTTGTTTCTACTTGGTTCTCATGTTGCATATTAATATTTTGCTCTCTTTTCATTCAAGACATATATTTGGGAGTATCATTTTTAACATTGAGGACAATGTTTGGTTTAGGTTTGGGGGGGATGTATATAGATTTCTATCTTTTTGTTTTGTTTTGTCTAGTTGTGTTAAAAAAAAAAAAAAAAATCTCTTGCCTAGCTTGAGGTTTATGTTTTGAGTTCATTATACTACTCTTGCTTAAAGAATTTCATTGCTTTCATGCTCAATTCATTGCACATGCACGTAGCCACTCAGACACAACTTGTTGTTGAAGGATAAAAATGATTAGAAACTTGATCATAATAATGTGGAGACTGTAACCCCTGTGAGTTTTGAGCCAATCATTATTTTTGGAGGGTTATTTATTGTTTCTAATCTTAAAGTTCATTTGAAAGTGCGTAACATATTTTCCTTGTTGTAGCCTCATTGTTCTTTCCTTTGGCCAAGAAAAAAATAATTTGATTTTATGCCACACTTATATCTTTTGAAGTCATTGATATTGAATGAATTATACTAGTCTTTAAGAGATGAAATTAGGCCATTTTTGTCCACTTTGAGCCATACATGTGTTTTTCTTTCTTGATACATTATCGCTAGTCACCCCGTTGAGCCTTTTAATTAGCCTTTCTTTCATAAAGCCCTTATCCAAAGTGTTTCAAGATGGAATTTGATCAGTTTGTTTCAATGTGGTGGTTTGTGCAAGCATTCAAAGAAGAAAGAAAAAGTGAATTCAAAAAAAAAAAAAAAAAAGAGAAAAAAAAAAAGAAAAAAAAAAGAAAAAGGAAGAAGGAAAAGTGTCAAAAAGAAGAAAGTAAAAAGGGTTCTCGTGAAATCTTGAGAAATGAAATGTAAGGGAGTACTGCTTTGAAGAAGAAGAGTTGAAAAAAAATGTTGAATGGAAATTCCAAAAAAATAGTTGACATTCCGACAAATCTTGAAAACACTTCTTATTATTTACCTTTACCCATTTTTGTTTCATTTCCTTTGCTTTTACCCTACATTACGTCCTAATAAAGTCCTTATTTAATCTTAAAGATTGTGTAGTTCAGATATTGATATGACTGAATAAAAAGTGTGGTATAAATTCTTTTTGGCATCCTTTCATGAGACTACTTGTTCTTTCTTGATTAAGCGTTTTTCATGTAATTTATATGTGAGGTGCTTGATTTTGCTTACATTATTCCGCTCACATATATTGTTGAGAGTGTTACACCCCATTTCAGAGTGATTTCATTTGTTGAGTGATAACACTGGAAAGATTTGAGTTGAAGCATACTTTCAAATAGAGATTCGAGTCAAGTTTATTCTAAAACTAAGAGTATGTTTGGGTTGGCTACCACTTTTCACTGACATTGAGTTTTGATGGCATGAGAAATTTCTTTAGCGTTTGTAGTGTTTTTGAACTTGAACTAATCCTCTTTGCAAAAGGCAATTAAAAAAAAAATATTTAATTTTCAGTGTTTTATTTATTTTAGTATTCATTCTCAGAATTTTATGGGTATATTCCCTGCAAACCCTCACGAGACTACAACTCGTCCACTAGTGTAAGCTAGGGGTTTAAAGGCTTGTTGCATACGCTAAATGCAATCGAAAATTCCAGCGAAAGTGGATTAGTTAGGATTTTCTTTTTCTTTGTTTTTAATATCTTTGTTTTGTTACTCTTTATATGTTTTGCTCGAGGACTAGCAAAATGTAGGTTTGGGGGTATTTGATGTGCATTGATAATAGCTTAATTTTGCATATTTATATCACTATTAGAAAGCATTATCATACTTATTTTGAGGTAATTCATGCATTTTATATTTGGTTTTGAAATAATGTTGAATAATCAATTTTGTGCTTAATTGAATCTTATTGCGTGAATTTGTCTTTTGTAGGAGAATGGAATTAAATAAGTGAATTTGTGCAAAGAAGAAAGCTAATGGACTTTATTTTACAAGGGCCACGATGAAGTTAAAAAAAAAGGCCAACCCAATTAAATTTAAGTCCAATTGGAGTAAGGAATCAAAGGAAATTTGCACCAAATCCAAGTCCAATTCGGATTAGGATTCCAGCCTGCATATCAGTTAGTATTTTTGGCATAACTTTCGGGTCCGATGTCCAATCGAGATGATTCAAGTTGGGCTGGAATGTTAACTTAAAGGGCTACAACTTTGTAGTTTACCAAAAGTCCAAATTCTGACGTTAAATGGGCCAAAATAGTCGGTTAAGTGAAGCCTAAAAATCTGGGATTTTCTCTAAACGGGAATTCAATTTGTAATAGGATTCCTTCACCTATTTAAAGGCTTTTTAGGGCAAAATTCAGGAGGCTAGTGCTAGGGCTGAGATGCAAAACAGAAAATTGGAGAAAGAGGCAGTGCCGCATGTGGCTTCTCTGTAGCTTTTCTCCATGATAGCATTGTGACTATTTCTTTCTCTATTTTATTTATCTATTTTATTGTTTAGTATTTTATTCTTGTGTTTTATTTCAATTATCATGAGTAGCTAAATTTATAATTAGGGTTGAGGATGAAACCTTGTTAAGGATTATTAGTAATATTTATGTGATTTGATTTTTCCTACAATAATTGTTCTTTAATGATTTAAATTGTTCTTGCTTCATATCAATTGACTAAGATGGGATTCTAGATATGAGTTCAATCATGTTTTTCTCATGATTTAGGATTTGTCTTAATTAATTGAATGCTTGGTTTATTAATTCTTGATTATAAAATTGGATATCGTTTGTGATTTGTTTGTCAATGGATACAATTTATGATTTGATTTCTAGAATTGGATATATCTTGTGATTTGTTTGGCTACGGATACAATTGATGATTTGGTTTTATACTTAAGAAGCGAAGAAGAACATGCTTTAGATTTGTAAACATAAGTTTTAATGATGATATTTTCCATGATAGCAAGATTGATTTCTAGATTATCATGCAGTAGTTGGGAAAAATTAATGATCATAAATATATGCTGATATGACTTACAAGGCGGATTCCAAAACCTTAATTCCTTTATCTTGATTGTTTACATCTTTTTATTGCTTTATATCTTTTGCTTAGTTTAACTATTTGCTTAATTTTATTATTTGCTTAGTTTATTTAATCTCAGAAAAACCAATTTTTATTAAACTAGATTAGGATTAATTTGGTTAAGGTTTAATTAATTTTCCTACGTTCATTCAAGTCCATGTGGGTTCGACCTCGTTCTTGTCAAACTATACTTCGGTACGGTTCGTACACTTGTGAGTATTTTAAAATTTCACAACAACCATCAACTGGAGAGTGTTTCCTCTCTTGACCTTTCGAATAGATGTATTCACAATTTGATCAATAAGGTTCAAGCAGTACTTCCTTCACGTGATTCTTCTTTGTTTATATGCTTTATTTTATCGGCAACTATTAAGTAGATAACATGAAATCATGCTAACGATTCAATCTTTGCCCAAGTCTTCCTTGCAAATCAGATCTGGACTTTTAGTGGAGATTCTGATATGGGCTTGGATCTCTGGTTTGATCGTGGATTTTGATACAGTTTTTCAATGGAGTTTCTGATGTAAGTTTCTTATATTGTGATGGTTAAGTTATTGGGATCTATAGTTAGATCATATGGATGATATTGATAATGGTTTAATCATGGTTGACATTGGTATATGCGGTGGGGTTGGCCAATTTTCTTTAATCTCTGGTGGTTGATTTTCTTCTATCCTTGGTATATTATTTATGCGGTGATTTTCTTTAATCTTTAGTAGCTTTTTTTTTTTTTTTTTTTTGAGAAAATTCTTTGGTATTTTTTTTAGAAGCAATTATTTGGTAGTTGATTTTGTATTAGAAGAGATGAGAGTGTGTTAGAAAGAGAGTTTTTGATCGGGTTTTGTTTTTAGGGAGGAGTGTTTTTTTTTTTTTTAATTTCTAATCAAAATTATTTATTTATTTATCTATATACATATATAAAACTGAAACCTCTGAAACTTCCACAATTTTTCACATCATCATTTTAATTTAGAAAAAAAAAAATTTAACTTTTAAAACTAAATAGTGAGAGAGTCCTAACAGGAGTATCTTTTTCTCTTTTTTCCTCATCATTTTAATTTATAAAATTTTTTTAATTTTTTAAACTAAATAGTGAGAGAGTCCTAACAGGAGTCTCTTTCTCTCTCTTTTTTACTCATCATTTTAATTTATAAAAAAATTTTAATTTAATTTTTAAAACTAAATAGTGAGAGAGTTCCAATAGGAGTCTCTCTCTTTTTTCCTTAATTCTAAAGTTTTTTTTTTTATTTTTTTTACGTGGGTCTTTTTTTTTTAACCTAACGTGAGTCCTTTAAAAAAAATTCTAACATGAGGTCTAATTAAAAAAATATAATTATTTTTTTAATCCTAATTCTAACATAAGTCTCTCAAAAAGTCAAAATTTTCGGTTTTATATTATATATAGATAATAATAATGATGTGGCAAGCTCTAAGAATATTAGAATGCAATTTGTAGATTTACTATCAAGATAACATATATTAGATTGGTAGTGGATAGTAGATTAAATTGTAGTTGAGTATTATGTGCAGTCATCACCATAGAATAGCCTACTCCGGAATGTGTTATGTGAAACCAATTATATGAAAGAAAAATAATTTTTCTAAATTATTATATTGAACAAAATATTACTTAATTTTCACTCATTTTCAAGTTATACATTTTTAAAAGTTAAGTCATAAACCTTTAAGTAAAATAAGTACTTTTAATTTTTATTTAACTATCCCGTGCATCGCACGAGTTAGCGACTAGTATTATTATATATAATAAAAGTCGGGCTTAGATGTCGTGATTGCGCCAAGTGGCTTCACTAAATTGCAGAAATTTTAATAAATTTTTAGATTTTAAGAATAGATATATACATATTTTTTGGATAAATATGATAAATCAAGTAATGAAAGAGAGTAGTATTTGATTTACAACTATAACAGTTGTGTTTATCTAAAATGTTATTTGATTTTTCTTATTTTTTTTATGAATAAATTTGCATCTTCTGTCATCTTTTTCCTAATAATAAAGTAAAAAAAAAAAAAGTATTTAAGTTTCATCTAAACTATTTCTTTTTGTTCATAATATCTTCTTCGCAACCTAAAATTTCCACTATATATACACACAGTTTTTTGGTGTTTCATTATTTCTACTACATACTTTACAATTATTTGCTATATTATTCCTTTCTCCTCTCCACCTTTCCTTCATCAAATTGAATAAGTTTTGTATATTTGTTGCCTTTTTATTATATATAATATGATTTTTATCAACAAGTTTTACAGATAGGCTAAAATTCTATGTTTGATCACACATTTTAGTGTTTTTTTTTAGAAGTCAATATAGCAAGTAATATATTTGTATTTTTTAATTTCTTATTACATGATTATTTGTTGTTGACATCAATATTTTATAATGGATTTAATTTGTACTAGCTTTTGTTTAGTGCTTGTTCCATGTAATCTATATTCTTTAATTAAAAGCAAAATTTCCTGTTAAACATGAAATTGGATACGAGAGAATCCATCCGTCCAAATTTCTATGTAAGTTTATCTTTACTTAACTCCTTTTTTTTTTAAGTTCAAAATTTTGGATATTTTTTCATTAATGAATTGAGGTTTTGGTTTAATTTTGTTTTCAACCGTTTCAATTATTGAATTCATTATTTTTTCATGTGTAATATTATTATCTGTGTTTTTTTTTATGATAAAATATACATATGTATATGTGTGTGTGTGTGTGTGTGTGTGTGTGTGTGTGTGTGTGTGTGTGTGTGTGTGTGTGTGTGTGTTCTTATAAGCTAAAACACAATACAATTATAAACATTACTTTAAGTTAGGGTGTTATATTTATTTATTAGTAAATTAGAATGTTACATTAAGTTATAGTATTATATTTTTATTTATTTATTAATTTAGAATGTTACATATGGATACATATGTTGGTTTAGGATTGATATAACTTATAGCCATTTGAATGAAATCAACACTAAAAAAAATTATATAAATATTAAAATAAGAAATAAAAATTAAATTCCTTTTGAGTGTACAAGTACAATTTATTTTTTAATCTTAAATTTTGAATTAATTCTTTTTTCATTTTATTTGTTATTAAATTTAAATATATTATCAAAATATTTTTTATTAAGCCGTGCATCGCACGGGCATAATACTAGTATAAAATAATAAGTGAAACTGAGAGAAACTCAAATCAGAATTTCAAATTAAAGTTTCAATTTTGCGCCATGTGTCCTAAATTATTTATTCATAAAGAGTTTTATTTCTTAATTTTTAAATCAAATGTGAGATCGTATCATAAATATTTATCCAAGTAAGTTATTAAGTAAAAAAACCAAAGAGTCTAGAATAAATGAATCGTAAAAAAAAAAAAAAAAAAAGTGCTTCACAATAATTTTTTTTTAAAAAAACATGGACAATTTACATTTGATACCTAATAATGTCCATACAAAATTTTTTAAAGAGTTAACAAAATATAAAAATGACTATCAATAGTATTTAAATTATATATATATAGTAATTATATTATGCATCTTATTGTATATCTTTAAGTGTATCTATGCATATGTATGGGGTTATAAGCTAATTAGCATTAAACAAAAGAGTGATACAGATGAGATCGAGAAACAACCAAAATAATTACTACAACGAAATGTCCATTTAATTCCCTTATAGTCAAAGCTAAGGGTGTTTGCGGTGCGGGGTTTTGGGCCATTTTTAGCACTGCACTTTGCAGTGTGGTTTAACTAAAACCATAACTGCACCGCACCTTATTTTTGCGGTCACATGTGCGGTGCGGTGCGGTGCGGTGTGGTGCGGTTTAGAGTTTAGCCAAAACCAGAACAGCACTGCACCTCGTTTTTGCGGTCACATATGAGATACTATGTATAAGATGCAGTTTGAAGTCGGTTTCCTACTTAGCCTAAAACTAATTTTTCCCTTTTTTTGGGCCAAGTTTTAAATTATTGAGCTAGATTTTCTTTATTTTGGGTTGGCTTTTCTAGTTAACACTTGTTAGAGTTATTAAACTTTTTTTTAAAAAAAAAACTAGGGTTATTAAACTATTAATAATATATTTAATATTAAAAATAAATAAATAAATAAATAAATTTATAGAGAGGGTGCGGAGTGGTTTGTGCGGTTTTCTTATTATAAAACCACAAATCGCACTTCACCATGCGGTGTGGTGCGATGCGGTGCAATATTACTTGCGGTGCAGTGCGGTTATGCCATTTTGCGGGCGGTTTTGGTGCGGTTTGTGCGGTTTATACGGTTTGGTGACACCCCTAGTCAGAGCACTACTATCAGGTATGCCAAATGCCAAATATTTGGCATTTGGCACACCAAACACCAAAAACCAACTCTCATTAGGTATTCCAAATCTCAAAAAATTTGTCACACAGCTACAATATTGTCTTAAATATGAGACAGTACGGACATCAATGCCAAAAATATTTTGGCTTATTTAATTAGTTTTTCTCTCTCCTCCCATCAGATATCTCTCTCTCTGTCTGCAACACATCTCTCTCTCTCTCTCTCTCTCTCTCTCTCTCTCTCTCTTTGCCCTCTCACCACGCCAATCTCGCCATCGCCAATCTTACCAAGCTGAGAGACAGAGACCGCCCAGGCTCGCCACTAATCACTGACCCATTTTGCGACGAAGAGGAACACTGAAAGAGGAGAGAAAAAAAAAATGTCTCGGTGTATGTCTAGCTTAAACCCACCCAAAACCCTCTCCTTGTACCTTTTCCACTCTCGCACCTTCGTTTGCGTCTCTAGTTATGACCTGATTACCCATTCCGGATTCTTCAGGTTGGATGGTCTCGAATCCGATTTCGGATCTCTTGACGTCCCTTGGTGTAAGCCCCTTGCTTTTTTTTCAATTCCTAGATCCGATTCAATTTATGATTTTAGTGTAAATTGTAATTAATTTTATAATTGATTTGGTGGATTTGGGATGTTGGTTTGTTTGATTTGGTGGATGTGTGGGTTTGTGTCGGTGGTGGGTTTGGGATATGGGTTTGTTTAATTTTGGTGGATTTGGGATATGGGTTTGTTTGGTTTAGTGGATGTGGGTTTGTGCTGATCTGTGTGTGTGTGTGTGTGTGTGTGTGTGTGTGTGTGTGTGTGTGTGTGTGTGTGTGTGTGTGTGTGTGTGTGTGTGTGTGTGTGTGTGTGTTTTAAGTGGCATTGGTGAATGTGGGTTTGTGCCAGTGGTGGCTGTCGGTGTTGTTGCGGCAGAGTTTGTTGGTGGCCGTTGTTGCGGCAGTGGTGATTGTGCCATTGTTGTTGTTGTTGTTGATGATGATGGTGATGATAGGAAGGAGTTAATATATTATTTTAATGTATAAAATTGAAGGATAAAACATCTGCTGAATGAGATATTGTAAAATGATGTAGTAAAATAATAAAGTAAGCTTTTAGTGTGTTAAAATGACATTTTTTTTAAACAGCCGATGGTAATGCTCTCAGAGCATCCACACCAGGCATGCCATATGCCATATGTAGGATGCATTTACCATTTTCACACAAAAAACAAGCTGCATCCGGGCTTCTAAATCTCAACTATTGCAAATTTTTTTGCAATAGTGCTACAGTGCAATTCTACATGTAGAATTGCACTGTAGACTATTGAATTAGTTTTTTAATCAAATTTATTCTCTCTCTTCTCAAACTTCTCAACTCTCTCTCTTTCCTTACATTCGTCTACCTCTCTCTGTCTGTGAATTGCTCTCAACTCTCTCTCTCTCTCTCTCTCTCTCTCTCTCTTTATGCCGGTGGTTGGGCCTTCACGCCGGTGGATTGGCAGGTTTTGTGGTTTTTTTTTTTTTTTTTGGCTGTGATTGGCGTGTTTTGTGGTTATGGCTGAAGTGGGTTGTGGGTCACAACGTTGTGGGTTGCTCAGATTGGTGATGGGTTTGGTGGAGATCGGCGTGGGTCATGGCGTGTTTTGTGTTTTGGTTTTTTTATTTTTTATTTTTTTGGTTGTGACTGGTGCTCAGATTTTTTTTTTCGCTTAAAGGAAGAGGTGCTCAGATTGGTGATGGGTTTGGTGGAGATCGGCGTGGGTCACTGGGTTTGGTGGAGATTGGCGTGGGTCACTGGGTTTATGGAGATCTGCGTGGCGGAGATCGGTGGAGCTGTGGTGGTTGTGGCGTTGTGATCAGCGTGGGTGATTTTTTTTTTCCTGGGTTTGCTGGTATATGTGATCGGCGTTGTGGTGGCTATGGCGTTGTACTATAATGTATAATTGATAAAATGGCTTTTTGAGATAGTAAAATAGAGTAGAGAATTAGAATTTGGGATGCGGATGCTCTCATAGTTCAGCACGAGGGCGCCTTTTTCAAACTTGTCAATTCTCAACTATAAATAGGTAGATGGATATATGGAACTTCTTATTTAATTTCGTGAGGAAAACGAGTCACTTTAAATAAATAATAATCGAGAAAAGTTGGTGTTTGACCTTTTATTTTATTTTTTATTTTTAAATTGTGTTCATGAAACTGGGGAAAAATGCACACTCAAATGGGAAATGGGATGTATTTAAAAAAAAAAACATGTTAGAGTTACAAATTTTTTATTATTATTATTATAAACTAACGTGAAATGGGATGTATTATTAAAATAAAAAAAAAACATGTTGGAGTTACAAATTTTTTATTATTATTTTAAACTAGATTGAGAATGATGTGATTAGTGGTATTATCATAAATTGACGTGAAATGGGATGTATTATTAAAAAAAAACATGTCAGAGCTACAAATTTTTTATTATTATTGTAAACTGGTGTAAGAATGATGTGATTAATGATGTGTAAGAATGATGTAAATGAATATTTGAATTACTTTTTTTTATATAATTTGTGACAATGTAAAGTTATTCAATGAAATTTGTAGTATCCTTAAATCACTTTTTATTAAGCAAGAGTTTTGTAACTCAATTGGTTAGTATTTTTTAGTGTTTTCAACACAATAATCCAAGATTCAAATCACTCCTCCTCTATTGTAACTAGATAATGTCCTTTGCGATGCGCGGACACTTTGCAATTTCATATAGAAATAATTTTTATGTTTTCATTTTAAGATCCATATAACATATATAATATATTTTTTTTTTTTTAGAATGTTATATAATATTCATTTCGTTGTTAATAGTATTTATGTTTTCCCAAACTATTATTGATTGCTTTAAAGCTCCCTTTTCTTAATTCATATTTATAATTTTTCTTATTCTAGAAGTAGTTTCAAACTATTGATTGGCTTTAATTTAATAATATATTTATATATGAGATTGAAATTGTATAGTTCTTAGGCATTCCTAGGAGACCATACCATATTATAAATTTAATATTAAAAATAATATGTAGAAAAACTGGAACTAAATCGCAGTTACAGTATTCAGAATAAGGTATAATGAAAATACTTACTTTCCAAACGGATGGTATGCCCTTTTCTTTAATTAGTTTTGTTAGAATATCAATGCAATTATCCTCAATGTTCATATTCAAAATATTTTATTATTTAATAGATTTGTGAAGTAGTTTTGTTAGAATATCAATGCAATTATCCTCAATGTTCATATTCAAAATATTTTCTTATTTAATAGATTTGTGAAGCAAGCTCCCAAGCGTTCAAATATAGTATAAGGAAATTCAGCAATATATATAGTATAAGGAAAATTGCAAAAAAAAAAAAAAAAAAAACAAAGAAACTAAAAGATTTCGTATGATTTTTTAAATTCATATAAAATAACTTTATGTTAACTATTAACAAATTTTCTCAAATCTATTGAATTGTGAACCTCATTCATAATTTTAAATACAATTATAATAGTTCACACTAATAAGGGGAAAAAATTATTTTATTTATCTGTGTGCAATACAATACATTAGTATCAAAGTCAAAGTAATTAAAAAAACAAAAACAAAAAGACTAACATAGAGCATAAGTTAAAAAAAAAAAAAAAAAAAAGTGAAATAAGGGAAATATCTAGTCCCACATCATCGTAAACTCAACACAAAAGCTCTAACACCAAAAATCTCATACAACCAAAGACCCATATCCAATCACAACCCTCATAAAACCCACAATGACCTTTGACCTCTGCATCAAAACCACAAGTTGTTCACATCCTTTCTAGTTTGGAGAATCTCATAGGTGCATTTGAGTTAGGATGATGTATAAGATTATGGGCAGGGATATATAAAGGAGTAGAAGTGTAAGAGGTGAAAACCTAAAGAGAAAAAAATAGTCTTGAAACAATATACCTAAGAAAATAAAGAGTCATTATCTTTTAATTGGTGTTTATTTAGTAAATAAAGAGTACTTATCTTGGTGAGAGATAGAGGAATGGTCTTGAAACGGTGAACTAAAGAAAACAAAAAGTCCATATCTTTTGTTGCAAGAAAATCCTTAAAGAGAGTGCTACTTAGCAAAGCCTCATACTATGTCAAATGAAGTCTCTCCTTTTATATATATATATATATATATATATATATATTGATTATAGAATTATTTCAACCAAAAAAAAAAAAAAAACCCCACTCTTTATTAAAAACTTTGATTTTAAAGTACATTCATGTTTTCACAACATAAGACTTTCATATCAATAATTTTTTAAAACTTTAAAAACCTTCAATTACGTTTTTGAATTTTATGTTTTGAAAAAGCACATTTTGAAATTACTAATTTCTCTCTTTAAATTGAAGTTTTCAAACACCTAATAAAAAAAAAAAAAGTTAAATTTCTAATCATAAAGCACTAATTTTATAAAGTGCTATCTAAAAGTCTAAAACACGAGGTTTTGACGTTATTTGGTGGATCACATAGCAAAATTTTTAAGTTGAATTTAAGTTCCCAAGGATTTGCTCAATGGCGTCTTCAGTCAGTCACGTTTAAGTGCATCATGAACGCATTTGTTTGGTGATTATTCTCACGTGATTAATTCCGACTATTATCTGACATCATGGGAAGGAAAATTATGTGTTTTAGAGATTTCATAGGCAGGTAAAATTCTATAAACATCTACTTGCATAAAAAAATATTAAGATACCATGAATTCTACAACCGCCTGAAATGACATATTTTGACCAGCCAAGAAAGTAATATTTTAGATAATTCTAAAGAAATTGATGTTACACAAATCTCAGTAGACCACTCAACAAGTTGTGGATGGTCGGAGTTAGCTCATATTTATTATTAGCGAGTTAGGAAACTTATTATGAGTTTAGTGAAACGGATAAATCGAGTAAAGTAGAGCACGACAAGTGGAACAGAATAGAGGCATTACTATATAAAGATTGTTATAACTCTATATTTTCTCATATAGTGAATTATTGGCCGCTTATGCTCATGAAATCATACCATTAAATCACATAAATTTGCCTTCGTTTGGATAGTATTGAAATGCATCTGCGTTTCAATTATTTTTTGAGAAGCGTGTTTTAGCTCTATCGAAGTTTTTTAGTGGGTCTCGTGCATTATTCATGAGACTCACAAACCTCTTTTTTTAGAAAAATTTTTATTAAAAATAGATTTTACGGTACTATTCACACATTTAAAAATTATTTTGTTACAGTATTCTCAGTTTCTAGCAAAATAAGTGGTATCCAAACAAATCTTTATCATTTTTCTTTTCTTTTCTTAATCTTGCATAAAAAAGTTTGGACAAATGTTATAAAATTGATTGAGTGTCTATGCCACTTATGCTTATTCAAATATCAAACCCAAAAAAAAAGAAAAAAGAAAAAGAAAAAAAAGGTGGAAGGCAGATGAACAATCTGTGAAAGTGGACATTGGTCAAAAGTGGTTGATTGATCAGATTAAATAGACATTTGTCAAAGGTAGCTAATTGAATATTTGAGAGAGTCTACAGAAAAATGGTCTAATATTGAATCATGAAAAGACCCTAACCAAAAGTTCTTGTTTTTTTAATGAAATTTTTTTTTTTTTTTTTGGGGTTGAAAGTGTGCTATAATTGTAGCTTAAAATAATTTTGTTTTTCGGGAAAGTATGCTAAAAGCTTTTACTTTTATGAGCTGATGCGAAACTCACCCCATATAACAGGTTTCATGGCATTTCTCACTGCTGACAAGTGACGAATACCTTAAGATCATGTTTGACTTTCAGAGAAGTTATTAAGCCCAATCTTCCATCTGGCTTCCGTCTATTTTGACTTTCCAGCACAAAAAGCTGAACCCAGAAGCCAAATGATACACTCTATGATTTTAATCCCTTCATATTATTGTTAACAAGAACTCCTCCATTTTAACTTGAACAAAAATGGGGTTTTCTTTGTTTCTCACATTTTGTTACATCTGGTTATCTTCAGCATCACAAACTTCCACTGCAGCAACAGTAGTTTCAGACACCTTGAGACCAAGCCAGGTGCTTAAAGATGGCCAAACTTTGGTGTCATCTGGGCAACGATTTGAGCTTGGGTTCTTTAGCCCAGGCAGTTCAAGTTCAAGCAACAGGTATTTGGGCATTTTATACAAGAATATCCCTCTTACTGTGGTCTGGATCGCCAATAGAAACAACTCAATCACTGGGCTTTCAGGGTCACTGTCAATGGGCTCAAATGGGTTCTCACTTTTGGCTAATAATTCAGTTGCTATTTGGTCTGTCAATGCCACCGTGGTACTAAAAAGTCCCATTTTGCAGCTATTGGATAATGGCAATCTAGTTTTTAGAGAGGAAAATAGTGGTGATTCGGAAGGGTATATTTGGCAAAGTTTTGATTACATAACTGACACTTTGTTGCCAGACATGAAGCTCGGTTGGAACCTTAAAAATGGTCTTCACATGTACATGAGATCATGGTCATCTGCTAATGATCCCTCTGTTGGGGAGTTCAGTTTTAGTTTGGACCCCCCTGAGACACCTCAGTTGGTGTTGAGAAAAGGGACACAGAAGAGGAATAGGTGGGGTCCATGGGATGGAGTCAGGTTCAGTGGCAGTGCTGCACTGAGGTCCAATCCTGTGTTCATTCCTATGTTCAATTCAAGCATTGAGGAGGTTTATTATACATTCAAAATTGTAGACCAATCGTTGTTGTCAAGGTTTGTGGTGACCCAAGATGGTTTGATTCAGTACCTACAATGGAGTAAGAATAGCAATGAGTGGGCTATAATGGTTACACTTCAGAGGGACAGTTGTGATAGCTATATGGTTTGTGGGCCTTATGGCAATTGCTATGATGGTCCAAAATGTGAGTGTTTGAATGGTTTTAGGCCTAAGTCACCTGTGGATTGGGCACGGGTTGATTGGTCAGGTGGGTGTGTGAGGAAGTGGGAATTGGATTGTGGGAATGGAGATGGCTTTGTCAAGTATGGAGGAATGAAGTTGCCTGATAATTCGCATTTGGCGGCAAGTAGGAATTTGAGCCTTGAGGAATGTAAGTCTGTGTGTTTGGGGAATTGTTCATGTATGGCTTTTACTATGATAGATATCCATGGAAATGGAGGAGACTGTGTGTTGTGGTTTGACGATTTGCTTGATATGAGAGATTTTTCAGGAGGTGGGGATGATCTCTATATAAGAATGGCGAAAAAGGAACTCGGTAAGTAATGTTCATTAAGGATTTATTGCGATAGTTGAATAATTCACATACACACACGCACACACAGCTCAGCCTCCAGAGTGCAGGTTTTAGGATAACATAATAATCATAATTTTTATGGCAGAGCATGGACTTCATGGCTAGTAGAAATTTATTCTTCAGAAGATAAGTAAATTTAGCTAGCTATTTGCATAAGTTTAGTTATCTTGCTGTAATTTGACATCTGAAAGTTCATTGTAAAGCAGCTTTTTCGTTTTCATGAAGCAAACTAAATAGTGTCATAGGGAACCATAAGTCCCTTGGACTAAATGGATGAGGGACCTTTGCTGGCATAGCCAGACCTTATAATCTGTGGCTCGTTAATATTTAATTTGCCTGAATTTTCTAGTCTGCTATGTTATCTTTTGAGCACTGATGACCCAAGTGGATTAAAACTTAAAGCAACTTCTATGCTACTCACAATGGGGTTATCATTTTTAGAAAAAATGATTCACTCTGTCAACTTCTTTGGTGTTCAGAGGCAATTGCAGATGCTAAGAGGGATAGACAAGTGAAGGTGATTGTCACTAGCATCATATGTTCAGTTACTGGGATGCTTCTAGCTGGCATCATTGGCTGGTACACTTGTCGAATGAGAAGGGCAAGAAGGTGGAGAAGAGGTAAAACAGCTCATAAAGTGCTTAAGTGTGCGTTTTAATACCGCTTATTTTGCTGAAAACTGAAAAGAATAAAAAAAATATTTTTAATACTGTTCACATTACTGTTTAGCACTGTTCATTGGCCTATTTTCACTGTTCATGGACAATGAACAGTGCTTGATGCGCTGAGCTGAAGGGGGGGGGGGGGGGAAATCAGAAAACGTAAACGTGGGAAGCGCAAATGCGCTTCCCAAACAGTTTGAAATAGCTCAAATCTTTTGGACCTTAATTAATCTTTAACATGTTAATATATTGATTGAAGCTCTTTTTGCTTAATTTTGCCCATATCTTAACACATTACAGTTTACATTAGCATAATAGGAATCTTTGGTTGAAAGAGGGGCATCTAAGTGGGATATGCCATTTCATTAATAATAAAAATTTCAGTAGCTTTCATAATTTCATTTGGGTGTAACAAAATTGCAGTATGTCACTTTGAATATAGAATGATTTTTCTAAGGGGAATAATTTCTAAAAGAATGGATATTTTTGAATAAGACGGAGTTATTAAATGCTCTGTGTTCATAATTAGGTTTCCTTAACTGTTAAACTACTATACATGGTTGTTTTTCATATATGCATAAGTGACAAATTAGTGGGACAAGGCTTGCAAAATACCAGAATGTGTTAAGTAATAAGTGCCTGTTTTGGCTTTTGTCTTGCGCCAATTTGGAGCTTAGCTTAATAATTTCTTCTTAATAACCTGATTTGTCATTGTCTGCTTCCCCTGTATATAACTTTATATTTGATGTTTCACTGCTCTCTACTGAAGGGAATGCAAAACATTTTATTTAAAGGAGTATGCTTGTTTGCTCCACTGATGCTTGATTTGTGGAAAACTAGTTGTAAAAGTTACTGTCTGCTGCTGTAAATCTCATGGCTAGAACAATTTATTGAAATTCTAGGGAGCTGTATGAATAATTGAATTGGCACATATTTTTTAAGTTTACTTATGTATTTATTAATTTTGATTGATTGAGTTGCAGTATATAAATTCATTTACAAATTCTTTCCAAATACTGCCATGGTATTTATAGTGGCAGTGCTTGTGATTACCAAAATAAGTACAATCAATTTATCCTTTTCTTTTGCTGATCAATTTGTATGTTGCAGCTGAAAGCTTAAACAGTTCCCATAGAGATTTCACAGAAGAAACTCAGGAGGAAGACCTTGAGCTACCGCTTTTTGATCTAGAGACTGTTTCTACTGCTACTGACAAGTTCTCCTTTAAAAATAAGATTGGACAGGGTGGCTTTGGTCCAGTCTACAAGGTACTTTTCATGAGAGAAGAAACCTTAAGTACAAGATATCAAATTGGGGAACATAAGGCTTTATGTTTCCTTGCATATGATAGGATTACTGATTTTTGATATGGCATTCTCATAGGGTGTATTGCCAACTGGACAAGAAATTGCAGTGAAGAGGCTTTCTCAGAATTCTGGACAAGGCATCAAAGAGTTTAAGAATGAAGTTATAGTGATTGCAAAACTTCAACACCGTAATCTTGTTAAGCTCTTGGGATGCTGCATTCGAAGAGAAGAAAGAATGCTAATCTATGAGTATCTTCCAAACAAAAGCTTGGACAACTTTCTCTTTGGTTTGAGCCTTTAACACTTAATTAACACTTGATTTGTTTCATCATTCTTAATTGTGTGCTTGCTTCATTCGCATAGTGCTAAAGATAAAGATCATATTTTGATAAAGAAAAAGAGAATTAACATTGTTGATTATATGATTTTCTAGATGAGACTAGAAAGAAGTTGACTTGGAAGATGCGCTTCGACATCGTTATGGGAATCGCACGAGGACTTCTATATCTTCACCAAGACTCTAGGCTAAGAATCATCCATAGGGATCTTAAAGCAAGCAACATCTTATTAGACAATGAGATGAACCCCAAAATCTCAGACTTCGGCATAGCAAGAATTTTTGGAGCAGAACAGACAGAACAAACGACCAAGAGAGTAATGGGAACATAGTGAGTTTTCTAAGAATGTTTTGAAAATGCATTTCCCTGTTTACAAATGCTGAAATTCTTGTTTTGGCGTGTAGTGGCTATATGTCTCCAGAATATGCAATGAGCGGAAACTTTTCAGTGAAATCAGATGTCTTCAGCTTTGGTGTGTTATTATTGGAGATAATAAACGGAAAGAAAAACTGGGGATTTTATCACCCCGACCATGATCTCAACCTGCTTGGACATGTAAGAATGAGAACTAATTAAGATTGAATTTTTAATGATGTGAACTTCAATCTTCAATTCTGACAAATTTCGAAACATGATTGAAATTGTTTCAGGCATGGAAGTTATGGAATGAAGGGAAGCCATTGGAACTCATGGATGCACTTATTGATGAATCATATTCTGAGAATGAAGTGATAAGATGTATCCAAGTGGGTCTTTTGTGCGTACAACAACGCGTGGAAGACAGACCAACTATGTCTTCTGTGTTATTGATGTTGTCAACTGAGAATGCAATGGTGCCCCAACCTAAGGAACCTGGTTTTGTCACTGAAGCTTCTTCTATGGGAATTGATACATCATCATCTAGTGGAAAAAATCCTTATACTGCTAATGAGGTTACTGTCACTATTTTAGATGCAAGATAGAAGAGGTGTTTTGGTTACAAATGTTTATAGATTTGCATGATAAAAGAATTGTTTTGGTCACAAATCCTCACAAATGTTTTACAGATTTTATGTTGTACAGTTCTCCACAAAGTAGCAAAACCAAATACATCATAAAGATAATCTAACACGGATTTTGGTATTTTTTTCATTAAGATTGGTTTATGACATGACAATCAACATGTAGAACACTCACAAGTAGGGAAGTTGTGTGTCACATCTCATAAAGTTTTGAATTTTGGGTCCTTGTTGACTCTGGTCACTATATATGGGTCATTAGAATGAAAAATTATTAGATACTCTCAATGAATTGATGGCTTGATATCCCACCTTAGGATCTTCTACTTTTTCTTCCACATTTTCTTTATCTTTCTTTTGATTTTCAATGTTTTCTTAATTGAATCATGATATATTGAGAGAACTTTTCCCTCAACAATATAGCACTGAAAACACTGTAACAAAATAATTTTTAAATGTATAAATAGTACTGTAGGACCCAATTTTAAAGTTGTTTTTGTTGAAAAAAGTATTGCGAGTCCCGTAAACAATACACGGGACTCACTAAAAAATACTAGAAGCAGCTGAAAAATCATTTCAGCCCTATACGTTCACTTAATTTCCCTTATTTTTCAGTATTAGGGCCGAAATAGTCAACACCCTCAGCCCAACTTTAAAATTTACCCCAATAACACCCTCAGCCTAAAAATCAAAAGTCTCCTCTCAAATACAACTAAAATTAACCCAGTCAAGAAATTTTTTTGGTTAAAATATGAGCCCAATTCAACTCACCCAATACACCACATAAAGCCCAACTAAGCTAAGATTTATCTTCAATTGAGACTCAAACCCTTCAGATCCTTAAAGCCCAGTCCACTCTACATAAAAAATCCCAATATATTCAACAGTGAAGGCCTTCTTCACCTAAACACTACACCATCAAACCCAAAAAATCAAATAATGATTTGTGGATCATATAAACTACCACTTATTGAAAAAAAAAAAAAAAAAAAAAAAAACACACGCACACACACACACAAATTCACATATTCAAAACATAGCATTAATTACTTTTACTGATCACTCCATTGGATTATCTTGTTGACAAGAAAAAAAAAAAAAAGGCAATTCAATGATCTTTTTTTTTTTTCCTCAGATTACAAGACATTAATAGCCTTTTTCATTTTGGCCTCGCAATGTTCTCCCTTCTTAAGGATAATGTAATCGAATCCACTATTTTGTACGTAAGCATTTTTTGGTGCTTTGCATGTATATAAACCTTGTTTGTCTACAACGATCACATTGTGCTCTCCTCGATTGTATGAAAACACTGTAGCATAGAAACAAGGACAAATTTTTTTTTTTGGAAGAGAAACTAGGACAAAATTCTGAGCTTTAGAGCACTTACAGCAGTAGTGTTATATTAATATATTGCTAAAATATAGCTCCTCAAACACCAAAATTATGCTCCAGTAGTGGAGCTAAATCTATATTTTTTAGCTCCATTGCTACAGTGCACATTTATAGATAGATGTGCACTGTTCATGAGAGCTAAACAAAAAAAAAACATTATTTTATTCTTCCGATGATTAAAATAATCCCACTTGCACTTTTTTTTTTTTTTTTTTCATTCTTCTTATCACACCGTGCCTCTATCTCTCTCATTCACTCTCATCTCATCTCTGAAGCTCATCTCTCTCAAGCTCACTCTCTCAACTCCGGTCTCTCAGTTGTCAACGTCGCCGCCATCGACCCACCATTCACTCTCATCTCATTGACCTGACTCATCATCAACGTCGCCGCCAACGTGGATGGCGTGATCGGCGATGGCGTGGGTTAGTGGGTCAGTGATGGCTAGTCTGGTTTGACGGTGGTCTAGGTTTGATTCGGTGATGGCTGATCGGCAATCGGCGATGGCATGGTTCGGTGGGTTTTGTGCCTCTTGGTCTTGTTTCTTCTCTCTCTTGATCAAGCTTAGATGGTGGGTTTGATGGTGGTCTGAGGTGCTAGCTCCATCGCCGATTTATTCCGCTGTGCTGGCTGGTGTTTTTTTTTTTTTTTTTGTGGATGTTTTTATTATTATTTTAATGAGTTTTTTCTTTTCTGCTGTGGACTGGTGGTGGTGGTGGTGGTGGTGATGGTGGTGGTGGTGCTGTGAGGAGCTGTGGGTTGAAGAGAGGGAAGAGAGGGAGAAGACAGAGATAAAGATGAATAGTGAGAAAAAAATAATAAATAGCTGATTGTAGATATATATTATTTTATTGTGATGTTTATATTATTTTATTGTGTTGAAAGCTAAAATAGATCTACTGCTCAGCACGTGTGTAGGTAAAATAGATAAAGTGACTTTTTGTAATGCCAAATAGCTATAATTATAGCTCCACTGCTGTGGATGCTCTTAGTTGGAGATCGAAGAATATTCAAATTGCTTTAATAGAGTCATAATAAGTTACTAGATTGGGATGCCATAATAAGTTAAAAATGAATAGAAAAATTTTAATTCAAATAATATTTTAAATTTGTTAAAACTTACGTAATAGAGTGTCAACAATAATCAGTATTGAGGCTATTGACTAATAATTTGTGAGCCACGTAGAGAAAGCAAATACAATATAAGTAAGGTTTACACAATGCCATTTAGTTGAACCACAATGTGTAGGACATATTTTTATTATCTAATCTAAAATATGATTATTAATACAACTATGTACCAACTAATTTTCCTTTAATATAAAAAAGAAGGGAAATGCTAACGAATGTCCTTAGGGCATTGGTTAATAATCCATTTAAATAAAGTTTTTATGGGAAAAGAAAAAAAAATTAATGTTTTGACAGTTTTTTTCACTTCCCATAAAAATGATGGTTCATACTTGCCAAGTGTGTCATTAGGTTTGAAGTTTTGTCCAGTGGGCTAATCTTCCATGTTGAAGGTCCAACCAGTTGGATCATATCCAACGAAATAGGTTTTTCCCCAAACGTTCTCTACAGTGAAAGAACAAACCCAATAATAGAACTGTGGCAAAAATCAAACTAGTTCTCTACAATGAAAGAACAAACCCAATAATTGACAGTGTCTAGGCCTAAACTTAAGCAAAAACCCTGGGCCCTCTTGTTATAGTTTGAAGGGACTGAGGTTGGTTCACCGCGGCTAAATAGGCCGTTTAAGAACCAAGTGATGCACAAAACAAGATTCCTGCAATACGTATCAATAGCAAGTGAGAATATATGTATTGGATGACAAGAAAAACAGCAAGGAATGGCGAAATAATAAAGGAATTCACAAGATAATTGTTAGGGATCCTCAGACCAAAAGAAGATACTTCATTAGTTTTTCTTAATTAATGATTTTGATGTGCTCACTAAGACGCAATACAAAGTTCAAACAAGCTCAAAAATTATAGACTTTGATGGCTGTCTAAGCCTCTAAGACTTGTAAAGTTTGAATCCTCTTGAATCTGAGCATCTACTATAGTGGTTGTTTTTGAGATATCGGGCAATGTTCCCCTGTTTTCTTTAAGTTTGAACAGAGTTTTCTTAGTGATTCTACTATGATTGCACTATTGCTCAATGCCCCCTCAACGTTAGCTACATCACCCTTTTATAGTGTCACTTTAGGGTTCCGGGGTACCACTAGTTTCCCTCTCCTTTGCTCCCAGGGTACCAGAGCCCCTATTGTTCCAGCCCCTCTAACGCCAGATTCTTTCCCTGTTTCTTCTAATCCCCTTCTTTTGGTGCTTCTCTCCCGAATGTCTCTTGCTAACTTTCCATTCTGGGGTGCCCTAGGAAAGCCGATCTTCAATCTTCCTTTGTTCAATGCTTCCACGCCTTTTCAGGCTTAACTTTTAGCTGCTCTTCCTTTTTGCCATCTTTCTCCAGTGAGCCGAATCCTTCCCTGCCAACTCGAAGGTTTTTTCAGCTACTTTTTCTTATAGGTCATTTTTCTAGATTCCCCAAGGTATCATCCTTTTGCTCATGAACTGTTGCTTTCCCAGCCCTTTGGTCCTTTGCTGCACCACTGAGCGTTTGAGAAGGACATATCTGTCCCTCGTTTGCTGCGCCTTTGGGTTTCCCTTTTGAGTTGTCTTAATCCTTCTTGAATTGTGTTGCATACCCTAGGGATCCCAGGCCCTTGATATTTACTAGGATTCCAGCCCAATTCTTTCTATTGTGCTCTCTTTGGTCCTCTGTTCTTCGGCGGGCTAGACTCTATTTTTTTCTTTTCTGCATTTCTTTTGTCTCATGGGCTCTAAGATTTGCCACTTCATGGATTTTGGGCCTCAGATCTCTTGGAGTCTGCTGTCCTTTCTTCTTTTGTGAGCCCAACCCTCTTTTCATTTTATTTTTCTTATGGGATTGATCCAATGTGTTATTCCTTTGGGCTTTATAATATTTTGAATCTCAACAAAGTCAAATCCATTATACTTTCACTTAGAATGGAAAGTATTTATGTCATTCGAATTATTTTCTATAAAATGCGCTAGATTGACATAATTAGCTCACAGTTTCCTTGCAAATTTATAAAGGTATATGTTACACACAACACGTATTAATCAATTTTCCTATTATATATATATTTAAATCTTTTTATTAATCACTAATTAATGTTCTGTTGCGCGTGTCAGCCTTCCTATAAAATGTCAAAAATGATGTAATCATGCAAATTACGAATCCTTTTTTTTTTTTTTTTTTCCCTTTACTTATTTTTATCATTTGTAACACATTTTTATCCTTTTTATTGCCATTTTGAGCTTCTCCTAGATATAATTCTCTGAGTGTTTCTTTAATTTCGGTTATCAAAAAAAAAAAAAAAACTCCCCCCTTTTTTAATCCTCATCTTTCGCTTAAAAAAAAAATATAATTCCAAAACGGGTTAGGTCGGTATCCCAAGATTTCCAACAAAGGCGAGGAGACTTAAGCCCAGCGTTAAAATCAGAAGTCCCCTCTTAAAATCCAACTAAAATTAACCCAATACAACTCACCCAATACATAATAAAAGCCCAAATAAGATTTAACTTAACTCATTTGAGACTCAAACCCTTCAGATCCTTAAAGCCCAGTCCACTCTAAATAAAAACTCCCAATATATTCAACAGTAAGGGCCTTCACCTAATAACTACACCCTCAAATCCAAAAATCAAAAAAGGAAAATGCTAGTACTATAAACTATTTTACAATATTTTTTTTACAAAATACTAATATAATGAGTGGTTATTGGTAAGCTAAAAAGTGATGTTGGTGGCAGGCCTAGATCAAAACCAATAAAAATTGCCTACATCAATAATTTGTAAAAATGTTGTATAATAATTTATGGCAGTGACGTTATTCATCAAATAATGATATGTGATTCATAAACTACCACCTTTTCTTTCTTATTTTTTTTTTTTAATAAACTTTAACTCATTTTTTTCTCACATCCACCAATTTCTAACATTTATAACTCCTAAATAGGACATACAAAGAAAGAATGGTTTGGTAAATTTAAATTTATCACTTATCCTAAATATTTATGCTTATGAGAACTAGTCATTAATCAGTACGATGCACATTAAAATTAGTGTCGACTCAATAATAGAAGCAGATGATGCAGTTGCCTAAGGTTTTAAGTTAAAAAAAAAAAACCCATATTTTAACTAATAGGGTTGTTTCTTTCTTTGTAATAGTATTAATTAAGTTCAAATATTAGCCAATAAATAAAATGATATTTTTTATCAAATGAAAATATGAAAAAGGATAGAGAAATGTTACGTCCACAATATTTTTCACAACACTTTTATAATAAATCCTAAATGACAAGTTGTTACAAGCTATTATTAATGGAAAAAAAAATTTCTGTAGTAAATTTGAACCAATAACAATTTAGCACTTAGGATTTATTGTGAAAATATTGTAAATGTAGCACTTCTAAAAAGAGAGAGAGAGAGAGAGAGAGAGAGAGCAATACACAAAAAAATTCACAACATTTTCACAAGTTAAGTTGATAAACTTTTATTAGTTCTCATTTAAGTTTACTACTAATATCACTTTTTTCCTTACCATTATTAATTTGCCATATCAACAGGTGTGAAAAGTTTTGTCAAATTCTTTGTCTATAGACTTTCTGAAAAAAAAAAAAATCTACATACATTAATTAGTTGTAATTTTGCATTTAAAACAAGATAATAGAGTTTAAGTAATATTTTATTTTTTTCTAAAAATTATATTTAAATATATAAAAGGTCTCAATTTTAATTTTCATCTTTGGTCCCCAAATGCATTAAGCCACCCCTAAAGAAAATTCATCATAAAATACTTATAAATGATACTCATACATGTATAAATATAAAAATATATAAAAGAGCAACATATATTAAAAATAAATTTTGTTTAGAAAAGGCCAAAAAAAAATTTTTAATCAAAATTTGATTTTTGTTCCTATATATATATATTTGGTTTATTTGAATACAACAATGAGCTCTAATCAATTTGAAAATATATTCATATAAGCATAATTAAAATGGGAAAATAATTTAAAAAACTTCACTTTTTTTTTTTCATCTTCCTCAAAACTGATGAAAGCTACTAGATTAATTCCCTATGGTTTTGAACAACAATAGGAATAGTGAAGATGAAGTATACGTTTGGATAGATGAAAAGCAGCGCGTTTTGTGTCTGCCTTTCAACCTTTATTTTTTTTTTTGACCAGCATTTCATGTGGGACATAGACTTGTCAGTGGGTCCCATGCATTGTGCACGAGACCCACTACCTCTTTGACCAGCAAAAATGTGTTTGTCAGTGGGTCTCGTGCACTGTTCACAGGACCCACAAATCTCTTTTTTCACAAAAACTTTCGTTAGAAATGGGTTTCATGGCATTATTCACACATTTAAAAATTATTTTGCTACAGTATTTTCAGTTTTCAATTTTCAACAAAATAAACAGTATCCAAACGCACCCGAAAGCCCTAAAATGTTGGTGAACTTGTGTTGTGTGACGACTTGGCCTAAGAACATGAGGATTATGTAGTGTTTTCCAAGTCACCACATTGTTCAACTCTTTCTATTACACGAAGAGATTTTTTTTTTCCCTGTTCCAAAATGCTCGCATGTGAGCATCATCCATTTAAAATCTTTTCCTTCTCTCACTCAAAAAACAAACACCTCCACTGATAACTTCAGACAATTATAAGGTCCACAATTTTGAGTGGCATGTTGTAGTTTTCGGATGCATGAGAAAATAATTACCAATGACTATAGAAATATTTTTATTTTTAAATATTACATTTTTATTTTTTTTTTAAAATGCAAAGAAGTTACAAAGAAACGATTCTAAGTATATTCTTTCTAGGTTTAGTTCATTAAAGTTCAAGATAGTTTGTTTGGGGAAATTATTGTATACTCTCAGAGTATGATAAATGCACACTCTCCCTTCTCACATGAATGGTGGGTCTCACTAATTAAATTCAGAGTGAGACTCACCATATATATGAGAGGGGGGAGTATGTATTTATGGTACTCCGGGAGTATCTAATAATTTTCCGTTTGTAAAAGAAGCAGCTCTAGAAAAGGACTCCAAATCTCCTAGAAATGCAATACAATGTTCGAATACCATTTAATCAAGGGTGATTGCCCCTTGATTGCTCAAAGTTTGACTACCACTCGATCAAGACCTCATTTGGTATGGAAGGAGTAAAACTCAATTTTGGCCTAAATACAATACTTCCTAACTTTCAAGTATAATGTTTTCTCCCCTTTTCTGGTTGAAAAGTTTCGTCAAATTCTTATTATGACATGAAAATTTAATTGAATTTTTTTATTGAAGAGAGAAAAAATTAATTTGAATAGTTAATTAATTTGAATAACACTTCCTAACTTTCAAATATAATTGTTTACTATTATGACTTGAAAAAGTTAATTAAGTTTTCTTTTTTTTAGATTTCTTTTGTGGAAGAAAATGTCATTCCTCACATTCATGCTTCAAAGTAACAACTTTCTACTGTGTAGACAAATCACATAATTATTTGTAAACGTAAATTGGTCTTCTAAAAAAAAAAAACTAAAAGAATTACATGCATAATATGATGGTGATGGCTCAAGTTACTATAAAGATAAACATTAAATCACATATTATTTATTGGATTACCTCACTTGTCGCACATCAACTTGTATATTTTTGGACTCTAAAACTTGTTAACTTAAGCCTCTAAATGACCCACCTTGTTGTTCTTAATGGAATCCTATTTTATAATCAAAATTAAGGACTAGTTAAACTAGTGGCGTGGAGTTTACCATTGGATGAAACTTTAATGGAAAATAGAGGTACAAATTTAATTTGGAAAATGAAAGGAAGCTTCATCAGGCACTAATTTAGTAATTTGTGAGGTGGGCTTAAGAATTTAAGAGTAGCCACATTCTTCTAAAATAGAAAAATTGAACATTGAAAAGGTTAGTTGACAACATGAAAATGGTGGGCACCTAATCTATATATTACTAAAAACTGAAGCGTAGCGTTTAATGTTGCTACTTTTACGTTGCGTCACATCAGCTGCCACGTCATTTTTTTTTTTATAAATAAAATTTGTCCTACAATTTTAAAATGGTTTTTATAATTTTTAGCGCTATAAATACAGCCCACTACTTATTTATTTACTTCAAGTATCACTCTATAATAAATCTAGCCCACTATTTATTTATTTACTTCCACTATCACCTTATAATAAATCTAACCCACTACTTATTTATTTACTTCCACTATCACCTTACAATAAATCTGTATAATTAATCCAGCCAACCTCTTATTTATTTAGTCCCACTATCAAGCCCAACCTAAAACCTTTTCAGTTCAGTTTTAGGGTTTTGTGTGAGCTTTTTTAGCTTAAAAGAAGGAAAAAAAAAAGTTGAAACCTTTCAAGCTTTTGGGTTTTTTTTTTTTTTTTTTAATTTTTCAATTTTCCTATAATTGTTTTTAACATTTATTTTTTTAATATTTACACTTCTCCAACTTTTCTCTCTCTCTTACCATTTCATCTCTCCACTATTTCTTCAATCTTTCTCCCTTCCTTACCTTTCATCTCTCTACTACCCTCTACATTAACATCATTCTTCCTCTAATCCTTTATCTTCCTTTATTTTTGTCTCTCTTATTCATACCATTTTACCATAAATTTGTCACTGTCTCTTCTATTCTATGCATAGTTTTCCCTCACAAAAAAAAAAAAAGGTTCTCTCTCTCTCTCTCTATAAATTTTTTGGTCGATTTTTATTTTTTATTTTTCTTGCATCTCTATTTTAGGTTGATAATTTTTTATATTCTTTAGAACTCTAGTTTGGGTTAATGCGATTTAGTTTTGCTTTTTAAATTGTTGTTGTTGTTTTTATTTTTATTTTTTATTCTCTTTGATTGTTAAATGTTATCCTATTGCGTTATAAAGAATTAAGTATAACATATAAAAATATAATATTATTCTATTACATAACATGATTTGGATAATTTGGTATTTATTCTATTACATATCATGATTTTTTATATTGCTCAATTTAGATGTTAAACTATGAGACTTTACTCTTTTTTTTTTTCCCTAATCTTTTGTGGTGGACAAAGTTCTCTTAATAGTTGTAATAGAAGTACTCTATAATGCCATTCATTTAAAGAATAACAAAGGTTAGCCAAACGAAAATAATCGAATAGGTGACAAATTTTAACTTTTGCAATTTTATTTTAATTATTATTATTTTATAACAATGCATGTATAAAAATTTAATTCTTAGATTTTGCTAATAATTGTTTATTTGATAATATGTTTTGGGTGACCAACATTATAATTTCTACAAAGAAAATAACCTTAATAGATTATCAAAAACAAAATTTTGTCATAATATTGGTTCAATTAATCATTGTTAAGTTTTATTAATTTTTTTTTAGTTTACATTTTTTTGGTGTTTTGGATTGTTCCTATATTACATTTATGATTGTTCATATAATAAATAAAAATATAATTACGAAATACATTATTCATTATTAAATTAGTTTAAATTGTAAAAAAAAAAAAATTAATAAAACCACCATAAAAATAATTATCACGCGCAATGCGCGGGTTCGCGGCTAGTTATATACAAAAACACATCACAAATTTCACTTTAAAATTAATAATTTTAGAGAATATCACTATTAAATGTGATCAAAGTATTGAGTTTGTGATATGCTTTTGTGTAACCTATCTACTCCTCCCCCCCCCCCCCCCCCCCCCCCACAAAAAAAAAACCCATCTACTTTCTTTTCAATATTTATTATTATTATTTTTAAAAAAAGTCGAATATCTCTCACTATGGGTTCTCTTTGTGTTTTTCTTTTCTCTTTCTTTTTCGTTTCGTGCATACTTAGTTCTGTTAGCCTTGCAGCTTATAGAATCATATAAGGCCGAATTTTGAAAGATGGTAAAACATTGAGGTTAGAATACAGAAGCTTTGAGCTTGGATTCAACGTCAGGATAAGTTGGAATATGGATTTACAACATTCATGAACAAGAAGTTACATAGGTGGCAAATAGAGAGAATCCAACACTACAAAAAAAAGAAATGCTTATTACAACGGGAAAATTTGTTGTAATAGCAACTAAGTCATTGTAATAAGATGTCATTGTAACAACAAAAAAGTTGTTGGGAGCATTTGTAATAAACTCTAAGACAATAGGTTTATACAACATAAGATCATGTTGCATTAAATTCCACATATTGCAATAGTCAGGTTAATGCAATGACTTCTCTATTACAATGAAGAACTCTGTGGCAATAGCTTATTGCTTCAAATGTTTCATTGCAATAAGTGAAAAAAAATAAGTTCAATAAGGATATGTCCAATTTTCCCCATCTCATGCAACATTATATTGCAATAGTATACGCTAGAAATTAAATAAGGATTCACCCTTATTATATCACCTTAGTTTGGTGTGAATTAAAGGTTTACAACAATATAAATTAATGCGAAATAAGTGGTTACTTATTGTAGTAACATATCTATTGGGGGGACTACAATTTGATTCCCTACAACCACTTTAAAAACAAACCTGCGTGAGGTGATGTCGAAAGTCATAAAAGATTTGAGTGTGTCTTCCTCATTACCAATTGGTTTTGAGGTAGAAAGACACAGCTCACGGTCCGACAAAAGGTATCAGAGCTAAGGTTATGGGTACGAGTCATGGGAGTGTCATTGTGAGGGAGGAATTGTTGAGAGGGACCACAATTTGACTCCCTACAACCACTCTAAAAACAGGCCAGCGTGGTGTGATGTTGAAAGTCATAAAAGATTTGAGTGTGTCTTCCTCATCATCAATTAGTTTTGAGGTGGAATGGCATAGCTCACGGTCAGACGATATCTCTTTGTTAAATAAGGTTTAGCAATTATAACAACACATATAGATGTAACTATTGGGATTAGTGCCCTTAAATCTTCTTATATGATGCTATATATGATATTATGTATGACTTAATATTGTTGTGATTAATAAAGTTATTTTATTATTTTCTAAAATAATGGTAACATGAATATTCAGACATTATCATATAGTTCATGAGATGCATAATATGCGATTTATGTGAAAAGTCACAGAAGATATAAATCACAAGTTTTTTGTAAACTCAGAAGTTTAGTTCATAGTCGGTGATGAATTTGGGCATTTTATCTGCGAAGACTATAACATATCAACTAAGATGATTTGTCTTGATCATGGAAGTAGAGACTTCTAGTTGATGTGTTGATATGTCTTAAGAGTTAAGTCATATTGAACTGGACCGCTGTGAGATTTATTATTCTTCTAACGACTGTCAAATGAATAATAAATCTTACGACTTCTATTTGTATGAACTCTTAATCCTGAGAGAATAATGGACCTAATTATGAAGTGTAGGTTGCTTTGATATATCAGGAGTGAGATCTAAAGTAACGGTCAAAACCTCAGTATGTTGGACAACCACATTTAGTGTTGATGGAACATATATTCTCAAGATGGAATTCATAGTCTTTTAACGGAGATACAAAATATTCCATTGAGATAAGTTTAATGGGTTTGTTATTCAAAATGTTAGGCCTAACTACTTTAGTAATTAGTTACTAAAGTATATATTTATGAAATTGGATTTCATAAATATATGATAAATAATTTTAAGGATTAAACTGGGTACTCAAGGATTAAGATGTAGTAATTTACAAAGTGGCAGTCTACTTTCATGATTTTGTATTACTATGAATATTTTATGAAAATGTTGCATGTATAATAAAGTCTTGAGATATAATTTATTAATGAGACCTAGAGTGCAATTATATTTATATAGTGGTATTAAATATAATTAATGGTAACTTTGAACTTGTCAAGAGTTGACAGAACAGCCCAAGACCTATTGGAGCTAGTGTCTTATTTGTTCCCTTTTGGTCCCACTCCAAGCCACACACTAAAGCTCAATTGGGATGGTCCAAAAGGCTAGCCCAATTAAATAATCAGTTTGTGGAGAGAAACATACAAAATTCTATTAATATGAAATGGTTTGTATGTTGGTGTAAGAGACTCCTTCATATTCTCTCTAGAACATACATACATAATTGATTGAGAGACCACACATCTTGAGCATCAAGTGGAATTGAAGTGTAGATTAAAAGTGTTCTCGAGTACTTATCATCTTTGATTTTGAAATTCACTGTACCAAGGTACACTCTCTTGATTTTATATTCTGAAACTTACATAGTGCATGTTATCAATTGCGAATGAAGTAGATTCGTTAATTTTCTGCTGCGTATGTTTTGTATGCGATACAAACATGTTTTTCCATCAAATGTTATCAGAGCGGTCTTCAATTCTAATCTGTATAACATGTTTTGTGAGTTTTAGAATTAGAAATAATAGTTTCATAATTTTAGAAGATTATATTTGCATTTAATTTTTTGCATGGTTGTTGAAACTATGATTTGATAAAAACTGATATTGATGTTATGATGTTGTTTAAATTTGAATTTAAGTATGTTAAGTTGAACTTTAAGGCTATAGCATCAATGGAATTTAGTTTTGATATCAATCTCAGTCTATCATGTTCATATGATGCTTGTTTGTTCATGAAAAATTGTTAAAAAACTGCCTTAGAAAAATTTTGAAAATTCAAAATTCGTGAAGCTCGATCGATCGAGAAGCTATCGAGCATCTATCGAGCTTACAGAAGGTTTCTCGATCGATCGACCTGCTATTGGGAAGCTGTCGAGAAAGCAAGATCGTATCTCGATCAATCGAGAATCGATCGAGCCTAAGAATTTTGAATTTTTCTAAGTGTTTTTCACATGTATAAAGTGCAAGGCTGTGTGTAATTAATATATGCATGTTTACAAATTAAAAACCTTTAATTTAAAACATCTAGTGAGAGAGAGATACAAGGGTTGGATCTCACGGCCTCCATTGTTGGTTCATAGTAGTGTGAAATATATACTTTGTCTTAGTTTCGAGCTTTGCATTCCATGCGGAGAGTATTTATTTCATGGTCTTACAAGATTGAATTTCTTGGTTTATAGTAGTTTGATCAAACATCTTGTCTTAGCCTTGAGCTTTGCATTCTATGCGGAGGGTGTTTTGTATCATGGTACTACAAAATAAGCTTGTTAAGGTGATGAAATGTGACTACACAGACAATGGTATACACTTGACTAAATATTATAGTATCCTCTATGCTAAGTTTTTACTATAATTATTTAGAGGCCAAATGTATAACGGCATATTATTGGTGTTTGATAAGAGTTATCATGATAGTACTAATAATGAGAATAATTCTCAATCAATCATAGTATTTTATATTCACTCTATGTTGAGGAATATTAATTTCGGGATTGAGTTGTCGTTGCATATATTATATTATTGTTTTATTAAGGTTCCATATTATATGTTTATATGCTAAATTGATAATGTTCAGTTCACTTATAATATTCATGTTTATTATTTTCAGATTTGAACATGGCATCATTTAGCCCACTTGTTACCATTCTTAATCAAAACAAAATGACTGGATCCAATTATGTTGATTGGAAAAGAAATTTGGACATAGTCCTCACTGCTGAAGAGCACAAATATGTGCTTACTCAACCATGTCTTAACTTTCCTTCTTTAGATACTCTTCTTGAGGAAAAACAACGGTATGATCGTTGGCAGAAATCTAATGAAATGGCCAAGTGCTACATCCTAGCATCCATCTCAAATGTGTTACAGCGTCAAATGCAGGATGTAGAACTAGTTTCGGATATTATGCTAAGTCTGAAGGAGATGTTTGGTGAGTAAGACCGTTTTGCAAGGTAAGAAACTATGAGGCAAATTTATAATACCAAAATGGCTGAAGGTAGTTCAGTAAGGGGACATTGTCTTACAATGATCTCTAATTTGAATACGTTGGAGGTTTTAGGTACCGATATTGATGGAGAATCCCAAGTGGTTATGATACTCCAGTCACTGCCGGAATCATTCAAGGAATTCAGACTTAATTATAATATGAACAAAAAAATTTATTCTTTGTCTGAATTGATGAATGAGTTGGTAGCGACGGAAGGCATCCTTGGTACTTCTAGTGTTAGTCTTGAAGCCAATGTGGGTGAAGCTTTTACTTCTCAACTTAAGTCGAAAGACAAGGGTAAGAAGAAGAAGAAGAAGGACTTCACTAAGCAAGAGGGTAAGCAAATTGCCTTAGGAGTTGCTGACAAGGGAAAGAAAATCAAAGGAAAGTGTTTCCATTGTGATGAGAAAGGACATTGGAAGAGGAATTGTCCAAAGTTCAAGGCTGCCAATAAGGGTACGAAAAGTTCATTCCTCCTTGAAATATGTTTAGTACAAAATCCCACGGATTCTTAATGTGTGGATTCAGGTTGTACTAATCATATTTGCAATTTTTTGCAGGGGTTTCAGGAGACCAGAAGTTTTAATGAAGGGGAATTGTTTCTTACTTTGGCTGATGGGAGCAAGATTCCGGTTGTAGCTGTTGGTGTTTATAATTTATGTTTTGAGTTAAGGGTTTTAATATTAGATGATTGTCTATATGTACCTAATGTTCGTAGGAATTTAATTTCTGCAACTTATTTGGGTAAACATGGATATTGTGTTATCCTTAAAGACAATGTTGTAATAAAGAAAGGTAAAGTGTTTATCTGTTCTGGCAATATTGTGGATGGTCTTTATATTTTAACTCCTGATAGGCATGAATTATATAATTCTAAATTAGATAATAATTCACATGTAAAATCATTAAAGAGAAAGTTTCCTTCTACTAGTGATGCATATCTTTGGTACTTACGTTTAGGTCATATTAATTCAAATAGGATTCAAAGACTGATTAAAGACGGACTCTTACAGCTCATGGACTTTGATGAATTTTCAGTTTGTGAATCTTGTTTGGAAGGTAAAATGACCAAACGAGTTTTTAATGCAAAAGGTAGAAGAGCCCAAGAGTTGCTAGAACTAGTACATTTAGATGTATGTGGTTCTATATCAATCCAAGCAAGAGGTGGCTTTGAGTATTTCATTACTTTCATTGATGATTACTCTAGATTTGGTTATGTGTACCTAATGAAACGGAAGCCCGAAGCTTTTGAAAAGTTCAAAGAGTTTAGGGCTGAAGTTGAGAATCAATTTAGTAAACGCATAAAGGCCATTCAATCTGATCGTAGTGGCGAATACCTTTTTAGGGATTTTAAGGATTACTTAACTGAAAATGGGATTGTATCCCAATTGACTGCACCTGGAACTCCACAACAAAATGGTGTAGCGGAAAGAAGGAATAGGGCTCCTTTAGATATGGTTAGGTCCATGATGAGTTATTCGACTCTACCAATTTCCTTTTGGGGATATGCCTTAAATACTGCAATGTATCTTCTGAATTTAGTACCTTCGAAGTCTGTTCCTAAAACACTTGTAGAGTTGTGGAATGGGTGTAAGCCTAGTATGAGACATCTCCATATTTGGGGTTGTCCTACACATGTGTTGAAAGGAAAGTCTGACAAGTTACAGTCTAAATCAGAAGTGGTTTTCTTTGTAGGGTATCCAAAAGGGACTGTTGGAGGTTTATTCTATAGTCATAAAGATAATAAAGTGTTTGTTAGTATAAATTCCAAATTCTTGAAAAATGACTATATGAATGATTATACTCCTAGAAGTAGAGTTGTATTGGCTGAAATGAGTGAACCTATAAATGAACAACCAATGAATGAAATTAGGGATGCTGTGGTTGTATTAGATACACCACAAGATACTACTCATGAGGTGTTTAGTACACAGGTGCCTCGTCGTAGTGGGAGGAATGTTAGGCCACCTATAAGATTCATAGGTCTCGGAGAGACTTATGAAGTTATCTCAGAGGAGGCCAAAACTGATCTTTACACTTATGAGGAGGCAATAAATGATATAGATGCACTTCATTGGGTCAAAGCTATGAAATCTGAATTAGATTCCATGTATTCCAACCAAGTTTAGGAACTTGTAAAGGCGCCTAACGGCATTAAACCTGTTGGTTGAAAATGTGTTTACAAAAGAAAGAAAGGAATAAATGGAAAGGTTGAAACCTTTAAAGCAAGGCTAGTGGCGAAAGGGTACACACAAAGAGAAGGTATTGATTATGAAGAAATCTTTTCACCAGTAGCAATGCTTACATCTATTAGAATTTTCTTATCCATTGCTGCTCATTATGATTATGAGATTTAGCAAATGGATGTTAAGACTGTATTTCTCAATGGCAATCTTGAATAGGAAATCTATATGATGCAACCAGAAGGTTTCATAGCAAAGAACCAAGAGCATATGGTATGCAAGTTGAAAAGGTCCATATATGGACTTAAGCAAGCATCTAGGTTATGGAACATCAGATTTAATCAAGCAATCAAGTCATTTGATTTTGAACAAAATCTTGATGAACTATATGCGTACAAAAGACATTAAGACAAAGTAGTAATATTCTTAGTGCTTTATATTGATGATATTCTACTTATTGAAAATGATGTAGGGGTCATGTCATCAGTAAGAGTTTGGTTGTCAAGTCAATTTGATATGAAGGACTTGGGTGAGGCTAACTTTATTCTCGGGATCAAGCTTTGGCAAGATCGCAAGAATAAGATGTTAGGCTTATTACAAGCTGGATATATAGATAAGGTTCTAGAACGGTTTAGCATGCAAAACTCCAAGAAAGGATTACTTCCTTTCAAACATGGACTTCCTCTGTCTGATGACCAAAGGCCTAAGACACAAGAGGAAGAAAATATGATGAGACAAGTTCTTTATGCTTCTGCAGTTGGAAGTCTCATGTATGCGATGCTTGGTACTAGACCAGATATCTGTTATTCAGTTGGCATGGTCAGCCGATATCAATCAAATTCAGGACCAAAACATTGGCAAACTGTAAGCATATTCTCAAGTATCTACAAAGAACGAGAGACTATATGCTTGTTTAATGAAGTGAGGATTTGATTTCTATTGGCTATACAGATTCAAATTTTCAATCAGATCTAGATTTCAGAAAGTCCACTTTAGGATGTGTATTCACCTTGGGAGGTGAAGCCATAAGTTGGAGGAGTGTTAAGCAATCTTGTATTGCGGACTCCACCATGGAAGTTGAATATGTTGTTGCTTGTGAGGCAGCAAAAGAAGCTGTTTGACTCAAGAAATTCCTTTTTGATCTTGGTGTAGTGAGAATGGAGCAAGTTCCAATCACATTGTTTTGTGATAATAGTGGAGCAGTTGCACAATCCAAAGATCCAAGGAATCACAAGAAAAGAAAGCACATTGAGAGAAAATACCACATCATTCGAGACATTGTTGCTCATGGAGATGTGGTGGTAGCAAAGAATAAAAGTGCAAATAATCTAGCTAATCCCTTTACCAAAGCCTTGTCTCAAAGGACTTTCGATCACATTTGGAGGAAATGGAAGTTAGATTGGTACATAATAGTCTTTAGGGCAAGTGGGAGATTGTTGGGATTAGTGCCCTTAAATCCTATTATATGATGCTATGTATGATATTATGTATGACATTATATTGTGATTAATAAAGTTGTTTTATTATTATCTAAAATAATGGTAACATGAATATTCAGACATTATCATATAGTCCATGAGATGCATAGTATGTGATTTATGTGAAAAGTTACAGAAGATATAAATCACAAGTTTTTTGTAAACTCAGAAGTTTAGTTTGTAGTCGGTGATGAAATTAGGCATTTCGTCTGCGAAGATTATAACATATCAACTAAGATGATTTGTCTTGATCATGGAAGTGGAGACTTGTAGTTGATGTGTTGATATGTCTTAAGAGTTAAGACATACTGAACTGGACCGCTGTGAGATTTTTTATTTTCCTAACGACTGTCAAATGAATAATAAATTTCACGACTTCTATTTGCATGAACTCTTAATCCTGAGAGAATAATAGACCTGATCATGAAGTGTAGGTTGCTTTGATATATCAGGAGTGAGATCTAAAGTAACGGTCAAAACCTCAGTATGTTGGGCAACCACATTTAGTGTTGATGGAACATATATTCTCAAGATGGAATTCATAGTCTCTTAACGGAGATACAAAATATTCCCTTGAGATAAGTTTAATGGGTTTGTTATTCAAAATGTTAGGCCTAATTATTTTAGTAATTAGTTACTAAAGTATATATTTATGAAATTGGATTTCGTAAATATATGATGAATAACTTTAAGGATTAAACTGGGTACTCAAGGATTAAGATGTAGTAATTTACAAAGTGTCAGTCTACTTTCATGACTTTGTATTACTACGAATATTTTATGAAGGGGTTGCATGTATAATAAAGTTTTGGGATATAATTTATTAATGAGGCCTAGAGTGCAATTATATTTATATAGTGGTATTAAATATAATTAATGGTAACTTTGGACTTGTCAAGAGTTGACAGAAAAGCCCAAGGCCCATTGGAGCTAGTGTCTTATTTATTCCCTTTTGGTCCCACTCCAAGCCACACACTAAAACCCAATTGGGATTGTCCAAAAGGCTAGCCCAATTAGATAATTAGTTATGTAGAGAGAAACATACAAAATTTTATTAATATGAAATGGTTTGTATGTTGGTGTAAGAGACTCCTTCATATTCTCTTTAGAACATACATACATAATTAATTGAGAGACCACACATCTTAGGCATCAAGCGGAATTGGAGTGAAGATTAAAAGTGTTTCCGAGTACTTATCATCTTTGGTTTTGAAATTCACCGTACCAAGGTACACTCTCTTGATTCTATATTTTGAAACTTACATAGTGCATGTTATCAATTGTGAATGAAGTAAATCCGTTAATTTTTAGCTGCGTATGTTTTGTATGCGATACAAACATATTTTTCCATTGTCGACCTCTGAACAGCATCAGCTCCGCTGGTGCTACCCTTGTCTAATCACAATGAACATTCAGTTGGCCTCAAATCAATCTCTTTAACTGATGCTACCCTTATTTGCTTTTTTTTTTCCTAGCTCTCCACCAAACCTCCATTGTTCCTCCACAATCCACCAGTTGCCGCTACACAAGCCACCACCACAAATCCCTCGGTTCAAGGTCAACCAAGGAAGGGTCGAAAATCCTAAAAGCTTACTTCGCCACCACCTAAACCAGTGAGTCTCTAATCTAAATATTTATGAGTTTGGATTTGCTATGTTTGTTGGTTTGAGTTTCCGATGATGGTGAGTGTGAGTCGTAATTTTGAGTCTTCAATCTGTGTTGATGGGTTTGAATTTTTGGTTGTGGTTGTGGTTGTGGTTTGAAGCTTGGGCTGTGATGAAGATGGGTTTGTATGGATGTTAGAGTGTCCGGCTAATGGTTGGATTTTGTTTGGTCGTTGGTGGTGGTGGTGTTGTTGATGGTGGCCGCTTCTGCCATCACCACCACAGCTGCCCACTGACCTTTCAAATTTGCCCACCATTGTCACCAATCACTAGCGATGAGTTGAAAGAAAAGATCAAGATCTGGGTTCGATGTTTGAAAAATGAAGTTTGATTTGGGTTTGGTGTTTCTAAATAAAAGATTTTTGTTTTGGGTTTTGGGGTTTGTTTCAAAATGGGATTGGATTTGGGTTTGGTGTTTCCAAATTTGGGGCCATGGCTGGAGCTTGCTTTTGGGTTTCTTTATTGGTGGGTTGCTTTTGGGTTTTAGACATTGTTGGGAGGTTTCTTTGTTTTGATTGTGAGTTTGAGTTTTCTTTTGGAAAATCCGTTCAAAAATGGAAGAAAAGAAAGTAAGAACTGAAGAAATGAAAGAGGCTTGAAATGAAGAAATTATTGAAAGAGAGGGAAGAAAGAGAAGGGGCACGCGGGTAGGCAACTACCCGTTCTGACCCAACAGAGTAAATGAGTCCCACCATTTTATGCAAAATTTTGAGTTATTGATACCAAGATATGAAACCAAACAAATTTTATTTTGAGGGAGTGAAAAAATAGAGTTTGAGTAATGAGTTATGAGAATTGAGTTTGAGTTATGAAATTTGGGTAATGAGTTATGAGTAATAGATGATGCTTAATCCAAACAGGGCCTAAGAAACTAGAAGAAACAACATGGTATTGTTTAGTGGACACACAGACTCAACACGTGCAAGGCTTAGTGTTCTCCTGGTCACCAAACATCTTAAGGGGGGAGCATAATTAATCATTAAATTTTTTTCATTTAATTTTGTTTGTCTAACTATTTCATTTTGGAATGTCAAAAAAAAAAAAAAAAAAAAAACGTGTATTGAAATTTAATAGACAAATTTTTCTTTGATTGCGAGGGAAAAATGGCTGAGTAGTACTATTGTGAAAGGAATACAAATCCTCTGTAGTTTCTAGAAGTATAACTTGTGTCATGACTCTTACCACTTCTCTGCATATGTAATAAACAGAGCTATATGTTGTCTATTGCTTCTAGTCAATTTTACTTGACAATGTGAACCAAAGGAAAGAAGTATATCTCCTTGCCCAACAAAGACCAGTTGAACAATATTGGGTTAAAGAATGATAATTTGGAACCAAATGTTCCCAGGCAGACATCACAAATAGGAAAGATGATTCAAGAGAAAGGCTAACAAGGAAAATGCAAAATAACATACTATGTATTGAGGAAAGGAGATTGAGATGAGAACACGCAATGTAATGAGGAAAATCAACTAATAAGAAAATATTATCAAAGCATGGAATTGGAATATGCCATCTTTGAGGCCATCACTTAATAATTAAGTAAACCATACAATTGCAGCTACATTTTTCATTCATGCTTTAGTTTGGTCACCCACAAAGACAAGGACTATATAACAACCTTGAACGCATGAGCTTTAGTGACATCTCTTATTCTCTTGTGAATTCATTCTAGTTATGTGTCAGCCATAAGGAGCCATGGGACTCAATATTATGACAGAAGACTACAAAGATCCTCAAAGATTTATTTATGTAGCCCATTTGTGTAGTGACACAAAGCTTCAAAGTTTCATTTAAATGGCCAAAATATATTAGTTCAAAGTTCTGTCAGCATCATTGCTTGCTCAGCCAGCCAAACAAAAAATAAAACTCAGTGCCAGATATCTTTGGCCTCATAAATATTTTATTAGATAGGTTGCAACAAGTTTTCTGTTTAATGCGCCCCAGAAGTAAAACCCCTCATGTACACAAATGTCATGGAGAGAACTCCATTGGTCATAACCACTCCAAAGATTTATGAGCCAATACTAAATAGCGTTCCCATTACAGCTAGAAGAAGGAACCCATGTTCACTTCCTGTACAAACCATTGACTTCAAGGTCAATACAGGCGGCTTGTGTTTACATCATGAGCTCCTCTCCCAACTTCTTTGTTTTTTTCCTCGTAGAAAATTCTTAGATTTATCAAGATGTCAGTTTTCTGACCCATATCTGATTCCTGTTGTTTAACCAATTGATCAAACCTACAAAATATTTGAGTAAAATTGTAATTGAGGTTTAGCCCATGAAGCTCTTTCTTTCGATTTTCTTCTGCTTCATTTCTATCTTGTTTTCCAAAACCTCCCTTGGATTAGACACCTTAGCTCCAAACCAAAATCTCACAGACAACCAAACTCTGGTTTCCACAGGCGAAGCATTCATATTAGGCTTCTTTAGTCCCTGGAATTCCAGCAATCGTTATGTGGGAATATGGTACAAAAATATCCAACAAACGGTTGTTTGGGTTGCTAACAAAAATAGCCCCATCACAGATTCATCAGGTGTTCTAACCCTCACCCCAACCGGAAACATAGTTATCGCCAACAATCAATCTGGTATTGCCATCTGGTCATCGAATTCATCGGCAAATATTCCAGTCTTGCAGCTCTTAAACACGGGAAACCTTGTGCTTAAAGATAGTAATGATGAAAGCTATGCTTATTCATGGCAGAGCTTTAATCATCCATGTGATACATTGTTACCGGGCATGAAGCTTGGATGGAACCTAATGACTAAACAAAACTGGTTCCTGACTTCATGGAAGAGTCTTCAAGATCCATCCCCTGGGGACTTCACGTACAAAGTAGACCCTCGTGGGCTTCCACAGTTGGTTCTTCGCAAGGGTACCGAGATTGAATTTCGAAGCGGGCCTTGGGATGGTATTCGCTTTGGTGGGGGTCCTCAGCTTGAAGGAACCCCGGTGCTTAATCCCATCTTTGTTTACAACACAAGCTATATCTACTATACCTTTGAAAACAGTGATAGTTCAATAATCTTAAGGTTTGTGGTGAATCAGTCCGGCTCTATAGATATCCTCAAATGGAACCTGCAGCGTGGTGAGTGGTTGAATATAAATACCATGCAGATTGATGAGTGTGATAAGTATGGACACTGTGGTCCTAATGGCATTTGCGACATGAACAAGTCCCCAGTTTGCCAGTGCCCAACTGGGTTTACTCCAAAAACACAAGAAGATTGGAATTTGATGGAATGGTCTGGTGGGTGCATAAGAAAAATGCCTTTGAACTGTAGTACAAAAGTCGGGTTTAGGAAGTTTTCTGGGTTGAAGTTGCCTGATACTTCGGAGCTTTTTGTCAGTAGTACGATGATGAACTTGGAGGAGTGTGGGGCAGCTTGTTTGAGTAACTGTTCGTGTACAGCTTATGCCAAAACTGAGGCTAGTGGTTGTGTGGCTTGGTTCGGGAACTTGCTTGATATTAGAGTGCACAATGGAGTTGGGGAAGATTTGTATATTCGAATGGCTGCTTCTGAACTTGGTAAGTCACTCTTTGCTATGAATCTAAATAAGTACTTTGCTCAGGTGAAATGCAGAAATATGGCACATTTTTGTTCTTTCATTGGGCTAATGGCTAATGACAAAATACAAACAAGTAATCCAAAGATAAATCATCAACAATCACATAACAAGATCAAGTTTATTTAGTTTTAAAAATAAGAAGAGATATAGCAATTCAAATGTGTAATATCACTATATTTTCCTCATTGGTTCAGCCCATGTACATGTATTTGCCATTTTATCAAACACTTTAGGTGCTTACCTACATGATGAATTTAGCTTAATCACTTTGAATTTTTACAAACATTTTAGCATTCATTTTGAATTGAGTATAAGGTATTAGACAGATTATTACAGGCATGAGATTAGATCATTATGATACCCAAATTGCTTTTTTTTTTTTTTTTTTTTTTTTTTTTTTTTTTTTTTTATACAAGATATAATTTCTACTCTAGCTTAATTTAAGTGTATATGTGTGTGAAGCTCTTTCATGGAAACTTGAACCTCGACCCTTGCCCCCGACACTCCACAAGCATTTATACTTGTAGAGTGACCACCGCACCATGGGTGCGTGGTGGTCAAATTGCATTTGTTTATAAGGCTGTAAATGAGCCGAACCTAGCTGAGTATTAAATGTTCAAGCTTATTCACTAATTTTTTTTCAAACACGACTTGAGCCTGAACTTATTATCAAACAAAATTTTATGTTTAAGTTTGGCTCATTTTATTTTCGTGCAAGCTTGAGCTTATTCACGAGCTACTTGATTAACTTACTCTTTTCCTATATAGCGTGAAATCATGACTAAAATGTTTTACTTTTTCATAATTTTATGAATTTTGACTATGAATTGACCATTTATATCATTAATAAGCTACAAATAATAATTTTATGTCATATGAACCTATTGACAAACTTATACAATCCAATTTTAAGTGTATATAAATATATTTAATTTTAGACAAGTATATATATATATATATATATATAAATGTAATATTATATATAGTTAAATTGAACTCTCAAGTTTACGAGCTTGTTCACAAATACATTATTTGTTTGAGCTTGGCTTGTTTAATTATCGAGCCTAAACTTAAGGCTTGAACTTGACTTGCTTTCTAAACAAACAAACATAAATAAGCTTTTTCTCGAACCAAGCTTGAGTTGCTCATAAATAACTTGGTTCATTTACGGTGCCCTATTCGTTTAGATTTGGAAGGGGAAGACCTTTTAGGCCTAGAATGGCTGAACCCCTGCGTAGGCCTATGAAGCCCAGACTTTGCCCAGCTTGGTCCGACCTAAGACGGTAGTCTTTTAGCAACCCTTCAGAAAATTTTCAAGATTAAGACCACTAGGCTGAACAAGGTCTCAAACACTTCCCTTTGATTAGGATGATGAGCTATGAGTGGTTGGAGTGATTCACATGATATTACCTAACGCTGTCACTTAACGTAAGATCGATGAGTCCATACTAAAGACCATTTATTTTCATTCGGCCAACCAAAAAAAAAGAAAAAAAAAGAAAAAAAAAAAGAAGGAAACAAAATAAAGATTTGTTCGAGTAGACTAATGACAAAATAGATTACGTTTCATAGGCAAAATGTACTAGGTCTTCTTTCTTTCTTCTCCCTTTTATTTTATTTTATTTATTTATTTTTTTGGGTAGAGACACCGCACTGGGCCATTTTAAACTATATAAAATGACGGGAAATCCCATCTGTGACATTTTTTTGGGGTTATAGCATACATACTGCTAACAAAAACTAATTTTGACTTTGAGTTTTGACAGTGACCCATATTTGTCTCGCATGGGATACGCAATATGCATGTTATTCACTATCTTATGACCTTACTGACAAAATCAAGTCCAGAAACGATCAATTTTATAATTCTTTTTCTGTTGTATATACATGTATAATCATTGATCAAAAATATAAATTTATAATCTATAGTTTTGAATGGTATAAGCACTGGACACATAGCTCAGCTTTCTGTTTTTATTGAAGCTTTGTATTGCATTGTCACTTGACTGGGTTGCGTTGAATCTTGAATGCCTTTACATATTTAATTATTACCAAGCCCCAAAGTCTAGAGAGAGTCCAAATTTTCTTTGCTGCTGATGTTCTTTCAATCAAAGTAAGGAGGCATTGTAAGGAAAGTCCTACACTCATGAGATTTAGAAATTGTTTAGGAATGGAGTGGGATTAGGTGTAGAAAATGGACTGCCTTTTCTCATTAATTTATTTGATTTATGAACAATTTTTAAACTTTAACTTTTTTTTACAATTATATATTTCTAACTTAATTGTTAAGTCAAATAAATCTATGAAAATAAGTTATCTAAAACCAGTGGACACGTCTGGACAAGTATGCTAGCCCAATAAAAATATATTAATTAATTATTTAATGCTATTATTATTATTATTATTATTATTATTATTATTATTATTATTGTTTTATAATTTTGGTTTGTGCATGCTTATAGAATCGAAGAACAAGGACCATCGAACCGTGGTGATCATATCAGTATCAGCAGTTTTTGGGGTTCTTCTGTTGGTATCAATCAGCTGGTTGTTGATTTGGGAAAGGACCTTCCACAGAAGCAAAGGTAAACACTTCTTTTATTCTCTATGTCCTCTAATTGTTTAATAATATATCTAGTTATTTATTGATATTTATTATTTTTTTCTTATAATATTTATTTGTATGGTTTTAGAAATTTTTTAGTTGACAAAAGTGATAATAGTCCACACCAACTACTATGGTTTTTTATTACTTTTATATGAATGTGCCACTATCATAGATAGATAGACTTGAATTGTTCCATATTGCACCCAAACAAAAGTCATTCCAAAATTTTTGAACACCTTTTGGGTCCCTGCAATCACGATTGAAAATGTTAAAAGAAAAGCTCTTTTTCTTCCTCATGTTTCTTTGATTGCTTATTATAATTTGGTGAATCATTGGATTTTGAAAACAAGAGCTTTATTAAAGATTTAGGTAGCACTGAACTGGTGAGTAACATTTGTTATATTGTTATTTGATTCTGTCCCTGTCATGTGGCCCATCATGACTGTATAACTTTGCCGAGAGAGATGCTAATATGATTCAAGGACAAAAGGTCAAGACCAAAACGAATAGCATATATGCTAGTGACATATGGAGTTCTTATTATTTTATGTTACTGTAATATGTAGCACCCTCTCAGTCTCTCACATAGTGTGGGTGTTACCTATCATGATTACATATAATATCACCTTGTGATCATGTGGTCGTCTTGGGTTTAGTGTCAAACCTCCAAACAACCCGATTAAAATTCTTCAAATCGCTACCAACTACGAAGATGCAAGTTGTTGAATGTTGACCAATCCAATAAGGTTAAGTAGTCGGATTAGCTGAATCTATAAGTCCCATGATGATGTTGGTGATCTTGGTGGTATCACAAGAGTCCAAATCTTGTGTTTCACTTTTTCTGTTTCACTCTATACTCTATCAATAAAAGCTTGACATGTATTCACCTAATTAATTAAATACTATCATTATTGACTTATTAATACTATCATTATTAATTAATGGTAGTATTAAATTAATTAGGTGAACACGTGACAAGTTTTTATTAGTAAAATATATAGTGAAGCAGGAAAAGTGGGACAGAAGATTTGAACTCGGTGCCACAATGGTTAAGATGATGCAAATCCAAAGATCTCTGTAAAAGTTTTAGAGTCAGAAAGGGAAGGCAAGGGATGGTGTCATGGGAATTGGAGAAGATGAGAAGAATATGGACAACATGTGACTGGGGACAAGGACTAAGCCATACTAGGGCCCAAAGGGCTATCACAAATCTCTCTCTCTCTCTCTCTCTCTCTCTCTCTATATATATATATATATAAAAATTGAAGCGAAATATTTATTATTGCTATACTTCTATTAAGTTACATTAGTGATCACATCACCCATTTATTTTCATCAATTTCTCTCTTATTTTTTTTTTTTTTACTATTCTTCTTCTTATTAATTTTGTACCTTCTCTCTCAAAATATTTTGTACCTTACTGTTATATTTCCTCCAACATTTTCCTATTCCTTTTACTTTTCTATCTTTCAATTTCTCTCAACCTAATATCACTTTTTTTATTTATCCATTCCACTTACTTTTATTTTGACTTTTTTAATCCCTCTTCTCTTAATATATTTGAAACTTAAAGAGTTTAGTTATAAAAAAATATTAGGAAAAAATATAATGTACCATGACATAATTTAGAAAAATATGAACCACCTAAAAAAGGAATAATATCAATTAAACACACTCAAGATATTAAAATGATATATTTGTAGAGTTGGATAGATGGAAAATAATTTTAGAAAATTTTTAATTTTTAGGAAGAACAAATTATCTTCCACAAAATTTAAATAAAAATTATACATTATACCACAATTACAAAATGCGACTAGTCTATATATATATATATATATATATATATATATATATATATATTTAGCTGATGCATATATATATATTTTTTTTAATATTTACACTTCTCCAACCTTTCTCCTTTCCTTACCTTTCACTTTCCAACTACTTCTTGAACCTTTCTTCATCTCTTACCTTTTCATCTCCCCACTACACTTTACATTAATATCATTCTTCCTCTTTCTCTTCGTCTTCCTCTATTTTTGTCTTTTCTTATTTACACCATCTTTTTATAAATTTGTCACTATCTCTTCCATTCTATGCATAGTTTTCCTTCGCAATAAAAATGTTCTTTCTCTCTCTCTCTCTCTCTCTCTCTCTCTCTCTCTCTCTCTCTCAATTTTTTGGTGAATTTTTTATTTTTATTTTTCTTGCATCTCTTTAGGTTGATAATTTTTTATATTTTTTAAAATTCTACTTTGGGTTAATGCGATTTAGTTTTTTTTTTTAAATTGTTGTTGTTGTTGTTTTTTTTTTTTTTTGTTCTATTTGATTGTTAAATATTATCCTATTATGTTATAAAGAATTAAATATAGCATATAAAAAATAATATTATTCTATTACATATCATGATTTGGATAATTTGATATTTATTGTAATTTGGCATTTATTCTATTACATAGCATGAATTTTTTATAGTGCTCAATTTAGATGTTAAATCATGAAACTTTACTAATTTTTGTTTATTTTTTAATCCTTTGTGGAGGACAAAATACTTTTAATAGTTGTATTAGAAGTACTCGATAATGCTATTTATTTAGAGAAAAGTAAAAGTTAGCTAAACAAAAATAATTGGATAGGTGAAAAATTTTAGCTTTTGCAATTTATTATTATTTATATAGAGAAAAGTAAAAGTTAGCTGAACAAAAATAATCGGATAGGTGACAAATTTTAGCTTTTGCAATTTTTTATTATTATTATTATTATTATTATTATTATTATTATTATAACAATGCATATACAAAAATTTAATTATTAGATTTTGCTAATAATTGTTTATTTGATAATATGTTTTGGGTGGACGAAATTACAAATTCTGTAAAGAAAATAACTTTAATAGATTATCAACAACAAATTGTTTTCCTAATTGGTCCAATTAATCATTTTTAAGTTTTATTAATTTTTTTAGTTACGTTTTTCGGTATTTTGGATTGTAGGTAGAAAAAATAAGGTTTGAGAAAATTTGTTTAAAAATAAAAGAAAAATTTTAAAATTTTATATCCTTTTTAATGACTCACAGAATGTTATAAATAACTTTTATTAAAAAAATGAATATTTTCATTAACTTGCCTTTTGAATTTCTGAGAAAATTGTATTGTTTTCATTTTGGTACAACAAAATTTATATTTATGATTTATGATTGTTCCTATAATAAGTAAAAATATGATTACAAAATATATTAATCTTTATTAAATTAGTTTAAATTGTGAAATAATAATAATAATAATAATAATAATAATAATAATAATAATAAAATCACCATAAAAATAATTATCACGCGCAACGCACAAAGGAGTCTCACAATTATAGGAATTGGGAATTGAATTTTTTTTTTTTTTTAGTTCTTTTACTAAAATCGAAACACATTTCAGCTCCCCTTATGGATTGTCAAGTCTTATTAGATTCATTAAGGCAGCCGGTGTGGCCTAAGAACACATTACGCATGGCAGGTTCCATCTACTTTCCAGTAGGGACTAGAACTACAATGAAATTTAAACCTAAACCATCGTGGGTCAAATATGTGATTTTGGGCTTGGAATAATTAAACTTGTCCAAACATAAGAATACATTTTATCTTCGGCCCACTTACTCGTTTCTGTGTTGTAAGATGACACAGCACATTATGTACCAAAAAAAAAAAAAAAAGTGCAGTCCAATTGCTTGTTCCTTGTTACAACATAATTCTGGAAAATAAAAATCAGAAGAGAAATTGCCAAAACCTTTCTAGTTTGTGCAAAATAGGAGACAACAGCATCTAAACTTAAGGATGATGCATATATAAAGACTAAAGAGGTTGGTTCTTGTCCTGCCTTATTTTGATGTATCTGTTTAGAAGAGAGGGAAATAACTCTTACACACATTGTACACACATTGTACTCACACACACTTGGTTTTAACTAAAATCATGAAGTCACGATTTCAGTTAAAAATGAAGAAAAAACCTAACATTTCTGTAAGGTGTACTTTGTAGTCTCTTTTTATCATGTCAATAGGATAGACAAATTTTAATTACAAGGTTTTGTGCATGTGTTAGGCACATGGCATATATTCACATGCATTGTGCTTTTTAACATGTTATCTACTGCTGAATTTGAACTAGACTGAAACTGTTAGTCCTAAGAATTTATAAATTTAATTGAGAAAGAGGAATGTGTATACTTATGAAAGCCAATATGGTTGTTCTCTAATGGTGATTTAGTTGATCTCTGTGCATAGTAACGGGCAATGTTAGATTCAAGGGTTGATCTTTGATGTAATTAATTCCAGTTATAGGGTGTAAAAGTCTGTCAAAATGCTACTATAAAAATCTGTAGACAAGCACATTTGCTCAAGCAAAGTTCAAGATTGCACTCACAATCATTTATCGAGATACACAAATTCGCAAGAGGCTCGCTCAAATGAAGTTATGTAGAAAAAGAATCCAAATTTTGCTAGAAGAGGGATTCCTACTTTGTGCACGTATGTAAAACACATTTTGCATGACTTTTTGATACAAGGCAAAGTGCCATACCAAAGCTAAACAACTCCAAATTTGATCCCTTCATTCTCTTAAGCCAAAGAGAAAACACCTTGATGTATCTACTCTTCTTGTGATCCCAAAGAGAGTTATTGTGAGATTTGTTTGAAACCACACAGATATACCCAATGGGTTCATTTCAGCAAATCTTTGAAGGGTTCCCTGTGGTGCCAGAAGTTTTCGTTCATGCGAATGAGGTTCATTTGTGGAGAAGATCTATATAGAAGGATTTCAGAGATTGCTCCAAGGGTTTTGTAAATATAGGCAAGGCATATTCCTCTATAGTGGATTTTCTTACAAGATTAGATCCATGGTTTGATTTTTTTCCGTTGGTTTTCCACTTCGTTACCAATTATGTTTGTTGTTATTGCTTTCTTGCCATTAGATTTGGCAGTATAACTGTTGTTAATATAATTCTTGTGAGATCTGTGTGCAATCAATCCAATAAATCTGCAGTGTAAGTAGTCAGGGGTCTAAATAAGATTTTACAGGCAACATAAGGAAACTTTCCATAATATACTGTTGCCGTAATCTGATCAAATAAAACTTGTTGCTCCATGTGTAATCAAAATTCTCATTTGGCTTGTCACCCTTGAACTAATATGTGCTAGAAAACATTCGCGTGTGTGTATTTTCGCTTAATGAGTTCTTAATTTGACAGCTCAGAGGCAGAGAATAAACAACCCAAATCAAGATGACAAGCCTAGTGTAGTAGAGGAAGAGGAAGACCTAGAGCTTCCTCTATTTGACACTAATACTATTGCAACTGCTACCAACAACTTCTCTTTCACAAATAAAATTGGTGAAGGTGGTTTTGGTCCTGTTTACAAGGTAATTTCACATTACATTTATGAACTCATTGTAAAAAAAAAAAAAAAAAGCTACTCAATGCTTTCGAACTGTTTCTTTTAGTTATGATGAGCTGCACATGTCTATCTCTTGTCAGCTAAAATATGGTATGGATTAACACAGGGTGAGCTCCCAAGTGGAGAACAAATAGCAGTCAAGAGGCTCTCCAGATATTCAGGACAAGGCCTCAAAGAGTTCAAGAATGAGGTTATCTTGATTGCAAAACTTCAGCACCGAAATCTTGTAAAGCTACTGGGATGTTGTATTCGTGAAGAAGATAGAATGTTGATATATGAGTTCATGTCTAACAGAAGTTTAGAGTTATATATATTTAGTAAGCCACCCACAAACTTTAGAAATCTCTCTTATCTCCTTCATTAACAATGCTATTTTTTTTTTTTTTACTTGATTCATATTGGCCCAGATCAAACAAGAGGTACTGCACTTGATTGGCAAAAGCGTTTTGACATCATAGTAGGGATCGCTCGAGGACTTCTTTATCTTCATCGAGATTCAAGATTGAGAATCATTCATAGGGATCTTAAAGCTAGTAATATTCTTTTAGATAGTGAGATGAATCCCAAAATATCAGACTTTGGATTGGCAAGAACAATTGGAGGTGACCAAACTGAAGCGAATACGAGTAGGATCATTGGAACATAGTATGTATGACAATGATGTCTCTCTCTCTCTCTCTCTCTCTCTCCTAATTGCATGTAGTCATATGCCAATGATATATGCTTTTGTTCATTGCTTGCAGTGGTTATATGTCTCCGGAGTATGCAATAGATGGACTCTTTTCTCTTAAGTCTGATGTCTTTAGCTTTGGTGTATTGGTTTTAGAGATAGTGAGTGGAAAGAAGAATAGAGGATTTTATCATCCTGATCATGATTTCAACCTTTTAGGACATGTGAGTTTGAATCAGAAAATTTTCTTTCTTCGGATAGTTAAACCAGTTATTTTCATATATCTTTTTACCTTCTATATGTTACTGTTTTCTTTAATTCGGTATTTTTTTAGGCATGGAAATTATGGAACGAAAACAGGGCCTTGGAACTGATGGATGCTTTGATGGAAAAGCCGATACCTGAATTAGAAGTCTTTCGATGTATACAAGTCAGTCTATTGTGTGTGCAACAACACCCTGAAGACAGGCCCCCAATCTCTTCTGTTCTTTTGATGTTGGATAGTGAGAATTCTTCACTACCTCAACCAAAACAGCCTGGATTTTACACAGAAAGGTCTATTACAGAGAATGACTCGTCATCAACAGGGAAAACTCCATATACTGCAACTGAATTAACCATTACAATGTTACAGGGTAGGTAGCATGGTGATTAGAACTCTGTATATGTTCTTCACAAAGCATATGTAGCTTTGTATATTCAATTTATTTTCCTCCAAAATCTAAAATGTACAAGGTTTAGGAAGATATATATTCTTTGGTTATTTCTATGTAATTGTCAAATCTTTATTTGTTGAAAATGAAGCGATTTGGAATTGATCACAATATACTTGTGAAGATGTGAACCACTACCAAGCCAGTCAAAGCCTCCAAATACACATTCTGTGATTAGTAGACCTAGTACATCGCTGACATAAAGAACAAAATGAAAGCAAATTTTAATGCGACCAAACAGTTTTTATCTTTTCATATGAATTTGATTTTGTCCTCTGAAATTGCACCTTCAGTAGAGTAGTTTACGATAAAGGACAGTGATGATAATGAAGCCTTTTCAACCTATTATTTTTCTGAGCAGATTGCAATATTCATTCTCGCTGATCACAGAATAAGTATACCAAACTAAAAATCTTTAATTTCTTGTGACTCATATCTTTGACAGGAGTTATAGAAAGATATAGTCAACCCATGTTTCTTGTTTTGAGCAATTGTCAATTTTGTCACCTTGTAGTTTATTGTCAACAAGGTTGAAAACTGTGAAAGCAATTATAAGGATGTGCATCAAAAGTCAAAATTTGGTGATAAAGTATAACAGTTTTTGAAGATTCAAACTCACATTTTAGAATGTCTGACTTCAAAATCTTTATCAAGTTTATTTAAAACACCACATTATGCTTTCAAAATCAGGAAAGCAAGACTACACCTTTCTTTTTTCAAAGCCATGAAAGGAAAATAATATGACCTTAGATCTCATAAGTTCTCTTACTTTTATTGCTGAACAAATCATGGCGGCTTGATGGCTTTTGGAAGGTGAGTCCAATGCTTAAAATCTAAACTTTCAGACGGCATAAAGTTAGAAAAGGAAACATGCAAATCGTTCTTATCTTACTACTTTGTTATACTTTTCTATATTTTCTCTGCATAACCTCTTTTGCAGTTGACACCATAACCCCAAATCAGTCCCTTGTGGATGGCCAAGAACTTGTTTCCTCTGGAGAAAGCTTTGTGCTTGGATTTTTCAGTCCAGGCAACTCCAAGAAGCGATACTTGGGAATCTGGTTCAAGAATACTAGTCCATTGACAACTGTTTGGGTTGCAAATAGAAAGAACCCACTGAATGACTCATATGGTCATCTAAGCATTGGTGCTGATGGAAATATTGTACTACTTGATGGAGCAGAAAATACTGTATGGTCTTCAAAATCATCTAGAGCAATAAAAGTGACAATTGCAAAGCTCTTAGATTCTGGAAACTTAGTTCTGATGGATGGGAGTGACGGTAATACTGACAATTATATATGGCAGAGCTTTGAATATCCAGCTGATACATTGTTACCAGGCATGAAGCTGGGTTGGGATGTAAAAACTGGTTTGCATCTATTCCTGAATTCTTGGAAGAGTGCTGATGACCCTTCTCCTGGAAACTTCACCTACGGCATTGGCCTTGGTGGATTACCTCAAATTGTCATTCTCGAGGGATCACTTATCAAATTCAGAAGTGGGATATGGAATGGTGTACATTTTAATTCCCAAAATTGGAATCCTTCTACAGCCTTCAAAGCAAACTTCATCGTAAACATTGATAGAGTGTCTTATATGTATGAAAATGGAAAAAACACAACAATCACTAGACTACTCTTGGATCAAAATGGTTTTGTTCAACGCTATGTATGGAATGATCAAACTCATCGGTGGTATGCCACATATGAAGCAAGGAAAGATCTCTGTGACAATTATGGGTTCTGTGGGCCTAACAGTATGTGTAAAATTAATGGCATGCCTAGTTTATGTGAGTGTATAACAGGCTTCATTCCTAAGTCACAGCAAGACTGGGATGCGTTCAATTGGGCTAGTGGGTGCATTCGGAAGACACAGCTAAACTGTACTGAAGGAGACAGGTTTCTGGAACTAAAGGGTATGAAACTGCCCAACTTGTTGCAGTTTTGGATTAATATGAACATGAATCTTAATGAATGTGAAGTAGAGTGCTTGAAGAATTGTTCTTGTGCAGCTTATGCAAATTCGAATGTCAGTGGAGGGGCCCATGGGTGCCTGCTTTGGTTTGGGGACTTGGTTGATATCAGGATTACTATTAATGAAGTTGGTGGTAATGAAGTCCAAAATCTCTTTGTCAGGTTAGCAGCTTCAGAAATAGGTACGTTTTAGGTTCTGCTTCAGTGCTTGTTCGATACCGCCCTTGACATGTTTTTTGCTTTGAGTCCAGAAGCATCAATGATTACTAATATGGTTGTCATATTTAATCATCATTAACAAATTGGGATGGTATAAGCTTCTTATTCATCAAGCTAGGAACCTCTTTTATGTGATCGGTTCACCCCTCAGAAAATGCAAAATGCAAAATTACTTTCCTACCATTTCACTCTACAGCCTTCTTGACAGCATTTTATTTTATTGCTAATTTATAATTTTGTGGATAATTTATCCTAAGACTATCTTTATTTGATGCATGTTAAGAGTCAATCGCTGGGCGCCGTAGTAAAAAGAGAAAGCTATTCATAATGGTACTGATGATATCAGTAGGTTCGGGGATACTTCTCTTGGGTTCCATTATCTGTTTTGTCATAAAAAAAGAGAAAAATCAGGAGACTCCACTGGCAGGTACAGAGTTTTCAATTTGTTCTTCGGAGTAAGATTTTCTTCTATTGCACTTGATGGAACTAGAAAACTAATAATCCTGAAATAAATAAATATATATATATATATATATATATATATTCATATGTGGCACAACTATGCATTTTCATGCAACAACAAACAACAGGATTGATTTGTTCTTAGGTCATGTCCACCAATACGGTCATTATTGATTGAAGCCAGTAAACATTTTTGTGATGTGTCTCTTGGTTCTTTCCTTGTGCATTTTAATGGAGATATTTTGTCAAAAAATAATTTTATTAAAAAGATAAGTGACTGGGGACTTCTTATTATTTCATCTTTGACTTAAAGTTGTCAAACTTACTATTACCAGTAGCATCTCGTACAAATTGATTCATTTTGTCTGAAAATTTAGTTACAATAGATTAAGACTCTGGGTTTAAGCTTTCATTTTGCTTTTGTTATTTTGTGAAGCAGGTAGTTGTGACCAGAATGTAGACCCAGAGTTGCCTTTGTTTGATTTAGTTACTGTCATAGCCGCAACAGACAACTTCTCTAGTGAAAATAAAATTGGGGAAGGGGGATTTGGCTCTGTCTACAAGGTAATGTCTCATCTAGTTACAGTTTCAATGATCTCTCTCTCACTCAGTATTGTACACATAAACATACATGTGTATGTATGTGCACACACTTTCTTGTACTAATTTGTGTAGTATATATGATATAACACAGGGCAAGTTAGCAGAGGGACAAGAAATAGCTGTGAAAAGGCTATCAAAAACTTCTAAACAAGGCACTTCTGAGTTTAAGAATGAAGTCATACTGGTTGCAAAACTTCAACATCGTAACCTTGTTAGAGTCTTGGGAGGTTGCATTCAAGGAGAAGAAAGGATGTTGATTTATGAATACATGTCCAACAAAAGCTTGGATCATCTCATCTTTGGTAAGATTAAGCTTACTCAGGACTCACTTAGACTTGTTATGCTTACTAGATTTTTGCTGATACATGCCAAGTTCATGAAGTCGTCTTCTTTTAATATTGTACTATATTGAGAGAGCCTGGTTTGACTTATATATAATGTCTTTTTAGATCCAAGACAAAGCAAATTTCTTAATTGGAGGAAACGTCTTAAAATTATTATGGGGATCGCTCGAGGATTACTTTATCTTCATCAAGATTCTAGAGTGACTATTATTCATAGAGATCTAAAAACTAGCAATATTCTATTAGACAGTGAAATGAACCCTAAAATTGCAGACTTTGGCATGGCCCATATTTTTGAAGGAGATCAGTCTGAAGCAAAAACAAAACAAATTGCCGGGACATAGTAAGTTATATAATAAAATACCTAGTCATTTTCTCTCATCACATAACTCATACTCTGTCCATTGATAACATGCAGTGGTTATATGTCTCCTGAGTATGCAATCAATGGATGCTTTTCTATGAAATCAGATGTTTTTAGCTTTGGAGTAATTGTGATAGAGATATTGAGTGGCTTGAAAATCAGAAATTTTTGCCATCCAGACTGCCACCATAACCTGTTAGGGCACGTAAGTTTTGCAATCTATTACTCATACTTTGTTTATTTTATACTCAAATGTAATACTCATGTCTCATTGCTGGAATGCTACTATGTAATTTAATGAGAATTACTTAATTTGATACTATCAGGCATGGATACTATGGAAAGATGGCAGGCCCCTGGAACTTATGGATGTTATTTTGGACCCTTCATATGTTTCATCAGAACTACTGAGGTGCATGCAAGTTGGTCTCTTGTGTGTGCAAAAAGCCCCTGTAGATAGACCAACAATGTCATCTGTTATTTTCATGTTGGGTAATGAAGGTGTGACACTGCCCCAGCCAAAGGAGCCAGGGTTCTTCACAGCAGAATCTTCTAATCATTGTACTGTGGAAGCGCATTGTTGTAGTAATGCTGTGACTTTAACATCAATGGAAGCTAGATAATAACACTCTTTTAGAATTAACATGTATAATGCTTATGCTCATGTCATGACAGAGCAGCCTTTTATTGTTTTCTTCTGGATTTTGTTTGTACTCATTTGGGATGTAGCTGCACACCAGTAACTCAAAATAACTGGTCTGCCACTGCCAACAAATTTTCAAAATCACTGAAATAACAAGTGACTTAAATTATTTTCTAGCTGAACTAGTCATATAGTTCAACTGTATTTTCTTTGAATATGATATCTGGAACGAAAATTTTGGTAGACGTGTGAAAACAGCAAAATTTGTCAAATGTTTTTAAAGATTGTGCTTACAACTAAAAGATTGGGGACAGACAGGTTGGCAGTGTTTTATTTATTATCTTATATTCTTATTAGCTCTATACTCAAGTATAATACATATACTTGTCAATACATTTAAGTAAAAATTTCCACTGCAAGTATTGATTATAATAAGAATAATGTCATCTACGCATTTGCAAATGAAAGCAGATGGGTGGTCTGTCCTAATCATCTTTTAAAAGAAATTTCAAAAATCGCAGTACAAGTGGTGGACTTGATAGATGATTATGACCTTTAAAAAATAATATATTACCACTAGTCATTGCGTTAAGAAAGTTCTTCATCACTAATTCAAAAAAATAAAAAATAAAAAACCAAGATGGTTCTTTATATTAAATAATGGACAAAGACCTGTGAGTTGAAAGTCATGGGATAATCAAAATTCAAGAGGTTCACACTGGCAAACTTGGTTCCCTCTCTGCTCCTTCTAGTTTTCCCAGTATGTACATCCTAAAAATGATGTTAATCACATATGAACCCGTGTTCATCTGTCACTTTACTATGAACTTTCCATGCCAACATGGCAACACCAATGGTCTGAGTTTTTATAAGTCGATTTTAGTTTTAATATTAGCACATTTATCAATCTTTCAGGCATATAAAATTTGCATATTTCCTATTGAATTATTGAAGTGACTCAGGAATTTTTATTAACAAATTATTATTATATGTAGACTTTGGTGTTTTCTAATTGATCTTCTTGGCAATTGAGACTTCCATTATATGGAAGGCTGGGTCCATGGCATACATACAACTATTCTGCGCTTGACAAAGTCTTTGCATTCTTTTTCAGGTCTATTACGTGCCTTAAAAGTATTCAACTTTACACTTAGAAAAAGGAGAAAAAGTTTTGAGGCATGAGATTTATTTGAGCAAGTAAAATGAAAGATCAAGAAACTGATGGAGAAGCTGAAAGACAGCCTCTTGTTTCTCACTATTTCTTTCACTTTGATATCCTTCTTTCCTAAAAGTTCAATTGCAGCTGACAGCATAAATGCAACACAGTCCATGAATGATAGCCAAACATTGGTTTCATCAGGCCAAAAATTTGAACTTGGCTTCTTCAGTGCTGGAGGTTCTGGTGATCTATATTTAGGAATATGGTACAAGTATATCCCAGAAAAGACTATAGTTTGGGTTGCAAACAGAGACAGCCCTCTTCAGAATTCTTCTGGTTTCTTAACATTCAACTATGATGGAAATCTTGTTCTTCTCAATCAATCAAGAAGCACTGTTTGGTCTTCAAATATTTCACAAGCAGCAAGAAGTCCAGTTGTACAGCTTTTAGACTCTGGAAATCTTGTTCTGAAAGATATGGGTGATGACAACTCTGAGAACTACCTATGGCAGAGCTTTGATCATCCATATGATACTTTGTTGCCTACCATGAAGCTTGGGTGGAACTTGACAAGTGGGTTGAATCGATCTTTGAGGTCATGGAAAAGCATAGATGATCCTTCTCCTGGAGACTACACTTACAGTGTGGATCCCCGTGGGCTTCCTCAACTTGTTCTTCGTCAAGGATCAAAGGAGCTATTCCGAAGTGGGCCTTGGTATGGGGAACAATTTAGTGGCAAGCAAATTCTGGTGGCAAACACGGTTTTCAAACCCATATTTGTCTCTAATGCTGAAGAAGTTTATTATATATATGAAACTATAGACAATATCACTTCAAGATTTGTGTTGGGTCAATCCGGTCTCGTTCAGCATTTCTCATGGAATGATGAAGACTCTAGTTGGAATCTCTTGTTCACCGTTCAAGAAGACCGCTGTGACAGCTATGGTTATTGTGGTAGTTATGGTAGTTGTAAAGTTAACAATACACTGTATTGTCAGTGCTTAAGGGGTTTTAAACCCAAATCACCCCAAGACTGGAAATTGCTTGATTGGTTAGATGGATGTGTTCGAAATGATCCTCATATTTGCAGAAATGGAGAGGGATTTATCAAGTTAACAGGATTGAAACTGCCAGATGCATCACAATTTAGCGTAAATGTCAGTATGAGTATTAAAGATTGTGAGGCAGAGTGCTTGGAGAATTGCTCTTGTACGGCTTACGCTAAACTGGACATCAGTGGCAGTGGCAATGGCTGTGTGACCTGGTTTGGAGATCTGCTTGATATCAGAGAGGTTGCTAATTATGGGCAAGATCTCTATGTGAGAGTGGCAGCTTCAGAATTAGGTAAGAATTCTTGAGTCTGACCTTTACCTCTCACTTTTCAGCTGTAATTTATTTAGGGAACTCAAAACTTGGGACTAAGGCTTTGTTGTTGTTATCATCTTGAGATATCTACTTTGCTGCTATAGGCAATGAACATGCTTGTCTCACCACATATGCTGTCTTGATAGACTCTTAAACCAAGCATTGTGTTTGCTCAAGAAAGGCTCGAAACAGCCCAGCTCTGGCCTAACATGGAGCTGGGATGGAAATGTTGTCTTATGACTATTTGTATTTTTAACTTAATTAGTCAACTATTGCCTATTTTATTCTATAATTATTGAAACAACTAATATACTGTATTATTTTTTGTTTGTGGTTGTTAGAGGCAAATGCTGATAGAAGTAAGAAGCAGAGGCGAATAATAATTGCAGTGACTGTTTCTGTGGCTTCAGCAGTGATCATATTGGCTTCAATCAGCTGGTTCATTATTTGGAAGATGAGAAGAAACAAATGTAAATTTGCCACAAAATTCTGATATTCCATTGTAGCATTTCGTGGAAGTTTCAATCCTATCATTTTTATTGAGTTGTCTGTGTTCTTGTAAATAGCCAGCAAGCCAGATAATCAAGCAAACATTAGTGGAGTTGAAAGAGAAAGGGATGACCTTGAGCTCCCATTATTCGACATGGCTACCATTGAAGCTGCCACAAACAACTTCTCTGCTGCCAATAAGATTGGAGCAGGTGGATTTGGCCCAGTGTACAAGGTAAAATACAACAGTTTCACTGGTTGGTTCTCATTCAAACACTTTCAAAATCCTAAAATGGCCCTATAAGCTGCAATTTTATTTATAAGCACTTTCTTGTTATGATTGTAGGGTGAGCTACTATCAGGGCAAGAAATAGCAGTAAAGAGGCTTGCAGAAAATTCTGGACAAGGCCTACAGGAGTTTAAGAATGAGGTCATCTTGATCTCCCAACTTCAACATCGGAACCTTGTAAAGCTTCTAGGTTGTTGCATTCAAGGAGAAGAAAGAATGTTAATCTATGAGTACATGCCAAACAGAAGCTTAGACTCCTTAATCTTTGGTTGGTATCTCTTTCTCTCTCTCTCTCACACACACACACAAACATACATATGTTTGAATTTAGTGCAGCATATTAGTCATTTGGTCTCTCTTATTGATTTTCTAGTCCCATGAGTTATATTTACAAACTCGCTAAAATGCCGTAGTTTCAAACCATTGGAAGTCAACTTGTATACAACGTAATGATTGGGCAGATGAAGCAAGGCGTCGTTCATTCGACTGGCAAAAGAGATTAGACATTGTTATTGGGATAGCTCGAGGACTTCTTTATCTTCATAGAGATTCAAGACTCAGAGTAATCCATAGGGATCTAAAAGTCAGCAATATTCTGTTAGACAATGAAGTGAATCCCAAAATTTCAGATTTTGGAATGGCGAGAATATTTGGTGGAAATCAAACTGAATCAAAGACGAAGAGAGTCGTTGGAACTTAGTAAGTAAACACATGCTTACCTTATATATATATAAATATATATATATATATCATTTTAGTATTTTGCTACTAAAATGTCTCCTTTTTGTGTTGGATGCAGTGGCTATATGTCTCCAGAGTACGCAATAGATGGACTTTTTTCATTCAAATCTGATGTTTTTAGCTTTGGTGTTATACTGTTAGAGATACTCAGTGGCAAGAAGAACAGGCTGTTTTTTCATCCAGACCACAAACTAAATCTCCTTGGTCATGTGAGTAAAATAAATATGATCCTATCCAAATTGTTGAAAATAATTTTTACTTTACTGGGAAATTTTACATTATTTTAGGCATGGAAACTTTGGCAAGAAGGAAACGCCTTGGACCTAATAGATGTGTTGCTTGAGAATCAATTCCCTGTTTCTGAAGCACTAAGATGTATTCAAGTGGGTCTTTTGTGTGTCCAACAGCGCCCAGAAGAGAGGCCAACAATGCCATCTGTGCTTTTGATGTTGGATAGTGAAAGTGTGTTGTTAGCTCAGCCTGGACGACCCGGATTTTATGCAGAAAGGTGCCTTCCAGAGACGTATCCATCATTAAATGATAGAATGAATTCCGGTTCTAATGAGGTAACTGATACATTGTTAGAGGGTCGTTAGGATATGGTTTGTCCTACCACCCCCCCTCTTATCCTTGGAGCCAACCAATTCGCCCTCTATGTTTGAGAAAAAACACAAATACGCCAAATCCGTTATTTTCTCATTTAAAATTAATAGAATCTTTTGATTGATAAAATATTCTATTGTATCTTATCAACAAAATAAAAAAATAAAAAAAAATAAAAAAAATTCTATTGTAAGAAGTCTGTAATACCCTCAATTAAAAAATAAAACTTAATCTAACCCAAAAAACATAACCTGAGTAAATTAATCCATCCCGTAAATTAAACCCAACATAATCACTTGAAACAAACTGTAAATAAATTCTCTTTTGATTGCTGTTAGGTGTCTACAAGTCTACAACTACAAGTGCATAGAAAATCAACTTATGAGTTATTTCCCTAGTCAACAATTAAAATGCGCAAGAGTAAGTTTTTACTCAACATAATTAATTACTAGGGCAAATTATCAAGCATGTTATATGCATTATTTAACTTGTAGGTAGTTACATCATCCCTACTACCTACATTATCATCCTGCTTATACCTTTTACTTTATTGCCATCATATCCAAATCATTGAATAACCTGAATAAAGCCAATAATTCAAGTGCTGTTTCAACATACAGAGACAATAAAAAGAGAACAATGGTAGTTCACGCAGTGGTTGATTATTGCTTGCACAATGGCTAATTTCATGTTGGGTTTAATTTAACCCGGGTTGTGTTGTTTTGGTTTTTGAGTTAAGTTTTATTTTTTTGGTCGAGGGTATTACAGAATTTTTAAAATGGAATATTGTAGGAATCAAACAATATTCCAAATCTGTCAACTAGAGAAAGTAACGAATTTGGGATATTTTCTTATTTTCCAAACATAGAAGGGCAAATTGGTTGATTCCAAACATAATGGGGAAAATTGTGAACTACTTTAAACATAATGAGAGAAAAATGTTTTTTTCTCCCTTTAAATATTTATATATAAATTCTCACAAAGAACAAAAAAAAAAAAAAATTAATGAGTTTTGAAAGGTAATTCTAGAGTTATTTTATTTTATATTTTTCATTTAATTTTAAATACTACATATTTATCTTTTTTATTTCACTAAGGCTCCGTTTGAGAGTTTATAAGGAAATGGAATAAAATGGAATGATCATAAGGGAATGGAAAAGAAAGGAATGGAAAGGAATGTATTTAAGTAAGGGAAAGAAATGGAAAAGAATAGAATGGAATGGAATTAAGTAACCTTGATTGAATGTTTTAAAATGAAGGGATGGAAAGGAATGAAAATGAATGGAATGTAAGTAATCTTGTTTGGGAGTAATATAAAGAGAATGGAATGGAATCATTTTATTAGACATGGCAAAACGGGCGGGTCGGGTCGGGGTCGGGGTCGGGTCAATCGGGTTTCGAGTCGGGTCGGGTCGGGTTTACCCGTATTTTTCAAACAAATTTTTTTTTTCAATTACAAAAATAAAAATCAATGACAACCTGTTTAGAGAGAATAAATAAAATCAATTAAGCAAATGGATTGCGCTTAATGCCACTTGTTAATATCCTTTCAATTCTGATAGTTTTAAGCATGACAAAAATTATTTATAGTTATAAATTCATGATGAAAAAAGTCTTCAATGTTAATAGTTCACTGTCAAAATGCATATAATTACAAGTTTACATATTCAAAAAGAGATAGATTTTAAAACAAACAAAACAAGTAAGCCAGCAAAGTAGCAAGTTATCGGTCTTCTTAAGTGCACTTGTTCCTGTTGCATATAAAATAACAGTAAAGTTAGATTACTTAGAAAAATAAACTAAACAAAAAAAAGATTTAAAAATAAACATAACAGATTAAGTAAAGAAGAATAAGTAAATATTTTATAAGAATTACACCTCAATCTTAATCTATTCGACGTTGGTAGATTCAGCACTGCAAATATTCATACTTGCAAATTGTAACTCAAGTTGGCCAATTTCGTCAGCATCTTCATCTACAATAAAATATTTTAATATAACTTAATGTACCATGAAAGTAAATCAATAAGAATTAAAATTGTATAATAATGACTATAAAAAAATTAAACTACCTTCAAATCCATATAACCAACTTTTAGTACACAACGTAGCTTCCACAGGTAAAAGACGTGATCGATATGGAGTAAGAATTTTTTTACCAGTGCTAAAACTTGATTCAGAAGCAACAGTGGTTATCGGAATGCTCATGAGATCCCGTGCCATTAAAGAGAGATCTGGAAACCGATTGTAATGCTCTTTCCACCAAGAGAGAACTTCCAACTTTGAATTTTCCTTTTTGTTAAGTCTAGGCTCTTCTAAATACAAGTCCAACTGAGATTTTTTTGTTTTAGAACCACGACCACTTTCATAATGATCAAATTCCTAATCATTAAAAAAAATTGCAATGAAAAATAATACCACACAACATTACAATCTTTATTATTAAAAAAAACATAGCACAACATATACCAAACAAAATGCAATTAATTCACTTACATCATCTTGCTTATCTTCATCATCATTAGGATCATCCACAGCACTGCTAGTATGACTAGAACTTCCAACACAAGATGAAACATTTGTAGTGGCCATAGGCTTGGGGCGTTCATATTCTGAAAAAAGCTTATACAATGTAGTCTTAATGCTCTCCACCTTCATTTCAGCAATGTGCTCAATTGGCTCTATTTTCTTAAAGATAAAGTCCACATAATCCAACTTATACCTTGGATCAAGAACAATAGCACAAGCTAGCACCACACTATAACAATCCCAATATTTGTCAAATTTAACTTTCATCTGTTCTGCAATATTACTGATAAATGAATCTTGGCTCTCCATTTCTTCAAGTAAGAGCAATTCAATTTGAGACACTCTTTGAAAATATAGATTTGCTGTAGGGTAATCAGTTCTAGAAAATAGAGTTGTAATGTCATTGAAAGGTTTCAAAAACCGAGTTATCCTTCCAACTCTATTCCATTCATCCCTTGATAGACAATGCTTGAAATTAGCATCTTCCTCTGCTAAACGGTTCAACACAGATTAATATCTCATAGCACTGTCAATCATGTCATATGTTGCATTCCATCTTGTACACACATCTAAACGTAAACCCTTTGTTCTCTTCATACCAACTATCTTGACACATTCATCAAATCTGCACATTCTACTCTCTGATCCTTTAAGATATTTCATAGTTTCTCGGATCTTAATCACCGAGTCATCTATTACTTTCAATCCTTCTTGAACAATAAAATTCAATATATGAGCACCACAACGCACATGGAAAAATATACCATCATATAACAATAAACCCCTCTCATTAAGCTTATGCTTTATGAAATCTTGGCAATTATCATTATTAGATGCATTATCTAAAGTAATGGAAAATATTTTCTTCTCAATACCCCATTCTTTCAAGAAACTTAAAATTTTCTCCGATAAAAGAGTTCCCGTGCGTGGAGGTGGCATATGACAAAAATTCAAAATGATGTTTTTCAATTTCCAATTCTCATCCACATAATGTGCCGTAAGACAAATATATTCCTCACTTGTAACAGAGGTCCATAAATCCGAAGTCAAACATATTCTACCAGGAATTGATTTCAACTTGTTTCTAACATCATCCTTCTCTTTCTTGTAAAGTTTTAGAACATCAGCTTTTGAAGTATTCCTAGAAATATGTTTAACATCTGAATTTAGATAGTTAAAAACTTTTCTAATGCCCTCATACTCAACAAAGCTAAATGGTAAATTATGTTTAAAAATAGCCTCCGCTATCATCTCACGAAACTTTTCTTGAGTTATCTTGTTTTGTAACACCGAACTCTCTTCTTCACCATCTTGTTTTACTTCATTTCGTTTTAAGCATTTGAGAAGATGGCGATGCAAGTTTGATGTTCCATAATGACTATCCGCCAAAAAAATTTTCCCACACCATTGACAAGTAGCCTTACTTACCCCTTCTTCATTAATAGGCAATTTCACAAATTCATTCCAAACGGTATAAGTGTGATGTTTTTCTTTTTTATTTTTCCCTAAAACACTTTTTAGTTTCTTAAACTTCGATTTAGAATTAACTTTTAAAGCTGGTGAAGGATTAGTAGCTGTATCCATAATTACATCATCATCATCACTTTTCAAATTTACAGCCGGAGATGTTGCTGTACTCTAATTATCAAAGCAAAACATATAATTAAAATTACAATTCTAGTATATTTAAAACATCTAAAGAAGCTGTGAAGTGTGCACATAATACATTCAGTCAAATGACAATGAGTCAATGATATTTTCAATTTTTCCAACAATCAAACACACAAACAATTAAATATAATGTTAGCAAAGGCAGAGCATTATACTATATTATTATTGCTAAATCATAAATTCATAATATTAAAAAATCAATCCAAAAACTAAAGACATTTAGGAATTTAAGAGGAAGATGAAAAGGATTTAACTTACCTTCACCATAGTTGATGATTTGTGGTTCTGTGCTCCTCTTAAATGGGTCAGCAAGTGGTGAGAGAGAGAGGCTGTGTGGCTTGTGGTGTGGGTGGTGATGGGTCAACACTAGTGAGAGAGAGGCTGTGTGGGCCGTGTGGCTTGCTGTGTGGCTTGTGGTGTGGGTGGTGATGGGTCAACAAGTGGCGAGAGAGAGAGGCTGTGTGGCTTGTGGTGTGGGTGGTGATGGGTCAGCACTAGCGAGAGAGAGAGGCTGTGTGGGCTGTGTGGCTTGTGGTGTGGGAGGTGATGGGTCAGCAAGTGGCGAGAGAGAGAGGCTGTGTGGCTTGTGGTGTGGGTGGTGATGGGTCAGCACTAGCGAGAGAGAGAGGCTGTGTGGCTTGCTGTGTGGCTTGTGGTGTGGGTGGTGATGGGTCAGCAAGTGGCGAGAGAGAGAGGCTTGTGGTGTGGGTGGTGATGGGTCAGCACTAGTGAGAGAGAGAGGCTGTGTGGCTTGTGGTGTGGGCGGTGACTGGTGAGAGACTGAACAGAGAGAAGTGAGAAAGGGGCTGCTGTGGTTTGCCTTTGGAAACTTTGGTTTGACACTTTGACTCAACTTTCAGCTTTAGGTTTGCCGTTTGTGCTTGTGCTGTGCATTTGTCCATATTTTTTTGTTTGTGCTTTGGCTTTGGAGCTTGGACAATGGACTACAGCTCAGCTGAATGAATTTTTTTTTTCTTCAATGGTTGTTTGTCACTTTGCCTATTTGTCTTGACTCTTGACTCTTGAGTCTTGTCTTGACAGCCGGCCCTTGTGTTGTGTGAGTAGTCTTGTCTCATTACTCATGCATTGGCAATTGGCATGGCAAGCACAGAAGGCTAGCTAGCTCTTTTTGCATCTTTTGATGAATTAAAATTATTAAATAGTGATTCTCTTGTGCCAATGTCATGAGTTTTAGTTGTTTATAGTTTTATATTTATAATATATTAGTTATTAGTTTTGGTACTTTGTGCTTTATGCACTTGGTATCAGGATGTAATTTAAATATTTTTTTAGCGATTTTTTTAACGGGTTGGGTCACGGGTTATTCAGGTCGGGTCACGGGTCAACCCGTTTTTGCTTCGGGTCAAAAAAATCGAGTTCGGGTCGGGTCGGGTCGGGTCAGAAAATTCTGACCCGTATTGTCATGTCTGCATTTTATGACAATATTACTGTTAGACCCTTATTCTAAAATAAAAGGTTGAATATATAGGGATATTTTGGGAGTTTTAGTAAAAATTTCATTAAATTTAAATCCATTCCCTCCCATTCCTCCCAATTTTGAGGGGAACAAAAATTTGAGGAATGAAATGACTTCATTCCAAAATAATTTGAAAGCAAAATTGATAAAAGTATAATTGTAACAATTTTAGATTCCAATGAAATGACTTCATTTACTTGTGCAACATGCTTGATAGAAGATGCTGAGCCGATTCCTAAGACTAGCTAGGAAGGTGATTAAGAAACCATTTAAATGCCTTTTTTGAAAATTCATTGGATTAAAAAAAAAAAAAAAAACGAAAGGGGAGTGAATAAAATTATAATCGTAATGGTTTTAGATTTAGATAAAGTGGAATCATTAACTTGTGCAATAAGGTTAAGAGAAAGCCGTTGTTGAGTTGATTCATAGTAGTGCATTTTCATGTTATTTGTATCATTGTGATCTAGCATTATTGAGTATTGACAATAATCCTTTGTCGGGCCTTTTTCTAGGATCATTTGTATGGGTCATTTAGACTTTAATCTGTCTCATTCGGGGGACCATGAACACCTCACTACTTTCAATTCATAACACCAATAGCTCTTATTTCACTTGTTGAGGAGATAACACCTTAGGAAGATGCTAATTGCATAGTTAATATAACATATAAGGACACCATTTGACCAAAAAGACTCAAGCTTGTGCAAGCTCAACTATGTTGTATTAACCACTATATGACATTCTTATTTAATGTGGAACTTCACTCATACATGCACACTCAACATATTGAACTCTATTTCAAGCATGTTCTTGTTGCCCTTTTTTTTTTTATTTGTGAATTATCCACCGTACATTTTTCTAATTTGCACATTCTTGATCACTTTTGGATCAACCAAAATTTTTTTTTTTTTTTTTTGTGTGGAAGTTTTTGTTTTTCGGATCACTTTGATCAACTCTCAATTGATCAAAAAATTCATAGGGTCTGTCTATTTTTTAGACCGACTCTTGGTTGACTTTCGATCAATCAAAACTTGTCACAATAGTAGCATTGTCCCTGAATCGATTGAAATTCGGGATTCTTTTTAAATCCCCTCATCTTTCGTAGTTAGATCTCTCTCTCTCTCTCTCTCTCTCTCTAGTGTGGCTTGACTCCTTTTTCTCTCTTTCCCAAATCAATTAAGTTGGACTCTAAATCCTTTAGGGTCTACATTCCTATCTTCTTGGACCAGCCTTATGGCACATTGTGCATAGTGCCAAAGCCATTCTTTAGCTTGGGGAGGCAGTGACCCCCCCTAATTTTTTTTAAAATATTTATTAGTATACACATATAGGGAATACAAATCTTCTATACCACCTTTTGAGTTCCACTTTATGTACCACTAATTACAACTTGCTATGTCCTTTTTTTTTTTTTTGATGTGAAAACCAACAACTTTATTAAGAACTAGCAAAAGAAAGTACATCATATGAAAGAGCTTGTTCTAAGAAACAAGAATTCTCTTCCAACCAAGTAGAAAAATCAACAATGCCCTTGGCATGTTTAGCTAAAAGATGAGTTGGTCTATTGCCTTAACGATGAATATAAGAAAAGGAAACCTTACGAAACTCCCCACGAAATTCCAACAACCCTTGCACCACTGAAGCCACTGAAGATGTAGGGGAAGACATACCCATTAATGAGCAAATTAGCACCAAAGAATCACTTTTCAGTATGAACTCTTGAATCCTAACGTCCTTAGCAAACTGCATTCCAGCCTCTAATACCTTTGCTTCTGTCTCAATTGCCCTCAAAGGAGCCATGAGTTTGCTGCTTAATGCTGCTACAACCTGCCCATACACATCACACACTCACCCCGATACCAACAGCTCCAAGTTCTAAAAATGTGGCGCCATCAACATTAACCTTATATGAATGATCCAGCAAAGGAGACCATGTTTGTCCATGGACATTTGAACCCGAGGATGTGGGAAAGAGTTCTGAAGCTGCAAAAAATTCTTCCAAGTATTGCAAGACCCACTGCAACAGTACAGTACCAGATTTCCTTACACCCCCCAGACGAACTTCATTCCTATTGTGCCACAGCACCCACGCGCAAGTCCCCACCTTAGCAGCAAGCTCAAACCTGGGTTGATCATCCATTAGCACGCTCCACAAAAGCTCTTTAAATGAACTACAATGCTCAGTCTCCACCGGGAAAACCCATTTAGAATTCTGCCACAGTTCACGAGCTCTCGGACACGTCCAAAACAAATGGCCTACAGTCTCGTCCTCCTGATTACAGCCCTCACACCGACTATCCTGCAATATGTTCCTCTGCATCAGGTTCCTTTTTGTAGGCAAAATGTCGCGATAAGCCCCCATACAAAATGTCTAACCTTAGGCGGAACAGATAGTTGCCAAATAAGCTTCCAAAATCTCCGATTAAGGCTGTCATCTGAACATGTACCATCAGTCTCGGCCTTGTATAGCTGGAGAGCACCATAATGGGTGTTGCGGACTCTAAACAAACCATTGGGTGTAAGGGCCCAAATCTGCCTATCAGCTGGCATCCGAGAGCTAAGAGGAATCCTACTAATTAAATTAGCTTCATGAGGCAAAAATAAAACATTCAGCACATCAGTCTTCCATGTTGTCTCCTCTTTATTTATTAATTCACACACCCAAGTATCAGCACTCAAAAATAGTTTCAGTGAGGACACTTGATATGTGCTAGGGGAAGGCAACCACTTATAACCCCCGACATGGACTTGCTTCCCATTCCCAATTCGCCACCTCATTCCATACCGCACCAGTCTCTGCGCCGCCATTATACTCCTCCAAGTAAAAGATGTATTATGGCCAATAATAGCATCAATAAAATCACAATTGGGAAAATACTTATCCTTTAAAACCCGATACACCAAGGAGTCTTGTTTCATCTAAAGCCGCCAGCCTTGTTTCACCAAAAGGGCTAAATTAAATTCTTTTAATTGCCTAAACCCCATACCACCTTCCTCCTTAGATTTACATAATTTATCCCAGCTCAACCAAGCCATCTTCTTTTCATCACGCTTCTGCCCCTTACCAAAAATTCCTAATCATTGTGGTAAGTTCATCACACAATGAATTAGGAATTTTATAACAACTTATAGTATAAGTGGGAATAGCCTGTGCCATTGCCTTGATTAAAATTTTCTTGCCAGCTTTGGACAACATCTTCTCCTTCCAACCCGCCAACTTCTTACCCAATTTTTCTTTTATCTCACTAAAAGTATTACGCTTATGCCGCCCAACCAATGAAGGTAAACCCAAATACTTCTCATGTTGTCTGATCACCTGAGTACCAAACCTATTTTTTATCTCCTCCCTAATGTCACCTGGGGTATTACTACTAAAAAACAAGGAAGCCTTCACACGATTCAACTGTTTCCCTGAAGCTTTCTCATAAACCTGTAATATTCGTTGTAAAGCTGAACCTTCCTCAATGGAAGCCTTGCAGAAAATCAAACTGTCATCCGCAAAAACCAAATGGGATAATTTAGGACCACCTCTACACACCGCAATACCTCCCATATCACCACTAGCAATTGTAAATTTTATCAAGGCAGAAAGACCTTCGGTGCATAAAAGAAATAAATAGGGCGATAAAGGATCCCCTTGCTTGAGCCCTCTACTAGGTACAATGTGACCCCTAGGCTTTCCATTAATTTTGACGGAGTAAGTGACTGAAGTAACACACTTCATTGCAAGCTCCCTCCATTTATGAGCAAAACCCAACTTCTCCATAATTTTCTCCAGGCATACCCACTCCACTCTATCATAGGCCTTACTTATATCTAGAGTCATTTCACCTATTTTTCCCATCTTCTTTTGACTGATGTGATGCATCGCTTCAAAAGCAACAAGAATATTATCAATGATAAGCCGCCCATGCACAAACACACTCTGAGTGTCACTAATAATTTGTGGTAAGATCTTCTTCAACCTGTTGGCAATACTTTTTGATGCAATTTTATATACCACATTACATAAACTTATAGACCTGTAATCAGTAATTCTTATAGGCTTTTTACATTTAGGAATAAACACAATATGGGTATCATGAAAATTAGGAGGAGAGATATTTGCATTTAGGAAGTCAAGAACAGTTTTTCTTACCAGAAGTGCTAAAAAAATAATGGTGGCATCCCATCTGGGCCTGGCGCCTTAAGCGGGTACATTTGTTTCAAGGCTTGTCAAACTTCATTAGCCGTGAAATCTTGTGTCAAGTCCTTGTTCATGACTGAAGTCACACTCGAGTTCACTGCCTGGAGAAGCTCAGCAAAGTCTGAAGGGTTGCTAGAAGTGAAGAGAGCTTGATAATAGTCCACTACAATTTCTTCCACCTCGGATTCATCCTCCTGCCAAACCTCCCTAGAATCCAGCAAGCCTGAAATAAAGTTTTTACTATGGCGAGGAGAGTCCTTTGCATGGAAAAACTGAGTGTTCCTATCAATAGACTACAACCAATTTATTCTAGAACGTTGCTTCCACATGGCATCTTCCTTCTCCAACCAAATATTCAGATCAATCCGAGTGCTTCTCGAATCTCGTATGATTATTGGAGAAGAAGGATGAAGTTCCAACCATTCAAGACACTTCTGCAAATCAGCAATATTTTTCCCCACATGACCGAATTCAGTTCTATTCCACCTATCCAATCTGCTTTGACAAGCCTTAAGACATTTGCCCAACACATCCTAAGAAGCCACCCTTAAACCTTCACCCCATGCTTCTTGGACAATCTCCGCACATCTTGGCTCTTTAAGCCTTATAGACTCGAATCGAAACAATTTACCAGCCCTCCTATTTTTCGGCCTAGGCACCAACTTAAGAGATAATGGGGAATGATCTAAAGCCAAGGAAGATAAATGAAAAAACTTTGCTGAAGGAAAACAATTCAGCCAATCCGAGGTCGCAAGAGCTCTGTCCAACCTCTCCCTAATCTGCAAACCATCAGATTTTTGATAGATTTTTGATACAACCATGTAAACCTTGGCCCCACAAAACCAATGTCCCTCAAATTGCACTAATTAATTGTCTTAATGAAATTATCCATCTGCGGCCTATGTCTATCACTGCCCCCCTCCTTCTCCGACATACCCATGATCTCATTAAAATCTCCAATCACCAACCAAGGTAAGAAAAAGGTGCCCTATAGGTGTTTAAGTTTCGCCTATGATTCTGGCCTTTTTGTTGTGTCCAGATCACCATAAAACCCTGTCAAATGCCACCATCCCACATCACTCCCACCATCCACAAGGGCATCAATATGGTTGAGAGAGTAAGTCTGAACATCCAATCTGACCCCCTCCTTCCAATACATTACCAAACCCACACTCTTACCTTTACTTGGAACCATCAATCCATGCTTAAATTTACATCTATTCCGAACCATAACCATCCACTCTAAATCCGACTTCGTTTCCACAAGGAAAACGATTATGGGCTCTTCTTGGAAAACCAATTTCTCCAAGGCTTTAACTGTCTGGGGGTTCCTAAGCCTCCGGCAGTTCCAGCTTAAAAGACTCATTGAATTCAGCGGGGTTGCCCAGCAACCTCCGCCGATACTAAAGATGCATCCACACAAGACTCAATAGCCTTAGACCCTTGCTCTAATTTAGACTTCTTCTTATGCTCCACCCCATCCACCCCATCTTTTTTGTGTTTCAGGCCCACCTCAAACTCTTCATTAATCTCACAACCAGCAGCCTTGGCTTCACTATTAGAGGCTGACCCCCTTACCACCTTGGGCCTCTTCACATTGGCTGCAACACTTTTGGGCCTACCTCTTCTTCTCCCCCTCCCCCCAGCTTCTTCACTACCAGCCATACCCAATCTGAAATGAATGTCTTCTACAGTAGGTTCCTGAGCAGATGAATTCAGCCTTTGTTCCACTAGACCCGAATCCTGTAAATCCTCATTTACCGAAGTGCCAAAAGGAACTAAACCACCTTCCATGAATGCAGTAGATGGACAAGCAGTAGGGTCTGAATGTACAACCTCATGAACCTCATGAATAGTCTTATCAATCTCCTGAATAAGCTCCTCAAATTCGGGGCGAGTTTGATTTATGAAAGTGTTGACAGAAGCAGCGGCCGGCGCTGGCCCAGTCACCTCAAACTCCATCGTGTCCTCTCCATCTGAACCCGAATGCACATTACATGAATCTAAGCGATCCCCCAATGAACCCTTGTCTTTCTCCACTGTCTGTTGCTACACTACCTCATTCCTGGTACTGTCGCAGACATTTTCTTTGCTGGATTAAATTGGGCTGCTCTAAGCCACGCACCGAATTGCTAAACCTCTGAAGACCGTGTAATGGTGCTCTGTATTCCTACTAAACAATCCTTATCATCATGAGACATCAATCCACACCAATAACACAGATTCAGAAGACGCTCATATTTAAAAGCAATCCATTCATTAGAATCTTGATCCCAAGTAGCACGACGACCTTTGCACAAAGGTTTTGAAATATCCACAGCCACCCGAGCTTTCATGAAGTTACATCCTCTCATCTCACTAGGATCTTGAGGATTAAATACAACACCAATACTTTCACCCAGACTCCGTGCTATCTCAATATTCTACAACGAATGAGGTAAATTATGTAGTTGAATCTAGAACACTACGGTATCGAACTTCAAAGTCTGAACCGAAATAGAACCATCATACCGTTGCAGAACCACCAAGTGCCTATCAAAAGACCATGGTTCGCCCAAAAGCACTTTCTCCACATCCGCCTCGAACTCAAAATCAAACAGAACGATGTTATTCCCTACATCACTGACCTCAAAACTTCTACGAGTACGCCATAGTGGACGGAAAGTCTGAGCCATCGCTTCAATGTTTACCGAGTGCCTCGTGAAGAATTTAGCCACCAAAACAAACCTACCTTCTCTCTTATTCTTTGTTAAATCCAAATTTCTGCCTTCCTCTTCAGTTAGAGAGAGCCTCTTCCAACTTTGCGTAATCTCCTCCATACTACTTTAACTAAACACACTCCTAAGCCCCTACGAGAACCAAACACCAAGCCCTAATAGCAACCGACGTTACTATAGGGGATGTATCGTCCTTCTCAAACTGAGAAGGGAACTATTTGCTACGGCAAGGACAGGGAAAACCCTAACCCTACTGAGAACTCAAAACCAAAAATTCTTATCGGACTTTATTGTTTACCTGTTGACACATTTCTAGGAAAGGAGTTATTTATGTCACATTTTTGTTATGGTGTCTCAATTCATATTACATGCATGTTGATAATACAAGATAATTGACCCAAAAAATAATAATAATACGAGAGGTAATAAATTGCTAGCACTAGGCGAATTATGAAGAGCATAGCCTAGCTTGTAGCGTTATTATTAATTAGTGATTATTGTAGCCTTATCATTTTCTTATAATGATATGGAGAAGGTTTGGAAACTTTCAAGATGTTTATCAAAAAAAAAAAAAAAAAAAAACAACGGAAAAAAAAAAAATTCCAAGATGGGGTTAGGGACTTAGGATTGCTTATCGCACACATTATTTACCAGTTTTATTTTATTCCTCGATTTCTTATTTCAAGTAATCAAACGAGAGTTATTTTTTTAAAACACAAAAAACAACACACCATTTTTTATACACTGACACCTTGATTTATTATAATATGCATCCAAGTGTTGCCAATGGAACTGAATTGTAAGTATTAAACAAGTATCGCAAAGTTGTAGCGAAGGAAGAAAGTATCACCAACGGAGAAAATTGGCAAATGCCCATTTCACACAAACTTTTCACTATTTTGCCCATTTTTTTCAAATTAATTAGGAAAATGCTCTTGTTTTGAAACTCGATTTTCTAAAAATTGAGTTTCAATTTAAAACTCAATTTTTGGACAATCAAATCAAAGCGAACCGAAAAATTAAAAAAAAAAAATTCTGGAACTCGAGTTCTATGAACTCGAGTCCTTTACATGGAACTCAAGTTAAAAAAAAAAAAAAAAATTCTCTAAGTCCACGTTCGCTGTAATTCGATGTTCCAAAAACCGAGTTTTACATTTGGAAAACGATTTTTAGAAAATCGAGTTTCAAAACAGGAGGATTTCTCCAATTAGTTCAGAAAAAAGAGCAAAATATTGAAAAATTTGTGTGAAAGGGACATTTGCCAATTTTGGCCGGCCTTATTCACCAAAACATAAAATGAACTCGAGCCTGTTGCACTGAAATTAAATAATACTAATAATAAACAAAAGAATACTAGGGTAAATCTATTCTTTTAATATTCAATGTCATCGGTATTGGCACAATATCTTAAGTTGACAATAAACTATTTGTAAATGGTAGATTGGAACTGCTACCGTAAGAAATTGGGTCCTAAACAATGGATGACGGGCCCATATTGAAACCTTAGTTACTAAAAAAATATAAAATAAAATAGGAACCACGTCAAGGACATTGTTGGACAATAAACTTAACTGTAGTTTAAGGTAACAACTCTATTCAATATTTATTTTTATTGGATGTGAATTTTAGTAAATTTATCATTAAATTATATATTCTTCTTATGTCTTCTGTATTAATAAAGCTTTTAGAAGATTAAAAATCAATAACTATGTCATCAATCAAATGTTTAAATTTTAAATTTTCGTAATTTAAAATTATGCATAAAAACTAAGCTTATGGATTGAATAGTAAATAACATTCGATTGACATAAAATTTGACATGTGTGTTAAGAATATAAAGAAGATGCAATCCAAATAGTTAAATTTTCAAAGTATTTAGTCATATTAATTTTATTAATAGGAGTTGTAGTCATATTAACCAAATTTGTAGCCAAACTTTATTCCCACATAAAAATGCATGCTAATAATAACAAGTCTTTTTTTTTCTTTTCCTCTCTACTAAATAACAACCTCACATGGAAAAATACATACTTATTCAATATCTCAAGAGTACAACTTTTTTCTTCTCTGCACTAAATAACAACCACACGTGGAAATAAGTAACTATTCAATATGCAAAACTAAAAAATTTAAGGGTATGTTTGGTAACTATTTTTTCTCCTTATTTTCTATTTCCAAAATCAATTTTTCATTTTATTTTTTAGATTAAAAACTTGTTTGGAAACCCTAAATGGACAGTAAACAAAAACTATTTTCAAAACTCAATTTGTGAAGGAAACTAAAATCACACAGAAAGCTGTTTTCAGTTTCTAATCTTCAAAAGTCAATAAAAATATGCATTTAATTTAATGAATCGGTCTCATTTAATGAGTTAGCATTAAAGTTTAAATCCTAGTAGCAACATATGTTAGTATTTTCTATTTTTTTCTTCATAAATCTTTTTTTTTTTTAATTTCAACTAACCAAACATGTTTTTAATTTCAAAAATACAATAAAATTGTTTTTTATTTATATTCCCAAAAACAAGTTTTGAAAATAAAAAACAAAAATTGTTACCAAATATAACCTAAGTAATAATTTAGTTTTCAAAACTCAAAAGTACAACTATATGAGATTTCTAATTCAGTTTTAACTCATCACGCTAAAAGTTTTTTTTTTAATTTAATTAGTTCCTTTTAAATACAAGATCTAGGATTCAATCTCTGCCTATACTAAAAACTGATTGGTATCTTGGTCTGATGATAAAAAGCTATCATCAGAAACGGACGTCATAGGTTGAAACTCTCTCAAAAATACTATTAAATATACATAATTTTTTTTTCTCAAAAAAAAAAAAAAAGTTCCTTTTAATATCTCTAAATGAAACATCCAAATTCAAATTCATCATCCCAATTTAAAAATAAAATTAGTTTTTATAGCCTTGTGTAAAGATAGTTTTTTGTGTTTTTAGTATTTGATAGCATCAAAAAAAAAGTAGTCAAAAGAAAATTATTTTTGGTCAACATAAAAAATAAGACTTATTTTTAAAGATTGTTTTTCATTAAATATTTTTGAAAAATAACTTTGTCTCACAGTAAGCTAAATAAGAGAAGTTAGAAGATTTTTTTTCAATTCATTTAAGGTTGCTACCAAACATAGAAAAATTAGGTAGTTTTATAGAAGATACTTTTAGAAAAATGACTCATTTTCTAAAAAATATTATCACCGAAACAAATAGAGCCTTAAAAAAATTACTTCATCATTATTCACTGTATTGGAAGAGTGGAACCAATTGACGGCAAGGCTATTTTTGGCAAAGCATGGAAAATTAAGCATTGATCAATAAACAGAGCATTCTAAAAAAAAAAAAAAAGTGCTAACAATAATTTAATCAATCTTAGGCTTTTAATGTGCTTTTCACAACATGACCCCATGTCAAGTCATCGCGAATATAGGCATCGCCGCATCGTATAACAGGAATACTTTTAAAAGTTTGGATTACTTTAATTTGAAGTAAATAAATATAATAAAATGAAATAAAAAAAAAATCTGGCTTGGATTGAAAATAATTGATTAGGTACGGAATGGAAATTGTAGAGTACAAGACTACATGTGGGAGTTCTATTTCCATTCATTATATATTGCTCGTGGTCGGCACATCCATTATCCATATAGAGCTGCAACGTCCACAATATTTTTCATAATATTTTTACAACAAATCATAGGTAGTTAGTTATTATTGGTTTAAATTTGAACCTAATACTAAGATTACTTTTTGTCCCAACAATAGCAACCAGTAACAATTTGCCAATTAGGATTTGTTGTGAAAATGTTGTGAAAAATATTGTGGACATATCATTTCTCTTATCCATAGCTCAAAGTAGCATCTTATATGACCCATCTCGCAGGCCTGATTTTTTTTTTTTTTTCAAAAAAAAAAAAAAAAACGAAACCAAACGAAACCAAACAAACCTACGTTTATGTTCTTTTATCTAACAAAACAAGTTAAGTGATTCTCCAAAAAAAAAAAAAAAAAAAAAAAACACACACACACACACAACAAAACCAGTTAAGTTTAATCCCAAGTTTAGGTTTGACTATTAAACGAACTAAAATTAAACATAATTTGTAAAGAACTTGTGAGTATGACATTCACTTAAAGTATATATAGTTTCACACATATATAAATATATACTTATGTATACTTGAGATTAGATTAGATAAGTTTGTAAATAAATTTATGATATATCAAATTACTGTTTGTAAAAAAAATACTATTTGTAATTTATGATATATCAAAATTAACTCAAATAATAGAATTTCAATTATAATTTAGTTATTAACTATTATAATAAACTAGTTGCTAACCTATGTAATGAGAAAATTTTTAATAAAAGTATTTATATACCTATATATTTAATAAGTATTAACTAATGAAGTGTAACTTAGAGAATTTGTACTGTAGAAAATAACTTGATTTAATTAGAATTATTTTGAGAAGATAGATTCTTTAATCAGGATCTATTTAGTGTTGGGTTAAGTTACTTTATCCACAAAAACTAAATTCTTTTCTTTTCTTTTCTTTTCTTTTTTTGAGAAATACAAAAACTATATTCTAATTAGTTTTAATTAACGTTTTTTTTAAGTTTAAAATAACATAATTTAGCACCATTTGTAGGTTTAGACATCTTTTTTTTCCAACTGAGAGTTGGTTCACAAATCAGTAATGTAAGGACACGACTTCGATCTTCAGGCCCAAGATTATATGGACCAACCCGAAGGGCCCAAAAACAATGAATTTCTAGAGAGCGGGAAAAGAAAGCTGGGCTAGATTGATTTAGACGGTCAACAAGATGAGTTCAAATCACAAGGAGAACGAAATAAAGAGCTTAAATTCAGGAAACAGTCCTCGGTCGAAGTCCGAGGAGGTTAACTTTTGTATTTCTTATTTCCTATGTGTCGATCACAGCTTTTTCATCAGTCCCCTTTTATGAAGAATTTCCTCACATTATATATGTCCTTCCAAATCATCCTGATCCTACACTTGTTGATTATCTGAATCTTCACTTGAGTGCCTGTCATATCATGCACCTTTCATGACCTTCTGTGAGTTGTGGTGGCTAAGATTGCACTGTTCATGTGTCTTCTCCACGTAAATGCAGCCAGGGGATTAGCTGCAGGGTCAATCAATGCGGGGTTGGCAGCCTTTCTTCCCGATATTTCTTGGATATTTTCTGGTGCTTGCATTCCTTACACCCGTCCAGGATAGCAGAACCTTCTGGGACGTTCCCTTTGACCGGAAGAGTTTCGAGGTTTATTCCAATTTTGAGTACCCGAGGTGGCATTATCCTTGGCGTTATTCTTAGGGTTCCCCAATTTCTGTTCTGACTCTTCACAATTCATCTCGGACGATATGGGTTGAGTGAGACCGTCTTCGGACGGATCACGATCCTTGTCGTGGGTTTTGAGCCCAAAGTGTAGGCCCATTTCTCTTGTTGGCCTTTTACCCCCACATTAGCCCCTCGAGATGCTCCTTTCTGGGCTTTTGGGCAGAAAGGAGGATTTTGATACCCCATCACTCATCTATGTCCGTTCTCGGCTCGTTTTGGTTGGTAGAGGCATCTTTTAGATTTCCTGGAGCGCGTTTCTGATGTTGCGGTATTCGAGGCATCTCCTCATTAAATTAATACGGCTCTGTGTCTCCCACGTTCTACGGTGAGATGTAGATCGTACGGTTAGGATTTCGACCAAGGCGCAAGCGGGATTTTTCCCGCTTTCGATTGCTTTTTTGATATAAATATAGTTTTTTCCGATTTCTTTCCTACTTTTGCATTCATTTGACTATAGACCACATACGTTGAATCCTGTCAGCCGTTCTTGTTACCTGTGTCCTTCCCAAACACCAAAGTTTGTCCGAGGAGACCTTCTTAACTTTCTGTAAGTCTTCATATACCCTTATCCTTTCTTTTTCCGTATTGTGGTATTTATTTTCGTCTATTTTTTGAACCCCTTTTCATATCAGTCCTCCATCCTGATCTAGGGTCCTTTAGGTTTCGCTAGTACACTCTGGGAATGGGTAGGTTTAAGGGTTTGGTAGACTCTGAGGAGGGGATAGCGAGGTTTAAGAATGAATATAGGATCCCCTCGAGAGTAGATATTAGATATTGTGAGGAGGGTGACTGGCACGAGCAGAGGCGTGAGGGAGAGGTTGTGATCCCTATGATCGCGTTTATAGAAGGAGGGATGAAGATCCCCATGGGCGCGGTTATGAGGGATTACCTTCTAGCACATAGGTTGGCCCCCACCCAATGTGCTCCCAATGTGTTTAGAATTTTAGGCTGTGTAGACGCCTTGAACGAGAAATTAGGTTTAGGATTGACACACCACGATGTCAATTGGGTTTACAACCTCCACCACCTCAAGGGTCAGGAGTACTACTTGAAATCACAATACCCTGAGGTTAGATTAATCCAGTGTTTGCTCGAGTCTAATAAGGGTCTGAACAAAGATTTTTTGATCATGTCGGGCGATTGCCACGACTGCTTACACTGCCCAACGAGGGAGGGGGAACCAGGTGGGGTTTTAGCTTAGGAGGATTTGTTTTAATTAATGACTTTTATGGTATTGAGCTCGGCCTTAACGTTTTCTTTTATCGTAATAATTTTGTAGATAAGCACGCCGCGGAGCCCAAGCTTGGATGGTGAAAAAAGAAAGTTTGGACAAAATACTTAAGGCCGAGGTGTTTGTCAACTTGGACGGCCAGCTTAGAGCGGCGCACATAATCTTGGGTTACAAGCCCATCTCGACCAGTTTCCAAGCACCAAAGTGTGTCATAAAAGCCAGAGATCCCCGTCTCCACCGAATCAGTGTAGCGGTACCTAGATTCCTTCTTCCCGAGGGCGCTTCTATCCAGGCAGGCGAGCTTCCCACATTCCTTATACTCGACGGGGTGCCCGTAGCTACTCCGTCTCAACCTCACATCAAGGAGGAAGAGGAAGAGGAAGAGGGAGAGAAGGAGAGAGTGTTAGTTGAGGTGTCAGACTCGGACGAGCTCTTCGAGGTTTTCAACTAGCCTTCGTCTCCAGAGGTAGCAGCACGCGTCCCCAGTGAACACGTATCGATTTTCGAGAATATGGGGATTCAGAGGAAGCTTAGATCGTCCCTGCAGGAGCTGTTAGAATCCCAGCCAGGGAAGGAGGTTCCGGGTAAATCTGCACAACCCAAACCACCAGCTCCACTTCCCATCCCACCACCCCGGGTTGACCCTCTTGAGCATAAAAGAAAAAGGGAGGATAAGGGGAAGGAGGTAATGGAAGTGGGGAGGCAGCAGCCCCTTCAAGAAGTTGAGACCACTAGAGGAGGAAAACACCCCCAAAACCAACAAATGAGGTCGGCCCATGAGATGGAGAGACGGGGCGACCGTAGGCCCGCATCATCGATCTGGGCCCTGCGTCTGGAGCTGGATGGGGCCCTACTGACCGAGGACGCCTCTATCCGGGACTATCAGGATGGGAAGGCTGGGTACGTGGCGGATGTAGTGGAGCAATCCCTGCTTCTGCCTAAGGACATGGCCGATCTCAGGTTAATGAGGCAGCATGAGGTGTTTGCAGGCCTCAAGAGAGATTTGGCGATGGTAAGCCCTACACTTTCTTGTATTTTATGTGTATTTATTATTTTTGTTTATTGTGTTTTTGAACATCTATACTTGCATACTTTTGTGTAGGCAGTTCAAGCCGCCTTCTGTGTGGAAGAGATTTCTGTGCGGAAGAGATGGTGGGGCTTGCTCACCGCCGAGCAAAAAACGAAGAAGCGAGGAGGATCTCGGCGGTGGATGCCTTCCGCGTGGTTGAGAAGAGCGTTCAGGAGCTCAGGACTAAACTGGCTGAAGAAGAAAGAGCGAGGAAAAGCGCCGCAGCCACGTTGGATAGTGCGAAAAGACAGGCCGAGAGCCAGAGGGTCTTGCTCCGAGGCGCCGAGGACCAACTGGCCTCTTCCAAACAGTAGATCCTGGCACTTTAGAAAAAGTTGGAAGAGGTTCAAAAGGCAAAAGAATCGGCTGAGAAGGTGGGGGAGGAAGCTAAGAGGGCGAAGGAGGTGGCCGAGAAGGATAGGGATGAAGCCAAGTAGAAAGGCTACGATATTGGAGTGGCCGAGACCAAGGATGCCCTCCGGGCAAAGGTTTTGGGGGTATGTAAGAAATACTACTCTGAGGTATGGGTAGAGGCCCTCAACCAGGCCTGGGTTGACACGTCGTCCATACTAAGGAAGGCGGAGAATTTTTACTACCCCCCGGCCATCTGTATCATTTCTTCTGCAGGTCATCCAGCAGACCCTCAACTCGAGGTGGCCGAGCCCGAGAAGAGCAGCTCAAACGTGGCTCCTCCCTCAACCAATATCTCCCAGTAGGCGCCCGAGGACCCTGAGGACAAAGGGAAAGAGGTGGGAGTGCATGAGAAGATTGTCCCTGAGACCGCACTGCCACCTATTGCCCCCGAGGATCCCGCTAAGGAGAAAGAGGTACCTAGGATGGAGATTGTGTTAGCTAGTCTCGCAATTCCTCCCTTGGGTGACCCAAAAGGCTCGGACCAGGGAGCTACTGAGGCTGCTGCCCCGCAGGCCAAGGCCCCTCCAACTGGAAAAATTGTAATAAAAAAGAAATAGGTCCTTGCAGAATTCTCGATTGTACTTCATCTTTTGCTTCTCATTTGTAATGGGGTTTCCCTTTTATATTTATGTTGTTTTGTTTCTTAATTCACATTAATGACAGACTTAAGTGAATTTTTGAACTTTGTGGTATATTACATTTGTAGCGACATACTTTTTGTTAATTTTGTACATATATGCTTTGTAAAAAATAACCAGGAATAAAAACTAAAGAGAGAGAAAGAGAGAGAGAGAGAGAGAGAGAGAGAGCAAACAATTCCCTTCGCGGCAAGATATGGAACAAACCCTGAAGATCACGTAAACTGTCATGATCTGTTGTGAACTCTACAAATTACGCAGACACTAAAAATGAAATGAACCATATCAACACGCCTTTAGATGCTCTAGGTGTTTCCCACGGACTTGTGTTGGAACAGAAGATAACCCTTGAGGTAAAGATAGTTGGTTAGCAATTGGTTTGAAGAGGCAGACATGCCTTTGGTTCTTTTTGCCACTTGAGTAGATGTTCTGCGACGTTACCTTCTCCATGGGAAGGTGCCGAGGAGCTAAGCATAGTTTTGGAGCTACTTAACACTTAGAGAGATTATGTCTAGCATTAATAATAAAATTTTTTTTAAGGCTGATGGTCCGAGGAACCAGGCATAGCTTGGATCTGTTTAATACTTAGAAAAATGATGTGTAGAATTAATTTTTCCAAGGCAGATGGTCCGAGGAACCAGGCATAGTTTGGATCTGTTTAATACTTAGAAAAATGATGTGTAGTATTAATTTTTCTAAGGCAGATGGTCCGAGGAACCAGACATAGCTTGGATCTGTTTAATACTTAGAAAAATGATGTGTAGTATTAATTTTTCCAAGGCAGATGGTTCGAGGAACTAGGCATAGCTTGGATCTGTTTAATACTTAGAAAAATGATGTGTAGTATTAATTTTTCCAAGGCAGATGGTCCGAGGAACCAGGCATAGCTTGGATCTGTTTAATACTTAGAAAAATTGATGTGTAGTATTAATTTTTCCATATGTATGCGGTTCAGGGAACTAGACATAGCCGAGGTTCTGTTTGACCCTTAAAATTAATATGCTTGAGAATCATATATGATGTATTGATTAAGAAAAAGACAAAGTGCACTTTTATTAATAATAATACATTTTCAGGTTGTTTACATTCCAGGGGTGCAATACTGCTTTATTTTCCAAGTCCTGCAGGTAGTACGGTCCTATCCCGGCAATGGACGTGATTTGATATGGTCCCTCCCAGTTTGGTCCCAGTTTTCCTGAGGAGGGGTTCTTTGCCGAGCCGACGACTTTCCTCAATACTAGATCTCCAGGTGCTAAAGGCCTCGACTTCACATTGGCATCATACCCTCGCTTGAGTTTATGTTGATAATAGGCCAAGTCGACCATGGCGGTTTCCCTTCTTTCCTCAATTAAGTCTAGATTCTTCTCAAGTAAGCCGTCATCGTTGCTTGGAGTGAAAGAGCTAGTCCTTAGTGTAGGGAATCCCATCTCCAATGGGATAACTGCTCGGCTCCGTAAGTTAACGAAAAGGGGTCTCGCCCGTAGACTTTCGAGGAGTAGTCCTGTAGGTCCATAATACATGTGGTAGTTCTTCGATCCACTTGCCATTGGAGTCGTCTAGTCTCTTCTTAAGCCCGCTTACTATGACTTTGTTTATGGCCTCGGTTTGTCCATTCCCCTGAGGGTAGGTTGGAGTGGAGTATCGATTTGTTATCCCTAATTTGTAGCAATATCGTCGGAAAGACTTGCTGTCAAACTGAAGGCCATTATCCGAGACGAGGGTATGGGGAATCCCGAACCGGGTGACAATGTTCTTCCAGATGAATCTCTTCATATCTGCATCTCGAATGTTGGCCAGTGGCTCAGCTTTGACCCATTTAGTGAAGTAGTCCGTGCCGACTACCAGATACTTCTTATTCCCTGCTGCCTTAGGAAAAGGGCTTACGATATCTAGGCCCCATTGGGCAAAGGGCTAAGGACTGGATAGAGGATTAAGCTCTCCTCCCAACTGATGTATGCTCGGGGCAAACCTCTGGCACTGGTTACACTTCCTCACATATTCTTGGGCTTCTCTATGCATGTTGGGCCACCAATACCCTTGGGTGAGGGCTCGATGAGACAAAGATCTGCCCCCCATGTGGCTTCCACAAATTCCCTCATGTAGTTCCTCTAGGAGAACTTCCACTGCCTCTGGATGTATGCACAGTAGGTACGGTCCAGAGAAGGACCTTTTGTACAGCTTCAGATCCTCGAACAGCCAGAACCGAGGAGCCTTCCTCCGTAACTTATCGGCTTCTAGTTTGGTCTCAGGTAGGGAGTCGTCTCTGAGAAATTGAATAATGGGATCCATCCAGCTGGGACTCGCTCTTGCCTGGTGAATGGTTAACACCTCCTTCCTCAACCCACGGGGTTGCAGGAGATCCTGGACAAGAATCACCCTCGGCAAACCTTGTGCTGAGGATGTTGCCAACGTCGCAAGTGAGTCTACATGTGCATTTCTGCTTCTAGGGATCTGCGTCAAGTTAAAAGACGTGAATCCAAACTGCAGATGTCTAACCTGATTAAGGTACTCTTACATTCTTGGGTCCCTAGCTTCTAACTCTCCTCGGACTTGGCCTACTACCAATCTGGAGTCCGAGAATATGTCTATGTCCTTCCCTCCCATCTTTTGGATCATGGTCATTCCGACCAGCAGAGCCTCGTATTCTGTCTCGTTGTTTATGGTGGAGAATCCCAGTTTTAGCGATTTTTCAATCGTGATGCTCTCGGGTGAAATTAAAACTAGCCCCACTCTAGACCCCTTGAGGTTCGACGCGCCATCAACATATACATTCCATGGCGATGCTCGCCTTATGGAGACTACTCCAACTGAATTTCCATCCATGTGGTTTTTACTTCCACCTTCTTCTACTGGGGTCTCGACAAACTCAGCCAGAAGATTGGCGAGGACCTAACCCTTCATGGAGGTGCGGGGCATGTATTTGATGTCGTAGGCCCCCAATTTTGTTCCCCATCTCGCTATTCTCCCCATATAATCAGCGCTTTGAAGCAAGGCCTTAAGAGGTAGTTGGGTCAAGACAACAACCGTATGCGCCTAGAAATAATGTGGCAATTTGCGTGTGGCGTAGGATGGCCTTCTCCAGCGGCAAGTATTTGACCTCGGCCTCATGGAGGGACTTGCTTATATAATAAACGGGCCTCTGTACCCCGTTGTCGACCCTCAGTAATACCAAGCTCACCGCATAGGCGGCCACCGCGATATAAGCAAATAGGACCTCGTCTGCCTCGGGTCGGGACATTATGGGAGGCTAAGAAAGATAAGCTTTCAATTGCTGGAATGCTGAAGTGCACTCCTCGGTCCACTCAAAATCCTTCCACTTGTTCAACAAACGGTAAAAGGGTCTGCACCTGTCTGCAGATCGGGCTATAAAGCGATTCAGGGCAGCAATCATTCCCGTCAGCCTTTGCACCTCTTTGGGATTCCGAGGCGGTTGCAGCTTATTAATGGCCTGGATTTGGCTTGGATTGACCTCGATTCCTCGATGAATGACCATGTAGCCAAGGAACTTTCCTGACCCCACCCCAAAAGAACACTTAGAGGCGTTGAGTCGTAATTTGTGCTCTCTCAGGGTTCCAAAAATGCTTCCGAGGTCAGCGATATGGTCAGACTCCTCTTTGCTCTTGACCACCATATCGTCGATGTAAATCTCGATATTCTTCCCCAGCTGTGGCTCGAACATCCATGTCATCATCCTCTAATACGTAGACCCCACATTTTTAAGTCCAAACGGCATCACTTTGTAATGGTAGTTGCCAATAGGAGTGATGAAAGCCGTCTTCTCCTGGTCTTCTACGGCCAGAGGTATCTGGTGATAACCTTGGAAGGCATCTAGAAAGCTCATCCGGGGATGTCCTACGGTCGCGTCCACCAGTTGGTCAATTCGAGGCATGGGGAAGGGATCCTTTGGGCAGGCCTTGTTCAGATCCGTGTAATCCACGCATACACGCCACTTGCCATTCTTTTTCTTCACCACAACAGTGTTAGCCAACCAGTAAGGATAGAACACTTCTTTGATAGCCCCAGCCTGCTTAAGTTTAGCCACCTCTTCTTTGACAGCATCAGAGTGTTCCTTCGAAGAGCGTCGAGGAGGTTGTTTTTTAGGGGTGACAGATGGATTCACATTCAAACAGTGGCAGATGAAACTTGAGTCCACCAATGGGGCTTCATAAGCGTTCCAAGCGAATACATCAATATTCCGCCTAAGAAATTGCACCAGCTCTTCCCTCTCCTGAAGAGGCAATTGGGCGCCGATCTGAAAGAACTTCTCAGGATCATTGTCAACGAGAAATTTCTCCAAATCTTCGCACTTCACCTCCTCGGCCTCCTCACTGGATGTTGAGACTGTGGGCTTTAATTGCTAGAAGTCCCTGCCGGCCAAGGCCGAGGATTCCGATTCAGGTTGGTACGTGATAGATGCTATCAAGCACTGCCTGGCTACCGATTGGCTTCCAAGTAACTCCTCAACTTGATCCCTTGATGGGTATTTCACTTTGAGATGAAGGGTAGACGAAACAGCCCCAAGGGCGTGAAGCCAGGGTCGCGCCATGATAGCCGTGTACGAGGAAAATGCATCCACCACTATGAAGTCCACCTCTACCACTTCCGAGCCGGCCTGAACCGGCAATCTGATTTGTCCCCTCGGAACAACCACTTTCCCGTCAAAGCCGACCAGAGGTGAGTCATAGCTGGTCAGATCCTCCTGCCTGAGGTTGAAACCCTTATACAGGTCTAGGTACATAATCTCAGCCCCACTATCTTGGTCAACCAGTACCCTGTTCACATCATAGCCCCCTATCCTAAGAGTCACAACTAGGGCATCATCGTGGGGCTGAATGGTTCCCGCCTTGTCCTCGTCCGAGAAGCTCAGTGCTGGACGGGGACTCGTTTTGGCCCTCTTGGGCCCTTGCCCGGGGTCCCTCGGATACGACCCTGCTACTGTCATTACCCTAGAAGGGCATGACCCTATCCTGCCTAGCGCGGCGAGGATGACATGAATTGTTCCCAAGGGGGGTCTCGAGGGGTTGTTGCTCTGGACCCCCGAGCTTGTCTGGCTCCTGTCCGTTTGGCTGGACCAAGAACTGATTCAACCTGCCTTCTCGGATCAACTGCTGCAAATGGCTCTATAGAGTCCTACAATCCTCGGTCGTATGCCCGCGCTCTCTATGATATTGACAATGCAGGCTCTGGTTACGTTTTGTGGAGTCTCCGCTCATCTTGTTCGGCCATCTAAAGTATGGCTCGTTCTTGATCTTCTCCAAGACTTGGTGCACTGGTTCTCGGAACACAGTATTAACGGTTTGGGAGACCCTAGACCCAGCTTCCCTTTCAAACTCTCACCGTGGTCGGTCATTGCCATAACGATCCGACCTGAAATCCCTTCTCTCCTGAGGGATAACCTTACCCTTCCCTTTTTCTTGCTGCTGATCTTCCTCAACTCTCTTCTACTTGTCGATGCGATCCATGAGTTGGCGAACACTGGTGACTGGCTTTCCTGTCAAGGACCTCCATAACCCATGGCCAGCTGGCAGGCCGACCTTAAAAGTTCTGACAGCCACATCATCGAAATCCCCCTCGATCTCGTTGAACATCTCCCAATACCGGTCCGAATACGTTTTCAGAGTTTCTCCCTCTCTCATGGACAAGGACAGCAAGGAGTCCAGAGGCCGAGGAACCCTACTGCACGTGATAAAGCGGGATCCAAACGCTTGGGTGAGTTCCTTGAAAGAGTCGATGGAATCCGTTCGCAGGCCGTCAAACCATCTCATCGCCACAGGTCCCAAACTAGATGGGAACACCTTGCACATTAAGGTCTCGTTATTGGAGTACACCGCCATTTTCTGGTTGAAATAGCTAACGTGCTCGACCGGGTCTGTACAGCCGTTGTAGAGAATGAACGTTGGCTGGGTAAACTGCTTGGGGAGTCGCCCCCCGTCAATCTTGCGCGTAAAGGGAGATTTGGATATCCGGTTGAGCGCTTTGCTCATGGCATCTTTTCCCAAGCCCCTTGAAGACGAGCCTCCTCCCCTGCGTTCTCGGCGATAGTCCTCGTCATATGAGAAGGTTTCGCTTGGGGGTGTTCGTGATCTGCGCCTGTACTCGTCATCCCCCTCGCTATCTAAGGAAGGATCAGAAACTGAAGGACCTCTCCTCCTTTGTTTCCGTCGTAGCTGTTTCTTCAAGTAGTCAATCTCCCTCTGCATGGCTTTAGCACGTTCGTCCCGAGAGACATGGCTATCGCCTCTAGATTGACCTTCGCCAGAATGGGTGGTATGTACGCTTCCCTCCTGTCCTTCCTGTAGGTGCTCTTCTGGTTGAGATCCTATGGACTCCAAGTGGTGTGGACCCGAACCAGCCATGCTTGAGAATCTAAAAATCTAGTCACTTAGCTTTCCATAGACGGCGCCAATTGTAAGGACACGACTTCGATCTTCAGACCCAAGATTATATGGACCAACCCGAAGGGCCCAAAAACAACGAATTTCTAGAGAGCGGGAAAAGAAAGCTGGGCTAGATTGATTTAGATGGTCAACAAGATGAGTTCAGATCACAAGGAGAACGAAATAAAGAGCTTAAATTCAGGAAACAGTCCTCGGTCGAAGTCCAAGGAGGTTAACTTTTGTATTTCTTATTTCCTATGTGTCGATCATAGCTTTTTCATCAGTCCCCTTTTATGAGGAATTTCCTCACATTATATATGTCCTTCCAAATCATCCTGATCCTACACTTGTTGATTATCTAAATCTTCACTTGAGTGTCTGTCATATCATGCACCTTTCTTGACCTTCTGTGAGTTGTGGTGGCCAAGATTGCACTGTTCATGTGTCTTCTCCACATAAATGCGGCCAGGGGATTAGCTGCAGGTTCAATCAATGCGGGGTTGGCAGCCTTTCTTCCCGATATTTCTTGGATATTTTCTGGTGCTTGCATTCCTTACACTCGTCCAGGATAGCATAACCTTCTGGGACGTTCCCTTTGACCGGAAGAGCTTCGAGGCTTATTCCAATTTTGAGTACCCGAGGTGGCATTATCCTCGGCGTTATTCTTAGGGTTCCCCAATTTCTGTTCGGACTTTTCACAATTCATCTCGGACGATATGGGTTGAGTGAGACCGTCTTCGGACGGATCACGATCCTCGTCGTGGGTTTTGAGCCCAAAGCGCAGGCCCATTTCTCTTGTTGGCCTTTTACCCCCACAAGTAAAATAGTAATTTCACCATTACAGGGTAATACTATTATCTAAAACTGCTAGATGAGCAAGTAATCAATTCAAAATTACATCAAAGTTCATAATGATCAAAATGGCATACTGGATGGTAAAATTAAACCACTAGCTCAAAAGATCAATCCATATGAAGTTTCAACGATTAAAAAGCATTCTTAAAACTTATAGTTAAATCCATGTAATTAAAATTAATTAAGGGTCGTGCTAATGAGTGCCCTTAAGGTATTGGTTAACAATCTATTTTAGGAAAGTTTTGACACCACTTTTATGGGAAATGAAAAAAACTGTCAAAACATTAATTGTTTTTTTTTTCCCATAAAAACTTTCTTTAAATGGATTGTTAACTAATGTCCTAAGGGTATTCGTTAGCATTTCCCATTAATTAAATTTGAATAGTTCTTAAATGAATTGATCTTAATTAATTAGATTTTATTGGAGTAAAAGAAAAATGATTGAATACTCCAGGAGTTCCATAAACGCGTACTCCCCTCTCTCACATGAATTGTGGGTCTCACTATAAATTTAATTAGTGGAACTCATAGTTATGTGAAAGGAGGAAATGCGCATTTATGGTACTCTAAGAGTAACTAATAATTACCCGGAGTAAAAAGAACTTCAATCAACAACCAAATTCCTCCAAGGCACAACTTCTCATCCAAACAAGGAATAAGTCATGGATCAACAGGAGGGAGGCACCAGCTTTTCTTTAAGAACCGAAAATAATCTACCACCACGTCTTTTGCAACAGGTAGTGCATGCAAGTAAATATTTAAACCCTAGTAGTTTTTTATACTACTTTATTTTAATTACAACATGCTTCAATCTGATGACAAGGGGTAAATATTCACATATGCAACTTTATCAAAAATTGACATGATAAAATGCAAGATGATGAAATGATATATGTGATGAGCACGTGTTAGGAATAAATCATGATCATGACATGGATTTAATATACAAAATGGTTTTAATCACATGATGAGCTTGACTTTTACTTTCATATGATGAGTAATAAGATTAAATGATTATAACATGAACGGATGTATGTTGTGCATAACATGATATGACTATAAAATTCTAGAAGATCAACTTTTGAATTGAACAAAATGAGTGTCTAACACTTTACCTTTCATAACCTAGTTAGCTTACAAAATTGGATGTCAATTTCTAAATGTTTCATCTATGTAATTTTTGTTTTCTATATTGTAATCAGGAAACAAGGTGATTTAATTTCCTTTTTCTTAAAGTGTATCTATAGGAAAAAAAGTAATGTAATCTTTCTTTTAAGATTGTAACTAGGACCAAAAGTATGTACTTTTGGTTTTAGCTTCATTCTTGAAACAATTATGTGAATTTAACTATCATTTAATAAATATTTTTTTTGAAGTTTTCTTAATTTCCCTTTTAATTAAATTAAGTGGTAACTCTATTATACAAAACCTTCAATCTAGGGGTAAAGCATTGTCAGTTGAATGTTCATTTTGAGGACTCAATCGCACCGCTATTTGAGATGTGGTTTTGCAGTAACACAACTAATTAAAATCCCAATTTAGATCTTAAAATCTTACATTTTATGATCTAAAATTTCAAGATGATTCAAATCTTTAAGTAAAATCTAAAATGTGTAGGAATTTAGCAAGATCCAATATGGAGTGTAGGATCTGGTAAGATCCAAATCTTTTTTACGATCCATAATTTTTTTTTCCTACATTTACATCCACATGTATAAAAGGAATTGAGGGTTTAAAGTCTACTTAATGTTTTTTAAATTTGTCAGAACCACTACCTCTTTGAGAAGGCATAGATTAAGTATAGATTCCAAATTGAACATAGTATTTGATATTGCTACATTAAGGGCATGTTTAGATGGACGAGGAGTAGAGGAGAGTAAAGTAAAACTGACTGAAAATAGGTTAATTTTTAGCTAAATCTACTCTACTCCCCCTTTCTCCTCCTCAATTCAAACGGACTATAGCTCAATAAAGAGGGACTTGTATATATTGATCTTCATTGGCAAAACTTATAATCAACTACAATAATAATTTCATGTACACTAATAAAGAACCTTGTGTTTATGACCTCTTTCAAGACAGAGCATTTGAATAGTAGACACCTACTACAAAAAAGTAAGTGATAAAATGTTATTACCTATTGATGGAGATTGGTTAAGGGAAAAAAATTATATTTTTGGGTAAATTTCATTAACTACCCCTGAGATTTGGGCAAATACCAAGCAAGTCCAAAACTTTTTAAAACTAACAAATTTGGTCCCTGAGCATAGTTTAGTCCTAAACGGTATCAACAAGGATGTTACTCACTCTCTAACACTCTTTTCTCTCTCCTGTCTCATCTGATGTCCCTCTCTTATGGATCTCATACCAAAAATTAAAACCCATAGAATCATCCCTAAGCCCCTTCACATACTCCACCATTGGATCACAAATTTGTTCAGCCAAGTCGTCCATCAGGTCTTCCACACCACTCTCCACTGAGCCTAACACCATGGCAATGTTCTTGAAGGCAATTAAGAGGAGCTTATGGGCGATGGTCTTCGCAGTGGATGTCGGTGATGGTTTCCACGAGCTTGTTGCGGCAAGAGTTGCTTGCTAGTTGCCACCATGATCTGCTTTGAATCTTGGTTTCTCTACTCTATGGTTGAGGATTGGCTTGGGTATTTGTTGGGTTTGGTTGCTGTGTTTGATTTGGTATTTCTCTATGGGTTGGTTTTCTTTTTTCTTTTTGAAATGGTGGTGGTAGTTTTCTGTATGGGGCTCTCGTTGATGATGGGTTTAGGTTTGAGAAGAGTTGCGTTTTGATGAAATTTCTAGTGTTTCTAGGTGTGGGCTTATGAACAATGTGTGTGTTGTTTGGGTGATGTGTGTTTTCCTGTTTATGTGAACAATTCTTTGTGGGTATGAATTCAAACCTGGACTCTCTTTTGCTTGGATGCTGTATGTGTTTGAATTTGGTGGGTGTTCTTTCAAATCTGCATGGCTAGATGGTTGGAATTGGTTTAGTGTGGATTGGTTTGGCTATGGATTTTTAGATTGGTTTGATTTGGGTGGCTGTGAGCGTGGCTTTGTAGCAATGGTGGTGAGGTACTGAGGTGGTGGTTGTGGTCTCAACTAGTAGATCTGTGGCTTGTGGGGGTTTTGTTTTTTTGTTCTGAGATAAAATGAGAGAGGGGCAAAAGTAGGAACAAAGAAGAGAGAGTCAAGAATGAATAACGGTCTTAACATTGTTTAGGGACCAAATTGTGATCAGGGACCAAGTTAGTTAGTTTTAAAAAGTTTTGGACTTGTTTGGTATTTACCCAAACCTCAGGGGTAGTTAATAAAACTTACCCTATTTTTTTTTATATTTTATGTTGTTTTCTCTTTTCTAGTGGAATTAGAATTTTTTTGCTTTTCCAAGTTGAGTTGAAATTCTTTTCCTACTTGAATTAGGATTTTAATTTTTATTTATTTATTTTCCTAGTTAAATTGTTTTTCCTTTCTCAAGTAGAAGTAAGTTTATTATTTCTTTTTACATATATACTTTTTATAGGGGAGTGCATTGTTGTTATGTGGTTATAAATACAAGTTTGTTTTGAGAGGTTTTCTCTATTATTTTACCTACCAGCCTAATATTTTTGTAGAACTTAAGTTTTGTGAAAAAGTTGTAGTAATTGTGTGTTACAGATTCTACTTCTATACACCTACACTGCATCACCTATCCATTGTTCTTAGGTATATTCAATCTAACACCCATGATTTGCAACTTTAAAAACCCAACAAATATAGATATTAAAATGGTGATTGAAAATAAAAATATTAGTTTATAAAACTTATGTCGCAATATGATAAGAATAAAAGGTCAAAATTTTCATTGTATATTATTCTAAAGATTTGCAAAGAGGTAGAAAAAGATTACTTTGTGGTGTTTAATTACTCTATATAGGAAAAAAAATGAACCAATATTAAACATGTAATCTAGCTTAGAGATTAGCTCAATCTCGATTCATGTTTGAAATAAAATTAATTAAATTAATTATGAATTTTCATTACTTGGTTCATCTTTTTTACAACTCTTGATATATGATGCTTTGTAAAATTTAATTTATATTGCTACCCATAGATATAGGCTATCGTTGAACCACATAAATCTTTGGTGTTCTACTCTTTTGTGTGATTGTGTCTTTTTTTTTTTTTTTTTTTTGGATTTTCTTTATTATCACTATATGTTTTTAAAATATCGAGATTAGCTCAATCTCGATTCGTGTTTGAAATAAATTAATTAAATTAATTATGAATTTTCATTACTTAGTTCATCTTTTTTACAACTCTTGATATACAATGCTTTGTAAAACTTACTTTCTATTGCTACCCGTGGATATAGGCTACTGTTAAACGACGTAAATCTTTGATGTTCTACTCTTTTGTGTGATTGTCTTTTTTTTTTTTTTTTTTGAATTTTTTTTATTATCACTATATGTTTTGAAAATATTTCTCAAGTACATAATATTTTTACAACAAATTTCACGTAAAAATGCTATTGAAAAGCTCTTTCCTACAATATTTTTTCGTCTTTTTCAAGGATGTAAATGTAACTTAATTACTTACCCAAAAAAAAAAAAAAGAGATAGCTGCTTAGTTTTCTAGTTTTTATACCAACTAGTTAGGACAGCATGTGCAAGGCACGTGCTTGCCGAGAAAAAAAAAAAAGTAGTAATTAAGATCGATTCTAAATTTTATTTGTATCACAAAACAAAGATATGAATTATTTGATTTGTAGAAAGTTAATCTCATTCGCATAAGAATTTTGATCAACCACAAAGTTAGGGTAGTTATTTAATATATAAATATTTATTTAACTATAATAGTTTTTTAGTACATACTTGCTAAAGATAATATATCTACTCTTTAAAAACTTCTGAGAATGATAACGAATATCATCATCTTCCAACAATAAACAACTGAGTTTTGCTAAGAAATTTAAAATAAAAAATAAAATAAAAAGATAATAAAAGGCATGTGTCATCGAATTTTTCATTAGATAAATTATAATTTTTGAAAATTTAAACCTATAAAATCAACGTTTTTTTAGATAACAAATAAAACACCTCATTTCATCATTCTAACTTTCTAAGAATTTCTATCATTTAAAACTCAAAATACGTAAAGAAAATTTTTAGGATGTTAAAATTTAGCGGGAGTAATTTAGATGTTACACAATAAAATATTTTAAGAATCATAAGGTTTCATTAGGGTTTAACTGAGAGAATAACAATATGACTGTAGGGGTAAAAGGCCCAATACTAGACAATGGGCCATGGCCCGTCCGAGTAGTCCACCCGTCCGAGAACAACAAAGTCTTGAAGGGCTCGTCCGAAGAGAACCTATTGTTGGGATGAACAGAGGAACGACTCAGGCCAATGCTCCAGCACGGGCCCTGGTATTTCCGAGGAGTCCCCTAACGTTTATAGACCATAACGGACAGATGGCAACAATAAGATATTTTATAAAAAGTTGCTACCACCGCATTTATGACCCTGCAACCAACATCATGGCTGCATTAATGGAAAGTGTATATCTGAACAGTGATCCTACCCCCTTACAGCTATCATACACAGGCTTTAGGGTGGGCTGATGGGACAAGCGCCAGGAAGAAGCGTCAGGAAGGAGCCACCTAATTGGCACGTGGGAAGAATTGTCCTATAAATAGAGCTTAAGGCAACATAACAGGGGAGGAGAAAAAGCAGAAGGGGAAAAAAAGGAGAACTGAAGGAGAAGAGAAAAGAAACAAGAACACTTGAACGAATGTTATAAGCATCTCCTCGGACACATCCGAGCCAGAAACCAAGACGTATACAGCACCCCTCTATCATTAAATTGACCCAACTAAACTTGGGCCAACTCCTGGTTTGCCTTTTGCTGTATTAGCCAAACCCACTCTCTTACAAATAAACTGTGGGGATATTGTTTGCGAGTAGGACAAAAGCCCATCTTCCTTGTAAGCCCAAACTCCAAATTGTACCCCTACAATGACATATTTGCTCTTTTCCAAAATATTATGGGAAAAATTGTTTGATTTTAAACTTTAAGGAAGAATTGTAAACTACCCAAACATAAAGGATGAAAAATGTTTTTTTTACTAAGTTTTTGTTTTTGTGTGTAAAATTATGTATTTTTACTTAAAATAGTGTGTAAAGAAAAAAAATATACAAAAAGTCAACCCAGGAAAATTTTTATGTAGAATAGTGAATTTTGGCTCAACAAAGTTGATTAAACCAACAAAAAATTTCTAAAAACACAATAGTATGACGCAATATTTTCATAATACCTTTATAATTTTGTTATATTTTATTTTAACTTGTAAAGAATTGATAACTCAATAGTTTTGAAAATATTGTGATGACATTAAGATGTCTTAACATTTTTTACACAAAAAATGTTATGTCCATGACATTTTCACAACAAATCATATATAGTAGGTTGCTACAAGTTGTTATTGGCGGGCAAAAAAATAGTTTCATTGGTAAGTTTAAATTAGAACCAATAACAATTTACTATATTTGATTTGTTATGAAAGTGTTGTGAAAATTATTGTGGATATAGCATTTCTTTTTCACAATACTTTTATTTTTTGTTGTAACTGGTTCTAGTATGATATTTTATTATTTTATTTTGACCTATAATGAATTAACACCTCAACAATTATGAAAATATTGCACCAATTTGTGATGTTAATATTTTATTATAATATGAAACAACGTGAATTGGACAAACCAAAAATAATATAGCAAATATACTACAACTTTATGCATTCACAAAAAAAAAAAAAAAGGCTAGCAAAACAGTGAAAGTTGAACAAACCAAAACTATTATAGCGAAATTACTATAACTTTTCTTATTCACTCTTTTTATACATAGAAATATACATTGCACTTATAATGTAAATTTATATTGTAAACACATAAAAATTGGCAAATATTGTACACATTTGCAAAATTTGTACAATTTTTTTTTTTTTTTGCAAATGTATATAATATTTGGTTTCATGAATAGTACATATTGAGCAAACCAAAAGTACTGTAACTTTTACACATTCATCCAACAAGTGTCACAACATTTTCACAAAATATTTATTTTCAGTTGTGGTTGGTCATAATTTCATATTTTATTATTTTGTTTTCATTTTATAAGAAATTGACACCTCAATAATTGTGAAAATATTATGAAATTTGTTGTATTTATATAACAATATATATGCGGGTTCTTATAAATATTTAAAAGAAAAAAAAAGTACAAACAGAATGTTGAGGAAAAAAAAAACTGTAGTTACAGTAGTTACAGTGCTAGTTGAACAAACCAAAGTGGCACTGCAGCAACTGTTCAAAATGACTTGATAAACCAAATATGTATTGTAGAGGCATTGCTGCCTTTTATATAGCTAATAGAAATGGAGCTTTACGCATTCACACTTTTGTTATGAAAGTAATGTGAAAAATGTTATGGATGTAACACTTCTTTTTTTCATAATACTTTTATATTAGTTTTGGTTGATTCTAGCATGATATTTTATTTTGACCTATAAGGAATTAACACATTAATAATTGTAAAAATATTGAGACAATTTATTGTGTTAACTAATAGCTTTATATAAAAATAAAAATAAAAAAATGGACGGGACGATATTACCATATAAAGAAAAGAAAAGGAAAAAAAAAAAAAAAAAGCAAAATGAGTTGATGAAACCAAAAGCTTACTGTAGAGGCAAAAAAAAAAAAAAAAAAAAAGCAAAATGGGTTGACGAAACCAAAAGGTTACTGTAGACGCATCGGTGATTTTCATATGGTTAATAGAAATAGAAGCAGAGGTTTACCTAAAAAAAAAAAAGAAAAAAGAAAAGAAAAAGAAAAGCTAATTTCATTCCAGGGCAGTGCCAAGATTTTGTTGTTCGGTGTTCAAGATAACTACTATACTGTCTGGCTGATAAGTTCAATAGTCAATGCAGGTCTCTTATGCTCTGTACTAAATTCCGAAAAGTCTTAGCTGTCTTCAACAACATAGTTCTCTATGTTGAATATGTGTGAAGTTTCATCATGCAAGATCAAATTCATGTTCACAATTTGTCTTGATCCCCACACTTTCCCTTATAGCTGGCACTCTGAGATTGTTGCTCAAAAGTTAATTTGATATCAGGTTAAATTAAACACCATGCCAATTCAGTGTATCCAAGTTTGGTCCGATAAGCAGTACATAGAATCTGAATTGTACGAAGTCATTAAGGAGTAACATGTTCATTTAATTAAAGTGTGAACATTAAAGTAACTTCCTTAGATAAATATTAGAGTCTTCCTTATTTGAAATAGATTCATTTCATAGTTTAGATTAATATTATCAAAAAAAATATATATTATATTATTTAAAATTTAAATAGCATGACATTTTATATATTATTAGCTGATAACTATATGTATGTGCATCAGCACATTTAAAAATAAATACTGCTAGATTCATATTTTTTTTATGAGATACATTTTAAACTTTCATAAGTTGAATTTTACCTATATTTGTTTTTGGATTTTTGTAAACTCTACAAAAATCTTGTAAAGATATTATTTGGAAAAGCACTCAAAATATTTATTCTTGATTAATCCTTTTTAGGGGGAAAGAAAGTAATTTGTTTACCAATTTACATGCTTTCCTTTTTCATTTCTTTTTTTTTTTCTTTTTAAAGAAAAATTATAGAGGCGATTAGTTCAAGGAAGACCTTGCCTATACAAGTACAACCACCAGTATTTATTGATCGAGGAACCAATGTCTAAAGGAATTTTAATAAGAGATGGGGAAGTGGAGTGGGGACCATAGAAAATACTTCATCCAATAGGTTCAGCATCAGATCGCAGTATTGTCTATTTTCTGTAGGTGACTTTAAATCCAAATATATGCACCGAAAATTGTGTTAGCCCAATATTAATAACTAATAACATTATTTGCGGTGTTTGATATTTATAGTTTGAAACTCACCTCCTGATTTAAGGCTTCAATATCACTATACATACATAGATAATTAGATAAGTACTAAAAAAATTTCCTTACAAGTTATCAACATATTTTTTTTTTAAAAAAGGATTTTAACACCAAGACGCACTAATGATCCAAATATAATAATATTATACTAGTCGCCAACTCATGCGATGCACGGGATAGTTAAATAAAAATTAAAAGTATTTATTTTACTTAAAGTTTTATGACTTAACTTTAAAAAATGTATTACTTGAAAATGAATGAAAATAAGTAATTTTTTGTTCAATATAATGATTTAGAAATTTTTTTTTTCCTTTCATATCATTTGTTTTACATAACATATTCCAACGTGAGCTATTATGTAGTGATGACTTTACATAATACTCAATTGCAATTAAATCTACTATCCACTGTCAATCTAATCAATGTTATCTTGATAATATATCTACAAATTGCATTCTCATATTCTTGGAGCTTGTCACATCATTATTATTATTTATATATAATATAAAACTGAAAATTTTGACTTTTTGAGAGACTTACGTTAGAATTATGATTAAAAAAATAATTATATTTTTTTAATTAGACCTCGTGTTAGAATTTTTTTTTTAAAAGGACTCACTTTAGGTTTTTTTTTTTTTTTTTTTTTAAAAAGACTCACCTAAAAAATAAAAAAAAAAAACTTTAGGATTAAGGAAAAAGAGATAGAGACTTCTATTAGGACTCTCTCACTATTTAGTTAAATTTTTTTTTTTATAAATTAAATTGATGAGGAAAAGAGAGAGAGAGAGAGAGAGAGAGAGAGAGAGAGAATCCTATTAGGACTCTCTCACTATTTAGTTTTAAAAATTAAAATTTTTTTATAAATTAAAATGATGATGTGAAAAATTGTGGAAGTTTTAGAGGCTTCGGTTTTATATAGATATATAAATGAGTTTTCAAAAACAAAATCATAACCAAGAAATATACTCTCTCAATTTCAAATAAAATAGAGACAATCAAGATCATTTTAAAATTACCATAGGTTCAAGGATTATATTATTATTTGGGGTTTTTTGGAACGCTGGTACAACACATACAGACAACTGAAATAATTCTGTGGGCTTGCAAGGAAATATCTAACATGAATATATAGTATTATAGCATTAAATGAAAATGATAAAACGCGTGGTGTAAAGATTAAAGTTTTGGTTTCTTTCTCTTGGAAGGTCACCAAATTTTGTGAATGGACCCCTAGAGAATTTGGTTAAATGTCAAGCTCTTTGTATCAAATTGTGTAAAGGCTTCATTTTGTGCACCATCTAAAACTCTATAAATCATGTTGGTTGGTAAGAACAGTGTCCTGGAGCTGGAATGGTCCCTCTGATAAATCCTCACCATATGGCTCATCTTTCTCATGGACCCATTCTAATACGCGTTTTGTCATCAAGAGCTTGGAGTGTAAAGGAATCTCTAAAAATTCATAAAAACGGGAATATATAATCCGTGGTAATTGGGTACCAGGGGATTAAAATTTGTTTTCCTCATAGACTAGCCTTTTGCTATTTGGGTATTTCCTTTTGTTCACTAATACGGAATCTTTGTAATTTCAAATCACATTGTCGTATGCTTGTAGGTTGAACAGCAAATTAATAAACTCTAAATTAAAAAAAAGATGACTATAATTAACATTCCCAACTACATTAACCAAAAAACATATTGAAGAGATACAAATTGAGAACCTTTTTTTCTGGGAAGTGGAGGGAAGAGTAACAAAAATCTATGCCGCAAGCAATAACGAAAAAGGAGGGGGGGGGGGGGGGAATTGGAAATATGCATGAAAAGAAATGAGGATAAAAAGGAGCAAAAAGGCCAAATCAGTATACATATATAGGCTGGAAAGCCATGCCTTAAATGACTTAAATGAACAACAAAAAGTGGTCATGAGAGCTCCACGGAGTCCTACTGGACACCGTTGTACAATATTGTCTTCTTTGCCTTTCTAATTTCCTTCCTTTCTTTCTTTTTCATTTTTTTTAAACAGTGATTCCTATGATCTTATCAGTTTGAGATATCATTATTAACACCAAAACTGATGAGTTGGAATACTATTCCACATGTTTTAATGTGTTAGGAACTCATGGGTAAAATTCAACCTTAAAAGTCGGCTTGTAAGGGGAGGATGCTTAAGAGCTTATGAACACATGGTTAAGAGATGTAGCATAATTTACAAGAAAACAAACACATTGATTTCTGAATGGAAAAATAAACTAAACACGTTAGCTTCTGAATGAAAATCTAGAATCCACGAGGGGTCTCTTGAATCCACAAGATAAGAAAGTCCTAGAATCCACCAGGGAGAAATAGACAAAATCTATATTTTTATAAATCTGAAAAATGAATTACCCTAAAGGCTACAATATGTTTAAATAGTAAAAGAAACCGTAGGGCAGCTATGAAAACACCTAGAAACCCTAATCCGCGCTAATCACGTAATTAGGTGGCAAAATAGTATTTTTTGCCAAAAATAACAAAATTTAGATAATTGTAAAAATTGAAAATATTGTCTCTAAGAGACGTTCCAAAACATATGGAACCTTATTCTGATTTTTAAACTAAAAGTTATTAAGAAAAAACAAATATTACTATAAATAGCAAAAATACTATTTTCAGGGCCTTAACAAAGGAATTTGCCTAAATTTAGGCGACACTCATGTCACATGAGTTTGGATCAAAATTCTGCTTCTCTTCTCTCTTTCTCCCTTGCAATTTTCTATTAGCATTTGTTTGTTTCCCAAGAAAACTACAAAAATGAAAAGAAATTTAGCGTTTTGCTAGTTCAGATTGATTGAGATTGATTATTTGGAATGATTTGTTTGTATTTTAGTGTTTGGTAGATGAGAAATTGATGGAAAGTAAAAGCTAATGGATTTTTTATGAGATCCAAAGTAAAGTGATCAGAAAGTTACGGAAACTAAAGTGAAAAAAACTCCATATTTATTTAATAATTTACTCTTTTGTTTTCTATTTTGTTGATGAGTACCAGAGAAAATATTCTTGTTTTTTTATTTCGATTTTGAGTATTGAATTTTGTTTGGTAACCAAAAAAATCTAGCAGAGTCTGTTTGGTTGGTTGGGACATATTGGTGGAGGATTAATTTTGTCTTTTAATTTTAAATAGCAGAGTTTAGCTAGATAGTTCAGTGGCTCCAAAAGTCATATGTCCTGCACGTTCCTATAGTTTCCATCAATCTCAAAACCAATACAAACGATTGGTATAGTATATTGTAACCAGGGTGAAATATTAGGAGTCAACTGTGCATTTCAACAGTTTTGCAGGGACATTAACATTATAATCAGAATAAAAGATTAGGGTGGACATTATAATTGAATATATCCATAAGATTTTTTTTTTTTTAATAAAATAGGAAATTTTTTTCAATCGCATATTAGAGTTTATGTACAACAGAAATTGGTCATTTCTGCATGACATTCCACAAAAGATTAGAGTTTAGAAAAAGAAAAGAAAAATAAAAATTGAGACACTTAAAAAAAACGTGTTTTGTAACAAAAAACACTGCACCCCTTCCCCCCATCTGCACAAAATAATTTCTTTCGTTATTTCAAGCTTAACTATAGGAATTTCTACACACAGACAAACCCTACGCAACAATAACACGCAACCCTTCTTTCCAGTATATATGTTGGAACTTAATCAAAGGATCTACAGAAAAAAGGACAACGCAATTGAACTTGTGAAGGTATTTGTAGATTTGCTGTATGTTTTATATGAAATCTTTCAAGAAAAAATCCATAGTAGGTGAGATCGATATACTGTCTCATTTTTATTATTTATATGCATGGCTTTGCATGTTGGTACAAAAAGTTAAGCTTTAACTCAAGCACGTCATTGTAACCACCGGTTTAAAACTATAGATTATATGTTTGCTTCATGTTTCCGGGCATCAGAAAAGATCTACTGATACTATTTTCGACTATAAAATTTATTAGTTTTATACTCATAAAATTAATGTATATCCGTGAGTTTATCAGTGTCAGAATAGATTCAAGATTGCAATGCTCTTGCACCTAAATTAATTTGGAATTTGCATCAAGTACGATAAAAAATATTGAGCACAACCACCTCCAAATCAGGCTAAGCACGAGTAAACAATTTTACAATCATCATCACCTTTCTTAATTTTTTTGTTCTTTAAAAAATAAAATTTTTGGCTAGTCTTTACATCAACTTTGACTTTCACAACTCAGATGTATATTTTATAAAGCATACACTATTAATTTATATTTGGAAGAAACTATAATAAGATCTCAAGTTATGCATTGCAAGAAAAGTGAATCTGAGAAATGTAGCTAGTTTGGACCTTCATATATGGGTCTAATGATGGTGTTAAGAACAATAAAGCACGAGTGCGTTTTCAGATTCGGGTGCTGGTGCAGGTGCGGGACTCGGTAATTTTTGAAAAAGTCAGGTGCGGGTGCGGCGGGGTGCAGCGATTAAAAAATTATTAAAAATATTTTTATTTATATTTTCTATATATGTTTACTATTAAAATATTCTTAAAAAACACATTTTATGTCCTTGGTTCACAAAACAAAGAAAGAAGAAGGCAAGAAACACAAAACAAAACACAAAACAAAAAAGAAAACATAAAAGAAGCAACAAATATTCAAAATAAATTTAAGGAATGACAGATTTAGGATGTTTGGGCCTCATTCAAAGCCGATTTTGGCTGTTCCGGCATGATTCAAGGCCAATTTTGGTTGTTTCGGCTGCCGGCCCCCGATTCGGCCGATACAACCCGATTCTGGCCGAATCGACCCGGTTTGGCTGGAATCGGCCCAAATCGGAGCCGAGTCGGTGTGAATCCATTGAAAAAAAAAACTTTGGCGCGGCACCGACGAGCGAGCAGTGGCGTCGCTTGCGCGTCGCTACGTCGGACGCGGGTGCGGCGCCCATTTTGCCGTGTCCGTGCGTTATAGGTTAAGAAGGGATTTATGGGGAAGTCTTGAGGAATTTAACAAGGTAGTGAAAGTTTCCCCTTAAATTCTTGTTTGTGATTTTATAAATGAGGTAAAAAGTTTAAAGAGAAAATGAGTAATGGGACCAAGCTCCAATGAGCTGGACTTCAATTAATGCACTGAGAATATTGAGTTAAGAGGACCATGCTGCTATGGGCTGTTTCAACATTTGATCAACCAAGCTTAGTTTGCAAAGCCATCGACCTGGGCTTTTACGGCTTTTTTGTAGCCAACCATACCTACAAACCAACACCTATTTAAACTACAATTCAACCCTGATTGAAAAAAAAGGAGGAAGACAACCACACTAATTAAGCCGATAAAAACCTAAGAAACCCTTCTAGTTCTTCTAACCTCTCCCATTATTTCACCTTTGAGAGTTTTATACTTTCGCAAACACATAGATCACAATATTAGTAATAGAATTGTTTTTTAAAAAGTTGATATCAAATCTTCAAGAAGCTTTAGAACGGCGCCTGAGGGATTAATCTATGGCAATAAGTGAAATTGAATGCACAAGATAGGACCTATAGTTGCTAGCAAGAGTGGAGAACTTGGGCACTTAATCTTACTATGTGACAGAAAGTTATGTGAGTATTATATGTATTGCAACCACCTTCATTAGTGGATTTGTTGAGTTGGGCTTTGCTCCATAGTATTTTTACCATTTTAGGTTTTCATTTCATAAACCAATCACGGTCTTTGAATGAATATTTACCAATTTCTATTGAGTGAGTAAATATAATTTAATGTTTAATCAATTATTTAAAATTGTTATTCAAATTTATTGCAACAACTCAAGCCAGTAATGAATTTTCTTAGTTTCATGATATGATGGACTAAATTAAATGACAAAATGAGCATAGTAAAAATGAAAATGATAAAATTAATGAGTGCGAGTAACAATTTTATTTTGTAAAAAATATCAAAAAGTTAACTTGTCAAAATTATTACTCGAAAAATAAAATTTAAATTTATTTTAGTTTGAATTGATGCTAAAATATTAAACTATATTATAAAAGAAATCAGACCACTACTAGAAAAATTATTGGGTCGGGTCTAATTAAACTTAAGTCAACGCGCAACTTCGGTTTATCCAAGTGATAGAAGGAGGGAATTATAAAAGGCTGTCATTTTTCTTTTGAAGTATTTAGACACTTACTAGCATCACCGAGCTCACGGCACAGAATCAATACCACTCCACCATCCTCTAAGAAATTAATTCACAATGCCTTCCCTTAGCTTCTTTGTTATATGTGTACACATTTCTATTATCTTCTTCATCGCATGCAATGCCGCAGAGCCCAAAATTTCACCAAAGTTTCCTGCCATTTTCGTCTTTGGTGATTCAACGGTAGATACTGGTAACAACAACTATTTTAGAACGGGTCCTAGGGCCGACCATCTCCCATATGGCAAAGACTTTCCAGGTCATATTCCAACAGGGAGGTATTCTAATGGAAAACTGACTCCAGACTTCCTGGCCTCTATGTTGGGGATAAAAGCAACTGTTCCTCCTTTCTTGGATCCAAATCTGTCAAAATATGACCTACAAACTGGCGTTAACTTTGCATCAGCTGGTTCAGGTTTTGATAATCTAACGACCATTGCAACCGGAGCAATTTCGATGTTCAAGCAAGTTGATCTTTTGAAGAAGTATATTGTGAGGCTCAAAGGAATTGTAGGAGAAAAAGAGGCAAAGAAGATAATCAGTGGCTCTTTGTATTTTACTAGTGCAGGTACAAATGACTTTTTTATTTTTTATGATACACTGACAAGGAGGTCCCAATTCAACATTAGCGGGTACCAAGATTTTATTCTAAACAGGGCGCAAATCTTTTATAAGGTAAGCATGCTTCTCTCTCTCTCTCTCTGAGTTTTACGTTTCAAGGACAGCTCAAAATTTCCTTATTTGGAATGTTTTGATCCGAAAAAATGGTATGACTGCAAGGCATGCGCTACAACTTTGTGAAATATGGAGATTTTATTTCCTGTAAGGTCTATATAGATTCATTTTCATAGATTAATACTTTAAATAGTATGTTCCAATGATGTTGACATAGCAAATAGCTATTTTATTTTACATGCACTAGCTTAACTCTTGGTTGAATGTTGATTATCTACCAATATAAAAATATTGATTATATTGTCTTTCTTGGACATGTAAACTTGCAGCAACTATATGACCTTGGATGCCGTAAAATGATGGTAGTTGGTCTTCCTCCAATTGGTTGCTTGCCCATCCAGATAACCTTGAAGTACCCGATACCAATATATAGAAAATGCATAGAGCATCAAAATGCAGATTCTCAAAATTATAATAACAAGCTGGTGAATCTATTATCCAAATTACAGGCAGTTCTTCCAGGGAGTAAATTTGCCTATGCAGATATCAATCAGCGGGTGATAAACATGATCAATAATCCACAAAAGTATGGTAAGTTGATCCAACCCAGAACTGGTAATTCTAAATTTTACGGTTAGAGTTGCTATAGTGCTTGGCCTTTTTCTCATGAGAGCAAACTTATATATATAGCTATTTTGTTTGAGTATTTCATATGGACAACTTTTAATATGGAGTGTGTTGCCCACCAGGCTTTGTTGAAACTTCGAAAGGGTGCTGTGGTACCGGGTACGTGGAGTCCGGAACCTCTTGTAATTCAATGACTCCAACATGTGAGAGGGATTCACAATACTTATTTTTTGATTGCATCCATCCTAGTGAAGCGACCAATCACTACATTTCTAAAAAAATTGTAAAACAAGACATTCCTAAGTTGTTATAGGAATACAGCGGACTGTCAAAATAAGAGTTTTATAATTTGATGATATAATTTGTTTTAATCCAACTTCGAATCTTTCATTTCTATATTGTTGTAATTATTAAATTATTAAGTATAAACAATGGAGTCGTCGTATTTAGTTTTGCTATTGTGTCACTAACAATTTGTTGTGCCATGTCACATGCAAATTAATTTTTCTTCTTAACTTTTTAGCTATTTAATTTCCCACTTTTTTGTTGCAATTTGTCCAATATTTCTCCTCTCTTGTTTTTACTCTTCTTTTACATGATTTTACCTTACTGTTACTCTTCCTCAAACCTAACTTTTTGTGGAATCAATTATAAAAACATTTTTTAAAAGTTAAAAAATTGAATGTGGAACTAGTTTTCAAATAATAAATTTTACATTATATGTGTTTGGCTCTTACTTTTAAGAACAATTTTCAAAATATTGAAAACAAAAAAATAATGTTTGAAGATAACTTCTACTTCGAGATTTTTTTTTTAAAATTTTTTTTTTATAATGATAAGTTTCAAATTTGAAGAATAAGAATAGAACTAATGTACCTTTTTTTCATATAATGATAAGTTTCGAATTTGAAATGTAAGAATTTTTTGTGATAAAGATATACTCCTTAATTTAAGAGATAAAAGAGTTTGGGCAAATTTTTGGGCTCTACTATTTTCAATATATTAACAACTATGCCATTAAAAACAGTTTTTGTGTCTTCAAAACATCCTCTTGGCTATTTTTAAAATCCTGTTTTAAATAGGGAAAATAGGAAATAATTTTTTGAAAACTATATTTAGAAAACATTAGTCAAACAATATATTTAAGTATAAGACCCACCATATATGAGTTTCCAAAAAAAAAAAAAAAAAAAAAAGACGAAAACCACATTTTCATACCTACATTTTCAGACGATTTCCATTTTAGTCCTTTCTATCAGTGCCCTAACGGCAAAGTCCTAACTCCTAAGTGGCAGACGTAACTATTAAAACAATAATAAAAAATTTTATTTTGGCATTAAAAAATGCTACGTCAGCATCTAAATTAAAAAAATTAATTTATTAATTTTAATTAAATAAAAAAAATTAAAAACAGAATTAAAAACCAAAAATCACATGAATTGAGATCTAAGTGTGTTTTGAATAAGAACAACAATAACACAAACCCAGATCTAAGAACACAAACCCAGAAATTAAAAAAAAAAAAAAAAAAAAAACCAACAAACAACCGTTCAACACCGAATTCTCCAGCAAATCACTAATCCACATGATTTTCACAAAGTCCATAATTGTATAACTAATCAGCCATACAACACCGAATTCTCTAGCAAATCAAATCCATAAACCGAGTAAACAAACCAATCTCCAACAAACCCATAAACCTATATTTACTTAGAAAAAAAAACACAAAATAAACCAAAAAAAAAAACTCAAATACAAATTCATAAATCCTAAAGCCCCCATTTTCTCAAACCCAACAAAATCATCAAAGACCCATAACAGGCCACACCCAAAATCTCCATTCCTTTTCTTGTTCTTCTTCCCTAGATCTGCCACTACCGAACCCAGATCCATCACAACCAAACCCTAAAACCAATTTCAACCATAGCTCAGATATATTAACCATTAAACAACTCAAATCCTCACACCATCACAAATCAAAGAAGGGAGATTAAGTGGGTGAGTCCAAGAAAAGTAGAGACTAGAGATGGAGGGAGAGAGCAAGTACTCGCATGCGTGAGGTTGTTGAAGAGTCGAGGTACTTGAACAATTTCTCTGCGGAGTGTTTGGTCATGGTGATGCCCTCGACGATTTGAGAAACTGGATGAGAATCTTGCGGGTGAGGTTGCTGGAGAGGCTGGTGGAGAGGGAAGGAAACTCGACGGAGAAGACTTGATCGGTTAGGGTTGTCTCTCCGGGAAAGTACATGGTGGCGATCTCTTGCACCAAGAGAGAGATTGGAGTGGCAATTGCAAGTTTCTTCAAAACCCCCCTAAGGTTTGGAAAATTTTGCTGAGAAGGACACTTTTTTGCTTAGATGTGTCCAATTTACATAGAGAGAAAAAGAGTGAAAGAAACTGAAAACTTGTGAGTCCAAATTGAGAGAGAGAGAGAGAGAGAGAGAGAGAGAGAGAGAGAGAGAGAGAGAGCTTTTTTAAGTTTGGGGCTTTTTTGGTTGATTTTTTTTAATAGAAAATGGAGGGTTTTGATTTTGAGGTTAACTTAAGTAAAAGTTATGACAAGGTGGTGGTGTGGAGTATAAATGAAAGAGAAAAAGACCTAAAAACGAAAGAGAGTGTGTATGTGTGTTAGATCTGGGTTTATGTTCTTGTTGTTCTTGTTCAAGACACACTTAGATCTCAATTCATGTGATTTTTAGTTTTTAATTCTATTTTTATTTAGTTAAAATTATAAATTAATTTTTTTGATTTAGATGCTGACGTGGCAATTTTTTAATGCCAAAATAAAATTTATTATTATTATTTTAATAGTTCCGTCTGCCACATAGGACTTTGAAGTTAGGGCACTGACGAAAAGAACTAAAATAGATGGCGTTTTTCTAAATAGGGAATAAAAGCAGTGAAAATAAAAGATAGGAAATGAGAATTGCCTAAAAATGTAAGGACGAAAATGTGGTTTTCGTAAAAAAAAAAAAAAAAAAAAAAACTGTATTTAAATCCTCTTACCAAACAGGCTCTAATACATTCTCAAACTAATAATCAAAAGTTGGTGAAACTGTTGCCCAAATTGCAAGAATCCCTTCCGGGGACATTATTTGCATATGTAGATGTATATGAGCCCGTAAATGACACGATCAACAATCCACAAATAATATGGTACGTAAGGCAACCTTTTTTTCGTTCCTCAAATATATATATATATATATATATATATATATATATATATATATATATATATATATATATATATATATGTGCGCGTGTGTGTGCAATCGTGTAATTTAGGACTAAGTTTTTTCGTGGTGCCATAAGCTTTGTGCAAACTAATAGAGGCTGTTGCGGAATTGGGTTTGTGGAAACAGGTCCATTATGTAATGAATAAAGTCAATTATGTGCAAATAAATAGCGTTGTCTCTTTGGTATCATGATGTTAATTTTTTTAAGTTTCTTCTTTGAAGGTAAGGTTCTTTATGTTGCAGTTACTTTCCTTAGTACGAAGTAGGTGAAGAATCGTACCACAGGGCAACTAATCATAATGCAAGCCCAACGACCTACCTTTAATGTTCAACAAGAAAAGCAACTGAGCCTTATTGCTATTCACTAGCAATGCACATATTGTGGTCCAACGCACAACTAATTGTCATCCCAAATTAATTTTGATATGAAAAAATTGACATATTTCTCAGCAGACTTGTGGCCTTCATGTTCTATCAGTTAGTTGAGAACTTAGGGAGCTGTTTGGTATGGTATTTTGAACTACAGTTTTCAATATTTAAACAATATTACACGTATTTATACATACTTTTTTATCCACACGTATTTTCAAAAATTACAAACAATGTTACTGAAACAACATTACTTAACGGACCTTAGATGGCTTCACTGTCTTCGAGAAAATATTCTTGTTTTCTCTCAATAATAGGCTTTATTTCGATTTTGAGTATTGAATTTTGTTTGAAAACCAAAATAAATCTAGTGGAGTCCGTTTGGTTGGTTAGGACATATTGGTGGAGGATTAATTTTGATGTGAGATGCATGCGATATCCACAATGTATTGTGGTCCAACGCACAAATAATTGTAATCCCCAATTAAATTTGATATGACAAAATTGATATATTTCTCAGCAGACTTGTGGCCTTCATGTTTCATCAGTTAGTTGAGAACTCACTGTCTTCGAGAAAATATTCTTGTTTTCTCTCAATAATAGGCTTTATTTCTTTTTTATTTCAATTTTGAGTATTGAATTTTGTTTGAAAACCCAAAAAAAAAAAAATCTAGTGGAGTCTGTTTGGTTGGTTAGGACATATTGGTGGAGGATTAATTTTGTCTTCAAATTTTAATAGCAGAGTCTAACAAGCTAGTTCAGTGGCTCCAAAATGTTAGGGAAATTACACAAAGTAATAATAGAAGAACAAGATTAACAGAAAAGACAAAGAGAAAATAAATATCTTGGAGGCACTATATCGTTTTCCTTAGACAATATTTGCCCCCCACACTTTTGTTGCTAAAGGGTTATCGCAAATTTGTCTCCAGGATACAACCAAGATATTGGGTTCTTCAGATAGCAATTCTGGAGAATGACCGCAGGATTTCTTGTGTTTCTCTCCAACTTTCCTCTGTGAGTTATTTAATTTTTAAGAGAACAAAAGCCTCTATTTATACCCATAAAGTTATGTTTCATGAAAAGGCATGTATAGAGAGTTAGTTATTTTTCAAGTGAACATAAGCCTCTTTTCATGAAAAGACACGTGTTTCATGAAAAGGCACGTATGGAGAGTTAGTTATTTTTTTATAAAATGGTTAACAAAGATTGAAACCTCTTCAATCTTTCTCAATAGTCACCAGAAAATTCTGCAGAAAATTCTAGAAAATTTCAGAAAATTCAAATTTTCAAATTTTCACTTAGAAAATTCTAGAACTTAAAATTTTCACGTTATGAAACCATATTCTCCAAACTCAACCATCATTATTGCAACCTATCCTTGTATATACCTATATATGCAACAATCCCCCACTAGGTTGTAATAATATATGTTTCACTTGATTGATATCCTATCATGCATAATGGAAGGTGTCTTTCAACTTAAACCTCCCTTTAGTGTAATTGCTCAAGAAATCAACAGAGTTAATGGTGGCTTGGTGCTTAAACCAAAACTCTTATGTGTTAAAATCGAAAACAACACACACATGAGAATACCCACAACACATTTAGAAATCCACTGTTGTTAGCACTATTATGGCCTTGTGCTCTTCCCGGTTTAGTGAACATGTATAAGAGAAAACCCTTTCACTCTTGCTAGAAGCGGCACCACTCCTATGTTCACAAAGGTGAAGTTCCTTTTTGTGTCTCTGTTACACAGACATTTATTCTTTATGAACTTCATTAAGAGTGTAAAACTCATCCTCAATTACATCGTAACAGTCAACACTAATCCATCCTGAATGAGACACAAAATTAGTGCTTTTACTAACCACGTATCAATAGCTTGTTATTACCCTTTAAACCTCTTTAAATTAAATCAATTCGAGGTTGGGTTCCCACTATTGGTAATTCTCTTAAAAGAAGGGTTTTAGTCCCATTCCAATAGATGTTACCCCAACCATATCTTGAGACACTGCTTTGGTTAAAGGGTCTGCCAAATTATTATTTGACCTTACATAAACAATTGAAATGGTATCAGATTCTATTAATTGTCTTATGTAACCATGTCTTAGACCTATATGTCTAGACTTACCATTATACATTTTACTGTATGCTCTGCCTAAAGTGGCTTCACTATCGCAATACACCGAAATGGCTGGTATTGGTTGTGGCCACAACTCTATGTCTAACAACATATTTCTTAGCCATTATGCTTCCTTGCCTGCTGCTGCCAAGGCTATAAATTCTGATTCCATGGTGGAGTGAGAAATACACGTTTGTTTCTTTGATGCTTAAGAGATGGCACCTCCACCAAGAGTGAATATCCAACCAGACGTAGATTTGTTATCACTCACACTAGTAATCCAACTAGCATCTGAATAACCTTCCAACACAGCTGGAAATTCAAAATAAAAGAGTCTCAAACTTATGGTTTTCTTTAAATAACCAAGAACTCTACCAATTGCTTTCCAATGATCCACACTTGGATTACTTGTAAATCTAGAAAGTTTGCCCACTGAAAATGATATGTCTGGTCTTGTACAATGCATAGCATACATCATGCTACCAATAGTACTAGCATACTCAAGCTGTGCTATTGCTCTTCCAGTGTTTTCACCTAACTTTATGCTCCGATCAAAAGGTGTATTTTCTTCCTTTATATTAAGATGTTTAAATCTTTGAAGCACTTTCTCAATATAATGAGATTGACATAGTGCAAAACCCTCACTATGTCTTTTAATTTTGATTCCCAAAATAGTATCTACTTCATTTAAATCTTTCATTTGAAACATAGAAGAAAGATACTTTTTGGTTTCACATACACCTTTCATATTCGTACCAAATATGAGCATATCATCTACATAAAGACATACAATGACTCCATATTCCTTTGTGAATTTGGAATACATACATTTGTCAGAACTATTATGCACAAAGCCATTCGACAAAATTACTGAGTCAAACTTCTCATGCCATTGTTTTGGAGCTTGTTTCAAGCCATACAAAGACTTGACTAACTTGCAAACTTTCTTTTCATTTTTAGGAAGTACAAAACCCTCAGGTTGTTCCATGTAAACTTCCTCATCAAGATCACCATTTAGGAAAGCTGTCTTAACATCCATTTGATGTACAATCAACTTATATATGGATGCAAGTGCTAACAATACACAAATAGACGTGATCCTAGCCACCGGTGCATAGGTATCAAAATAGTCTACTCCTTCCCTTTGTTTAAAGCCTTTTGCCACTAACCTTGCTTTAAAGGTTTGAATTGATCCATTAGTATTATATTTTCTTCTAAATACCCATTTACAACCAATTGGTTTAGAACCAGTGGGTAGATCCACTAGGACCCAAGTATTGTTGGATAATATTGAGTTCATCTCATCATTTACAGCTTCTTTCCAGAAAGTTGAATCTCTAGAAGCCATAGCTTCCTCAAATGTTTTAGGATCATCCTCAGTATTAAACACTATGGGTATTTTATTTAGGACCACTTGTCTATTTCCTTCGACAAGAAACAATTGGGCTTGATAAGAAATGAAGTCTGGACCAAAGTCCTTTACCTTTCTTATCCTTTGACTCTTTCTTTGTTCACTTGAAGAACCACTTTCAATCCTTTTAGTACCACCCAAAGTAGTATTAGGATTAGAGTCACCTTGTTGTGTTTGAGTAGGTATCAAAGCATCTATGGAATCTTTTCTGAATTTATCCTCAATAAATTCAACATCTCTTGATTCCACCACTGTATTAGAGCTTAAGTCTAATAACCTATATGCTTTTGAATTTTTAGCATAACCTACAAACACACTTTTCATAGCTCTTGGCCCTAACTTTGTTCTTTTTGGATCAACCACTCTATAAAAGGCTAAACACCCCCACACTATGATATAATCAAGATTTGGTTTTCTTCCATTCCATAACTCATATGGAGATACTTTGATCTTCTTGGAAGGTACTCTACTGTGCACATGACATGCTGTAAGCAATGCCTCTCCCCATAAATTAAATGGGAGCTCTGCACTTAAGATCATGACATTTACCATGTCTACGAGAGTCCTATTTTTTCTTTCAGCCAAACCATTTTGTTGGGGTGTATAAGGGGCTGAACTTTGGTGTATTATACCATGTTCCTCACAAAACGTAGAAAAATCATTAGGAAAATATTCACCACCTCTATCACTTTGTAGGATCTTTATTTTCCTATCCTTTTGATTTTCTACTTCAGTTTTATAGTGTTTGAACATGTCAAATGATTCATCTTTATTTCTCATTAAATACACATACGTAAATCTAGAGAAATCATCAATGAATGTAATGAAGTATCTTTTACCTCCTCTAGTTAATACACCATTCAATTCACATACATCAGAATGTACAAGTTCAATCATAATAGAATTTCTATCCGACTTAGAAAAAGGTTTCTTTGTCATCCTTGCTTGAATACAAATTTCACATTTCTTTTCATCATCATGCTTATATGAAATCATACCATGCTTTGACATAAATTTCAAGTATTTGAAATTTAAATGTCCTAATCTAGCATGCCACAAATATGAAGAATCAACAATATAAGCACAACCAGAAACTTCTTTATTAATAATATTTAGTTTGTACATGCCATCAGTAGCATATCCCTTTCCTACAAATATCCCATTCTTGGACAAAATTAACTTGTCCGATTCAAGTACAGCTTTTACACCACTCTTACATAACAAATTGGCAGACACAAGATTCTTCTTGATTTCGGGTACATGAAAAACATTGGTCAAGATCATCATCTTGCCGGAACTCATCTTCACTTCAACGGTGCCCTTTCCAAGAACCCTTGCTTTATTATGGTTGCCCATTAGCACTTGTTGTTCTATGGAAGACTCATCATAAGTTCTAAATTGCTCTTTGTTGTTGCACACATGCACCGTTGCACCCGAATCGAACCACCAATCAAAAGGATTTGCAATTTCAGCTATATAAACTTCAGTGATCATATCAATATGTATGTCACTCACCATAGCAACAATGTCCTCAATGACATTTGTTTCAATGGCATTGCCCTCTTCATCCTTTTTCTTATTTTTTAAGAGTCTACATTCGCGAATGTAATGACCTTTCTTTCCACAATGAAAACAAGTCCGGTTCTTCTTGTCCTTGTTGGGATTATTGGAATTTTTCTTCTTGAATCCACTCCCACTTTTGTTTACTTTCAAGTGCTTATTGGTCTTACTCGAACTCCCACTTTGAACATTGCTCACATTGTTCACATTCACTTTAAAATCGGTGTTAGGCTGCATTTGGTTCAATGTAAAATGGTTTCAAGGTGTAAAATATTTTCAACTGAAAATATTTTCCGGAAATGAAAATGATTTCAGGTGTTTGGTCCCATTACAAAAAATATTCTGAAAAATATTTTAAGGTGTTTGGTTGTGTCTGAAAATTCTCAAGAAAACACACTTTCTCACATTTTCTCATATTCCAAACAAATATTATAACAGAAAATCTAAATATAGTTAACCAAATCAACAATAAAACATAACCAAAAAAAATTTAGTCTTTCTCAAATATTAGCACAGATCGTGAGAGAGGGAGAGGGAGAGATAGATCAATGAGTGGGTCTGAACGCAGGCGAGATCGGCAGGTGGGTCTGACAGCGGCGAGATCGGTGGGTGGATCTGAAGGAGGCGATGACGACGAGATTGGGTTGTAGATCAGAGATCGTGGGTGGGTCTGATGGCTTCCTTGACCGGCGATGTAGACCTGTGGCGAAGACGATGACAGCGATCGACCGGTGAGGCTGAGGCAAGAACCTGCGGCGCGAGTCCGCGTGGAGGGGACTAGGACGGCGATCGACCGGCGAGGATGTGCTTCGGGTGTGTGAGTTCGCGTGGAGTGTGCTCTCATTCTCTCTCACTCTCTCTCTTCTGGTGCGTTTTTCGGAAACCCATTGAAGGTAAAATAAGAGTGGAAACGATTTTACACTCTTTGGGGGGTTATTTTCCGTTGACCGTGTAGCATTTTTCCGTTGACTTCATTTTCCGTAGGAACCAAACACCCACAACGGTGTAAAATGATTTCTTGAAACCGGTTTCAGGCGAAACAAATGCACCCTTAGTTGCATCTCTAACCCGACTTTCCTCTTCAATTCGAAGATGTTGTCTGAATTGTTCTAAAGTGAGATCTTCCGACATATGCAAAAGCTTCTTCCTAAAATTATTCCCTTGGTGGGAGTTTCGCAATGATTGCACCCACTTGGAATGATTCAGGAATATTGATTGACAAATCATGGAGTTTATAGACCAAAATCTGTAACTCATGCACTTGATCCAAAACTGAGATATTATCAAGCATTTTATAATCAAAATACTTTTGAATAATAAAATTATTCGTACCTATTTTCTCAGTTTTGTACTTTGCCTCCAAAGCATTCCAAATCTCCTTCGGTGATTTCAGTGATGTGTAGAGATCATGGAGACGATCCGAAAGAGTATTGAGAATGTGCCCTCTGCATATCAATTCATCTTTCTCCCGTTTCTTTCTTTGTGCCTTAATGTCATCAGTATCTTCATCACTCGCAGGAGGAAAAGGCATCAAATTCGGGTCCAAGACATAGAAGAGTTTGAGTGCAGTAAGTAGAAATTTCATCTTGTCTTTCCATCGAGAGAAATTGGTTCCATCAAAGCGATCCAATTTCACTAACTCATGATTCAACATCTTCAACGCTGAAACATCACTTGTTCCTTCCATCGCAGGAAATATTGTCTAAGATTGTTAGGGAAATTACACAAAGTAATAATAGAAGAACAAGATTAACAGAAAAGACAAAGAGAAAATAAATATCTTGGAGGCACTATATCGTTTTCCTTAGACAATATTTGCCCCCCACACTTTTGTTGCTAAAAGAGTTATTGCAAATTTGCCTCCAGAATACAACCAAGATGTTGGGTTCTTCAGATAGCAATTCTAGAGAATGACCGCAGGATTTCTTGTGTTTCTCTCCAACTTTCCTTTGTGGGTTATTTAATTTTTAAGAGAACAAAAGCCTCTATTTATACCCATAAGCTTATGTTTCATGAAAAGGCACGTATGGAGAGTTAGTTATTTTTCAAGTGAACATAAGCCTCTTTTCATGAAAAGACACATGTTTCATGAAAAGGCACGTATGGAGAGTTAGTTATTTTTTTATAAAACGGTTAACAAAGATTGAAACCTCTTCAATCTTTCTCAATAGTCACCAGAAAATTCTGCAGAAAATTCTAGAAAATTCCAGAAAATTCAGATTTTCAAATTTTCACTTAGAAAATTCTAGAACTTAAAATTTTCATGTTATGAAACCATATTCTCCAAACTCAACCGATGAATCATTATTACAACCTATCCTTGTATATACCTATATATACAACACAAAAGTCATATGTCCTGCACCGACACTAGCTAGTACATGCTATTAAATTCCAAATATTGTGTAGACTAATACGAAAGTACTAGATGAAGTATTAATTCAATTCAAAATGAAGTCGGAAATAAATCTAAAAAAGATAATGTGCAAAATTTGATGATACATTGTCAATCACATTTCATAATGTTGTTCAAGCAGATTTTCTTCTAGTATTGGAATTATAACCTATGCAATTATAAAAGTAATTAATTCTCATATAGTTTGCCAACTCCCTACAATCTATAATAACTCTTTCTTATATAAACATATTCATATGATTCGCTTTTGCAAGTTATGATTAATGGTATTGGAGCGGCATTCATAGATAAAGCTAGAAGAAAGCCCCTATTATTGGTAGTATAAAACATCATCACCTGAAAGTTTTAATAATTTAAAAGCTTTCTCTATGAGTTTTGATAATTTTCATATGTAAATAAATATTGTTCCAAGAATCAGTTAAGGAATGTTAAGTTTTGTTTTTTTGTTTTTTATTTTTTTATTTTTTTATAGCTAAAAATTTTGCGCCTTGGTAAAATCATATCCACAAACCTTTCCCACAATTCCTCCTAACGATGTTAAAACCCAAGCTCAAATCGATGGAGCTTGCTACTATGATTGAAAGCGCAACTTAAAAGTATGAAGACAAAAAATAAACTAATATGCTGAATACAAACAGACACACAAATGAATGGACAAGACAAACACAATTATATTAATGCAATCTTTCGCCTTTGTTGCACTAAGGGAATTGGCTTTACGAACCCAATTGAGGAAGAAAACAAAAAACCTTCTCAAATGACAATGTTACAGAGGGGAAGAGAAACAAGGAAAAAAGAGAGAAATGGGGGACAAACTGAGAGCGAAATGGATGACCAAAGAGAGTGACAGTGAGGGCCTAAGAAGAGATAAAAAGCAAAAGGAAGTGAAGAAGGTAAAGAGATTACCATGAGAAAAACTTTGAAGGAGTGAAAGAAAATATTGTTTCCTGTGGCCAAAAGAAGATAATATTTATGGGAGTAGTTATGTGTTGCATGAGAGAGAGTTTGTTTTCCAACTTTTTTTTTTTTTGAAAACAACCAATAGAAGATAAGCATTATTTTTGTTAGGGTTTTCTGTTGATTAAAGATAGTTTTTCGTTGACCAATTTTTTTTATGCTACCAAACACTAAAAAATGTAAAAAACTATCTTTATAGAAGATTTTTCAGCGAAACAAACAGAGCATTACTAACTTGTCAAATTATTGTAAGCTAAAAGATTTGCCAAATTATGAAAACAGTGTTGGAGAATAAAGGGGTAAACAATGAAAGAAATAAGGAAATTTAAATGGCTTGGAGGCACAATTGAATTGCTTTCCTTAGAGAATATTTGCCCAAACAAATAAATTTTAATTTCAATTAGTTTGGGCTTTAGAAAGAATTTCAATTCAGGCAGACATTTGGGCCAACTAGACTTCACAGTGAGTAGGCCTGCTATTGTTAAAAGAAAAATGACAACCTTTCATAATTCCCTCCTTTTGTCACTTGGATAAACTGAAGTTGCGGGTTGAATTAAGTTTTTTTTTTTCTTTTGAGAGAGTTTTAATCTATGGCGTACGCTCATAATGATTTATAATCAAATCAAGACATTAATTAGTTTTTAGAATAGACAGGAATTAAACCCCAGATCTCTTATTCAACTATATTTTACCAATTGTAGGCTGACTTAAGTTTAATTAAACCCAACCTAATAACTTTTCTTGGAGTGGTCTGACTTCTTTTATAAAATAGTTTAATATTTTAGCATCAATTCAAACTAAAATATATTTAAATTTTATTTTTCGAGTATTAATTTTGACAAGTTAACTTTTCGATATGTTTTACAAAATAAAATTATTTCTCGCACTCCTTAATTTTATCATTTTCATTTTTACTACGCTCATTTTGTCTTATAATTTAGTTTTAGTCCATCGTATCATGAAAATAAGAAAATTCATTACTGGCTTGAGTTGTTGCAATAAACTTGAATAATAATTTTAAATAATTTATTAAACATTAAATTATCATTATTCACTTAATAGAGATCGATAAATATCCACACAAAGACAATGATTGGTTCACGAAATAAAAACCTAAAATAGTAAAAATACTTTTGGGCAAAGCCCAACTCAACAAGTCCACTAATGAAGGTTGTTGAAGTACATATGATACTCATACGACTTCTGTCACATAGTATGATTAAGTACCCAAGTTTTCCACTCTTGTTAGCAACTATAAGCCTTGTCTTGTGTATTTAATGTTACTTATTTCCATAGGTTAATTTCTCGGCTACTTTAAGGCTTCTTGAAGATTTGATGTCATCTCTGGAGTCTCAAAAAACAACCCTAATACTATTACCACGATCTATGTGTTTGAAAGTATAAAACTCTCAAAGGTGAATCAATGGGAGAGGTTAGAAGAACTAGAAGGATTTCTTAGGTTTTTATGGGCTTAGTGTGTGTCTTCCTCTTCTTCTTTTTTCAATCAGGGTTGAATCGTAGTTTAAATATGTGTAGGTTTGTAGGTATAATTGGCTACAAAAAAGCCATAAAAGCCCAGGTCGATGGCTTTCCAAACTAAGCTCGGTCGATCAAATGTTGAAATAGCCCATAGCAGCATGGTCCTCTTAACTCAATATTCTTAATGCATTGATTGAAGTCCATCTCATTGGAGCTTAGAGTCCCATTACTCATTTTCTCTTTAGGGGGAATCTTTCACTACCTTGTTAAATTCCTCAAGACTTCCCCATAAATGCCTTCTTAACACCATCATTAGACCCATATATGAAGGACAAAACCACCTACATTTCTCAGATTCACATTTGATCTTGCAATGCATAACTTGAGATCTTACTATAGTTTCTTATAACTAGTGTATGCTTTACCAAATATACATCTAAGTTGTGTAAGTCAAAGTTGATTTAAAGAAAGACAAGCCGCCAATTTTTTTTTTTTTTTTTTTTTTTTTTTTGTAAAGAACAAAAAAACAAAAAAAAAAAAAGAAAAAAAAAAAAGGAAGAAGAAGAAGAAGGAAGACGATGATGATTGTAAAATTGTTTACAATCGTTACTCATGCTTAGCCCCATTTGGAGGAGGTTGTGCTCAATATTTTTGATTGTACTTGATGCCAATTCCAAATTAATTAAGGTGCAGGAGTATTGCAATCTTGAATCTATTCTAACACTGATAAATTCACGGATATACATTAATTTTATATGAGTATAAAACTAATAAATTTTATAGTCAAAAATAGTATCGGAAGATCTGATAGGCCAAGAATGTACTGACCCCTTGTGATGAATTAATCAATTAATTTAACCAAGTTAATTAATTAATCCAATTAACATGCAATAGCGTGGTAGCAGAAACAAATCACCAACTAAATTAATATACAGCGGAAAATAAAGTTGACATGGTGATTTGTTTACGAATGGGGAAAACTTATAAGGCAAAAACCCCACCAGGTGATTTTAAGGTAATCACTCCCGAGAATCCACTATTATCACAACAAGTGGTTACAAGTTAAGGAATCCCAGTACCTTATATTAACCGACAGTTGAACCCTTACCCTAATACCCAATTGGACTTATTCTGTAGTGACAATCTCTCTTTTCAATGCACGGCTCTAAGTACGTGACTAACCAATCGATGCACGGATCCAAGTACATGACTAACCACCAACTTGAGAAGGATGTTGGCTGCAAAGTTCTTCAGTTCATCACACGATGAAAATCACGAAACTCCTTGGTTACAAAACCCTACGCGGTGTACAAACGCATCAGCTTCTTGAAGAGAAAGATGAACTAGGGCATATGTCTCCGATTCACAATATGCTTGTGAAAAGCCTTTGCATTAAGTTGCATTAGCTGTGACGGCCCTTAAAACAATCTTTATATATGTTTAGGGTTGTGAGAAAAGAAAGCCCAAACATGTATACACGGATTGGAGTGAAATCTGATCTGGAAAACTGATTTTCTTAAATCTCGATAGATAGGTTATCTATCGAGAGCTATCGAGCATCAAGTTGAAACAGCGTTTTAAACTTTTGATAGATATTAGCTGTTGAGTTAGCTATTGAGCTTTAAAAACCAACACTTCTTCACTTGAATCTTGGACAGATTTACATGATTTTAACACTTGAACTTGAAACATTGTTCCTTAAAGTATTAAATACATCCTAAATCTACCCAATTACAAATAAAGTGTGTTTTGTCAAAGGATTAGATAATTCTACATTGACATATGTTCCTAACATGATTTACATATGTCCTAACCAGTGGCGGCTCTAGGATTTTCTTTTAGGAGGGGTCAATAGTGTCTTGAGCTAAAATTTTGTTGTAGGGGAGTAAAAAATAAAATGATTATTATTATTTTATTTTATTTTTTGTATATACAATTGTCATATTACATACAATACAATTCCAAATAGTATACAATACAACTATATTGTAAAATAGTCTAAAAACATTATTAATAGTTTAAAGATCTGTAAGAAAATAACAATAAAATGCATATAAATAAATATAAATAAATAACTAATCATAATTTTTGTCAAATTAATAATAATTTATTATAATCATATATAATATCAATTAAATAAAAATATATGATAAAGAAGAATAGTAACACATCTAAGAGTAGGTTTGAGAGTAAATGTTAAATTAAAGAAAATAAATAGTAACTTATATAAGATTTTTCTTTTGAAGTGTATGGATTTTTAACCATACATGTGGTCATTCTCTTAGAATTGGAGCAAACACTAAAAGACTTTTTGGACTCAAAAAACTGTAGAACACTTATCAAACTACTTGATTAGATAGAAAGAAAATATAGAAGGGAGAAAGAGAGAATGAGAAAAGAATCATAGATGTAAATATAGATAAGTTGGTAGTACAAGTGGTGTAATTTTTTGTTGATGAAGAAGCAAAGTGTGAAAAAAACGATCAACTGTAAAGTAAGCCAGAATCCAGAGAGAATGTTTATTTATTTTTTAATAAATGAGCAATTTTAAGAGTACAAAACATTTACACAATAAAATCTAGATGATAAGTTCTTAAAGGTATGTAAAAAAATGATGTCAGTTATGGGTTTAGATAAAAAGTCAGTTACAATTTGTCACTTAACCTTTATTGTAAAAATATTGTGAAAATAGCACTAATATAATCATATTTGAAGTTTATTTCAATTGGGTTTAAACAAAATTTAGGGTGTTTAAAATTTTATTTAAGGGTCAAAACAAAAAAATTTTAAAAATTTTAAATATAATTTTTTTTTGGGGCAAAGCCAGGGGGTTCATTTGAACCCCTGGGCTGGCTGTAGAGCCGCCCCTGGTCCTAACAAGATCTTATCTGATGCTCGAAAACATGAAGCAAACACATAATCTATAGTTTTAAACCGGTGGTTACAAATGATGTGCATGAGTTAACGCTTAACTTTTTGTACCAACATGCAAAGGCATGCATATCAATAATAAAAATGAGACAGCGGTATATCTCACCTACTATGGATTTTTTTCTCGGAAGATTTCATATAAAATATACAGCAAATCTGCAATTATCTTCACAAGTTCAATTGTGTTGTCCCTTTTTCTGTAGATCCTTTATTTAAGTTCCAACATATATACTGGTAGGAAAGGTTGCGTGTTATTGTTGCGTAGGGTTTGCGTGTGTGTAGAAATTCCTATAGTTAAGAAGCTTGAAATAACAAAAGAAATTATTCTGTGCATATGACAGGAAGGGGTGCAGTGTTATTTGTTAGAAAACAAGTATTTTTTTTTTTTTAAGTGTCCCAATTTTTATTTTTCTAAGCTTTAATCTTTTGTGGAATGTCATGCATAAATGACCACTTTCTGTTGTATATAAACTTTAATATGCAATTGAGAAAAGTTTCTAAAAAAAGTTTCCTATTTTATTAAAAATATAGCAATTTTCTGAATATATTTAATTATAATGTACCCACAAATCTTTTGAAAATGTACAATTGACTCCTTCTAATATTTCACCCGATTACAATATGCTATCAATAGTTTGTATTCGTATTGGAGTAATGTAAGGGACACATAATTTGACACAATTTTATGCCACAACTTGTCACGTAACAAGTTGTAATTGGTAAAAGTGTATCTTCACATGGTCCACCATCACACCTTAACCAATCATAACTCGCCACGTTGCGAGTTATGGCACAAAATTATACCAAATTATTACTTACTCCTTAGCACTACTCATCAGTATTGAGATTGATGAAAACAATAAGAATGTTAAAGATAGAGATCATCAAAATTAAACAAATAATTTTGAGCATTGTATCCACTACCATTGTTGTATTCATTACAATTGAGCATTGTATTCATATATATGAGCAAAATGTGTTAGGTTCTAAAGATTTAGGTTTAAATGTTTATAATCAAGTTTTTATTGTGTTGACAAACCGAGAACAAATAATGTCTAGTTCATCTATTAGGCAATGCTTAAAAGTGTTGGTTTCAAGTTTCAAGTTCAGCTGACTATAGAAAAAGGAAGAAAATTTCTGTCAAGCTTGACCAATCAAAAATCGCAAGCATAGTTTTTCTGTAGAATTTTTGTACAGGTCCAAGCCCGCGAAAATGTTCATGGTTTCATTTAAACATCTCCACATATAAAAGGAAAACCCTAGCTACGTTTTGCAAACTTTTGAGAAGACTTGTGTGTTACTCTTTGTGCGATCTGAGAAGTTTTGTACCTTCTAACTACACAAGAATCTACCAAAGCAAGAACTACAATCAAGCATTGGTAGAACATAGTTGATGCATCAAGATCATTGCTGATGGTGATCTAAAACCTTCGAGTGGGATCTCGAAGTCACAAGCAAGGCAGCTTGTGTTGGTGTAAATCCAAGAAGAGAAGGAGTCCATAGATTCAGAGCTTGCACGTGGTCGTGTCAGTAAGTTACTACATGAGGTAGCAATAGATTTAAGGTTAAATCTGATTGTAAAAACTTTAATTCTCTTATAGTGGATTTGTTTACCTTGAGGATAGTTAGGTCAAATCCTCTCCAAGTTTTTACCTTGAAACGGTTCGTTTCATTGGTTTTCCTGAGTCATCATATCATGGTGTTATTAACTTTTTCGCTACTTTGCATGATATAATTTATTTGTGTTTAACCTAAATCTGAATAATTAATTTAAATAATCACTTGGTTAATATAATAGGTTAAACAATCTGGTTTTAAGGGTCTAAAAGAACAAGCAAATGAGTGGTAGAGATCATGAAAATTGAACAACTAATTTTGATTGTATCCAGTGTCAAATTTTTAGTTTAAAACCAAATTCATACTTGGTTTTTTTATTTATATTGACTACATTAGTTGATTTACAAAATACACATGTTATACATGTTTTAAATTGTACAAGAAATTTTATAAAAAATAATTGTGCATGTCAAACACTAGAAAACGTTATCAAGCTCATTTTTAATGTCATTATCAAACACAGAAAAATGAGATAGTTTTCTAAAAAATAAGAAAGTTTTCCAAAAATGTTAATGCTAAAACAAACAGAGCATAACTCAATTTTGCATCTCTAACAACACTTATATGGATACAAATATTGTGTAAGGAAAGAAATTCTATTGTGCCTCCAAGCCATTAAAATCTCCATATTGTTCATTAAATTTCCTTCTTTCTTTCATTTGTTACCCTTTATTCTCCAGCAATTTTACGTAATTTGACAACTTTGGTTTACAATAATTCGACAAATTAATTAGTAATTCAATTCAGCACACCTAACAACACTTATATGGAGACAAATATTGTCTAAGGAAAGAAATTCAATTGTGCTTCCAATTCATCAAAATTTTCATGAGTAATGCTATAACCACAAACTATTTTACAATATTTTTACAAAATGTTGATGTAGTCAATCTCTTATTGGTTTTCATTTAGGCCCATCATTAATAACACTTTTTCATTTGCCAAAAGTCACTCACCATATTAGCAGTTTGTTAAAAATTTTGTAAAATAGTTTGTATCTCAATTTTAAACTTTGGTGAAACATAAAATGGTGTTTTATAAGGAAATACAAATAAATGTATGACAAGATTTAATTAGTGAAACATAATTAGCCCAGTCTATTAATTTTAACAAAATAAAAAAGCCCAGTCCTTGAAAAAATTTGAAACAAAACTAATCTAAATTTAAATTTTCGGTCCTTCCATCAAATTCCCAAAAAAAAAAAAAAAAAAAAAAAAAAAAAAAAAAAAACCCTAATTGAAAGAATGTGAGAGACACTGAACTGAAAAGAGAGGCAGAGAGGTACGTAGTGTCACTGCAGCACAACACGACAATAGATTGAGCATATAGATATGTGCAGAATTGATGTTTTGAAGAACACTTGAGAGAGAGAGAGTTTATAGTGGACGAAATAAAGAGGGATAATTACAGCAAACCCACCTATGCTATGGCCCGTTTTCACTTTGCCTACTCGTGGATTAAAACTTTACACTTTTCCCACCTGAGGTGCCTTCCGTTAGGGATCTGTTACCCACTTCTCCCTTTGCCGTTAGAAAAACATATTTTTACGAAAAAACAAACATAACAAAGATCAAAAAGTTAAAATTTTTTATTGCTTAAGAACTTCTTTGAGAACAAAACACAAATCAACAATTCTGGACTTAACATTTTAACTTTTCAAATTTTCAATTCAAAGCTTAAAAATTAAAAACCCACACAAGTTCTTTCCTCTCCTCTCATTTCATTTTCTTTCCCTTCTCCACTGTTCCCTCCTTCACTTCCTTCTCTCAGACGCTCTCAGGTCTCTCTCTCTAAACCTGTTATCACTTTTAATAATTTTTCTGGTTATGTTTCAGTTATTGTTGTAGCAAAGTTAACTTTTTGTTCGAGAAAATTACCCAGATCTGTTTTACCCCAAAAGTTGCAAACCAGATCTGATCTGGGTTTTTCTTTACTCAAATTTCTGATCTAATCTAACAGAGTAAACCTCAACCAGAGGAGGTTTGGCACCTTCGTACCCAATATTTACACATTGATAGGCCATTTTCACCACCAATCTTCAGTGGTGAAAATGGCATAAAGAATTTAGTTCAACGGAGAGTCCTAGACGAAGATGTCTACTGTCCCTGTAATCAGGCCACTGAAGATGTACTTCATGCATTGTGGAACTATCCCAAATTGTCGGCCATCTGGGAAGTTGATACGAAGTGGTTGTTTCGTAGTACAAAAAAAATCTCCAATTTTTTCGAGTTGGTCAGTTACACGTTGGAGGAAAGGAAAAACCCGGAGTTGCTCGCCACCTTGGTATGGACTATATGGTATCGCAGAAACCTGCTTCGGACCAGCAACGGGCTTTTTCCGATCTCCTTAGATGTTCCCTCGGCCTCATAAACTTTCCAGGATTTTTTTTAGACTCTACCAATCCCAAAGACACAAGATCCTGCTCTGCCTAAGCCTTGGACTGGCTGGATCCCCCCACCACCGTCGTTCCTCAAGGTCAACTTCAACGACGCCGTGTTTAGGGAGACAAATGAAGCGAGCTTGAGGGTGGTTGTTCGAGACCATCTAGGGATGGTGACAGCCTCCCTATCAGAAAAGGTTAGGCTACCTTCTTCGTTAGATGATTTCGAGGCGATGGCTGCTGTTAAAGCAATTTCTCAGGTCTCTCTCAGGTTTAGAGAGAGAGAGACCTGAGAGCGTCTGAGAGAAGGAAAAGAAGGAGGGAATAGTGGAGAAGGGAAAGAAAATGAAATGAGAGGAGAGGAAAGAACTTGTGTGGGTTTTTAATTTTTAAGGTTTGAATTGAAAATTTGAAAAGTTAAAATGTTAAATCCAGAATTGTTTGATTTGTTTTTTGTTCTCAAAGAAGTTCTTAAGCAATATAAAATTTTAACTTTTTGATCTTTGTTATGTTTGTTTTTTCGTAAAATGTGTTTTTCTAACGGCAAAGGGAGAGGTGGGTAACAGATCCCTAACGGAAGGCACCTCAGGTGGGCAAAGTGTAAAGTTTTAAACCACGGGTAGGCAAAGTGAAAACGGGCCATAGCACAGGTGGGTTTGCTGTAATTATCCCAAATAAAGAAAAAGGAAAAAGATGTAACGAAGAAAGAGAAACAAGCTAATTGAGATAGTCGACTTGTTTATCCTTCATGTGATTGTCTCTAGTGGGTAGGAGCCCTTGTGTTTTGATTTTTCCTCTCCGCCAATTTTTCCTTCATCCTTGAGTTCTTCTCGAGCATATATATGACTCTTCCTTTTGTGTTTATATTAGTGGTCATTATTATCGTATTTCTCCGTATATAGTATCCACAGTCCCATGCATTCCTAGAGTAGCTAACCCTCTATTTCCATATTCATCTATGTCTCAACGAGTCAACTAAGTCCTACTGAAATGCTCTTTTAAATCGCGGGCTACAGTGATGAGTTTCAGTTACTCATCTAAATTGTTAATGTGTATAGTGTTATGTGCTTTAGGCCCAACCTAGTTTACTTGTAGAGCACATTATATTACTTGTACAGCACACATCTTGTACTATACTCCGACTTATACTGCACTCATATGCCTCCTATATAAAGGCATACTCATGTATATTCCTTTTGAGAAATACAATACAATTATTCAGTATTTCTAACATGGTATCAGAGCCACTGCTCTGATCCTTTTCTTAGCAGTCTTGTCTTCCTTGGTGTTACTCCACCCTTGTCGCTTCCGCCGTCACAACGACCTGCAGCCGTCGTCGTTGAGGAGTCCCGCACCACAGACCACTGCACTCACCGTCTCCACCGTGCTTCCTGCTCCGATCAATTTTTTGAAGGCACCACAGTGATCGTCTCGCCGCGATCTACTCAATCGTGGAAGCCTTGCAGTGATTGGAGCCCGCACGCGCCCTCACGCGCCGCCCAAAGAAGCAGCGTCTCAGCCACGCGCCTCACGCGCCTGCCTCTAATCTTGCTGACGTCATCTAGGGCTGATGTCGTCACACAGGCCTCTGCTGACGTCATCCATCCAGGCAGCTGACGTCATCGTTGACTTTGATCGTTGACCAGCGTTGACCTGCCGTTGACTTTGACCGTTGACCTGACCGTTGACTTTGACCGTTGACTTTTTTAGGGTTGACTTTTGCTGTCCAGGTTCACCTTACCCAGTTTTTCGCGTAGATTTCATTTTTGCAGTCTGTTTTTGCATATTGTGTCTCTAAATGGATAAAAAAGATATTTTTCTTCCTCACCCTATCAATACTATATTGGAGGGGAAAAGGAATTATTTATCTTGGTCTCAAGCTATGCGCAGTTTTCTTAAGGGTCGCATGCTCTGGCAATATTGCACTGGTGCAATCACTATTCCTATCAAGGGGGCAAGTGAAGAAGATGCTGCCTTCCTCAGTCGCATGATTGAATGGGATAGTCACAAATTGCTTAAGGGTCACAGCCAGCTTTACCTTTTAATAATAGTGACTCTATCTCTAATAGTATTTTTGAGTTAATTCATTCCGATGTTTGGGGACCTTCTCCTGTTGCTAGTATTGGTGGATCTCGATATTTTGTTGTTTTTATCGATGATTATTCTCGTTATAGTTGGATCTTTCCTATGAAATCTCGTTCTGAAATTTTGCCAATATACAGTAACTTTGCAAAAATGGTTGAAACACAATTCTCCAAACGTATCAAAATTTTTCGATCTGATAATGCTCTTGAATATACTCAATATGCTTTTCAAACTCTGTTACATTCCTATGGCACTATACATCATCTAACATGTCCAGGTACCTCTCAGCAAAATGGTCGAGCCGAACGAAAACTTCGTCATATTCTTGACACAGTTCGTGCTCTTCTTCTTTCTGCCAAAGTTCCTGCCCCATTTTGGGGTGAAGCTGCCCTTCATGCTGTCCATGCTATTAATCGCATACCAAGCACTGTCATTCATAATCAAACTCCTTATGAGCGCCTTTTTGGATCACCTCCTGACTATCATCACCTTCGCTCCTTCGGTTCTGCCTGTTTTGTTCTTCTTCAGCCTAATGAGCACAACAAACTTGAGCCTCGATCTAGACTTTGTTGTTTCCTTGGTTATGGAGAAACTCAAAAGGGGTATCGGTGCTATGATCCTGTCTCTCATCGTCTTCGTGTTTCACGTAATGTTATCTTCTGGGAACACCGCTTGTTTGTTGAACTCTCTCACTTTCGTTCTTCCCTAACTACCTCCTCTGTTTTAGAAGTCTTTCCAGACGAGTCTCATGTTCCTTCTACAAATACTCTTGATCCCCCTTTGGATTTCTCTATTCATCCTCCAGATATTTTTGATGCTTCTCCTAGACAGGTTGAAGATGAACAGGTTGATGACGAGCTACCCCTTCTTGAGACTGGGTCCCCTGCTCCTGCTCCGCTTGAAGATCCTCCACAAGACATTCCACCTCGTCACTCAACCCGGGTAAGATCCATTCTTGCACATTTACTTGACTATCATTGTTATACTGCCCTTGCTACACTCCATGAGCCTCACACCTATCGTGAGGCCTCTACTGACCCTTTATGGCAGATTGCAATGAAAGAGGAACTTGATGCATTAACCAAAAACCATACTTGGGATCTAGTTACTCTCCTTCCTAGACAGTCTGTGGTTGGTTGTAAATGGATCTACAAGATCAAGACTCGCTCTGATGGGACCATTGAGCGCTATAAGGCTCGTCTTGTTGCAAAAGGTTTCACACAGGAGTATGTGATTGATTATGAAGAGACATTTGCCCCGGTTGCTCGTATCTCATCTGTTCGTGCCCTTTTAGCCGTTGCTGCTGCTAGTAAATGGGATCTTTTTCAGATGGATGTTAAAAATGCCTTCCTCAATGGGGATTTGAGTGAAGAAGTTTACATGCAACCTCCTCCTGGTCTCTCTGTTGAATCAGACAAGATTTGTCGTCTTCAACGTGCACTTTATGGCCTTAAACAAGCTCCACGAGCTTGGTTTGCCAAGTTCAGTTCCACCATCTTTCGCTTGGGTTACACTGCCAGTCCTTATGATTCTGCCTTATTTCTTCGTCGCATTGATAAAGGCACTATTTTACTTCTCTTATATGTGGATGATATGATCATAACTGGTGATGACCTCAATGGCATTCAAGAACTCAAGGATTTTCTCAGTCAGCAGTTTGAGATGAAAGATCTTGGACATCTCAGCTATTTCTTGGGTCTTGAAATTACTCATTCCACAGATGGTCTTTATATTACTCAGGCTAAATATGCTTCTGATCTTTTGTCTCGTGCAGGACTCACTGACAGCAAAACTGTTGACACTCCAGTTGAACTTAATGCGCATCTGACTCCCTCGGGGGGGAAACCATTGTCTAATCCTTCTCTTTATAGACGATTGGTTGGCAGCTTAGTTTATCTCACAGTCACTCGTCCAGACATTTCCTATGCTGTTCATCAAGTAAGCCAGTATTTGTCTGCTCCACAATCGACTCACTACGCTGCTGTTCTGCGCATTCTTCGATACTTGAAAGGCACTCTCTTCCATGGCCTTTTCTACTCAGCTCAATCTCCACTTGTAATTCGTGCATTCTCTGATGCTGATTGGGCAGGAGATCCTACTGATCGCAGGTCCACCACTGGTTATTGCTTCTTCCTTGGCTCTTCTTTAATTTCTTGGCGAAGTAAGAAGCAAACCTTTGTGGCTCGCTCCAGTACTAAAGCAGAATATCTGCCCTTGCTGATACCACATCTGAGCTCCTTTGACTGCGATGGCTTCTTAAGGACTTAGGTGTGTCCACATCCTCTGCTACTCCTCTTTATTGTGACAACCAGAGTGCCATTCATATTGCTCATAATGATGTCTTCCATGAACGGACTAAACACATCGAGATTGATTGTCATTTTATCCGTTTTCATCTTGTCCATGGTGCTCTCCAGCTCTTCTCCGTCTCCTCCAAAGATCAACTTGCAGATATTTTCACCAAGTCACATCCTAAAGGAAGCCTTCGTGATTTAGTTGACAACCTCAAGCTGGTCTCACATCCACCTTGAGTTTGAGGGGGGCTGTTAATGTGTATAGTGTTATGGGCTTTAGGCCTAACCTAGTTTACTTGTAGAGCACATTATATTACTTGTACATCACACATCTTGTACTATACTCCGACTTGTACTGCACTCATATGCCTCCTATATAAAGGCATACTCATGTATATTCCTTTTGAGAAATACAATACAATTATTCAGTATTTCTAACATAAATCATTTGTCCTAACTTGTCTCCCATTTTTCATGTCAAGTTTGTGATGATGAATCATTCTTACAAGCTTTATGCTTTGTTGATGGATGTGGCTATTGACATTTGTAATCACATTTGTAAGTTGGTCATTGCTACCCATCGGAGCACTTCTCAAAGAAGTTGTCTCATGTTTCCTTGTGTGATCACTCGGATTTTCTTGCACTTCAGTTTTATCATCCCTCCTATTCTGAATCCTCATAAACTTCCACTACTATTGAGTGTGGTACCATGAAACTTTGTAGATCTTAGCAGAAATGACCTTGACCTCAATCTTCTTCTTCAAACCCAATTGATGATTCCAATTAAAGACATTGATGCTATGGATGCAGCTACACTTTTGTGCTTCTTTGACTACCGATGTTTGGGAGGACCTGTTAGCTTTTAATTAGTTTTGAAATTGTGCTGAATGTTTATCTATTATTGATATGGGTTTGTTTCATATATGTTATGCTTATTGCCTATATTATCTTGCTATCTGATAATGGATTTATGTAAGGCATCATTTTTTTTTTTTTTTCTGAATATGTAAGCCATCATTTTTAGCAATTAATGGTATAACCTGTTATGCTTTCCGCATGGTGCGTTTAATGTGTTTGTTCATGTTATCATGAAAGATAGGTTTACTATTTAGTTTCAAGTCTTATCAGTCAGTATTGGTTCAATTTGTGGTTTTTCAGTTTTGTCAAAAAATTGTGAAATGGAGAAATTGTTAGGATTTAAGTTGGCAAATTCCATGACTTTATAATATCTTTTATTGATTTTGTAATGTGTTAAAGACCAGATTCTAAAGGCCTAAGATGCAACCTAAAAGAGGACAAATTTTCAAGAGTAATTTATAATTTTAGTAGCCACTCGATCAATGCTCTATCAATTGAAAGATGATTTTTGATAGATGTTTGATAATGACTAGATCGATCAAAAATTATTAAACCAAAATGTATTTTAATTGAGTATGCTATTGCCTTGTTTTTTGTGCCCTACATGCATATATATGAGAGGTTTATTATAGCACTAATTCAACAGGAGGTTTAAAACTTACCAAAAAAAGGTTTAAAGACTATTTTCATGTGCCAATGAGAGAACCTATTCCTAGTTTTGATCAACTTATGTATCATAAATCTTTATTCAAGAATGAATTGTTGGTCTTTTGGTAAACAAGATCTGAAGGCACAAAGTCTATAATCCCAATGTGTTGATGCGGGGCACAAATCTTCAAGGTGGTCCTTAGAATCGGCTAGAAAGTCTAATTGTGATCATAGATGCAATTCGTGAGACAAGGTATTCATAATTTCATCCAGAAGAGTTCAAAAGTTTTAAAACTAGTGTGGGGCGATTATGTCACGTCAATAAGTTTAATTAACGAGTATAGTCTAGGGTCATGGGTTTGAACTAATTATACAATTTCTCTTCATATGGTGGATTACTCATAATTTCATCTGGAAGAGTTCAAAAGTTTTGAAGCTAGTGTGAGGCGATTATGTCACGTCAATAAGTTTAATTAACGAGTATAGTCTAGGGTCATGGGTTTGAACTAATTATACAATTTCTCTTCATATGGTGGATTACTTTATTGAGGTAGAGGTATAATCAGAGTTTTTTTTTTCCTTTGAAGTTGGTTTCTCACTTCATTATTAATTATGTGTGTTATTGTGTTGATTGCTTCAATCTGTAGATTTGGTTTATATTGTAGCCGTGGTAAATTTTATTAATATTTTGATCACCAAATTGATCTAATCAAATCATTGTTAATTAATCCGCATAAAAAAAGGTGTTTAAATGAAAACTTTGGAATTATAATTTATCCTCTATTTTATTTCTCCATAGAAATTAAACTAGGGAAATCAAGAGCATATTGTCAAAGACTCCTTTTTTTTTTTAAAGCTTGGCTTAATTTTCAATTTAATTTATGAACAAAGTTTCTCTCCAAACTAATTTGGAGAGAAACCCTTCAAACTTATCATATATCTCTTTTTCAGGTGTGAATTTTAAAAATCTAACCGTTGAATTTCATGTCCCCTATTTTCTTAATATGCATGTCAAATTTCATTCAATTCAGATGTTATTTACTATTCGATCAATGTACTTATTCTTTATACACAATTTTAGATTACAAAAACTTGAAATTTTAACATTTGTTTGATGAAATAGCAATTGATTTTTGATCTTCTTGAAATTTTGCAAGTATAAAGGATATAATAAGAACATGCAATCCAACGGTTAGATTTTCAAATTTTACACTCAATATAAAAATATATGATAAGTTTGAAGAGCTTCTCTCCAAATTAGTTAGGAGAGAAACTTGTTCTTAATTTATTTATATAGCAGTGATTTTAACAAAACACAGACAAAAGTATTACATGGAGATTCTGGTTCACTGGCTACTATAACTAATTAACTTTCGAATCTAACGGCTACATTAGGAGACGACACCGTTTGGTGTGCAATAGATAAAAGGCTTTTATTAAATGTCATCAGTAATATCATGTGGACACGTTTGTGTTTTAATGACAGAACAAAAGGCCTGATAAGAAACGTTGTTTTTTTATTCGAAAATAAATAAGGACCGAACAAGTCCGACTAGACCTAACACATAATGGTCTCACCCTTCACGCCATTCTTTAATTCACATTTCTTACTATTGTTTATTGCTTGAGTGTTGGAGATATTTGTGATTTTACTTTTTGTCTGTCTGCGTTTATGGAATTGAAAGAGACTTTTTGAATTACTCTGACTTAGCTTTACCTGTCCTTTTACAATGTATGGAAATAACTGCAAATATTATTCTTCTTACCGACCAAATTACTAGGGAAAGAATGTTATAAATAAGTAAAATGAATATAGTTCCTTATATCTATATTCATATACTTTAAACTAGTATTCAAATTAATGTTTTAACTTATATAATATGTTATCAATTTTTTACATACATTTTAACTATTTATGAAAATATTAATCAGTCGATCAAATTATAATGACAAATGCTATACAATGTAACTACTTATATCTATATTCATATACCAAACATGTCCTAAGGACATGCTTGGTTTATTTTTTTTGGGAATTAATTCCTTAGTTAATATCACTTAGAAAGTTATTTAGGATATACATTTTTTTAAAAAGAATCATGTTGGAAAATATTAAAATTTAATTGGTTTCTTAAGGGATTTAAGTATTCACTAATATGGAGAACTATAGTTGCTGGAATTTTCCCTTTAGGGACTATTTTGGAACATTTACTCAAGGTTTTTAAACCCAAACCATTTATTGAACCGTAAAATATAGAAATTTAATATTTTTGAGGTCGAACCGAGGTCGGACAATTATGACGTCATAATTAATTTAATAATTAATTAATATGAAATAAATAAAAATTAATGCATAAAAATTAATAATCTTGACTAAACATTTGAAGAAATTCAAGTATTTGGAGACTACTAAAAATAAAATGTATTTTTCACAGTTTATTATGGATTTTAAATAGATATTTTCTTATCATTTATAATATTTTAATAAATTTGTACGTTAGTCAGCATAACAATATCTATAAAAGCCATGATTTATACCATTAAAATATTTTAACTATTTATTAACCATTAAACAGATTAGGAACGGTACAATTTTAAAGGGGTTATAAATGATAATTCCAAATCTCAAGGTTTAAAGTTTCAAGGTGGCTAGCTGTTAGGCATTTGAGCATCTGACCATGACCTTTGAAAAATGAAGTATCAACACTACCTTTGAAAAAAAAAAAAAAAAAAAAAGCTCCTCTCTCGCCCAAACTCTCTCTCTCTCTCTCTCTCTCTCTCTCTCTCTCTCTCTCTCTCTCTCTCTCTCTCTCTCCTTTAAATCTCTTGTCCCTCTTAGACCAAAATCACAAAGTAAAGATGTCATCTAGTCCACTGTGGAGCTGCGCTGTGAAGAATGAAGTCCATAGTGAGTTGTGACTTCAGATCTGGTTCTTTTAGACCACCATTTTTTAGGGGGAAAAAATGGTAGTTCCGTCAATTCAACCAATCACAGGACTTAGACGCAAGCTTTGGCAGCAGCCGTCCTTCCTCCTTCGTCAGAATCCCTCATTCCTTTGATCTCCTCTACAAAGATGGTTTGCTCCAACAATCGGCCCTCTCCACCATCAACTCCTACTCTGAAAGGAGCAGAATTTAAAGCTTTTTTTTTTTTAATTCAGATTCAAAGGGAAGTAGGGAACCGTGAGAAGCGGTCTGATCACAATTCTCAAAACCATGAGGTCAGACCGCAGTTCGCACAAGTCCCTGCTTTTTTCTCATATAGGGATTCTTGAGGCTAAAAGAACCACAAAAATGAGCAGTTCGAGGTTTTCCCGATCGAACCGTACGGTCCGGTCCAGGTTTCAAAACCTTGCATTTACTTGGTTGTGCCTCTCTTAAATACACTTGGGAAGTACTTTTGTTGCCCAAAATGTGATTGTCATGTGAGTGATAAGTCTGCTTCTAGTTCAAAATAAAGACAAGTGCCAAAAGTGTATATAAATTTCTCACAAGCAAACATTAACATAACAATAAAAACAAACTAACATACTAAGAGCATTCTCATCAAAGATTGTAAAAATTTTAGCATTTAGCATCTCAAAAAGTTATTTTATTCATTTTAACATCTCACTTTACAATACACCCAACATAAAAGTTTCAATTATTTTACCACTTCATTTAAATATTCTTTCTTTATTCTTTCTTTATGTTTTCTTTATTCTCTCTTTATGTTTTCAAAGAACTACCTTTAACTATCATGTTTTCTGTACCCAACAACAACCCTCACACCTCTCTCCTTCACCAACCTTCTCATCCTCACAGCATCAACAAATGATCCACCTGATGCATACATGCTCAATGCAAGCAAATAACCTGATGAATTTAAAGGCTCCAACTGCTTAATGCATACATGCTCAATGCAAGCAAATAACCTGATAACTTAGAATACATATCAATTAAAGAATTCCCCATATACACTTCAAAACCAAAACCTCTACTGATTAACCCGTGAACCATTCTTCCTATATTCAAGTCCCTTAAACTAGCACTTGCTTTAAGGAGACCCACCATAGTTATACCCCCTTTGAACACCTGCAAACCAACCTGAGCTTCCTCATTTTGCACATAACCACTAATTATCACACTCCAAGAGATACACATCTTTTTCACATATTAATTTCATCAAACATTTTCTGTGCATTCTCCATGTCAGAATCTGCATACAAACTTATTAATAACTAAATAATAATATAAGTTCGAATGTATTTTAATAACTAAATTTCAAATATTATTATACAAAAATTTATGAAGAAAAATTTAATGATATTTGAATAGTAATTTCTTAGTTATTTTTATTGTATTTTTATCTTTGAGTTAAAACTCTATTTCTTATTTACCGTATTTTTCTCACTAACTTATTAATATAACTGTTAATGGTGTATTTGTGTGAAAACTCACTATTTTTGTTGGCAAAAAAAGGTGTGCAATGAAAGAAAGATAAAACATGGAGTCAAATGTTTTCAAAATAATTTGAAAGACAAATGGATGAAAGTATTATTTTAATGAAATTACTTGATTTGACAGTTCAACAAGATCGATTTTTTTTTTTTTTTTTTTGAGTTGAATCTAAGGACTATTATCAGGAAGTTGACTGAAAATTTACAGGATCCTATCAACTAGTTGATTATCTGTCTCACAAATTTTGAAGTTCTATTTCCATACAGCATTCTCAAGGTAATGGACATCTAGGAGCAAGAATAAATATTTCTTTGGTTTGCTTAAGACCATGTACTGGGGAAAGATCAAAGTTCTTGGGCACACAAAATTGGCCATCAGTGACACGAACTTCATTGCAAGCAAGGGCGACCTATTGCGGCCGAATTAATATGACAACAAAAGGCCTACAGTGTAAACCTCCTTGAGGAGGAGGGGCCCAATTGGGCCCCTAAAACAACTCGTAATGGTGGTCCAATTCATGGCTCAAGCCCATAGTAGATCCAACCCATTTAAAAAACCTCACCAAGAGAGATGCCATTTGGTTGAACGGTTACCCTCACTTTGTTTGCTTTTCAAGAAAATATTTTTCGTATTTTTCAATATTTCTTTCATTTTAAAATATTTTTTGTTTGACCAAAAAGTCCTTTGTCAAATTTTTGGTAAAACAATTTACAAATTGGTGAGCTTGCACAACTTCCTCTCTATTTAAGAAGACGAAATGTGTTCTTTTTTTTTCGCAAATTTTAGAGAGAAGAAAAGATTAAAAGGAAAATATTTTTAAAACAAAAGTTCCAACGTAATGCTTTAGCAGTTGTTTACCTTACAAAATATTTAATGCTTTAGCAGTTGTTTACCTTACAAAATACTTCACAATAAACTATTTATTACAACCTTTACCCACTTATGGTATGAAATTTTTGTAGACTTTTCCCGTTGAGCACACATACTACGAAGCCAAGATTTTTTATGCAAGTAATGTTGCTTTTTCTCCTATTTCAAAATCCACTGCCTGTGGCGGAGCAACTCTATGCCTTCGATAATGAGGCTTTGGAATCTAACAGTTACATAAGGAGACGACATCATTTTTGGAACAAAACTTTTTTTTTTTTTTTAAGAAACAGGTACAATACATTTAAATGGCTTTTATTAAAAGTCATTTTTTGCGTTAGTTAATATCATGTGGATTGTGGATGCTTCACCGTTTCATTGATATCTATATATATCTAAAAACTGAAGTGTAACATTTATTATTGCTACGCTCTAATTGAACCACATCAGCATCTACGTCATTATCATTTTTCTTTTCAATTTTCCTATAGTTTTTTTTTTCAACATTTACTCTTTTAAAAAAAAAATTATATATATATATACTTTTTCTAACCTTTCTCTATTCCTTATCTTTTCATCTCCCGACTGATCTCTAGATTCTCTACTTTAATATCACTTTTTATCTCTCCACTGCCCTATACCTTACTTTTTCATCTCCTCATTATCCTCAATCTTAATATCACTCTTCATCTTTCCCTTCATTTTCCTTCTCTCTTTTTTTTCTTTTTTTTTTGTTATTTCTTATTCACACACTCTTACTATAAATTTGTCATTCTCTTTTCCATTCTTTACACACTTTTTCCTCACAAAAAAAGGGTTATCTCTCTCTCTCTCTCTCTCTCTCTCTCTCTCTCTCTCTCTCTCTCTCTCTCAATTTTTTGGTGAATTTTTTATTTTTCTTGCATCTTTGCTTTAGGTTGATAATTGTTGTGTTCTTTAGAACTTTATATTGAGCTGATGCGATTAGTTTTGTGATTTTAGTTTTTTTTCTCTCTTTAATTTTTTATTTTATTACACGTGTTTTTCTTTAAATTCTTAGTTTGGGTTGCTATGAATTCACCTATTTAGTTGTTCTACATATGTTATTTTTGTACAACATAACATTTGTCCTATGAAATTCCTTTTAGACTAGATACGTTGTTTTTTCATTTTTTTTTTTTCATTTGAATTAAAAATCAACTATAACATAAGGAACAAAGGGGTCAGTCATAATGCATTCATGCTCTCCTTATATCATGATAAATCTGAGTAGTTGAATAGTATTGTTGTTTAATTTACCAAATGGATATTTTAAAGTTCATTTGCATGATTACTTTGCTGTGTGGTGAGTTGAAACATTGTTGGGTAATGATGTACGTTAGATTGTATGTGTTATATTTCAAAGTTCATATGCTAAGTTTTTGTCATTGGTATTCTTTAGAGCTATAATGGTTGATAGGTCTAATGAGGCTTCATTAATATATGTGAGGCTTCAATTTCACCCAAATGAAAAGCAATAAAACAAGACAATTCGTGTTTAGCTTTTAGGTTTATTTAAAAAAAAAAAAAATGTTTAGGTTTCTGGTAACAACCAATTCGTTTTGTTAACTCAACATCATAAAGTAACTTTAATTTAGTTATATGGATAGGGTTTATCATTTTTCATGTGGCAAAAAAAAAAAAAATTCAAGCTAATATCAATAGCACTACTACAATTGATCATTACTACAATTGACCATTTAAATTCAGCCATATCCTCCATATCATTAAATTATTAATATTTTCTCATTTTTTTTTAACATTTACACTTTCTTCAACATTTCTCATTCCTTTCACATTTCATCTCCCCACTACTGTTTACCATAATATCACTCTTCATCTTTCCCTTTATCTTCATTTATTTTGTTTCTTCTTATTCTTATCCTCTTATTATAAATTTTTTATTATATGTTATATTCTATATTTCTATGCATAATTTTCCCTCACAAAAACGGTTATTTATCTCTCTCAATATTTTGGTGGATTTTCTTTTCTTGCATATCTACTTTAGGTTATTAATTTTTTGTATTTTTAAGAACTCTACTTTGAGTTGATGCAATTTAGTTTTGTGTATTAAGTTGTTTTATTTTATTTTATTTTATTTTTTGTTTTCTTTAATTGTTAAATGTTATACTATTGCATTATAAAGAATATAATATTATTTTACTACAGAGCATGATTTGGATAATTTTACCGTATAAGAATTTGACATAAGTTACATAGACAAAAGTAAAACAACAACAACAACAACAACAACAATAACAATAATAAATATATATGAGATAACTCTAAAAAAATTATCATAAGGACCGAACTAGACCAAATGGGACTAAACACACACTCTCAATCTCACCCTCTCCATCTCTCTCACTCATCACCGTTGCTCTGAGAGACTCAATACTGTGAAAGTCAGCATGGGTACTAAGTTATTCTTTTATTTTTGTTTTTATTTTTTTATTTTTTATATACAAGATGGAATTTCTAATCTAGCCTGATCTAAATGTATATGTATTTAAAGCTTCCTCATGAAGACTTGAACCCCGACCCTTGCCCCCCACACCCCACAAGCATTTATACTTGTAGAGTGACCACTGCACTAAGGGTGTGCGGTGGTACTAAGTTATTCTAGAGCTACTTAATCACGCCATTCTTTAATTCATATTTTCTTACTATGTTTATTGCTTGACAACTGCTGGAGATATTTGTGATTTTCCTTGTTTTTCTGTTTGTGTTAGTGACTGTAATTGCCATTTTTTTTACGTATTCTTACTTAACATGTCCATTTACAATGTATGGAAATTACTACAAATATTATGCTTCCTATCGACCAAAATACTAGGGAAAGAAAATATTTTTTTAAAGAAAAAAAAAAAAGTAAAAATGCCTGTTTTATAAATTTCTCTATATACTATATCTGCTTTTTTTCTTCATATAGCAGATTTTGAATTGGATGCAAGATATTGTTCAACAAATGAGGTGACTATATACATTTTGTTTTGGATAACCCCTAGCTGCAACAACGAGAGAGACTTGAACCGTTATAACACTATTAAAGGGTCAACATAAAACATTATGAACCCATGTGTTTTGGTTGTGCAATATAGTTTACCTTGTACTTAACCCTTAAGTGCCAAATAAAATATACGGGTAATCATTGGGTACTCCCAAAGTACGATAAATGCGTACTTCCTACTCTCACATAATTGTGTGTCTCACTGATTAAAATTATGATGAGACCCACAATTCATGTGAGAGGGGGGAGTACGCATCTATAATACTCTCGGAGTATTCAATAATTTTTCAAAATATACATTGATTTCATATATATGATTGGTTGAGAATTCAAAGAGTCTTAAAATTAATGACCCATGTTGTTTTTCCCTATTTGTCCTATTTTAAATTACTTCAAGACATACACTACAAAAAACGCAGGTTATAGCTGCATTTTTTTAGCCGCATTTTCAAAAAATGCGGCCAAAGGTGGACCTATCGTTGCGTTTGTAAAAAATGCGGCGATAGGTCCACCTGAAAACACAGCTATAGGTAAAGTCTATAACTGCGTTTTTAAGTGTCTTTAGCTGCGTTTTTTTGAAAACGTGGCTATAGGTCCTGTCATATAATTTCTTAGAACGGACCTATAGCTGCATTTTAAAAAAAAACGCAGTTATAAACAGGCGGAATATTTTTAAGGGGGACCTATAGCCGCGTTTTTTAAACATGCGGCTAGGTCCTGTCAAATAATTTCTTTAAACGAACTTATAGCCGCGTTTTCAAAAAAAAAATGCAGCTATAGACCCGCAGAATATTTTTTTTAAGTGAGATCTATAGCCGCGTTTTTAAAAAATGCGGCTATAGGTCCTGTCAAATAATTTGTTAGAACGGAACTATAACCGCGTTTTCAAAAAAAAAAAACGCAACTATAAACCCGCAGAGTATTTTTTAAAAGGGACCTATAGCCGCGTTTTTAAAAACGCGGCTATAGGCAACAACCAAAAGAAATTCGGGCCTGAGAAATATTTTTAAGTCGGACCTATAGCCGCGTTTTTTGAAAAACGCAGCTATAGACCTGCAAAATAATTTTTTAAGGGGAACCCACTTTCCCACATACCTCACTTTCATCTTTTCTCTCTGTTCTCTTTCTTGTTTTTTTTTTCTTTCTTCCTTCTTCACTCACTCCAGCGTTGCTTCAATGAACTTCTTTCTTTCTTTTTTTTCTTTTTTTTTCCTTTTTCTTTCTTCCTTCTTCACTCCAACGTAACTCTTCTTCTTCTTCTTCTTTTTTTTCTTTGTTTCTTTGGAGCAGCTAACCATTTTTTCTTCTTTTTTTGCTTCTTTCTTTTGCAAGTCACCAGGTACGTTCTTCTTCTTCTTCTTCTTTTTTCCCCATTTTTCTTTCTTCCTTCTTCACTCCAGCACAACTCTTTTTTTTTTTTCTTTGAAGCTACTTCTTCTTTCTTTTTTCTTTTTTCTTTTTTCTTTTTTTCTTCATCTCACGCACACTGATTTGTCTATAGATCTAGTTTTTTTTTTTTTAATTTTATGTTTAGTTAGTAAGAAAATGGAGGAAATGCTGAAAATTTTGAATGAAGTGAATATTCTAGCAATATTTGTGTACATGTCTTGATCTGGATTTGAGTTATGATTTTGAATTTTTTGGATCTGTGCTTGAATTTGTGCTATTGTGTTGCTGATATTGTGGTTATGTTTAAATGGGTTTGTATTCTTGAGCTTGTGCCTGTGTTCGTTGAGTTTGTGCTTGTGTTACTGATACTGATATTGTGCTTATATTCGTTGAATGGATTTACTATTAGATTTGGGTTAGTTTTGTTGAATGAGAGAAGATTCATCGGTTTGTGTTCTTATATTTTGAAGCATGTTGTGTTTGTATTGTGAGTATGTTGTGTTTGATTTTGAATTTTCTAGGTTTGTGTTTAATTTTGAATTTTTTTTTTGTTTGAATTTTGAATTTTTTTTTTGTTTGAATTTTGAATTTTTTTGGGAAAAAAAAAACCAAAATTAAAAAAAAAAAAAAAAAACTATAGCCGCGCTTTTAAAAACTCAGCTATAGGTTATAAATGCAGCTCAAAGTGGGTCTATAGATGCATTTTCTAAAAACGTAGCTATAGGCCCGAAAACTATAGCCGCGGTTAAGAAACCCGACTTTAGGTCCAACCTTTAGCTATTGCTACATAGCATAGGCCCAAGTTGTAAACGTGGCTATATGAAACGCAGCTATATCCTATAGCTACGTTTTTGGTGTCTATAGCCGCGTTTTTGAAACGCGGCTATAGACCCCGTTTTTTGTAGTAATATCACCGCGCACTATTGGTGTGGTGATCACTCCACAAGTATAAATACTTGTGGGGTGTAGGAGGCAAAGGTCGGGGTTCAAGTTTTCAGGAGTGAGCTTCACATATACACTTAGATTAGGCTAGAGTAGAAATTCTATCTTGTATAATAAAAAAATAAAAAATTTACTTCAAGACATGGGTTTCAACCTTTTCTTTTTGGATAAAAGCAAAGCATGTAGTGAAAGCCATCCCATAGTCTGTACTAATTTGTAAATGCCGTTGTCAACTAGGAATACGTTGACTTATGAAAGCTATCGAGTGCCACAAACTTCATTGCAAGCAAGGGTGGCCTATTGCGGCTGAATTAATATGACAACAAACGTCCCAGAGTGTATGTATATCATGACAAACGGCTGAATTAATACACACACACACTCTCTCTCTCTCTCTCTCTCTCCTCGATGTTGTGAAAGTCAGCATGAGTCTTAAGGTATTCTCTATATAGCTAATTATAGTCACGTCATTCTTTAATTCATATTTCTTACTTTTGTTTATTGCTTTAGTATTGCGGTAGATATTTCATATTTGTAATTTTCCTTTTTATCTATTTGTGTTAGCGTGATTATCATTTTTTTTATATAAATTATTCTGATTTTTGTTTAATAGACTGTGACTTCAGTTCTTGATCACCAAAATACCAACTCCATTATTGAATAAAGACTTTTGAATCATAGGTTGATAATAAAAAAAAAATGGTAAAAATGCTTGTTGTTTGTTGTATAAAGTCCTCTCTCTGTCTTTTCACTTTTGGTAGGGAGATTTCATAATCCTCAATCAAACCACATATCAATATATTTTTCCCCCAAAAAATGGTCATGACTTTAATTTTGAGCATTCTTTTCTTCCCATTTTGCACTTCACTTGACACCTTAACACCAGACCAATTCATCAAGGATGGCCAATCTTTGGTTTCCAAAGAAAATAATTTTGCCTTAGGCTTCTTCAGCCCTGGCAACTCCAACTACCAGTATCTTGGTATTTGGTTGTCAAAGTGACAAAACAAACTGTTGTGTAGGTTGCAAACAGGGATGATCCTATCAATGATTCCTCTGGAGTTCTCTCCATCAACCAGTTTGGAAACCTTATTCTCCATGACAATTTTAACATTCTTTTTTGGTCTACAAATGTTTCTGTCCAAGGGACAACCTCCTGTGTTACTCAGCTTCAAGATTCAGGAAACCTGGTATTGATCCAGGGTAGTAATAAAAAGGTGTTATGGCAAAGCTTTGATCATCCTACAGACACTTTGCTTCCAAACATGAGGCTTAGGTTGAATCGGATAATTGGGCTAGACAGGTTCTTGACATCTTGGAAGTCACAAGATGATCTTGGAACTAGTAAATACTTCTGTAAGATAAATTCTACTTGTGGCTCTCCACAAGTCGCCATGTATAAGGGTTCGACCCTGTATTGGCGGTCAGATCCATGGCCATGGCAAACATCATCACCATCTTCATCAACAAGTGTCTCAAATATGGGTTTTAAGTATGATTTTGTTAACAACAAAGATGAGGTATCTTACACCTACTTTTTTGATGACCCCTCCATCATTTCTAGAGTAGTGGTTGACAACTCAGGATTGCACCAGATACTTATGTGGAATGATGGTGATCTTCACTGGAAGGAATTCTATTCAGCACCTAAATACTGGTGTGACAACTATGGACACTGGTGCGTATGGAAAATGTGGTCTGCAGTCTAGTGACAATGTTGATAATTTTAAGTGTACGTGTTTGCCAGGGTATGGACCCAAGTCTCCAAAGGATTGGTATCACAGAGATGGTTCTGAGGGTTGTGTAATGAAGAAGTCGGGGTTGTCGATGTATGGGAGTAGAGATGGGTTTGTGAAGGTGACATGTTTGAAGGGTCCTGATTCATTCAATGCAACTTGGATGGACATGAGCATGAGTAGCTCAGAATGCGAGCAGGCATGCTTAAATAATTGTTCGTGCACAGCTTTTATCAGCATGAATATTGATGGGATGGGGACCCGTTGCTTGGCATGGTATGGTGAATTGATGGACATTGTGGAGTATACATATGAAGTGTGGGATCTAAATGTGCGTATTGATGCAAAGGAGTTAGGTAGCCTTCTCTGGTTGCTAGCATTTTTTTTTTGGTAAACTTTCACTTCTGCTTATCTCAGTTCTTGGATCGTGGACTCACCGTTTGTTTCTTTGTTTTATGTTTTTTTTTTTTTTTTTTGGGTTCAGCTACTTACGCTAAGATGTCCAAAGGTTTTCTTGGCAATAAGAGGAAACTGGTTATTACAATATTGTCTGTTGCTGTGCCATTGTTACTGGCATCCTTGGTAGCCTTTACGAGGCTAATGAAGAAGAGGAAAAGAAAAGGTTACAAAATTGCTTCCATTGATTTCTCTTTGGAGGGTAATGAGCTTAAGGACAGTAGTAGACATCCAGATTTGTTGATTTTTTTATCTAAGTTGCATAGTTGCTGCCACTGACAATTTCTCTCTGGCCAACAAACTTGGGCAAGGTGGTTTTGGCTCTGTTTTTAAGGTACAGTTAAAATTCATAATGACTCCCCCCCCTCCCCCCCCCCCCCCCCCTCCCCCCCTCTCTTCCCTAACTTTCTAAAATTCATGGGGGAAAATGAGTTTCATAAGGTAAGAGCCTAAGACATAATAGGCATTGAACTCAATTGCTTAAAACTGATAGTTATTACTTACTATTATGCTTAATTTTGAATCATGAATTCAGGGTCAATTATCTAATGGACAACTGATAGCTGTAAAAAGGCTATGCAAGAATTCAAGACAAGGGAATAGAAGAAATTCAAAAATGAAGTTATGTTGATTGCAAAACTTCAACATAGAAATCTTGTCAAGCTTTTTGGCAGTTGCATTCAGGAGGAAGAAAAGATGTTGATTTATGAGTACATGCCCAACAAAAGCTTGGACTCCTTCATTTTTGGTATGACTTCTTTCTAAAGATCTATTGCATTCATTGATCTTATTTTCCTTTATTATATAAGTTCAAAGAATAATTTTGAAGTACATAAAACAACGTATTTTGAGTACACTAGAGAAAAATTTTGTTGTAGATCAAACAAGAAGTTCATTGTTGAATTGGAGGAAACGCTTTGAAATCATCATTGAGATTGCACGTGGGATTTTATATCTTCATCAAGATTCAAGATTAAGTATTATTTATAGGGATCTTAAAACCAGCAATATTTTATTAGACACTGAGCTAAACCCCAAAATTTCAGATTTTGGTATAACCCGTATATTCAAAGGGGATCAAATTCAAGATGAGACAACTAGTGTAGTTGGAACATAGTAAGTATCAAACAAACACATGCTAGTCATACAAAAAATAATGGCATACACAAAGTTTAACATTATCTTTAACATTGTTCACATGCAGTGGCTATATGTTACCGGAGTATGTAATTTTTGGGAAATTTTCAACCAAATTAGATGTCTTTAGTTTTGGTATCATATTGTTGGAGATCATAAGTGGTAAGAGGAAAAATATTTCTTATCGGAATCATCCTTTCCAAACTTTAATAGGGCATGTCAGTAACAGATCACAACAATGTGTACCATTTGCTTTTATAATACAACCCTTTTCGATAATGCTATGAACCACACAGGTCTGGGAACTGTGGAGAGAGGATAAAGCCTTGGATATAGATTTTTTTTTTTTTTTTTTTTTTGATAAGAGCCTTGGATATAGTTGATTCATCAATAAATGAGACATTTTTTTCCCATGAAGTCTTGAGATGCATTCCAATTGGGCTCTTATGTGTGGAAGCAATGCAGTATATTGACCAACAATGTTAGCAATCTTCCTTCTCCTAAACAAGCTGCTTTTATTTTTAAAGGACCTACCAATGATTTGAGATTAGTGAAAGGGGGAGACTTTTATTCTATAAATGACGTGACAATTACTAAGGTTGACGCTCGCTAAAAAAGCTTCTAGTTAGCTACATCTAAATGGCTTTTGTAAGGATTTGTAAGACAATATAACATTTTAATCTTTTTGCAAAAAAGAACATATATAAGTTTGTGTTACTGCTTATATTCTTACTATTAGGCTGAATGCACCTTAACTTGATTAGTGGGGTTCGAATTCTCCCTTCCCGTTGCTGTAATTATCGAATTATTATTATAAAAAAAAAAATCAAAACTTGGTCATTGCCATAAGATTCAGTAATTGAGACGCGGACTACTTTTCTATTTGTTTTCTCCTAGTTTAGCTCCCATATGTAAAGTGAAAATAATACGTCTTTTCTCTCATTTAAATCTGATGAAATGAAAAAAAAAATTATTCTCTTTTTTTACCAATTGATCCAAATGTAAGATATAATTGTGTAGGGTCTAATTGAGTAGGGTCTCATCCTTCGTGATTAAATTTAATAGCTCCACAAATATAACTCAATTTAGTTTTGTACATCTCATAAACACAGGATTGAATAAAAAATCCAAAGAAAGAAATGATTAGGTTATTCTCTTTGATTGTTTGAAAAGAAATTTCTTCTTCTTCTTCTTCACTCTTTTGTTTTGTTTTTTTTTTTTTTAAGATTATATAGATTTTTTTTTTTTTTGAGAAGAAAAAGACTAAAGGGGGAGAACTAGGGCAGAAAAACAAATTAGTCATTTTTTTTTCGCGCCTTAACATTAACTCTGTTTTCACTCACTTTCTCTAGTCTCTACCAACCGAATTCCCTTCTTTCTCTGCTCTGTTCTCTGTTCTCTCCAGTCTCCACCACAAACCACCCTCTGTCTCTGCTTCAGCTAAAGGTAATTCCTTTCTCTTTTGGGGTTTGTTTTGCTCTGTATAGATATTTCCACTTTTTCTCTTTTGGGATTTTGCGGTTTTCTTTTAAATTAATAAATGTCTCTGTGATTAATACAAGCACATAATGTAATAATAGTTTCTCTTGGAAAGTTCATATGGTAAATTAAGAACCATAAACCTTTACAACAAGTGCACCCATCCAGATTGGTCAGGCATTCAACCCGGTGCAGGCATGCCCATCTTAGCCCGTGGTGGCTTCAAGCTCCAACCAAGCAAGGCCTACTCTCTCCACCTCACTGCTCTCTGGTCCGGCCATGGCCTCTGCGCCACTGGTCATTGTGGCGGCTCACTCTTCTGCAACGGTCTAGGTGGCACCCCACCAGCCACTCTAGCAGAAATAGCTCTTTGAAACGAGCAGGACTTCTATGATGTAAGCCTTGTTGATGGCTACAACTTGGCCATTTCAATCACACCCATCAAAGGCTCAGGCAAATGTTGCTACACTGGGTGTGTTGGCGACCTCAACATGATGTGCTCAGTTGGGCTTCAAGTTCGGTCCCATGATAATAAAAGAGTTGTGGCTTGTGAGAGTGCTTGCTTTGCGTTTAACTCGCTGAGGTATTGTTGTACTGGGAGCTTTGGAAGTCCTCAGGCTTGTAAACCCACAGCATACTCTAGGATTTTCTAGGCGGCTTGTCCTAAGGCTTACTCTTATGCTTATGGTGATCCTACCAGCATTTCTACTTGCACTGGTGGCAACTATTTGGTCAAATTCTGCCCTCACCACCGTTGATTAATCAGATCAGATGCTTATAGTTAATTGATGCTTATAGTTAATTGCTGATATAGTAATGCTAGTTCGTTTAGTCTTTTTTTTTTTTTTGATAAAAACCAGCTTTAGATAGCATTTCATTGATCTAGAACAACGTTCATATTGATTACATCATGCTGAATTTGGTTTCCTATAACTGAAGGGGTGTCCTCAACCCAAACAATACATTCATCTACCCTTCTGGCATATTGTTCCAATAAGTGTGCTGCCCTGTTGCTGCCCCTGCTGATACGAGAAGCCTTCCACGAGCTAAACTGCCTTAGAGACATTTCAATACCTTCAATTACCTTCCTGATGGAGCTAGGAGTAGGACCCTGCCCTCTTAATGCATTCACCATAACCAGCGAGTCACTCTCAACTATGATATCTTTGAGTCCAAGGTCCCAAGCCAACTGAATCCACTTCTTCCACAGCTTTAGCTTCAGACTCCAAAGCACCCAACGGCAACATCATTTTTTTGCTCATCGATCCCATCAGCAAGCCCATCTCGTTTAGTTATTGGTGTTTGTGTTGGTGAGTTATGTGTCTTGTAGCTGATTTGGAATAGTGGAAACTTATATTACTATTGGTACTGGCGTATTGCTTTCTGTTTACTTGAAGACTTACGATTTTTTATTTATTAATGGGATAATTACAATAAACCTACCTGTGCTATGGACCGTTTTCACTTTGCCTACCCGTGGTTTAAAACTTTACACTTTGCCCACCTGAACTTCAATCCGTTACCCATCCGTTACCCACCTCGCCCCCTGATGTTAGAAAAACACCCTTTTGTTAAAATCAGAACATAACACCGATCAAAAAACACGAACCAGAAGTTCTTTTCCTCACGAGCCCTAGAAACACGAAATCCCTTGTTTGAGCTGAGGTTTTGATTTTTCTGATCGTGCTTTCATGTGAGGGTGATGAAATGATGAAATGTTGGAATGATGAAATTGAGTTTACCTGGTGGGTTGTAACATAAGCTAGTCTTCAATTGTATTGTAATAGAATTATGTAAGATGTAGATGCTGTTGGCTTGAAGCCAGTTAATAATATAAGTCTTTTTAAGATAAAGTGTTAAGATTGTTAGATGTTGTTGGTATTTTTGTTTAAAGTGAATTGGCTACTTGTAAACTGTGAGCTGTTGGTGTTTTGTTGGATGCTGTGAGCTGTGTTGGTTTGTGCATAAAGTGCATTGTGTGCAGATAATTGTGTTGAAAGTTTAATTGTTTAAAGTGTAAAGTGCATGACAACTATCTATCAATTTGCAAGAAAAGACAACATATACACACACAAACCTCAACTTGCAAGAAAAGACAACAAATACACACACAAACCTGCTATTCAACATATACACCTGCTATTCAAAAGTGACTGCTATATTCAATACATACATACATAAACAAACTCATATGTTCAACTGCAATAACCAAAATAATAATTTTGAACACCTGCCATTAAGTTGGGAAGTTGTATACATATTTAAGGTAGCATTGAATAGTCTTTCATCAAGCACCAGTAAATATAGGGCATTTGGTACAACAACCAAAATAGTTGCACTTGCCCCTGTTTACAAAACTTAACAAAAATACAAAAAGTGATTGAACATCATATATAAAAAAGTGCCACCATACTTTTTCTGCCCTGCCATTGTCTACAAAATACATATGACCCTAACATTACAAAACCCTAATACATAGCAACAAAGTGTCTTGACATAGTCTTCATTTACTGCCCCTGCCCCTGCCTCTCCCACCATTGTTGGCCTTTCCACCTCTTGTTCTACATTTCTGAGTCCTAGCTGCATTACCCCTTCCTCTCAAAGCAGCTCCTTTGGTAGCAGGTGATCTTGTAGCAGTTGATCTTGTAGCAGGTGATCTTGTAGCAGGTGATCTTGTAGCAGGTGGTCTACTGTCCCATGTTTCTGCAGGGGTGTGTGGTGCTGGTTGGCTTGAAGCAAACCAAGGAGCTCCTCTAACTGTGTACCTGAAGTCTGAAGAGTACCACTGACTTGGGTTCTGTGACCATGGAATCTGAGCTGGTGGCTGTGTAGCTGGTGGCTGTCGAGCTGGTGGCTGTGTAGCTGGTGGCTGTCGAGCTGGTGGTTGTGTAGCTAGTGGTTGTGACCCTGCTGCCTGGTTGGATGAGGATGAGCCCATAGTGTAAGGCTGATGTGTTGGTGGGGGTTGAGATGAGGATGGGGCTTGTCTGCATGTAGAGGGCCTTCCACTTCCCTACAACAAAAAATGATCATGTTTACAGTGTCAGTTATTGGCATTTTGCATTTAATAAAGAAAGTTTGTAAAGACTTACAAATTTTTCTTTCTGCAATCTCTTCCTCCTCTCCCATCGTGTCTCACCAGTAACATTGGCCTTGCATCCCCTTGCATTGTGCCCTTCCTTTTGACACCTTCCACACCTCACTGGCTTGTTTGCTCTAGACACCTTATAAGGGTTCCTTGGCTCATCAGCATCTCTCTTCCTCTTCATGGGTGGCCTGCCCGGTGGCTTATAGATAATAGGTGCAACAGGCTTGGGTTGGCCACTTGACACCCACTCAGACTGGCCAGGCATGGGAGATATAGGTGTCTTGTATGTCTCCACATAAGCATCCTTGTAGTAGCATAGATGGGTGTAGTCTTCTGGCATCTCACGATTCACAAAAATTGCTGCAACTCCATGCTTGCAGGGGATTCCTGTCAAGTCCCATGCTCTACAGCTACATGTCCTCCCTACCAAGTCCACCACATGTCTTTCCCTCTCACTGGCAACCTCATACACAAACCTCCCAGATGGCATTGCACAGAAGCTCTTAGACTCTAATTTTAACTTCTCCAACTTGCCCTGTATGCTTGGACACAACCTGCCACCATACTTTTCTATGCCAATCTTCTTCACATACAGTCTACTCATAAGCCTAACCCTGATCCACTCCAGCATTGATAAGATTGGCTTGTCTCTAGCCTTCAAAATCATAGAGTTGAAACTCTCACTCAGATTGTTTGCCAGACAATCTGTCAAAGCTCTTGGAGAAAAGTGGGATCTGGTCCACTGTGCAGGCTCTATATCAGCAAGGTACTTCCAAGCTTCTTCATCCAAACTCTTAAGATGCTCCATCCCCCTCTCAAATTCCCTTACTGATGTTGTGCCAGCACACCTCCACAACACACTCTTCAACTCCATGCCCTTGTGGTTAACCTTGAAGTTGTTGTATATGTGCTTCACACAATACCTGTGCTCCACAGTTGGGAATAGAGTCTCCATTGCAGGTAGAAGGCCCTGCAATCATGTAAGCATTCAAGTAAGCAACTATGCAAGTAAGCAAGTATTGAAATCATGAGCATGAGCTAGATGATAATACCTTCTGCCTGTCACTAATGAATACCAGATTGAGCTCCTCTGGCCTGCCAATGTCATCTGCAAACTGCTCCAAGAACCAGGTCCAGCTGTCCTTGTTCTCTTGCTCAACCACAGCCATTGCCACTGGGAATATATTGTCATTGCCATCCTTGGCAGTGGCAGACAATAATTGCCCACCAAACCTACCCTTCAAGTGGCAACCATCCAGCCCAACAAAGGGTCTACAACCACCTAGAAATCCAACTTTCTGAGCATTATACCTAATGTACATCCTTTTAAACTTGGGTTCTGCATTCTCATTTTCCATCTCTGTTTGTAGAATCACCTTGCTTCCTACATCTGTCCTCCTTATCATTTCTGCATAATCTCTAAGTAGGCCATACTGAGCCTCTTCATTCCCAGTAATCAAACCCCTAGCTGCCCTCCTTGATCTATACATCTGACTAATACTTAAATCCACTGAAATCTGCTGCATCACATGGTGCTTAACACCTGAGACCTCCCAATTAGGATTCTTACCAAAATCCTCTAAATACCTCTTTGCCACATAGGCTGATGTAACTTGCCCATTTCGAAATGTCAGGGGGCAGGTACATTCAGGCTTAAGTGTCTTGATCTCAAATGTGCCCTCTCCACTCACCATTGATGCATAACACCTCCATCCACAATTAATCTTACAATGTACAGAAATCTTCTTCTTCTCATTCAACTTCCACTTGATATCAATGTGATGATGAATCACATACTCCCTCAAAGCCTGCCTAAACACCTTGGAGTTTGGAAACTTCATCCCTACCACCAACCTAACATTTTCCATATCAGTCCTCTCATTGAATTCTAGATTTCTAGGCCCCTGCTCATCATCAGAACCATCCACACTTGCAATATCATCCTCTAAAGCTGGTTCAGCCCACTCTTCATCTAAATCTATGTTTGGAGGAACATTGCTTGGGCCAGGTGTATCTGTGTTTGGCTGAGGTGTATTAGTGTTTGGCTGAGGTGTATTATTGTTTGGATGAGGTGTATCAGTGGTTGGTTGAGGTGTATCAGTTGTTGGAACAGTGTTAGGGTCAAATGGAACATTGTGAGGTGGAGAAGACTCACCAAAAATGTCATCAGCAAAGTCTTCTCCTTCCAAACCTTCATTCAACCAATCAAACTCCTCCTCTATCCCTACACTAGCATCATCCCCTGTAGTAGCTCCTGCACCACCCCTTGCACCACCCCCTGTAGCAGCTCCTGCACCACCCCCTGCACCAACCCCTGCACCATCAGGGACTTCAACTGCAAGTGGAGTATGACCACTCTCCACATACAGTATGATGGTGTCTCTTGACCCTCCCACGTTAAGCTTGCACATGGGCACCACATCTTTATCATCTTTTATGAGCCTCAAGTCTTGCTCGAAGTTGCCCCCAGGACCTAAATAATGAACCCTACACGGTTCATCAATTCCCAATTCCTCACATATACCTTTTATTTCAAAATAACTAAGCCTATCAATATCCCTACACACTATTTCAACTTTCCCACCAAAGTATTCTAACCTAGGGTTCCACAGAAAAGTACCCCCATAATGTACCTCCAATTTCACTTCCTCATCAGCCATCTGCAATAACTAATTAGCATTTGGCACGTACACAATTAACAATTAAGGAATTGTAAACATTACCAACACAAACATGTTTCTGTTTTGCTTTTGGGATGCAACACACACATCAGAAGGATCACTTTTTTTGCTTTGCTTCTGGGATGCAACACACACATGGCAAACACTAAAATTTAAACCATTGACTGATTACTCAAAAATGCCCATACATGCAACACACACATGGCAAACACTAAAATAGAAATTTGCGACCACTGTGAGACACAATGACCACGACAGACAAAATGCCCATAAACAAACACAAATCCAAACAACAGGTAACATTACATCAACAAAATGACCATTAACTGATTACTCAAAAAACCTCTACCAAAAATAAAAGATTACTCAAAAAACTATAAAACAACCACAAGCCCAAACTAAAAACTCAAACAGTGACTGATTTCTTACCAGGATTTGAGTCCATCGACCAATTCGTTGCTCGTCTAGGTTTATACTCGCAGCGCAATTTCAATATCAGATGCAGAATGGGGTTTCTCTAGGGGATTTTCGTGTTTCTAGGGCTCGTGAGGAAAAGAACTGCTGGTTCGTGTTTTTTGATCGGTGTTATGTTCTGATTTTAACAAAAGGGTGTTTTTCTAACGTCAGGGGGCGAGGTGGGTAACAGATGGGTAACGGATTGAAGTTCAGGTGGGCAAAGTGTAAAGTTTTAAACCACGGGTAGGCAAAGTGAAAATGGGCCATAGCACAGGTGGGTTTACTGTAATTATCCCTTTATTAATTGTTTGTTTGCTTGTTTTTGTTTTTGGTTGATGTTTGTGGAGGGAGGGTTGGCTAAAAGAAAGGGCATTCTTGGTAAATCTGCTTTCGCACTTCTCTATGAGCTGAAACTCAAAGGCATGCTCACTGGGGTGTCCGATTGGGCAGAAAAAATTTAGCTAGTCTCTACTTTGGGGTCTAAAAGTGGGTGGGCCCTACACGTGAGTCACGACATGGGGCTCACCCACTTTGTAAAAGGTCGGAAACTACCTAAGTGTTGCCTAATTGGGTAAGGATTTTATTAAAAAAAAAATCTCACAGGGCACACATTCTTTATGAGCTAAAGCACTACTGCGGGACTACCCAAGTGTAAATTTTTGACTTAAATGTGTAGTGAAATTGTGTAGGGTCTAATTGTGTAGTGAAATTTTTATGGTGGTCCATGGGGTCGGTTAGAGTGTCTAATTGTGATCACAGATGCAGATTGTGAGAGAAGGGATTCATAAGGAATAGTTCAAAAGGTCTAAAACTGGGGTGGGGTCTTGAGAAATTATAGAGAAGGAATTCATATATTGGGTCTTGAGTTGGCTTGTTTGTTTGTATTAATTTAGTACAAACCCAAAAATAAATTGTATTAATCTAGCACAAAAACTATCAATGAAAACGAAGACGAAATGGATGAAGAAAGAAACACAAAATCATGGGTTTGTACAATTGGTGTCTCTGAAGGGTTTGTCTGCGGCAAAATTATGGAAATCCAATTTTTTGTTTGCAGTCTTGGCAGTGGAGGCAATGGCGGCGGCCCCATCTGCCATGGGAACTTGCTAGTGGTCCTGTGGATTTATATGTCAATTATGAAATCTGGACAATTGTGATCAAATAATTAACCTTAAGTGTTTGACAATGTCTTTTTAAATATATACTAACACTATAGTGGTTGTATTGCTATTCATCTTTAATGCACATACTCTTCAAAAGGTATGTCCAACTTTAGCTACGTATTATGCTTCTCACATTTGTTCAAACTTGAAATAGAATTTTTAATTTTACCAAATTATTTATTGATTCACAAAATTTGATTCCCCTAGTATAATATGAAAGATTTTACTATTTTAGTGTCTCACTTGAAAGTTCAGTTTTGATTATCTGTACAAGCTATTCGATAGCTACCTAATGATGAAATTTTGTGATCTTTGCTGAGATTTGGTGACGCAAAGATTGTGACATAGAAGGAACTAAGCGAAGAAGAAAATAGAACAGAGACTATGAAATCTTAATTAACTTGAAACCAACTCACTAACAGCTTTTATAACGAACTCACTAACGGCTACATAATACATATGATAACACCGTTTGGTGCTTTACATTTAAAAGGCTTTGTTAAAACGTTGTCGCTTGTACCAGTAAGTTTGTACCAGTAATATCACGCGGACATGTCTCTATTTTAATGACGGCACGTGAGGCCTCATAAGAAACGTCACCATTGAATTTATTATTACTACTAGTCGCAGACAATGCGTATAAATAGATAATTATTTTGTAATTTTGATATAATATATAATTTGTTTTCCTAAATTTATTGAAGATAATTTACTCTTCCAAAATATTAAAAAATTTCTAAACTTTTTATGTTAAGTGGTCCATATTATTCTAAATTATGTTATAGTGCATTATGTTTCATAATTTTTTTTTTGGTAAATTACATATTTGGTCTCTATACTATACACTATATTTCAATTTGGTCATAACCTTTTAATTGTGTCAATTTAGTCCTTAACCTTTTAATATCGTGTTAATTTAGTCCTTACCATTATTTTTTGGATGGAAATTGATGACACGTCTTATGGCCAAAATAAAAAATTAGTTTTTATTAATATGATAATACACTAAAATTTTATTTTGGTTGTTTGACATGTCATCAATTTTCATCCAAAATATAACAACAAGGACTAAATTAACACAACGTTGAAAGGTTAAGGACCAAAGTGACACAATTGAAAGGTTATGGACCAAATCGAAATATGCTGTAAAGGATAGGGACCAAATATGTCGTTTACCCTTTTTTTCTTTGCAATTAAACGTTTTAAGTTTCAAATATATTATTCAAATTTTACTTTCTCTTAAAATAAATTATCATGATAATCAAAACTCATCACAAAATTACACTTGATATTACTCGAATAATTGATAAGCACATTCAAATACATAGTCAAGATTTTTTTTGATATATAGTTAAATTCTCACTTCCGAAATGACTAAGTATTAACTCAAACAATAATTAAACAAAAGCTATAAGTGGGAGAGAAAGGACTTGTGATAGGGAACTCAAAAACCACAACACCAAAAAGTAATAACCAAAATAGAGTTATAAGAAATACAATGATTCATCCACTTAAAGTAAAGTTGCAAGAAAGAATGAAAAACAAAACAATTTTAATCAAAGCTTAAAAGGTGAAGCATAAAAATATTATTTCCCATATAATATTTATTGACATAATTTTGTACATAAGCTATGTTAGAAATTTGACAAATTTTCTTAATATCCAAACTTTCTCTCTAATATCAAAAGCATAGAAAACGTATATAAAAAATGGATAAGCCAAAGAAAAAATGAAGCAACTACTTTCAAGACCTAAAATACAATAAATTCATTTTTTTGGAGAAATAAAAAAGGTTACCTTTAATACCAAAAATATAGAAAACGTATCTCAAAATTTATAATTAAAAAAAAACACAAAAAATGTGAAAATTTTCCCAAACCAAACCCCTGCAAAACTATGATTTAAAACCTAATATATATACATACCCAAAATTTTCACCCTCACATCAAACAGAAAAAATGTATACAAACACTTTTAGGACCCAAACCCAAAGCCCAACAAAATCATGATTCAAAAGTTTAAAAATAAATAAATAAATAAAATCCCATAAAAATCCAAATTTTCTCTGCTTAATATCCAAAACACAAAAATCACATCTCAAAATTTCATAATCAAAGATAAAAATAAATGAAAAATAAATTATCTACAAATTTAGCGAACTTTAGCTTGTCAATCACTTGCTACCTCGAATAGGCCATAGCTAACAGGAAACAAACAAACAAACAAAAAAACAAAAACAAAAAAGGAATAGGTTAGGTACCAAATAAACTAAAATATCACAAATCTTGAAATGCAAGGTGATTCCCTACTTCTATTCCCTAAGAAAAGCAATTTTTTTTGCAATTCATATAGTGCAACAATTCATGAAGTGTCAATGCTCATCATGTTTGTCGTAAAAAGAATTCAATTTGATCAATAGTGATAAAATTAAAAGAGAAATCAACGATGGTATTGGATATCCAAGTGTATAACACTTATTGGACATGTCATGGATTACCGATTGAACCTTTTTGCCTTCTCTTAAATTTATTTTCTTCTACTTATCACCCACCTTATTCTCCTGTGATAAGTAGCATACATAGATTCTGTGCAAAATGCACCACTTCTCTTTGGAGTTTTAATGGTCTTTGGATATTGACATATGCCAAAACCTTTAAATTTCTTAGTGATAATGATTTAGGGAAAATTATCACTTCCACGAAAATTCTAGCAAGAAGATTCTCAAAAAATTACCAAGGATGAGAATTCAATATAATACATAAAGACGAGTACATTTCTTTGGTGGACTAAAAGTAGCATTATATGAAAAATTTGTAGTAGTGGAAAAAACTGCTCCAATGAAGCCTACTCACACGCAACTCGAAAGTATCAATGTCAACTCCATTATTGTTTATGCAACTACATTTGTTTCCAATCATGAGCTCCAAAAGAGTGAGACTTGAATAAACTATAGTAGCTAGATCCCACTGCAATTCTTTTACTGTATTCTTCACCATGGCTTTAAGAGTATTTTTGTTGGTTTATGGGAATCAATGTTGTTGGTACCTGAGAACTTCAATGGCACATCAACGACAAAATTAACCTAAAAAGCCTAAAGAATATGGGGAATAAAAAAAATAAAAATAAAAACTTGAGCGGGACTTTCCAAATTTGCAGAATTGGGGTAGAACAATCGCAAATATATATATAGGCAACAAATGAGTAGTTTAAAAATAATTATAATATCAATTGAACTATTTTTATAACTACTTGATTAGGGAAAGAGAGAGTCATAGAGTTGAAAGAAGTTTGAATTAAAGGTCAATTGAATTTATTTTTAAAAAATTATAATAGAGTGACAATTGAACGGTTTTCATAACTACTTGATCGGGGAGAGGGAGAGTCATAGATTTGAAGGAAGTTTGAATTAAAGGTCAATTGAATTTATGGGAAAGACAAAAATTAGGGAAACATTAATTAAGAGAGAGAGAGAGAGAGAGAGAGAGAGAGAGAGAGAGAGAGAGAGAGAAAGCAATATATATATATATATATATATATATATATTATGTGATGTAGTAATAAATGGGAAAATATTAATTGCAAAACAAAGGGAAAATAAGCTAGTGAGGCCAATGATGTGGCCGCTGATGTGGCTTAACAGTAGCGTAACAGTAGTGTAACAACAATAAATGTTCTTCAGCTTTTAGATATGTATAGATCATAGATAGATTTGGAATTTTGTGTCTATCAATTCATCAAATTAATTGCTCAATAATGCAATTAAGGGTCCCAATTAAAGAATTAAACTCCTAATTTTGTCACAGTTTCACCGCAGGTTTTAACAAAAGATATAGGAAGGTATTAGGTTTATTGTTAAAATTATGGTTTTTCAATCCGGTAAGGATGTAACCAAATTGGATGAAATAATAATTAATTGGGATATTTAATTAGGGTTTAATAACACTAATTGGGATAAAACATCGTAGATTTGGGATAACTTAAACAATTAAAATCGTTAAGATTAGGACTATTGAGGACAAATTTTTCACATCACATGACTTCATTTCATTGGCAACTTGCACCACGTCAACACTATCATGCATTTTTGGAAAAATCTCTTTTAAAGCCCAAAAGAGTCCATATTCACAAAATGACGCCGAAGCCCATGGTCCAAAACTCATGGTGATATAATCTCATCAAAGCCTATAGTTCGAGCTTGTGGCACAACATCTCATTTTCGGCTCATAATCCAAGTTCATGAGTCTCATCAAAAGAATTTTGGGAGTCGTGGTTTGGAGGGCCAAGAAATATGTTCAATAAAACTCCAACGGTTCAAAGTTAATAAAGGGAAGCATGTTGCTTGGCATGTCTTCCCCAATTCCCTGAACTCTAACGGGTCAATGTGCAATAAGTAACATTTGGTAAGTTTCTCATATCACATAACACTTAAAATGATAAAACTCCTCATGCTCTTTACATAAAAATTAATGTCCATCATGTAATATAAGTTTTAAAATATAATTATATCACATTATTATTTTAATACAAATCAATTCTAAGCACATGGCTAAATATACATTAGCATCTCATATCTAGCATTAAATGCTCTATTTAGTCTCCAAGATTTGGTTAAAATACAAAAAGATCATAATTACATCTCTAAAACTTCATCAAATATCAACCAACAAGTCTATTACTTACCAAAATTATATATGGACTGAACATATAATTTTTCTAAGAGAGAAAACTTAGCTAAAAATACAAAAAAAAAAAAAAAAAAAAAAAAAAACAGCTCTAGCTGCAACAGCTCCAGCTAAAATGCAAAAGCTCCAGCAGGTTGCCACATGTCCTAAAAATGACATTACTTGCTCATTAATGCCTAATCTCAGCATCTTGCTGTCATACCCAAAGAAACAAGAGGATTCCATAAAAATTATCTTACCAATTTTAGCTTAACCATGAGTTTAATGCCAAGTATTCTCCTTCAAGCAAATGATGTCATTTAGATGACATCATCCAGCTGTGTCAGCAACAATGATGTCTCAAAATTTCTTTTTTTGGTTGAAAAACAAAAGACCACTTACCTTGTCAAGGATTTTTCCTTATTTGCTATTTTCCCTTCAACTAAGTTATGATCTAGTTACATAGCTTGGCTCCATATAAAGAGGACCAAGCTACACACTAAAGGATCCATTCCTCTCCCACTCCATGATTTTGAAACTTCACTCATTTTGGCTGCCACATACATATTTTCCTACTTCCCCATCTCCCTTACCAAATTCTTCTTCATAAATAACAACATAACACACATATTACAACACACAATTATCCATTACCCATCTTTCCCACACTTCATGATTCTAAAACTTCATCATTTTTGCTGCCCAAAAACACATCTCCATCTTATTCTTTATTTCCCTTACAAAAATTTTCATTCTTAGAAAGCAACATAACTCATGATATAACACAAAAAGCCACTCCAGCAGCAGCTCTAATCTCATGTGTTTACTACATTTATCCTTCATATCATCTATCTCACACTTCCATATATTTCACAAACACATTCCCCACAAAATACCCATATATACTCCTCATATATCTTTAAACTTCATGTCTCACAAAGTATACATATTTCTTACCATCTCCACACATCTTAAATATATTAAATACTCTTCCAAGAACTTATTACTAAAAGCCCTTTCTTATAAAAGACAAAAACTTATAAAATCAAAAGCCCTTTTTATGGAAAGCAATATCACTCATATTTGACTAAAAACTAAAAGAGCATTACATGGGAAAAATTATTTAAGTGCATGATTAAGGGGACAAACTTAAACAACTGATGCACATGGCTGGACATGCTTTCTCTCCTTTTAGTTGCATCCATTTTTCCCTTTCAAATATGAAGGTGGCTGAAATGTTAAGTCCACTGATGCTACGGCTGGAGCTGCAGAATATGAAGGTTGCTAAAATGCTAAGTCCACTGATGCTACGGCTGGAGCTGCAGAACATGAAGTGATGTTACGGCTGGAGCTACAAAACATAAAAGATAAGTCCATGTTTTCTCCATCTTTGAAATTACATTATTGAGTATATGTTAACTCATTATCATCTTACCATTATCTCACCATTTAATAAACATGGTCTCACTAATACTTCATTAATAAACATATGTACTAATAAATTGAATCCATATCACTATCGGACTTATATTATTTGGATATGAACCACCATTGGATTTGGACATATATTATTTGGACATGAACCACTATTGGACATACATTATTTGGACATGAACCACCATTGGACATACATTACTTGGACAAGGACCATTACCGGACATACCTTATTATATTGAACATGAACCATGGACCGCGACTAGACATGGACTATTGGACTCATCCCATTGTTGGACATTTGACACCTAATTAATCATCTTTTCTAATATCAGTCATCACTTAATATACAAAATAATAACGTATCAACTCACCACTTAATCAAAGCTATCATGCTTAGCATATTATATTATATTATATTATATTATTTATTTATTTTAACCATTATCATGATTCTAAGACTTTGGGTTTCATCTATTTTGAAGGCTTAAAAATACGCCGGAAGCCATTGGTCTATGCGGCCCAATGTCGAGTTCCGGGTTGATCTCCCCAAAACAAATCCGGGCCTAGTAAAGTCACACCAAAGACACGTGGCCACGTGCAAAAAAAAAAAAAAAAAAAAAAAAAAAAAAAAAAAAAAAAAACGCCCCCAACAAGGACTAAGGCCAAATTTTGTGTTGTTGATGTTCTTAATGATTTTTTGTCAAATTGAAGGCCCACTTATCAAATTAACAAACCTAATTACAAGTTTGAACATCTAATTGGATAAGGTGACCAATTGACTTCAGAATTTGAAATGAAGAACCTGGGAAAGGCGACAAAGATACTTGCTATGGAAATTGCACAAGATAGAGTGAGTAGTAATGTTCTTTTGACACACAAAAAATGGGGTTTATTGGGGATTTGATTAGTTCATGTTTATTATGAGTTTGGTGGTAAAAGAACTCTAATTTGAAAAGGAAGGCTTCAATTGAGGCATAGAGCAGTAAATGGCCCGCCATGGATTGATAGGTTCTTATACTATTTGAAAAAAAATTAAGATAAAAACAAATAGGATTAAAAAAAATTAACAGGATCTATGCTATTTGCTACACTGTATTGATTTGATGTGTTACACAAAGGTATTTATATACACAATATTGAGTACTGCATTAGTGGCTTGGGCATTTGAGCTAGAATTCGACCATATGCCAAAGAAATTATTGCTAGAGACAATTCAGTCATTGACAACAATGCAATAGGAAAATCATACTGCAATGAATTACAATGTGCCAAGAAAATTGTCCTCAAGTATCATATTCTGCAATTTGATCAGCCACCGATTGCTTCTATCCCAATGAAACCAACCCCTACCCAAATATATAATAATATGATAAAGTTTACTTTACAAGCTTAGTAGATAGTAAAATGGGCTTCTAATGCCAACAATGACAAATCAGTTACATGACTGTAAGGGTGTTTGAGCTGAACTAGTTTCATTATTTTGTTTTGACCATATGAGATGTTGTATCCGCCTAAGTTGTAGCGTTACTTCTTTCATGGCTGGCCTCTCATCTCCCTTCTTCTTGATGCATCTCAATGCAAGCTTAGCGAATGCTTGAATATCTTCATTGCTTCCTTGACTTAGCACCACATCATCAACAATTTGCAATATGCAATTCTCTTCCATTGACAAAACAAACCAATCTACCAAATTCTCTTCCATATGTACAGAAAGTATAGTTACAGTTTTGGTCATATTTTGAATATAAGTTGAGATTTGATATTTCATGCAAAACCCCAATTATACTAAAGCAAAGATGCAAGAAAAATAAAAAAATTAACCAAAAAATTAAGAGAGAGAGAGAGAGAGAGAGAGAGAGAGAGAGAGATGACATTTTTTGTGAGGGAAAACTATGCAAAGAATGGAAGAGAGAATGCCAAATTTAAAGTAAAATGGTGTGAATAAGAAGAGACAAAATAAGAGAAGATGAAGGGAAAGATAAAGAGTGATATTAAAATAAAAGATAGTGGGGAGATGAAAAGGTAAGGGAGGGAGAAAGGTTGGAAAAAATCTACATATTTTTAAAAAATGAGTAAATGTTAAAAAAATATTATAAAAAAATTGGAAAGAGCCGATGTGGCTCAACTGGAGCATAGCCACAATAAATGTTATGCTTTAACTTTTAGATATAATATAGATATAGATTATAATTTTTAAGGCTAAAATGCAAATTGAATTGTTTAAAAAAATTGAGATATTTTGTCCAATTCCGTTTTAAAAAAATACATTAAGTATGCAATTAACTAATGACAAAAAAATTCACATAAAAAATCTATAATATATTTTTATAGATTTTTTTCATGTGAATATAATATTTTTTTTAGTGGCAATTTTTTAACAAAATTGAATAGAAGTCCTAAATTGAATAAATTTGAAATTTAGAAGACCCACCATGGCTTTTGAGTGGAGTCGTGGTGTGCATTTATGTTAGAACCCATTTCCCTCTCTCTTGTGTGTGTGTGTTTTTTTCTCAAAAAAAAAAAAAATTAGAAGACCCAATGGAAAGAAAGTAAAGTCAAAAGAGTGAAATGCCTAATTTGGAAATTTCATTTTAGCCTATTTTTTTTCTATTATTTTTTTTTATTTATGTACATTTATGTGGCATCTTTTGGGCTAAAACGACGTTGTCTTGGTCTTCTTGTTTAACACCATTGACCTTCCACACCATTTGGATTTTTTTTTTCTCTTTTGGTATCGTGGTCAAAAAAAGAAATGGGAAAAGGGGATTCGCCGTTATTTTAAAAGTAACGATTTCACATGAAAGTCACAATTTTAGGTACTCAATGTGTGATTCTAAGTTCAACTCATGTTTTTCTCTATTGTTGTCCCACATTTTTCCCTGTGGGTTGTGTTTTATTTGTGTGTATGTGATTTAGTTATTTAATTGTTTTTGTTCAGTGTTTGTATGTGGGTGTGTTTTAGATTGGGAGTAGATTGAGTTGGAGAAGAAACCAAGCGGCCAAAGATATAAAATTCGGGGGTTTAGGCCCAGTCCTTTTAGTCTTATCACTTATGCTAAAGGGTGTGAATGAGGTTGCCGATGCTGTCAATGTCACCATGGGTCCTATGGGCTAAGGAATTCTATGGCTACCTAGTACCTAGTCACACCATTCTATGGCTACCTAATCTTGCATATTTTCCTTTCTTTTTCAATTTCCATTATTGTGTGAGTATGAATGAAGGAAAATGATTTACATAAGCTAAGACATAAGTTATTGAAGAATCAGATTGTGGCATTGAACTCAATTGCTTTGAAGTAATTGTTATAAGTTATGACTAAGCTTAATTTTGGATCATGGATTTAGGGTCAATTATCTAATGGACAGCAAGTAGCTGTAAAAAGGCTATCCCACAGTTAAGGACAAGGAATAGAGGAATTCAAAAATGAAGTAATGTTAATTGCAAAATTTCAACATATGAATCTTGTCAAGCTTTTTGGCTATTGCATTCAGGGGAAGAAAAGATGTTGATTTATGAGTACGTGCCCCACAAAAGCTTGGACTTCTTTATTTTTGGTACATCTTCTTTCTATAAATCTATTGCATTCATCTGTTTTATTTTCTTTTATTATATATGTTCAGAGAATATATTTGTACTGCATACAACCAAATATTTTCACACTATTTAATCACATTTTGAGTATTTTGAAGTTAAATGTTATTGTAGACCATACAAGAAGTTCTTTGCTTAAATTTACCTCACACTGAGAATGGAGATCGTTTGTGATGGAAGTTGATAAAGAATGGGGATTTTGATATCCGATCGTTTTATAATAAGTTACGAAATCCCTTGCCCATCATATTTCCTTGGAAAGGTGTTTGGAAGGTTAAGGCTCCTCGGCGTGTCTCTTTCTTTGTGTAGATTGCTGTATGGGATAAGATCCTTATAGGTGACAATTTGAGGGGTAGAGGGATGGATTTTGTTGACTGGTACATTATGTGTCATTGTAATGGGGAGACGATGGATCATTTACTACTTCATTGTGGTAAGGCTTATCGGTTGTGGAGTTTGGTTTTTAGATCGTTTGAGATTTCATGGGTCTTGCCAAAATCGGTTGCGGTTACGCTCTTTGGTTGGCGGAATTGGCTTGGAAAACATTCATCTAGCATTTGGAATTTAGCCCCATTGTGCTTAATATGGTGTCTTTGGAGGGAGCGGAATAGGAGGACGTTTGAGGACATGGATAGTCCGGATGACCAGCTGTTGGCTTCTTTCATTGGCTCTCTATTTGACTGCTCTAGGGCTTGGGGACTCACCTCTAGTGATTCTCTCCCTATGTTCCTTAGCTCTCTCTGTTGTAATTAGTATCTTTTCCTTTCTTTTCCCTTTCTTGTGTTTCTTTTCTCTCTGCCTTATGCTTTTTTGCATAAGGTAGTGTTTTTGAATATATTGCTTTATTACTTATCAAAAAGAAGTTCGTTGCTTAATTGGGGGAAACGCTTTGAAATCATTATTATGATTACTTGTAGGATTTTTTATCTTCATCAAGAATCAAGATTAAGAATTATACATAGGGGTCTTAAAACTAGAAATGTTCTCCTAGATGGCGAGATGGATCCAAAAATTTCAGATTTTGAGATAGCTCGCATATTCAAAGGGGACCAAATTCAAGACAAGACAACTAGAGTTATTGGAACATAGTAAGTACGCATGTGCACACAAAGCCTTGCACACTTTCCACACATATAGAAAATGAAGGCCTAAGCAAACTTTAACTCTATTTTTAATACTATTCACATGCAGTGGTTATATGTCACCAGAATGTGTAATATTTGGGAAATTTTCAACAAAATTAGATGTCCTTTGTTTTGGTGTCATATTGTTGGAGATCATTAGTTGCAAGAAGAATAATAGTTCTTATCAAACACACCCTTCCCTAACTTTGATAGGGCATGTAAGTAACAAAAAAACAACAGTTTTTTCCATTTGCATTTATAATACAACCCCTTTTGGATAATGCTATAAATCGTACAGGTCTGGAAACTATGGAGAGAAGATAGAGCCTTGGATATAGTTGATTCATCTATTACTGAGTCATTTGTTTCTCATGAAGTCTTGAGATGCATTCAAATAGGGCTCTTATGTGTGCAAGAAGATGCAACGGATTGATGAACCATGTTGGCTATTCTTCTCATGCTAAGTTATCAAACAACTCTTCCTTCTTCGAAACAACCTGCTTTCATTTTTAGAAGACCTACAAATGATTTGGGATCAGTCACAGGAAAATGGGTTTTATTCTATAAATGACGTGACATTAACTATGTTTGAAGCTCGCTAAAAGGTAAAGATTGCTGCATCTAAATTGCTTCTATAAGGATTTATGGGAAAAATTATCATTTTACTCTGTTTATAAGATAAAATATAATTCTTATTATTTTTTCCTTCTTTCTTTCTTTCCTTCTTTCTTTCCTTTTGTAACAAGAAGCCCCACACCCCCTGATGAGCAGAACACAAAGCCACAAGTTTTGAAAAACAAACAACGAAGCCCGTTTGGTAGGGCATTTCAAACACCTATTTTCAGTTTTTAAATAACATTACACACATTTTCACACATTTTTTCACTTACATGTATTTTAAAAAACTACAAAAAATACTTCTCAAACTCTTCTACCAAACGGTAAATCCCTAAGAAGCATTTCAACAAGCACTTTCTGCGCCACTTATATGAAAGAACAAAATTGGTACCTCACCAGCATAGAAATGTGCCAACGTTACAATGAAATGAAATTTAAGAGCGAAATTCCAAAATTTGAGAAGCAATATGGGAAGGACAAAGAGGGAGCACACGAGAGAGGATATGCAGTTGAGAGAGACCAACCAGTTTTTCATTTTTTTTTTTTTTTTGGCTTTTATATACTAACCTAGTCTACTGGTAACATGTTTCGCACTAAACTTAAATCAACGGTCATAATAATAATAACACCAATTAATGGTTTCGATTTGGTTGAGTTTCGTACCAACTACAAAAGAAAGGCGTACAATTGTGTGTGTGTCTTTATACACACACACGTGCGTGCGCGCGCGCACACACACACACACATATAGGGGATTTTGGGCTTTTGCCATTATTTGCAAAAATAACAGCAATTTGTCTCTATTTTGAAACTAATTAGGTTTGTGTCCCTGTTTTGAAATTTGATTTTAGCAAAATAGAGTTACAAATGAAACTCAACATTAACAATGTCGAGTTCTATGTACATTTTGCCACTTATTTTTATTATTTTTTTTTAAATTGAGTGAAACTCGACTTTGCTAAAATCGAGTTTCAATTAAAAATTTACATATAACTTGATTATGAGGATATCGAGTTTTATATCGAACTCGATTTTGTTCAAAACAGGGAATTTGTTATTATTTTTGCAAAACAAGGGCAAAAGCCCAATATCCCCTGTATATATATTTTTTCTCAGCGGTCAAAAAAAGAAATGGGAAAAGGGGATTCGCTTTTATTTGAAAAGTAACGATTTTACATGAAAGTCAGGATTTTAGGTATTGAATGTGTGATTTTAAGTTCAACTTATGTAGGGCTCGTTTGAAATCTACTTATTTTGCTCAAATTGAAAACTTATTTTTGAAAGTACTGTAAATAAAGGTAAAAGTTAGCTGAAATAGTATAGTGAGACTTATGAATAGTACAAAAAAATATAGTGAGACTTATAAATAGTAATAAAAATAAACTAAATAGTAAATTAAGTTAGCAAAAATAATATTTAGTCTCTGTTTGGATGCTGCATTTTTGCGGCACGTTTGTTGCATCGGCGTTTTGTTTTGTTTTGTTTGTTTTTTTTTTTTTTTTTTTTTGTAATCTGCATATGCTGACTTTTTTCAGCAAAAATCACTGTTCATGTACTATGCATATACTATTCATACATTTAAAAATGAGTCCCACATTATTATTCATATATTTAAAAATTATTTTATTATAATATTTTAGTTTTCAACTTTCAACTATATCTAAATGGACCCTTACAAGTAAGTTATGTTAGGCTTTTGAGTTTGACTGGCCAATAAAAGAAATTACAAAATCCATGTGTTTTAAATGCCTCCGGTCTCTTTGTTTGAAAAAAGAGAGGCGTGTTACAAGTAAGTTATGTTACGCTTTTGAGTTTGACTGGCCAATAAAAGAAATTACAAACTCCATGTGTTTTAAATGCCTCCGGTCTCTTTGTTTGCAAAAAGAGAGGCGTGTTACGAGTAAGTTATGTTACGCTTTTGAGTTTGACTGGCCAATGAAAGAAATTACAAACTCCATGTGTTTTAAATGCCTCCGGTCTCTTTGTTTGAAAAAAGAGAGGCGTGTGCTCCTAAGAGTCAGCGATAGGGATGAGAAAGAGAAGACTTCATAATTCTCTCTCTCTCTACTTTCTTGATTAAGACTTCATTCTTGATTAAGACTTCATGCCTACCCACCACCGCCTTAAAAAAAAATATTATTATTGTAAATTTCATAAATTTATTTTATGATTTGTGATAATACAAACTAAATTAAAAATATTTTAAAACATAGTATTTTGTTCATCAAAAAAGACAACTTTGTCCTAACTTTATTATCATTTCTTTTTCTCTCATTTGTTCGTTCCTCTCCTCTTCTCTGATCTAAGTTTTTCTCTCACAACTCTCTCTCTCTCTCTCTCTCTCTCTCTCTAAACCCAGATCAGAAAATACCCACTTCAAAAACCCATTTATTTGTCTTCTTCTTGCTTGCCTTGGGAGAGTCTGCTGCCTCTCGGAGTGCTGCTTCTAAGGATATTGATAATTTCCAGTCGTCTCTGACGAATGACAACGGCGTTTCGGTAGAGATTCCTGAGTTGGTGAAGAAATACTTGGATCTCGTGGAGTCAAAAGTTTTTGGTGAAGGAAGAGCCAAGTGGAGCCTTGTTCCTGATGAGTTCTCAGCTTTTCTCGAGTCTCTGGATTGGGATTCCAAGCTAACGAAATCACTTCAGGAATCGAAACCGAAGGAAGAGAAATCGGAGTCCAGTGGTTCTCTTATCAATCCCATCGAAGGGATTCAACAGCGAGCGGTGTTATATTTGGAAGAGGAATCCAAAACCGCCGAGTCCGAGTCCGAGTCCGAATCAACCAAATCGGAGGCTTTCCCTGGCTATTCCGATGACTTCGTTTCCAGCCTGAGCAAAATACCGAAGCAAATGATCTCAGGTGGCTACAAATCTGAGTGTTGCTAAATGCTGATGTCAGTGACCAAGCTCATGAGTTTTCCCGGTTAGAGAGACAGTTCTGAGAGCGGCGAACGAGATAGAAGAGAAGAGGGAAAGAGGAGAGAATAAAAAAAGAAAAAGAAAAAAGGGACAAGGTCCTCTATTGAGGATCAAATTGGTGAGTTTGAAAATATTTTGGAACTAGTTGGTATTATCTGAGGTTTGTGAAATTTACCCTATTACTTTTAGTGAAAGACCACTGCACACAAACATGGTCATGCCATTGATTCTGATCATGCTTTTCTTCCCATTTTGCACTTCCGTTGACACCTTAACACCAGACCAGTCCATCAAGGATGGCCAGTCTTTGATTTCCAGCAAAAATAATTTCGCCTTAGGCTTCTTCAGTCCCGGCAATTCTAGCTACCGGTATCTTGGTATTTGGTTTGTCAAAGTGCCAAAACAAACTATAGTGTGGGTGGCAAACAGGAATGATCCTATTATTGATTCCTCCGGAGTTCTCTCCATCAACCAGTATGGAAACCTTGTCCTCCATGACAGTTCTAACCGTCTTCTTTGGTCTACAAATGTGTCTGTCCAGGGGACAACCTCCTCTGTCGCACAGCTTCAAGATTCAGGAAACCTGGTATTGGTCCAAGGCAATAACAAAAAGGTTATATGGCAAAGCTCTGATCATCCTACGGACACACTGCTTCCACGCATGAGGCTTGGGTTTAATCGGATAACTGGGTTAGACAGGTTCTTGACATCTTGGAAGTCACAAGATGACCCCGGAACTGGGGACTACTTCCTTAAGATGATATCTACTGGCTCTCCACAAGTCGTCTTGTATAAGGGTTCGACTTTATATTGGCGGTCAGGTCCATTGCCATGGCCAAGGCCAACATCACCATCATCAGCAACTCTCTCATCGCGTTTTAATTACGATTTTTTTTACAACGAAGATGAGGTATCTTGCTCCTACTTTTTTGATGACCCCTCCATCATTTCTAATTCTAGACTAGTGCTTGACAACTCTGGATTGCTCCAGCAACTTTTGTGGAATGATGTGGACCTTCAATGGAAGGAATTCTGGTCAATACCTAAATCCCTGTGTGACAACTATGGACACTGTGGTGCATATGGTAAATGTAGTCCCGAGTCTGATAACAGTTTTAATAAGTTTGAGTGTACGTGTTTGCCAGGGTATGAACCCAAGTCTCGGAAGAATTGGTATGACAGAGATGGTTCTGAGGGGTGTGTGAGGAAACAGTTGGGGTTGTCGATGTGTGGGAATGGAGAAGGGTTTGTGAAGGTGGAGCGTTTGAAGGGTCCTGATTCACTTAATGCAGTTTGGATGGACAAGAGTTTGAGTAGCTCAGAATGCGAGCAGGCATGCTTGATAAATTGCTCTTGCACTGCTTTTGTCAGTGTGAATATTGATGGGAATGGGACCCGTTGCTTGGCATGGTATGGTGAATTGATTGACATTTCGGAAAGTTCATTTCAAAAGTGGGATCTATATGTACGTGTAGATGCAACTGAATTAGGTGGCCTTCTCCACTTGCTTGCATTTTCGTAAATTTTCATTTCTGCCTGTTTTACCTTACAAATCGTGGACTGATGTTTTTTTTTTTTGTCCTTCAGCTACTTACACAAGGAAGTCCAATGGTTTTCTTGGCCACAAGAGGCAGCTGGCTATTACAATAATTTCTGTTATGGTGACATTGTTTCTGGTATGCTTGATAGCCTATATATGCCTAACGAAGAAGAAGAGGAAAACAAAAGGTAACAAAATCACTTTCATTGTATTGTTCACACAAACACAGAGGAATATATATATATATATATATATATATATATATATATATATAAATACATATTATATCAAGAGTCATTTTAGTAGTCTACATGAGCTATATAAATGCTCGATTGCAAAATTATAGTGAGCAATCTATCCATATGTTTTTGGACAGTGAAAAAAAAATTGCACAATCAATCATTATATTTTACCGGTACTAAAGGCTATTTGGAGGGAAATGAGCTAGAGGAGAGTAGTAGACATCCAGATTTATTGATCTTTGATCTAGGCTGCATAGTTGCTGCCACTGACAATTTCTCTCCAATCAACAAACTTGGGCAAGGTGGCTTTGGTTCTGTTTTTAAGGTAAAGTTACAATTCATAATGGTATCGTTGAATGTTGATATCTTGCGTAATTTCCTTTCTTTTTCAATTTCCATTATTGTGTGAGTGTGAATGCAGGAAAATGACTTACATAAGCTAAGACATAAGTTATTGAAGAATCAGATTGTGGCATTGAACTCAATTTGCTTTGAAGTAATTGCTATGAGTTATGACTAAGCTTAATTTTGGATCATGGATTTAGGGTCAATTATCTAATGGACAACAAGTAGCTGTAAAAAGGCTATCCAACAGTTCAGGACAAGGAATAGAGGAATTCAAAAATGAAGTTATGTTAATTGCTAAACTTCAACATAGGAATCTTGTCAAGCTTTTTGGCTGTTGCATTCAGGGGGAAGAAAAGATGTTGATTTATGAGTACATGCCCAACAAAAGCTTGAACTACTTCATTTTTGGTACGTCTTCTTTCTATAAATCTATTGCATTCATCTATTTTATTTTCCATTATTATATATTTCAAAGAATATATTTGGACTACATACAACCAAGTATTTTTACACTATTTAATCATATTTTAAGTATTATGGAGCTAAATTTTATTGTAGACCATACAAGAAGTTCATTGCTTAATTGGGGGAAACGCTTTGAAATCATTATTGGGATTGCTCGTGGGATTTTGTATCTTCATCAAGACTCAAGATTGATAATTATACATAGAGATCTCAAAACTAGCAATGTTCTCCTAGATGGTGAGATGAATCCAAAAATTTCAGATTTTGGGATAGCTCGTATATTCAAAGGGGACCAAATTCAAGACAAGACAACTAGAGTTATCGGAACATAGTAAGTACGCATGTGCACACAAAGCCTTGCACACTTTCCACACATATAGAAAATGATGGTCTATGCAAACTTTAACTCTATTTTTAATACTATTCACATGCAGTGGTTATATGTCACCAGAGTATGTAATTTTTGGAAAATTTTCAACAAAATCAGATGTCTTTAGTTTTGGTGTCATATTGTTGGAGATCATTAGTGGCAAGAAGAATAGCAGTTCTTATCAAACACACCCTTCCTTAACTTTGATAGGGCATGTAAGTAAAAAAAAAAACAACAGTCTTTTCCATTTGCATTTATGATACAACCCCTTTTGGATAATGCTATAAACCATACAGGTCTGGGAACTTTGGAGAGAAGATAGAGCCTTGGATATAGTTGATTCATCAATTATTGAGTCATTTGTTTCTCATGAAGTCTTGAGATGCATTCAAATTGGGCTCTTATGTGTGCAAGAAGATGCAGCGGATCGACCAACCATGTTTGCTATTCTTCTCATGCTAAGTTGTGAAACAACTCTTCCTTCTCCGAAACAACCTGCTTTCATTTTCAAAAGACCTACAAATGATTTGGGATCAGTCACAGGAAAGGAGTTTTATTCTATAAATGACGTGACATTAACTATGTTTGAAGCTCGCTAAAAGGTAAATATTGCTGCATCTAAATTGCTTCTATAAGGATTTATGGCAACAATTAACATTTTACTCTGTTTATATGACAAAATATAATTCTTATTATTTTTTCCTTCTTTCTTTCCTTATATGACAAAAGTAAAATATAAGTGTTATTGAATACTGCCTACTTCTGTGGACTTTACTTTCCCCTAACCTTTGAAGATATAAAATTAACTGCAGTGCAAGTTTCATATGCTAATAAGTAATAATTGAAGCATATTAGAGAATGATGTAACCTTTAGAAAATTTTCTGGGCTCCAAGCAATAAGTCATAGCCAAACATAAGAACTTTAGGAAAGCTAAAAGGCAAACATGCAGTCTGTGATGGATAGTACTGTAGGAACAATGTTCTAGTAATTTTTCAAGTAAATATCCTCATCATAATCAACTGGCAGGAATGTGTTTGCTGTTTATTCTCATTTTTTAAAAGCTCATTTAATCTAATCACCTGAAACCCTTGGATATTTTGATTTTGTTATGTATGCCAAGTCCTGGTTTCAAAGGCCTAAGATGCAGCTCAAAAGAAGACAGTTGTTTTAAGAGTAATTTGTAATTTTGACATCCATTCAATCGATTGAAAGATGATTTTTGAGGGATGTTGACTTTGATAGTGGCTCGTTGCATTTGAAAATTGTGAAACCAAATTTAATTTAATTAGGACGATTGCTGCCTTGCTTTTTTAGGCCTTACATGACAACATATAAAGGGCTTGTTATAGCATGACTTCAACAAGAGGTTTAGAGACTATTTTCGTGTGCCATAGAAAGAGAGCCAAAACTTCATTTTGATCAACCTATTATTCCAGAGTCTTTATTCAACAATGGAGTAGGTATTTTGGTGATCAAGAGCTAAAATCACAGAGTCTATTATCTCAATACGTTGCTGCAGAGAACAAATTTTTAAAGTGGTCCTTGGAGTAGTTTAGAGGGTCTAATTGTGATCACAGATGTAGATAATGAGAGAAGTGCTTCATAGCTAAGAGTCCAAAGGGTATGAAACTGGGGTGGGTTCATGAGAAATGATTGAGAATGAATTCATAAATTGGGTTTTGAGGTGGCTTGTTTGTTTGTATTAATTTAGCACAAACCCAAAAATAAATTGTATTAATTTAGGCTATCTAGCACAAAAACTATCAAAGAAAACAAAGATGAAATTGACGAAGAGAGAAACACAGAATCGTGGTTTTGTCTGCTGCAAAATTATGATTACAGTCTTGGAAGTGGAGGAGGTAATGGCGGCGGCATGTCTGCCATGGGAAGTTGCTAGTGGTCTGTGTGTTTAAATGAAAATTATGAAATCTAATCACTTGTGATCAATTAATGAACCTCAAGTGTTTGACAACGTCCTTTTAAATGCTATATCACAGCATATGGTTGAATTGCTATTCATCTACAATAAAATTTTTGGGTTGAAAGTATGAGATTTTGTTATATTTGGACTAAACTCTTTAGTTTTGAATTAAAAAAAAAAAACTAAAAAAAAATTAGAAATTAGGAATATGAGCCCTAAAAATGCAATAAAAATGATAGATATTCAAAATTATTATTTGGTCCACGTCGGTCCTATTTGGTCCATGTTTGTCCATTTTGCCCACTTTGTTTATATTCGGTCCACAATGGTCCTGTTCGGTCCAATTTGTCCACTTGGTCCTATTTACTATTCGGTCCACTATGCTTCTATTCGGTCCTATTTGTTTCTACTCGGTCCACATTGGTCCACTCTGTCCTATTCAGTTTACGTTGATCCTATTCCGTTCTCCTTGTTCCTATTTGGTCCTATTTTGTCCATTCGGTCCACTTTATTCTATTTGGTCCATTTGTGTTTACTTTGGTCCATTTAGACCACTTCAATTCATTTTGGTCTACTCTGGTCCATTTTTGGACACTTGCATACAAGGCAAAGACATGTTTAGGTTGAGAGTACCTATTCTAAATCTAAATTTATTATATATATATATTATATCAAAGTCGTAATATCTAAAATCTAAAACATAGCATTTATTTGGACTACATACAACCAAATATTTTTACACTATTTAATCACATTTTGAGTATTTTGGAGTTTAATATTATTGTAGACCAAACAAGAAGTTCATTGCTTAGTTGGGGGAAATGCTTTGAAATCATTATTGGGATCGCTCGTGGGATTTTGTATCTTCTACAAGACTCAAGATTAAGAATTATACATAGGGATCTTAAAACTAGCAATGTTCTCCTAGAAGGTGAGATGAATCCAAAAATTTCAGATTTTGGGATAGCTCGCATATTCAAAGGGGACCAAATTCAAGACAGGACAACTAGAGTTATCGAAACATAGCAAGTACACGTGCACACAAAGCCTTGCACACTTTCCACACATACAGAAAATGATGGCCTATGTGAACTTTAACTTTATTTTTAATACTATTCACATGCAGTGGTTATATGTCACCAAAGTATATAATATTTGAAAAATTTTCAACAAAATCAGATGTCTTTAGTTTTGGTGTCATATTGTTGGAGATTATTAGTGGCAAGAAGAATAACGGTTCTTATCAAACACACCTTTCCCTAACTTTGCTAAGGCATGTAAGTAACAAAAAATTAACAGTCTTTTCCATTTGCATTTAGAATACAACCCCTTTTGGATAATGCTATAAACCATACAAGTCTAGGAACTATGGAGAGAAGATAGAGCCTTGGATATAGTTGATTCATTGATTACTCGGTCATTTGTTTCTCATGAAGTCTTGAGATGCACTCAAATTGGGCTCTTATGTGTGCAAGAAGATGCAACGGATTGACTAACAATGTTTGCAATTCTTCTCATGCTAAGTTGTGAAACAACTCTTCCTTCTCCTAAACAACCTGCTTTCGTTTTTAGAAGACCTACCAATGATGTGGGATCAGTCACAAGAAAGGGGTTTTATTCTATAAATGACGTGACATTAACTATGTTTGAAGCTCACTAAAATTAATGATTGCTGCATCTAAATTGCTTCTATAATGATTTATGGGAACAATTAACATTTTACTCTGTTTATAAGATAAAATATAATTCTTATTATTTTTTCCTTCTTTCTTTCTTTCCTTCTTTCTTTCCTTTTGTAACAAGAAGCCCCACACCCCCTGATGAGCAGAACACAAAGCCACAAGTTTTGAAAAACAAACAACGAAGCCCGTTTGGTAGGGCATTTCAAACACCTATTTTCAGTTTTTAAATAACATTACACACATTTTCACACATTTTTTCACTTACATGTATTTTAAAAAACTACAAAAAATACTTCTCAAACTCTTCTACCAAACGGTAAATCCCTAAGAAGCATTTCAACAAGCACTTTCTGCGCCACTTATATGAAAGAACAAAATTGGTACCTCACCAGCATAGAAATGTGCCAACGTTACAATGAAATGAAATTTAAGAGCGAAATTCCAAAATTTGAGAAGCAATATGGGAAGGACAAAGAGGGAGCACACGAGAGAGGATATGCAGTTGAGAGAGACCAACCAGTTTTTCATTTTTTTTTTTTTTTGGCTTTTATATACTAACCTAGTCTACTGGTAACATGTTTCGCACTAAACTTAAATCAACGGTCATAATAATAATAACACCAATTAATGGTTTCGATTTGGTTGAGTATCGTACCAACTACAAAAGAAAGGCGTACAATTGTGTGTGTGTCTTTATACACACACACATGCGTGCGCGCGCGCGCACACACACACACATATAGGGGATTTTGGGCTTTTGCCATTATTTGCAAAAATAACAGCAATTTGTCTCTATTTTGAAACTAATTAGGTTTGTGTCCCTGTTTTGAAATTTGATTTTAGCAAAATAGAGTTACAAATGAAACTCAACATTAACAATGTCGAGTTCTATGTACATTTTGCCACTTATTTTTATTATTTTTTTTTTAAATTGAGTGAAACTCGACTTTGCTAAAATCGAGTTTCAATTAAAAATTTACATATAACTTGATTATGAGGATATCGAGTTTTATATCGAACTCGATTTTGTTCAAAACAGGGAATTTGTTATTATTTTTGCAAAACAAGGGCAAAAGCCCAATATCCCCTGTATATATATTTTTTCTCAGCGGTCAAAAAAAGAAATGGGAAAAGGGGATTCGCTTTTATTTAAAAAGTAACGATTTTACATGAAAGTCAGGATTTTAGGTATTGAATGTGTGATTTTAAGTTCAACTTATGTAGGGCTCGTTTGAAATCTACTTATTTTGCTCAAATTGAAAACTTATTTTTGAAAGTACTGTAAATAAAGGTAAAAGTTAGCTGAAATAGTATAGTGAGACTTATGAATAGTATATTGAGAGTCTATTATCTCAATACGTTGCTGCAGAGAACAAATTTTTAAAGTGGTCCTTGGAGTAGTTTAGAGGGTCTAATTGTGATCACAGATGTAGATAATGAGAGAAGTGCTTCATAGCTAAGAGTCCAAAGGGTATGAAACTGGGGTGGGTTCATGAGAAATGATTGAGAATGAATTCATAAATTGGGTTTTGAGGTGGCTTGTTTGTTTGTATTAATTTAGCACAAACCCAAAAATAAATTGTATTAATTTAGGTTATCTAGCACAAAAAATATCAAAGAAAACGAAGATGAAATTGACGAAGAGAGAAACACAGAATTGTGGTTTTGTCTGCTGCAAAATTATGATTGCAGTCTTGCAAGTGGAGGAGGCAATGGCGGCGGCATGTCTGCCATGGGAAGTTGCTAGTGGTCTATGCGTTTAAATGAAAATTATGAAATCTAATCACTTGTGATCAATTAATGAACCTCAAGTGTTTGACAACGTTCTTTTAAATGCTATATCACAGCATATGGTTGAATTGCTATTCATCTACAATAAAATTTTTGGGTTGAAAGTATGAGATTTTGTTATATTTGGACTAAACTCTTTAGTTTTGAATTAAAAAAAAAAACTAAAAAATAATTAGAAATTAAGAATATGAGCCCTAAAAATGCAATAAAAATGATAGATATTCAAAATTATTATTCGGTCTACGTCGGTCCTATTTGGTCCATGTTGGTCGATTTTGCCCACTTTGTTTATATTCGGTCCACAATGGTCCTGTTCGGTCCAATTTGTCCACTTGGTCCTATTGACTATTCGGTCCACTATGGTCCTTTTCGGTCCTATTTGTTTCTACTCGGTCCACATTGGTCCACTCTGTCCTATTCAGTTTACTTTGATCCTATTCCGTTCTCCTTGTTCCTATTTGGTCCTATTTTGTCTATTCGGTCCACTTTATTCTATTTGGTCTATTTGTGTTTACTTTGGTCCATTTAGACCACTTCAATTCATTTTGGTCTACTCTGGTCCATTTTTGGACACTTGCATACAAGGCAAAGACATGTTTAGGTTGAGAGTACCTATTCTAAATCTAAATTTATTATATATATATATATATATATATATATATATATATCAAAGTCGTAATATCTAAAATCTAAAACATAGCATTTATTTGGACTACATACAACCAAATATTTTTACACTATTTAATCACATTTTGAGTATTTTGGAGTTAAATATTATTGTAGACCATACAAGAAGTTCATTGCTTAATTGGGGGAAATGCTTTGAAATCATTATTGGGATCGCTTGTGGGATTTTGTATCTTCTACAAGACTCAAGATTAAGAATTATACATAGGGATCTTAAAACTAGCAATGTTCTCCTAGATGGTGAGATGAATTCAAAAATTTCAGATTTTGGGATAGCTCGCATATTCAAAGGGGACCAAATTCAAGACAGAACAACTAGAGTTATCGGAACATAGCAAGTACACATGTGCACACAAAGCCTTGCACACTTTTCACACATACAGAAAATGAAGGCCTATGTGAACTTTAACTTTATTTTTAATACTATTCACATGCAGTGGTTATATGTCATCAGAGTATACAATATTTGAAAAATTTTCAACAAAATCAGATGTCTTTAGTTTTGGTGTCATATTGTTGGAGATCATTAGTGGCAAGAAGAATAACGGTTCTTATCAAACACACCTTTCCCTAACTTTGCTAGGGCATGTAAGTAACACAAAATTAACAGTCTTTTCCATTTGCATTTATAATACAACCCCTTTTGGATAATGCTATAAACCATACAAGTCTGGGAACTATGGAGAGAAGATAAAGCCTTGGATATAGTTGATTCATTGATTACTGGGTCATTTGTTTCCCATGAAGTCTTGAGATGCATTCAAATTGGGCTCTTATGTGTGCAAGAAGATGCAATGGATTGACTAACAATGTTGCAATTCTTCTCATGCTAAGTTGTGAAACAACTCTTCCTTCTCCTAAACAACCTGCTTTCGTTTTTAGAAGACCTACCAATGATGTGGGATCAGTCACAAGAAAGGGGTTTTATTCTATAAATGACATGACAATAACTATATTTGAAGCTCACTAAAATTAATGATTGCTGCATCTAAATTGCTTCTATAATGATTTATGGGAACAATTAACATTTTACTCTGTTTTGAAAAACAAATATAATTCTTATTCTTTTTTTCTTCTTTCTTTCCTTTTGTACCAGGTCCAAAAGTAACATATAAGTGTTAGTGAATATAGCCTACTTCAGTGGATTGTACTTTCCCCTAACCTTTGAAGATATATAACTGCAGCGCAAGCCTCATATGCTAATAAGTAATAATTGAAACATATTAGATAATGATGTAACCTACAGACAATTTCCTGTGCTCCAAGCATAAGAACTTTTAGGAAAGCTAAAAGGCAAACATGCAGTCTGTGATGGATAGTACTGTAGGAACAATGTTCTTTTAATTTTTCAAGTAAATATCCTCATCATAATCAAATGACAGGACTATGTTTGCTGTTTATTCTCACTTATTAATAACTCATTTAATCTAATCACCTGAAACCCTTGGATATTTTGATTTTGTAATGTATGTCAAGTCCAGGTTTCATAGGCCTAAGATGCATCTCAAAAGAAGGCAGTTGTTTATGAGTAATTCGTAATTTTGACATCCATTTAATCGATTGAAAGATGATGTTTGAGGGATGTTGACTTTGATAATGGCTCAATGCATTGAAAATTGTGAAACCAAAATCTAATTCTGTTAATTAAGTTGATTGTTGCCTTGTTTTTCAGCCCCTACATGACATCATATAAAAGGATTATTATAGCATGACTTCAACAAGAGGTTTAGAGAGAGAGAAATCCTAAACGTCATTTTGATCAACCTATGATTCAAAAGTCTTTGTTCAACAGTGGAGTTGGTATTTTGGTGATTAAAAGCTAAAGTCACAGAGTCTATTATCTCAATACGCTTCAGCAGAGAACAAATTTTTATGGTGGTCCTTGGAGTCATTTAGAGGGTCTAATTGTGATCACAGATGCAGATCGTGAGAGAAGGGAGAGAGGGGATTAATAGGGAAGAGTCCAAAAGGTCTGAAACTAGGGTGGGGTCATGAGAAATGAGAGAGAAGGAATTCATAAATTGGTTTTGAGGTGGCTTGTTTGTTTGTATTAATTAGCACAAACCCAAAAATAAATTGTATTAATCTAGGCTATCTAGCACAAAAACTATCAAAGAAAACGAAGATGAAATGGATGAAGAGAGAAACACAGAATCATGGGTTTGTCTGCTGCAAAATTATGTTTGCAGTCTCAGAAGTGAAGGAGGCAATGGCGGCGGCGGGTCTACCGTGGGAAGTTGCTAGTGGTTCTGTGGGTTTATATGTCAATTATGAAATCTGGTCACTTGTGATCAATTAATGAACCTCAAGTGTTTGACAATGTAATTTTAAATACTATATGACAGTATATGGTTGAATTGCTATTCATCTTTAATGGCTTAATACACATACTTTTCAAAGGGTATGTCTAATTTTAGATAAGTATTATGCTTCCCACATTTGGTCGAACAGAATTTTTAATTTTACCAAATTATTTATTTATTCACAAAATTTGATTCCCTTATTATAATATGAAGGATTTTAGTGTCCAACTTGAAAGTTCAGTTTTGATTATCTTTACAAGCTATTCAATAGCTACCTAATGATGAAAATTTGTGATCTTTGCTAAGATTTGTTGATGCAAAGATTACAACAAAGAAGAAACTAAGCGAAGAAGAAAATTGAACAAAAACTATGAAATCTTAACTAACTTTGAGACCAACTCTAGCAAATTGAACTGACTCATAACAGCTTTTTTAACGAACTAACTATAATGGCTGCATTAGATGACACTGTTTGGTGCTTTATATTTAAAAAGCTTTGACCACCGCACACCTTTGGTGCGATGGTCACTCCACAAGTATAAATGCTTGTGAAGGGCAAGAGCCAATGTTCAAGTCTCCAGGGTGTGGGGTGTGAGGGGCAAGGGCCCGACCTAAAATGACATTTTTTTTTTTTTTTGAGAAACCAGACGAAACGTCTTGGTCTTCTTGTTTAACACCTTACTACCATACCATTCCTAAATGGGAAAAGGGGATTCACAGTTGCAGAAGAAACTATGCGGCCAAAGATATAAAATTTGGGGTTTAGGCCCAGTCCTTTTAGTCTTATCACTTGTGCTAAAGGGTGTGAAAGAGCTTGCTGATGCTGTCAAAGTCACCATGGGTCCTAAGGGCTAAGGAATTCTATGGCTACCTCATCACACTATTCTTTAATTCATATTTCTGACTATTGTGTATTGCTCAAGAAATTTGTGATTTTCCTTTTTTGCTGTTTGTGTTAGTGTGATTGCCATTTTTTTATTTATTTAATTATTCTGATTTTTTTTTAATAGATTCTGTGACTTCAGCTTGGGATGCCATACCCATTGGGTAATGGATACCCAATGGGTATGGCCAAAATGCCAGCTCCATTGTTGAACAAAGAATTTTCAATCATAGGTTGATAAATTTTTTATTTTTATTTTTTAAAGTAAACAGTTTACCTTGTCCACTACCTTGTACTTAAGTCTTAAATGCTTGATAGAATATACATTGATCTCATATGCTTGGTTGAGAATTCAGATAGTCTTTTAAACTTTTAAATTTATGACCCGTGTGGCTTTTTCCTATTTGTCATATTTTAAATTCCTTCAAGACATGGGTTTCAATCTTATCTTTTTGGATAAAAGCAAAGCATTTAGTGGATTACATATTCTGTACTAATTTGGAAATGCCATAGTCAACTAGTAATAGGTTGATTTATGAAAGCCACTGAGTTTTTTCTGGACTTAGGTTAGCTGCAGGACAGCACAAAGCTCGGGAATTCAAGACTTCAAGGTTATCACATATTTGGCCATATGCCTTGATAACTCTTTATATCTCAAATTAAGTAAGGAATATGTGTTAAAAGTCAATGACATTTAACGTGTTGCTCTAGCCATTACTTATTTGCTCTAAAATAGAGAGATATTTAAGATTAGGTATTGTGATATTTAATATGATAGTCATTTTCAGGTAGAAAAATGGCTTCACTGGAAAATACCTTCTCTGAAAAATGCCTTCATTTACAGGAAGAATTGTGATGCTTAATGATTGTGTAAGCTGACTTATTGACATGATGCAATTTCCAATTGAATGCGTCATTTTCAGGTAGTCTTCATAATTCTCTCTCTCTCTCTTCTGTTTTGGTAGGAGACTTCATAATCCTCAATCAAACCGCATATAGCCCAAAAAAATGGTCATGTCTTTGATTCTGAGCATTCTTTTCTTCCCATTTTGCACTTCACTTGACACCTTAACACCAGACCAATTCATCAAGGATGACCAATCTTTGGTTTCCAAAGGAAATAATTTTGCCTTAGGCTTCTTCAGCCCTGGCAACTCCAGCTATCAGTATCTTGGTATTTGGTTTGTCAAAGTGACAAAACAAACTGTTGTGTGGGTTGCAAACAGGAATGATCCTATCAATGGAAGGAACTCTGGTCAGCACCTAAATACAGGTGTGACAACTATGGACACTGTGGTGCATATAGTAAATGTGGTCAGGAGTATCCTGACAAATATAATGGGTTTGAGTGTATGTGTTTGCCAGGGTATGAACCCAAGTCTCCGAAGGGCTGGTATCACAGAGATGGGTCTGAGGGATGTGTGAAGAAGAACTTGGGGTTGTCAATCTGTGGGAATGGCAAAGGGTTTTTGGAGTTAGAAAGTGTGAAGGGTCCTGATTCATCTAATGCAGCTTGGATGGAGACGAGTATGAGTAGTTCAGAGTGCCAGTAGGCATGCTTGAGTAATTGTTCTTGCACAGCTTTTATTAGCATGGATATTGAAGGGAAGGGGACCGTTGCTCGGCATGGTATGGTGAATTGATGGACATTTTAGTGAATTCAATTGAATGGAAGGATCTAAATATACGTGTGGATGCAACTGAGTTAGGTAGCCTTCTCTGCTTGCTTGCATTTTTTGTAAATTTTCATTTCATCCTATTTCACTTTTTTGGTCTATTTAGTTGGGAGGAAAAGGGGAGGATGGAAAACTATGAAAGGAAAATGGCAGGTTTGTGGGACTTTTCTATAATTTGGTTAGGTTGAAATTTGGGTGGATGGAAAATGGTGGGTATGGGCCTACCAAAACTTATCCTCTCAAATTAGAAGGAAAAGGTGATAGAGTCCCTTGTTCATCAAGGTATTTGTCCCTCTTGCTAAGGGTTCTCTTCACTAATGTTCAGGGTATAATTGTCCCATCGGTGCTTTATGCCAATAAGGATTTCTTTTCTTTGACGTATACTCACAGTTGGTTTGTTTGTTTAAATTTTTGTTTTGTTTTTGGTTTTTTCCACCAGCTACTTACACAAGGAAGTCCAAAGGTTTTCCTGGCAACAAGAAGCAGCTGGTTACTAAATTATTGTCTTTCGCTGTGCCATTAATTCTGGTATCCTTGATGGCCTATATGTGGCTAATGAAGAAGAAAAAAAACAAATGGTAACATAAACGCTTGCTTTGTATTGTTGACTTGCAGACATGCAGAGTCATTAGATTAGTCCTCCATACTATGTAAATTCTCAGTTGTGAAATTATAGTGAGCAATGTCTATCAAATATGCTGTAGGACAGTGAAGAGAAAATTGCGCAATCAATTATTAAAATTTACCAGTACCAAAGGCTCTTTGGAGGTGTACGAGCTTGAGGGCAGTAGTAGAAATCCTCATTTATCGATTTACAATCTAAGTAGCATAGTTGCTTCAACTGACAATTTCTCTCCAACCAACAAACTTAGGCAAGGTGGTTTTGGCCCTGTTTTTAAGGTACAGTTACAATTCATAATGACATTGTTGATATCTTGCACGTTTTTCTTTCTATTTCATATTCCATTACCGTGCAGGTATGAATGGTGGAAAATGAGTTTCATAAGCTAAGGCGTGTTACTGAAGTAGCTGATAGAGGCATTAAAATCAATTTCTTAAAATTAATAGTTATGAGTATGCTTAATTTTGGATCATGAATTTAGGGTCAATTATCTGATGGACAACAAATAGCTATAAAAAGGCTATCAAAGAGTTTAGGACAAAAAATAGAAGAATTCAAAAATGAAGTTGTCTTGATTGCGAAACTTCAACATAGGAATCTTGTCAAAAATTTTGGTTGTTGCATCTAGGCCTGTCCACAAGTCGGTCTCGGTCGGGTTTGTGCCCAACCCAAAACCGACCCGACCAGATCGGGTGGTGAAAATTTCAACTTGCTGCCGACCGGAGTGGTTGATCGGATTGGGCGGGTCGGAGCTTCCACAAATGTCGGGCAGATCGGTCAGGGTTGATTATTTGGAAAATAGCGAGAATCTGGCCAAGAAAAGATGAAAAACGGCAGAAATTCGACGAGAAAATTTTGAAAAACAGTAGAAATTTGGCCAGATCTCACCAGAACTAGTGAGATCTTGGCCATTTTCGGCAAGATCTTGGCTAGATCTAGCGAAATCTCGCCGGATCTAGCTTAAATCTTCCTAAAAAAAATTTCAAAACTCGCCGAGTCTACACCTTCTCGCTTGAAAAATGATCGGTTAGTCGGATCGGGTTTCTCGGATTTGAGAGGAGGAGATTTGATCTTCGATCCGTTGATATCAGATTTTGGAGAATGAAATTTGTGGCTGACTGTTGGAGTAGTCGGTTTAGTAGGCGGCAGGTCGGGTTTGGTCGGCAACAGTGGGTGGGTCGGTTTCGGCAGGTCTTTAGATAGCCCTAGTTGCATTGAGGAGGAAGAAAAGATGCTGATTTATGACTACATGCCCAACAAAAGCTTGGACACTTTCATTTTTGGTATCTCTTCTTTTTTTTAAAAATATTCCTCTCATCTGTTTTATTTTCTTTTATTATATATGTCCAAAGAATATATTTGAAGTACATAAACCACTTTTTTCAACACTATTGAAATCAAATATTTAGTACACTAGAGACAAATTTTGTTGTAGATCTCACAAGAAGTTTATTGCTAAATTGGAGCAAACGCTTTGAAATTATAATTGGGATTGCTTGTGGGATTTTGTATCTTCATCAAGACTCAAGATTAAGAATTATTCACAAAGATCTTAAAACTAGCAATGTTTTACTAGATTAAGAATTGTGAAATCAAAATCTAATTATGTTAATTAGGTTGATTACTACCTTGTTTTTCAGGCCTTACATGACACCATATAAAAGGCTTATTATAGCATGACTTGAACAAGAGGTTTAGAGAATATTTTCATGTGCCAAAGAGAGAGAAAGCCTAAACTTCATTTTGATCAACCTATGATTTGAAAATCTTTATTCAACAATGGAGTTGGTATTTTGGTGATCTAGAGCTAAAGTCACAGAGTCTATTATCTCAATACATTGCTATAGAGAACATGAGAGAAGGGATTCATAGCTAGGAGTCCAAAAGGTATGAAACTGGGGTGGGTTCGTGAGAAATGATAGATAATGAATTCATAAATTGGGTTTTGAGGTGGCTTGTTTTTTTGTATTAATTTAGCACAAACCCAAAAATAAATTGTATTAATCTAGCACAAAAACTATCAGATAAAAAGAAGAGATTAACACAGAATCATGGGTTTGTACAATGCCCTTAAGAGTTTGACAATGTCTTCTTAATGGCTTAATGCACCTACTCTTTAAAGGGTATGTCTAACTTTAGCTTAGTATTATGTTTCTCACATTTGGTCAAACAGAATTTTTAATTGTACCAAATTATTTATTGATTCACAAAATTGGATCCCCCTAGTATTATATGAAGGATATTACTATTTTAGTGTCGCACTTAAAAGTTTGGTTTTAATGCTTTACATTTAAAAGGCTTTGTTTAAACATCATCGTTTAATGACGGCACGTGAGGCCTAATAAGAAATGTCACCGTTTGATTTGTTAATAATATTTTAGTTGTATTGGTTGTGCAATACATTTTACCTTGTCCGCTACCTTGTACTTAAGCCTTAAATGCTTGGTTGAGAATTCAGATAGTCTACTATAACTTTAAAGTTAATGAGCCGGGAGGTTTTCCCTATTTGTCCCTGGCTCCCAGTCCCACAGCCACAACCTCTTCCTCTAACAAAATATGGCAAAAGTGTATATATATTTCTCACAAGCAAACATTAACATAAGCATAAACACAAACTACATACTAAATACCGCAATTTAGTAATTTATTAGAGGAAAACAACGATATAAGTTTCGTATCTATATCTATATATATCTAAAATCTGAAGCGTAGCATCCATTATTGTTACGCTCTAGTTGAGTCACATCAGCGGTCACATCACTCACCTATTTCCAACCATTTTTCTCTTATTTTTTTTACTCTTATTCTTCTTATTGGTTTTTTACCTTACTATTACATTTCCTCCAACCTTTACCTATCCCTTTTACCTTTTCATTTCCCTACTACTCATAACCTTAATGTAACTCTTCCTTTATCCTTTCTTCTTCCTTTTATTTTGACTATTCTTATCCCTATCCTCTTACTATAAATTTCCAATCTCTCATTCTACACTTATTTTCTCATACAAAAAAAGGTTATTACTCTCTCTCTCTCTCTCTCTCTCTCTCTCATGTTTTTTTTGTGGATTTTTTATTTTTTATACCTCTACTTTATGTTGATGAAATTTTGTGTTCTTTAGAATTCTACTTTGGGTTGATGCAATTTTTTTTTTTTTTTTAAGATGTTATTTTTTTTAATTGTTAAATGTTATCATCTTGCATTATAAATGTAATATATACGAATATAATTTTATTCTATTATATAGCATGACTTGGATAATTTGGTGTGACTATAATCACATCATCTTTCTACTTTTATCTTTCTATTTTCTCACTTATATGAATGGATCATTAATTTCAATTTCTTTTACATATTTTACTCAAATTTGATAGTGTTAGTGGAACTTTCATTAGTTTATTATGTTTAATATGGATTAGAATTGTATGGGCACTAAAAGTGTAAATGGTGGCACATACACCTTTATGTTTTTTTTTTTTTTGCTGGAAAATACTGTTCAGTGATAGTATAGTAAATGTAAATGTAATAAATTTGAATACAAGGGTGCCCTTTTTGAGGTTTACTTTTCCTCAAGGTTGAACAAAATGGACCAAAGGGCTTGCTTATACTAGAAGTTTTTCTCACTATGTGGTGCAGGATGTTGGATTAACAAGCTAGCTCCCCTCCTCTATTCCAGCAAGCTCAAAAAAACATCCCAAAACACCCCTTCCTCCCCCAAACCCTCTGGAACAAACCTAAAGTAAGATTGATGTTGTTTTTGTTGTTGAAGGAGATCAAGAGCCATTAGAAGTTCATAGGACAATCCGATAAGACAATAGGCATGGATTACATGAATCAATTATGAAATTATTGAATGTTTAGTCATAATTAAACCACTATTTGAGTTTTTTTTTTATGTCTTTTGGAGGCTACTGGGTACCATGGAAGAGAGTGAAGTTCTTCTTCTTCTTTTTTTTTTTTTTTTTTTTTTTTCTTTTTTTAATGTTCACATATATATTAAGTTGGGGTCAATGCCAGTTTGTGCTCACCTAAAATATATTACTACATTATTTATTATCAGAGCATGATATCAAGCCAGATCGAAACACAAATACCCATTGCAGTTTCTAATAAGAAATAGGAATGATTTGTTTGTCTCCCCACAATATATCACTTTTATTTTTATTTTTTTTCCTTCACCTATACGTTTTTGTTTTAAAATCAAATAAAACTTTATATAAATCTTCCTTTTTTTAGATCATGCCTTTTATGTAAATAAATCTTCATTTTTCATAACATGCCTTTTAGGTTACTATGGGAAAAAATTGTTGGAAAATATGAATAAAAATATTTACGAAGTAATTAAAAGAGCTTAATATAGTGAGTAATTATTAAAATGGTGGGAGAAATTGGAATGATTTGTTTGCCTCCCACAATGTATCACTTTTTTTTTTCTTCGATTATACATTTTTTTTAGAATAATGCTAAAGATACAAATTTTTTTTTACAAATTGCTGATATGGTGAGTGGTTATTGGAAAATGAAAAAGTGATATTAATGGTGGATCTAGATGAAAATCTATAAGAAGTTGACCACATCATCATTTTGTAAAAATGTTGTAAAATAGTTTGTGCCTGTAGCATTACTCTCTTTAAATCAAATCAAACTTTACTTAAACCTTCCTTTTTTTTTTTAGATCATACCACTATTGATGAATCATTATATTTTTTATAACACTATGTTTATATGTCACCGGAGTGTAATTTTTGGGAAATTTTCAACCAAATTAGATGTCTTAAGTTTTGGTATCATATTGTTGGAGATCATAAGTGGTAAGTGGAAAAATATTTCTTATCAAAATCATCCTTTCCAAACTTTAATAGGGCATGTCAGTAACATATCACAACAATGTGTACCATTTGCTTTTATAATACAGCCCTTTTCGATAATGCTATGAACCACACAGGTCTGGGAACTGTGGAGAGAGGATAAAGCCTTGGATATAGATTTTTTTTTTTTTTTTTTTTTTGGATACGAGCCTTGGATATAGTTGATTCATCAATAAATGAGACATTTTTTTCCCATGAAGTCTGGAGATGCATTCAAATTGGGCTCTTATGTGTGGAAGAAATGCGGTAGATTGACCAACATTGTTAGCAATCTTCCTTCTCCTAAACAACCTGCTTTTATTTTTAAAGGACCTACCAATGATTTGAGATTAGTGAAAGGGGGAGACTTTTATTCTATAAATGACATGACAATTACTAAGGTTGACGCTCGCTAAAAAAGCTTCTAGTTAGCTACATCTAAATGGCTTTTGTAAGGATTTGTTAGACAATATAACATTTTAATCTTTTTGTAAAAAAGAACATATATAAGTTTGTGTTACTGCTTATATTCTTACTATTAGGCTGAATGCACCTTAACTTGATTAGTGGGGTTCGAATTCTCCCTCCCCATTGTTGTAATTATCGAATTATTATTATAAAAAAGAAAAATCAAAATTTGGTCATTGCCATAAGATTCAGTAATTGAGATGCGGACTACTTTTCTATTTGTTTTCTCCTAGTTTAGCTTCCATATGTAAAGTGAAAATAATACGTCTTTTCTCTCATTTAAATATGATGAAATGAAAAAAAAAAAATTATTCTCTCTTTTTACCAATTGATCCAAAAGTAAGATATAATTGTGTAGGGTCTAATTGAGTAGGGTCTCATCCTTCGTGATTAAATTTAATAGCTCCACAAATATAACTCAATTTAGTTTTGTACATCTCATAAACACAGGATTGAATAAAAAATCCAAAGAAAAAAATGATTAGGTTTTTCTCTTTGATTGTTTGAAAAGAAATTTCTTGTTCTTCTTCACTCTTTTGTTTGTTTGTGTTTGTTTTTTTTTTTTTTTTTTTTTTTAAGATTATATAGATTTTTTTTTTTTTTTGAGAAGAAAAAGACTAAAGGGGGAGAACTTGGGCGGAAAAACAAATTAGTCCTTTTTTTTTTCGCGCCTTAACATTAACTCTGTTTTCACTCACTTTCTCTAGTCTCTACCAACCGAACTCCCTTCTTTCTCTGCTCTGTTCTCTGTTCTCTCCAGTCTCCACCACAAACCACTCTCTGTCTCTGCTTCAGCTAAAGGTAATTCCTTTCTCTTTTGGGGTTTGTTTTGCTCTGTATAGATATTTCCACTTTTTCTCTTTTAGGATTTTGCGGTTTTCTTTTAAATGAATAAATGTCTCTCTGTGATTAATACAAGCACATAATGTAATAATAGTTTCTCTGGGAAAGTTCATATGGTCAATTAAGAACCATAAACCTTTACGACAAGTGCACCCATCCAGATTGGTCAGGCATTCAACCCGGCGCAGGCATGCCCATCTTAGCCCGTGGTGGCTTCAAGCTCCAACCAAGCAAGGCCTACTCTCTCCACCTCACTGCTCTCTGGTCTGGCCACGGCCTCTGCGCCACTGGTCATTGTGGCGGCTCACTCTTCTGCAACGGTCTAGGTGGCACCCCACCAGCCACTCTAGCAGAAATAGCTCTTTGAAACGTGCAAGACTTCTATGATGTAAGCCTTGTTGATGGCTACAACTTGGCCATTTCAATCACACCCATCAAAGGCTCAGGCAAATGTAGCTACGCTGGGTGTGTTGGCGACCTCAACATGATGTGCTCAGTTGGGCTTCAAGTTCGGTCCCATGATAATAAAAGAGTTGTGGCTTGTGAGAGTGCTTGCTTTGCGTTTAACTCGCCGAGGTATTGTTGTACTGGGAGCTTTGGAAGTCCTCAGGCTTGTAAACCCACAGAATACTCTAGGATTTTCTAGGCGGCTTGTCCTAAGGCTTACTCTTATGCTTATGGTGATCCTACTAGCATTTCTACTTGCACTGGTGGCAACTATTTGGTCAAATTCTGCCCTCACCACCGTTGATTAATCAGATCAGATGCTTATAGTTAATTGCTGATATAGTAATGCTAGTTCGTTTAGTTATTGGTGTCTGTGTTGGTGAGTTATGTGTCTTGTAGCTGATTTGGAATAGTGGAAACTTATATTACTATTGGTACTGCTCTCTGTTTACTTGAAGACTTACTGTTTTTTATTTTTTGTTTGTTTGTTTTTGTTTTTGGTTGATGTTTGTGGAGGGAGGGTTGGCTAAAAGAAATGGCATTCTTGGTAAATCAGCTTTCGCACTTATCTATGAGCTGAAAGGCATGCCCACTGGGGTGTCCGATTGGGCAGAAAAAAATTTAGCTAGTCCCTGCCTCGAGCTCTCACAAAGTGGGTGGGCCCTACACGTGAGTCACGACATGGGGCTCACCCACTTTGCGAAAGGTCGGAAACTACCTAAGTATTGCCTAATTGGGTAAGGATTTTATTAAAAAAAATCTCACAGGGCACACATTCTTTATGAGAGTTTGAAGCACTACTACGGGTCTACCTAAGAGTAAATTTTTGACATAAATGTGTAGTGAAATTGTGTAGGGTCTAATTGTGTAGTGAAATTTTTATGGTGGTCCATGGGGTCGGTTAGAGTGTCTAATTGTGATCACAGATGCAGATTGTGAGAGAAGGGATTCATAAGGAATAGTTCAAAAGGTCTAAAACTGGGGTGGGGTCTTGAGAAATTATAGAGAAGGAATTCATATATTGGGTCTTGAGTTGGCTTGTTTGTTTGTATTAATTTAGTACAACCCAAAAATAAATTGTACTAATCTAGCACAAAAACTATCAATGAAAACGAAGACGAAATGGATGAAGAAAGAAACACAAAATCATGGGTTTGTACAATTGGTGTCTCTGAAGGGTTTGTCTGTGGCAAAATTATGGAAATCCAATTTTTTGTTTGCAGTCTTGGCAGTGGAGGCAATGGCGGTGGCCCCATCTGCCATGGGAACTTGCTAGTGGTCCTGTGGGTTTATATGTCAATTATGAAATCTGGACAATTGTGATCAAATAATTAACCTTAAGTGTTTGACAATGTCTTTTTAAATATATACCAACAGTATAGTGGTTGTATTGCTATTCATCTTTAATGAACATACTCTTCAAAAGGTATGTCCAACTTTAGCTACGTATTATGCTTCTCACATTTGTTCAAACTTGAAACAGAATTTCTAATTTTACCAAATTATTTATTGATTCACAAAATTTGATTCCCATAGTATAATAATGAAGGATTTTACTATTTTAGTGTCTCACTTGAAAGTTCAGTTTTGATGATCTTGTCAGTTCGTTTAGACCCCTGTAAACAAGATTGTTTAACCTAATTAATTAACCAAGTGAATATTTAGGTTTATTATTCAGATCCAGGTTAAAACAATATCAATCATATCAAGTAAAACAGCGGAAAAATAAAGAACACAAAGATATGATGACCCAGGAAAACCAAACCGGTAAAAAACCTGTGGAGGATTTAACCTAGCTATCCTCAAGGTAAAATAGCAAATCCATTAGAAAGAATTGAAGTTTACACAATAGCGACTTAGACCACTAACATCCTATTGCTACCCAAGTGTAGGAAACTTACTACCACAACCCCATGATAGCTTTGAGACCACAGACTCCTTCTTTCTTTAATCTTTGCAAAACACAAACACCAACGCTTGTGACTTTGAGATCCCACTCAAAGGTTTAGCAATACAAACTCTCCTGTTTGTGACTCCAAGACCACCCTTGAAGGTTTAGATCATCAGCACCTTTGATGACTAGAGAAGGCAGCAACTTCAGCAATACCGGATCTTGAGATTCTTCAAGGAACAACACCGGTAGAAGTTATATGAGAGGTTTTAGGAACAAAACCCTAAATACAAAAGAGGCACACTCTTCTCTCTCTAAAAAGCCTTATAAAAAACGTGCTTAGGGTTTCCTTTATATAGTGGGAGAAGTAGATTTGAAACCCTAATCCTTAATGGGCTAGAACTGCTGTTTGGGCCAACTTAAAATTCTGCAGATACGATTCTCGATCAGTCGAGCCTGTTTTTCGATCGATCGAACCAAGCAGATTCTGAAATCTTCTTTCTGCAGCTTGTATGTTCTTGTGTGCTCACGATTTGCCAATTGTTCTAAACTTTTAGAACCTAACAGATCTGTACAAGCTATTCCATAGCTACCTAATGATGAAATTTTGTGATCTTTGCTGAGATTTGGTGACGCAAAGATTGTGACATAGAAGGAACTAAGCGAAGAAGAAAATAGAACAGAGACTATGAAATCTTAATTAACTTGAAACCAAGTCACTAACAGCTTTTATAACGACCTCACTAACGGCTACATAGTACATATGATAACACCGTTTGGTGCTTTACATTTAAAAGGTTTTGCTAAAACGTTGTCGTTTGTACCAGTAATATCACGCGGACAGGTCTCTATTTTAATGACAGCATGTGAGGCCTCATAAGAAACGTCACCGTTTGATTTATTATTACTACTAGTCGCAGACGATGCGTGAAAATAGATAATTATTTTATAATTTTGATATAATGTATAATTTGTTTTTCTAAATTTATTGAAGATGATTTACTCTTCCAAAATATTAAACAATTTCTAAAATTTTTATGTTAAGGGGTCCATATTATTCTAAATTATGTTATAGTGCGTTATGTTTCATAATTTTTTTTTCTTTACAATTAAACGTTTTATGTTTCAAATATATTATTCAAAATTTTCTTTCTCTTAAAATAAATTATCATAATAATCAAAACTCATCACAAAATTACACTTGATATTACTTGAATAATTGATAAGCACATTCAAACACATAGCCAAGATTTTTTTTTTTGATATATAGTTAAATTCTCACTTCCGAAATGACTAAGTATTAACTCAAACAATAATTAAACAAAAGCTATAAGTGGGAGAGAAAGGACTTATGACAGGGAACTCAAAAACCACAACACCAAAAAGAAATAAACCAAAATAGAGTTATAAGAAATACAATGATTCATCCACTTAAAGTAAAGTTGCAAGAAAGAATGAAAAACAAAACAATTTTAATCAAAAGCTTAAAAGGTGAAGCATAAAAATATTATTTCCCATATAGTATTTATTGACATAATTTTGTACATAAGCTATGTTAGAAATTTGACAAATTTTCTTAATATCCAAACTTTCTCTCTCTAATATCAAAAGCATAGAAAATGTATATTAAAAATGGATAAGCCAAAGAAAAAATGAAGCAACTACTTTCAAGACCTAAAATACAATAAATTCATATTTTTTGGAGAAGTAAAAAAGGTTACCTTTAATACCAAAAATATAGAAAACGTATTTCAAAATTTATAGACATGGCAAAACGGGTTAGAATTTTCTGACCCGACCCGTTTGACCCGCAACCCGATTGACCCGTAACCCGATTAACCCATTTAAAAATGACCCGTTTTGACCCGTGACCCGTTTTGACCCGTGACCCGATTGACTCGAACCCGACCCCGACCCGACCCGTGACACGTTTTGACTAGTGACCCGATTGACTAGAACCCGACCCGACCCGACCCGTCTGTTTTGCCATGCATATCAATGTTGAGTAAATTGAGATTGAGATGTAATTCTTATAAAATATTTACTTATTTTTCTTTACTTAATATGTTATGTACTCCATTATAGTTTATCATTCTTTACTTGTCACTTTCATTTTCTCTTCCTACTTTAAATAGATTGAAGATTATACCAAAATTAGCTTCTAGAAAGCTGGAACAAGAGTTGCACCAAATTTGGGTATCAAGTGTTTAGTGGTAATTGATAAATGGTAACAGTATCACCAGTGAGAATCTAATCACAGTTAAGAAACTCTTAAACAATTGACAGATTGCATCTATTTCAAAAAAAAAAAAAAAAAACTTGTTTGACAAATATGGGTCAACTCGACCCGACTCGTGACCCGATGCGACCCGCAACCCGATTGACCCGTTTTAAAAAATGACTCGATTGACCCGTGACCCGATTGACCCGAACCCGAACTCGACCCGACCTGCCCGTTTTGCCATGTCTAAAAATTTATAATAAAAAAAAAACAAAAAAAAATGTGAAAATTTTCCCAAACCAAACCCCTGCAAAACTATGATTATATATATCCAAAATTTTCACCCTCACATCAAACAGAAAAAATGTATTCAAACACTTTTAGGACCCAAACCCAAAGCCCAACAAAACCATGATTCAAAAGTTTAAAAATAAAGAAATAAATAAAATCCCATAAAAATCCAAATTCTCTCTCCTTAATATCCAAAACACAAAAATCACATCTCAAAATTTTATAATCAAAGAGAAAAAAAAATTATCTACAAATTTAGTGAACTTTAGCTTGTCAATCACTTGCTACCTCGAATAGGCCATACCTAACGGGAAACCAAAAAAAAAAAAAAAAAAAAAAAAATCCAAAACAACAAAACAAAACAAAAAAAAAAAAAAAGAAGAAAAAAGAAAAAGAAAAAGAAAAAGAATAAATAAGGAATAGGTTAGGTACCAAATAAACTAAAATATCACAAATCTTAAAATGCAAGGTGATTCCCTACTTCTATTCCCTAAGAAAACCAATTTTTTTGCAATTCATATAGTGCAACAATTCATGAAGTGTCAATGCTCATCATGCTTGTCATAAAAAGAATTCAATTTGATCAATAATGATAAAATTAAAAGAGAAATCAGCGTTGGTATTGTTGGGGTTTATGTCCTAAAATCCAATTTATTGGCATGTCATAAATAATTAAATTGTTTAATTATATGAGACTATCTATAAATGAACTAATGAGACATTATTTTAGTCCATGAGATGCATAGTATGTGATTTAGTCACAGAAGATATAAATCGCAAGTTCTTTGTAAACTCAGAATTTCAGTTCGTAGTCGGTGATGAAATTGGGCATTTCATCTGCGAAGATTATAACATATCAACTAAGATGATTTGTCTTGATCATGGAAACAGATATTTCTAGTTGGTATGTTGATATGTTTTAAGAGTTAAGACATATTGAACTAGACCGCTGTGAAATTTGTTATTCTCCTAACGACTGTCAAATGAATAATAAATCTCACGACTCCTATTTACATCAACTCTAAATCCTGAGAGAATAATGGACCTGATCATGAGATGTAAGTTGCTTTGATATATCAGGAGCGAGATCTATAAGTTAAAGTCAAAACCTCAGTATATTGGGCTGCCGCATTTAGTGTTGATGGAACATATATTCTCAAGATGGAATTCATAATCTCTTAACGGAGATATAAAATATTCCCTTGAGATAAGTTTAATGGGTTTGGTTATTCAGAGAGTTGGGCCCAACCACTTTAGTAAGGAGTTACTAAAGTATATATTTATGGAATTGAATTTCATAAATATATGATGAATAACATTAAGGATTAAACCGGGTACTCAAGGATTAAGATGTAGTAATCTTCAAAGTGGCAATCTATATTCATGACTTTGTATTACTATGAATATTTTAATGAAGGGGTTGCATGTGTAATAAAGTTTTGGGATATAATTCATTAATAAGGCCTAGAGTTCAATTATATTCATATAGTGGTATTGAATATAATTAATGGTAACTTTGGACTTGTCAAGAGTTGACAGAAAAGCCCAAGGCCAATTGGAGCTAGAGTCTTATTTGTTCCCTTTTGGACCCATTTCAAGCCACACACTAGAGCCCAATTGGAATGGCCCAAAAAACTAGCCCAATTAGATAATCAGTTGTATATAAGGAGAGAAACATACAGAATTTATAAAGTTCTTTTGATGAGAGTTTTCTAAGTGGTGGTTTTCATTATGATCACTTGAGAACATGAAATGGTGTATGTGAGTGTTGGACGCTCTTTTATTCGAGCATTAAGTGGAATTGGAGTGAAGATTAAAAATCTTCCCAAGAACTTCTGATCTTTGGTTTTGAATTTCACCGCACCAAGGTACGCTTTCTTGTTCTTAAATTCTAAAACTTTCATAGTGCATGTTATCAATTGCAAATGAAGTAGATCCGTTAATTTTCCGCTGCATATGTTTTGTATGTGATACGAACATGTATTTTCCATACAATTGGCATTAGAGCGGTCTTCAATTCGAATCTGAATAACATATTTTGTGAGTTTTAGAATTAGAGATAATAGTTTCATGTTATTAGAAAGTTATATATGCATTTAATTTTCTGCATGGGTGTTGAAACTATAATTTGATTAAAACTGATATTGATGTTATGATGTTGTTTAAATTTGAATTTAAGTATGTTATATTCATCTGTAAGGCTATAGCATCAATGTAATTCAGTTTTGATATCAAATTCTGCATATTATGTTCATATGGTGGTTGTTTGTTTATTAAAAATTGTTGAAAACTATTTGCAACTGCTCTAGAAAAACTAAAAACGGGGGGTTTTCGCGGGTTAGCTTCTCGCGAAGTTACTCACAAAAAATGATTCTGAAGACAAAAACTTTTCGCGGGTAAACTTTTTGCGGGTAAGCTTTACTCGCGAAACAGTCGCGAGACAGTAGAAAAAGTTTCTGTCTAATTTTTTATGTTTTCAATTTTTTGCTTTAACTCGTTTTCGCAAGAAGTGCTTAATCGCGAGATACTCTCGAGACAGTAGCGAAAGTTTCTGTCTGGATTTTGTGTTTTCACTATTTTTCCTTATGTCTTTTTCGCAGGAAGAGCTTAGTCGCGAGATTCTCCTTGAAATGCATTTGAAGGGAATTTAGAATATTTTCTAAATGTTTTCAAATGTATAAAGTGTAAGGAAATGTGTGATGAGATTACATATGATTCTAACTAAAAGACCTAATGAGATCAAAGATATTAATTAAATAGAACTCTTAGTCCTAAATAGTTTAGGCCTTGTCTTTTAAGAAACATTCTAATGAGATTGGAATTGTTGTATAATTAAAAGTCCTTAATTTATTTTAATTAGAAGTTTTAATGAAATTAAAGCTTAATTAAAAGATATATATATTTTCTAATGAGATTAGAACTTTTTATTTAGTAAATTAAGGATAGAGTTCTATATAACTAATTTTTAATCCATTAGAGTTTAAGGAATCCTAAATAGTTTAGGATTTCCATTTTAGTTAATGATTTTAATAAAATTTGAGTTTTCAATAAGTGCAAGGTTATAAGTTGTTAGTGGATCACAATTATTTAAGAAAAACCAAATAATGAGTGGGAGTGCTAAAATAACCCTTTTGTTAAGTTTATTGTAATGTGAATAGATACCTTGTCTTGACTTCGAGCCTTGCATTCTATGCGGAGGGTATCTACTTCAAGGATTACAAGGTCAAACTTCTTTGTGATTGTGCCAATATTCATTACGCTATAGTGACGTGACTGAGTTACATCATATTGAATTTAAACAATTAAACACATTTGATGTGTAGGGTTAAAATTGTGATGAGATCACAATAATTTCAGGACAAACCACTTGTTTTAAAATTTCTAGTGGGAGAGAGATACAAGGGTTGGATCTCATGGCCTCCATTGCCGGTTTAAAGTAGTATGAATAAGCACCTCGTCTTGACGTATATGCCTCGCGATCCTAAAAGAGGGTGTTTTGTTTTATAGTACTACAAGTTTAAACACTATAAGGGAGATGAAATGTAGCTACACACGATTCTAGATAATGGTGTACACTAGACTAGGTGTAATGTTAACCTCTCAAAGGAGCTATGTTATTATTACTTAAAGGCCAAAGGAAGAATGGCAAATTATTTTTGTTTGGTAAGAGTTACCATGATAACATTAATAATGAGAATAATTCTCGCTTGATCATAGTGATTGGTATGACCTCGCTTCCGAGGAATATTAATTGCGAGATTAGGTTGTCGTTGCACCTAGTATAGTATGTTTTTCGGGTTCCATACTATATGGTTATAGATGCAAAATATAATGTCCCTGTAATTATGCTCATAGTCTCAAAATAAAGTTGTCATAAATTTTGTTCTCTAGCTAGTATTTTTTAATTGAATCACATTAACTAAGAAATAATTTTGGACATGGTGTTTAAAGGAGCTGAAGTACATAAATATGTTTAGATTCAGCATTGTCATAATTTCCTATGTATGATGCATTGATGGAAGATAGCTTATGATTTGATCATAGTTTTCATTGAAATGCTAAAATGTTACATTGGCTTCTATCTCAATTGTACTACAGCATGAGATACAAGAGTTAGTATTAGACTTACACTTTATATTAAGTCTAAATAAGATGTTTGGTATGAATCATATTGAGTGCTAAGAAAAGCTTAAAGAGTCCAGCACTATATCATTTTATGAAAATGTTTTAATTTTTAAAAATTAATTGGAATTCTTGGATGTAGAGATTAAATGTTAATCTTATATGGATATGATCCACAAGTCCTTGTTAGAATCATTTGATCAATTCAGATTGTTTTCAAAATAAATTTTTTTTATGTTATCTGAATTGATGAGCGAGTTCTACGCAACGGAAGACATCCTAAAAGCTAAAGCTAGGATCAATATAATTTAATTCAAATTCTTAGCCTGAATTGAAAGGTAAAATTGGTAAGAAGTGTTGGTAAATCTGGTTTTGTATCTCATACAAAACACACAGCGGAAGTAACAAAAATGGATCTATTTCATTCATGATTGATAACATGCATGATGTAAATTTCAGAATTTAAGAACGAGATAGCGTACCTTGGTGTGGTGAAATTCAAAATAAAAGATTATAAGTACTTGGGAACACTTTTAATCTTCACTCCAATTCCACTTTACGCCCAAGAAGTATGGTCTCTCAATCAGTTTCTAAGGGAGAATAATTGAGTGGTTTTACTCACACATACACACCATTTCACAATGATGTATCTTTTTCTCTTATAAAAATTCTGTATGTTTTTCCCTTTATAACTAACTGATTATCTAATTGGGCTGGCCTATTGGGCCTTTCCAATTGGACTTTAGTGTGTGGCTTGGAGTGGGACCAATAAGACACTAGCTCCAATGGGCCTTGGGTTTTTTTTATCAACTCTTGCCAAGCCTAAAGTTACCATTAATTATATTTAATACCACTATATAAATATAATTGCACTCTAGGCCTTATTAATGAATTATATCCCAATACTTTATTATATATGCAACCCCTTCATTAAAATATTCGTAGTAATACAAAGTTATGAAAGTTGCCTACCACTTTGAAAATTACTACATCTTATTCCTTGAGTACCCGGTTTAATCCCTTATGTTATTCATCATATATTTATGAAATCTAATTTCATAAATATATACTTTAGTAACTTCTTACTAAAGTGGTTGGGTCCAACATTCTGAATAACCAAATCCATTAAACTTATCTCAAGGGAATATTTTATATCTCCATTAAAAGATTATGAATTCCATCTTGAGAATATATGTTCCGTCAACACTAAATGTGGCTGTCCAACATACTGAAATTTTGATCGTGATTCATAGATCTTACTCCTGATATATCAAAGCAACCTACATCTCATGATCAAGTCTATTATTCTCTCAGGATTTAGAGTTGATGTAAATAGAAGTCGTGAGATTTATTATTCATTTGATAGTCGTTAGGAGAATAATAAATCTCACAGCGGTTTAGTTCAATATGCCTTAACTCTTAAAACATATCAACATATCAACTAGAAGTCTCCACTTCCATGATCAAGACAAATCATCTTAGTTGATATGTTATAGTCTTCGCAGATGAAATGCCCAATTTCATCACCGACTATGAACTAAAATTCTGAGTTTACAAAGAACTTGTGATTTATATCTTTTGTGACTAAATCACATAAATTACATACTAAGCATCTCATAGACTAAGATAATATCACATTAGTTCATTAATAAATAGTCTCATATGATTAAACAATTTAATCATTTATGACATGCCAATAAATTATATTTTAGGCCATAAACCCTAACAAGAAGAGGAACTATAATACCAAACACTTGGACAAGCAAGTTGTCCTAGTAGTTGGCAAAAGAAAATTGGACTTAAAAGCATGATCAAAAGGAAAGTGTTTCTATTTTGGTAAAACTAAGCATTGTCTATGATTATTTTCTAGATAAAAATTTACATATTTTACTTTTTAAAGAGAAAGTTTCCATCCTCTGTTATTGTATGTATTTGGCACTAATACCTAGACCTTATTAATCTAAATGATATTCAAGATTGGTGAAAGATGGGCTTTTAAAATTATTATTTTGTTATATTCCCAGTCAATGAATTTTATTTAGAGGATAATAAGATATAGGGCTCCTTTATTGTAAAGGAATAAAGTTCCACTCACTTCTTTAAGTCAGTACATATATGAAGGATGAATAAGACTCTTTTAGAAATAGTAAAGTACATGATAAGTATTTCCATTTGCTTATTTCTTTTGGAGATATACTCTAGTAATTACTATACATTTTCTAAAGTTGAGTTCAAAAGTTTGTTCATAAGACATTTGTCAAATTGTGGATTGGGTGAAAACCTAGTATATGATACTTCCACTTTTGGAGATATCCAGCACTTATGCTAGAAAGGAAGTCTGACAAATTGAAATCAAAAGGTAGAAAAATGTGTGTTTATGATGGTTATCCAAAAGGAGTTGCAAAAGATTGTTTTGGTAGTCATAAAGAAAACAAGATGTTTGTATAGTACAAATACAAAGTTTTTGATGATAACTATGTGAATAATCTTAAAGCAAAATGTATAATTGTTCTAGAAGAAAGATGTCAAAATTTGTTTAAAGACAACTGTAAAATACATTTAGAAATGAGATAGTTGTATTAGATACACCATAAGGCATTATTCTAAATGTATAGCTAGTACACCGGTAGAATATCGTAGTGGGAGGATTATTAATTACCAAGTAAGTTCATACTTTTAGGATAAACTTTTGAAGTTATTCCACAAGGATATGAATTTGATCATCGGTCCGACGTAAAGGCAATAGATGATTTGAATATGGATTATTGGATCAAGGTTATTTGAATAGAATTGGATTCTATTTGAAGTTTAGAACTTGTAGAGGCGCTTAATGGCATTAGGCCTATTGTTTTCAAATAGGTCTACAAGTAAATGAGATTGATAGATTTGAAGGTGCAAATCTTCAAAGTCAAGACTAGTGGCGAAAAGATTTATTCAGAAAGAACTGGTTCAATTATGAAAAGATTTTTTCACCAATAGTCAGGATTGACTCTATCAAGATTCTCTTATCCATTATATTTCATTTGGATGAAATATGATAGTGGATATCAAGAAAGTTTCTTTTAGTAGCAATCTTGAGGAAGGCATCTATATGATGTAACTAGACTTGTACATAGCAAAGAAACAGTAGTGCTTAGTATGCAAGTTGCTTAAATTACATTTAAGGATTAAAGCAAGCATCTGGATCATAAAATATCATCATTAATTAAGCAATTAATTTGTTTGATTTTGATCAAGTATTAAAAGGCCTTATGTGTGTGAAAGCTATATAGAATAATAAATTTTTTAATGTATGTTGATGACATTCTAATAATTTAGAATGATGTAGAGATATTTTCATCAATAGAGTTTTTATTGTCTAATCCAGCTTGATATAAAGTACTTGGGAAAGACTAGTCATATCCTAAGAATTTAAACGTTACAATTCAGAAATTAGGATATTGAGTCTATCTTAAACTGCTTAAATAGATTAGATTCTAGCTAAGTATAGCATGTAATACTTCAAGAAAGGATTCTTTCCTTTTAAGTTTGAAGTTCCTTTATATAGGACTATAGTCCTAAGACATATAAAAGGAAGAACATATTAAAATGATTCCTAATACCATATCAATAGGAATGCTATATACTAGGCTAAATATCTATTTTGCGGTGGGCATAGTAAGCAAATATCAATTGAATCAAAGATCATTTAATTTAGTGGGAGTAAAGCATATACTTAAATATCTTAGGAGAATGAGGGATTATATGCTTGTCCACAAAAGTGAGATTTTGATGGTTACTAGATATACAAATGCTGACTTGTAGTTTGATTGTGATTCATGAAGTTGAACTTCAAGATATGTGTTCATCCTAGTGGTGAAGATACACATTAAGCATAAGTATTATCTCACTAGAGAGATATGAGTACTTGAGTAGTAGTAGAAAAGATAATTTACGCAATAAATCTGACTGAACCTTGTTTCCAAATCTTGCCTTAGAGTGACTTTGAATTACTCTAAAGGGAGATAAGTGTCGGATATATGGTAAATTGTCTTTGAGGGCAAGTGGGAGATTGTTGGGGTTTATGCCCTAAAATCCAATTTATTGGCATGTCATACATAATTAAATTGTTTAATTATATGAGACTATCTATAAATGAACTAATGAGACATTATTTTAGTCCATGAGATGCATAGTATGTGATTTATGTGATTTAGTTACAGAAGATATAAATCGCAAGTTCTTTGTAAACTCAAAATTTTAGTTCGCAGTCGGTGATGAAATTGGGCATTTCATCTGCGAAGACTATAACATATCAACTAAGATGATTTGTTTTGATCATGGAAATGAAGATTTCTAGTTGGTATGTTGATATGTTTTAAGAGTTAAGACAAATTAAACTGGACCGCTGTGAGATTCATAACTACTTGATTGGGGAGAGGGAGAGTCATAGATTTGAAGGAAGTTTGAATTAAAGGTCAATTGAATTTATGGGAAAGACAAAAATTAGGGAAACATTAATTGAGAGAGAGAGAGAGAGAGAGAGAGAGAGAGAGAGAGAGAGAGAGAGAGAGAGAGAGAGAAATATATATTTATTATGTGATGTAGTAATAAATGGGAAAATATTAATTGCAAAAAAAAGGAAAAAAAAGCTAGTGGGGCCAATGATGTGGCCACTGATGTAGCTTAATAGTAGCGTAGCAACAATAAATACTCTTCAGCTTTTAGATATGTATAGATTATAGATAGAATGAGAATTTTTTGTCTATCAATTCATCAAATTAATTGCTCAATAATGCAATTAAGGGTCCCAATTAAAGAATTAAACTCCTAATTTTGTCACAGTTTCACCGCAAGATTTAACAAAAGATATAGTAAGGTATTAGGTTTAGTAATAAAATTATGGTTTTTCAATCCGGTAAGGATGTAACCAAATTGGATGAAATAATAATTAATTGGGATATTTAATTAGGGTTTAATAACACTAATTGAGATAAAACATCGTAGATTTGGGATAACTTAAACAATTAAAATTGTTAAGATTAGGACTAAGGCCAAATTTTGTGTTGTTGATGTTCTTAATGATTTTTTTGTCAAATTGAAGGTCCACTTATCAAATTAAGAAACCTAATTACAAGTTTGAACATCTAATTGGATAAGGTGATCAATTGACTTCAGAATTTGAAATGAAGAACCTGGGAAATGCGACGAAGATACTTGCTATGGAAATTACACAAGATAGAGTGAGTAGTAATGTTCTTTTGAAACACACAAAAAATATGGGGTTTATTGGGGATTTGATTAGTTCATGTTTATTATGAGTTTGGTGGTAAAAGAACTCTGATTTGAAAAGGAAGGCTTCAATTGAGGCACAGAGCAGTAAATGGCCCGCCATGGATTGATAGGTTCTTATACTATTTGAAAAAAAATTAAGATAAAAACAAATAGGATTAAAAAAAATTAACACGATCTATGCTATTTGCCACACTGTATTGATTTGATGTATTACACAAAGGTGTTTATATACACAATATTGAGTATTGCATCAGTGGCTTGGGCATTTGAGCTAGAATTCGACTGTATGCCAATGAAATTATTGCCAGAGACAATTCAGTCATTGACAACAATGCATTAGGAAGATCATACTGCAATGAATTATAATGTGCCAAGCAAATTGTCCTCAAGTATCATATTCTGCAATTTGATCAGCCACCGGTTGCTTCTATCCCAATGAAACCAACCCCTACCCAAATATATAATAATATGATAAAGTTTACTTTACAAGCTTAGTAGATGGTAAAATGGGCTTCTAATGCCAACAATGACAAATCAGTTACATGACTGTAAGGGTGTTTGAGCTGAACTAGTTTCATTATTTTGTTTTGACCATATGAGATGTTGTATCCACCTAAGTTGTAGCGTTACTTCTTTCATGGCCGGCCTCTCATCTCCCCTCTTCTTGATGCATCTCAATGCAAGCTCAGCGAATGCTTGAATATCTTCATTGCTTCCTTGACTTAGCACCACATCATCAACAATTTGCAATATGCAATTCTCTTCCATTGACAAAACAAACCAATCTACCAAATTATCTTCCATATGTACAGGAAATAAAGTTACAATTTTGGTCATATTTTGAATATAAGTTGAGATTTTATATTTCATGAAAAACCCCAATTATACTAAAGCAGAGATGCAAGAAAAATAAAAAATTCACCAAAAAATTAAGAGAGAGAGAGAGAGAGAGAGAGAGAGAGAGAGAGAGAGAGAGAGAGAGAGAGAACATTTTTTGTGAGGAAAAACTATGCAAAGAATGGAAGAGAGAATGCCAAATTTAAAGTAAAATGGTGTGAATAAGAAGAGACAAAATAAGGGAAGATGAAGGAAAAGATGAAGAGTGATATTAAAGTAAAAGATAACGGGGAGATGAAAAGGTAAAGGAGAGAGAAATGTTGGAAAAAATGTACATATTTTAAAAAATGAGTAAATGTTAAAAAATATTATAAAAAAATTGAAAAGAGCTAATGTGGCTCAACTGGAGCGTAGTCACAATAAATGTTACGCTTTAATTTTTAAATATATATAGATATAGATTATAATTTTTAAGGCTAAAATGCAAATTGAATTGTTTAAAAAATTGAGACATTTTTTCCAATTCCGTTTTTAAAAAAAATACCATTAAGTATGCAATTAACTAATGAAAAAAAAAATTCACATAAAATATTTATAAAATATTTTTATAGATTTTTTTCATGTGAATATAATATTTTTTTTTAGTGGCAATTTTTTAACGAAATTGAATAGAAGTCCTAAATTGAATAAATTTGAAATTTAGAATACCCAATATTGAGTACTGCATTAGTGGCTTGAGCATTTGAGCTAGAATTCGACCATATGCCAATGAAATTATTGCTAGAGACAATTCAGTCATTGACAACAATGCATTAGGAAGATCATACTGCAATGAATTACAATGTGCCAAGCAAACTGTCCTCAAGTTTCATATCCTGCAATTTGATCAGCCACTGGTTGCTTCTATCCCAATGAAACCAACCCCTACCCAAATATATAATAATATGATAAAGTTTACTTTACAAGCTTAGTAGACAGTAAAATGGGCATCTAATGCCAACAATGACAAATTAGTTACATGCCTGTAAGGGTGTTTGAGCTGAACTAGTTTCATTATTTTGTTTTGACCATATGAGATGTTGTATCCGCCTAAGTTGTAGCGTTACTTCTTTCATGGCTGGCCTCTCATCTCCCCTCTTCTTGATGCATCTCAATGCAAGCTCAGCGAATGCTTGAATATCTTCATTGCTTCCTTGACTTAGCACCACAATTTGCAATATGCAATTCTCTTCCATTGACAAAACAAACCAATCTACCAAATTCTCTTCCACATGTACAGAAAGTAAAGTTACAGTTTTGGTCATATTTTGAATATAAGTTGAGATTTGATATTTCATGAAAAACCCCAATTATACTAAAGCAGTGATGCAAGAAAAATAAAAAATTAACCAAAAAACTAAGAGAGAGAGAGAGAGAGAGAGAGAGAGAGAGAGAGAGAGAGAGAGAGAGGGAACATTTTTTGCGAGGGAAAAATATGCAAAGAATGGAAGAACGAATGCCAAATTTAAAGTAAAATAGTGTGAATAAGAAGAGATAAAATAAGGGAAGATGAAGGGAAAGATGAAGAGTAATATTAAAGTAAAAGATAGTGGGGAGATGAAAAGGTAAGGGAGGGAGAAAGGTTGGAAAAAATGTACATATTTTAAAAAATGAGTAAATGTTAAAAAATATTATAAAAACATTGGAAAGAACTGATGTGGTTCAACTAGAGCGTAGCCACAATAAATGTTACGCTTTAACTTTTAGATATAATATAGATATAGATTATAATTTTAAGGCTAAAATGCAAATTGAATTGTTTAAAAAAATTGAGACATTTTGTCCAATTCCGTTTTAAAAAAAATACCATTAAGTATGCAATTAACTAATGAAAAAAAAAATTCACATAAAAAATCTATAATATATTTTTATAGATTTTTTTTATGTGAATAAAATATATTTTTTTTTAGTGGCAATTTTTTAACAAAATTGAATAGAAGTCCTAAATTGAATAAATTTGAAAGTTAGAAAACCCAATGGAAAGAAAGGAAAGTCAAAAGAGTGAAATGCCTAATTTGGAATTTTCATTTTAGCCAATTTTTTTTCTATTGTTTTTATTTATGTACATTTATGTTGCATCTATTGGGCTAAAACGACGTTGTCTTGGTCTTCTTGTTTAACACCTTTGAGTCTTTGACCTTCCACACCATTCGGAATTTTTTTTTTCTCTTCTGGTATCGTGGTCAAAAAAAAAAAAAAAAAAAAAAGGGAAAAGGGGATTCGCCGTTATTTTAAAAGTAACAATTTCACATGAAAGTCACAATTTTAGGTACTCAATGTGTGGTTCTAAGCTCAACTCATGTTTTTCTCTATTGTTGTCCCACATTTTTCCCTGTGGGTTGTGTTTTATTTGAGTGTATGTGATTTATTTATTTAATTTTTTTTTGTTCAGTGTTTGTGTGTGGGTGTGTTTTAGATTGGGAGTAGATTGAGTTGGAGAAGAAACCATGCGGCCAAAGATATAAAATTTGGGGGTTTAGGCTAGTCCTTTTAGTCTTATCACTTATGCTAAAGGGTGTGAATGAGGTTGCCGATGCTGTTAAAGTCACCATGGGTCCTAAGGGCTAAGGAATTCTATGGCTACTTAATCACACCGTTCTATGGCTACCTAATCTTGCATATTTTCCTTTCTTTTTCAATTTCCATTATTGTGTAAGTGTGAATGCAGGAAAATGATTTACATAAGCTAAGATGTAAGTTATTGAAGAATCAGATTGTGGCATTGAACTCAATTGCTTTGAAGTAATTGTTATGAGTTGTGACTAAGCTTAATTTTGGATCATGTATTTAGGGTCAATTATCTAATGGACAGCAAGTAGCTGTAAAAAGGCTATCCCACAGTTAAGGACAAGGAATAGAGGAATTCAAAAATGAAGTAATGTTAATTGCAAAACTTCAACATAGGAATCTTGTCAAGCTTTTTGGTTGTTGCATTCAGGGGAAGAAAAGATGTTGATTTATGAGTACATGCCCCACAAAAGCTTGGACTTCTTTATTTTTGGTACATCTTCTTTCTATAAATCTATTGCATTCATCTGTTTTATTTTCTTTTATTATATATGTTCAGAGAATATATTTGTACTGCATACAACCAAATATTTTCACACTATTTAATCACATTTTGAGTATTTTGGAGTTAAATGTTATCGTAGATCATACAAGAAGTTCTTTGCTTAAATTTAACTCCCACTGAGAATGGAGATCGTTTGCGATGGAAGTTGATAAAGAATGGGGATTTTGATATCCGATCGTTTTATAATAAGTTATGAAATCCCTTGCCCATCATATTTCCTTGTAAAGGTTTTTGGAAGGTTAAGGCTCCTCTACGTGTCTCTTTCTTTGTGTGGATTGCTGTATGGGTTAAGATCCTTATAGGTGACAATTTGAGGGGTAGAGGGATGGATTTTGTTGACTGGTGCATTATGTGCCATTGTAATGGGAAGACGATCGATCATTTGCTACTTCACTGTGGTAAGGCTTATCGGTTATGGAGTTTGGTTTTTAGATCGTTTGGGATTTCTTGTGTCTTGCCAAGATCAGTTGCGGTTACGCTCTTTGGTTGGCGGAATTGGCTTGGAAAACATTCATCTAGCATTTGGAATTTAGCTCCATTGTGCTTAATGTGGTGTCTTTGGAGGGAGTGGAATAGGAGGACGTTTGAGGACATGGATAGTCCGAATGACCAACTGTTGGCTTCTTTCATTGGTTCTCTGTTTGACTGGTCTAGGGCTTGAGGACTCACCTCTAGTGATTCTCTTCCTATGTTCCTTAGCTCTCTCCGTTGTAATTAGTATCTTTTCCTTTCTTTTTCCTTTCTTGTGTTTCTTTTCTCTCTGCCTTATGCTTTTCTGCATAAGGTAGTGTTTTTTAATATACAGCTTTATTACTTATCAAAAAGAAGTTCATTGCTTAATTGGGGGAAACACTTTGAAATCATTATTATGATTGCTTGTAGGATTTTTTATCTTCATCAAGACTCAAGATTAAGAATTATACATAGCGGTCTTAAAACTAGAAATGCTCTCCTAGATGGTGAGATGGATCCAAAAATTTCAGATTTTGAGATAGCTCGCATATTCAAAAGGGACCAAATTCAAGACAAGACAACTAGAATTATCGGAACATAGTAAGTACGCATGTGCACACAAAGCCTTGCACACTTTCCACACATATAGAAAATGAAGGCCTATGCAAACTTTAACTCTATTTTTAATACTATTCACATGCAGTGGTTATATGTCACCAGAATGTGTAATATTTGGGAAATTTTCAACAAAATTAGATGTCCTTTGTTTTGGTGTCATATTGTTGGAGATCATTAGTGGCAAGAAGAATAATAGTTCTTATCAAACACATCCTTCCCTAACTTTGATAGGGCATGTAAGTAACAAAAAAACAATAGTCTTTTACATTTGCATTTATAATACAACCCCTTTTGGATAATGCTATAAATCGTATAGGTCTGGAAACTATGGAGAGAAGATAGAGCCTTGGATATAGTTGATTCATCTATTACTGAGTCATTTGTGTCCCATGAAGTCTTGAGATGCATTCAAATAGGGCTCTTATGTGTGCAAGAAGATGCAACGGATTGACGAACCATGTTGGCTATTCTTCTCATGCTAAGTTATCAAACAACTCTTCCTTCTTCAAAACAACCTGCCTTCATTTTTAGAAGACCTACAAATGATTTGGGATCAGTCACAGGAAAGGGGTTTTATTCTATAAATGATGTGACAATAACTATGTTTGAAGCTCGCTAAAAGGTAAAGATTGCTGCATCTAAATTGCTTCTATAAGGATTTATGGGAAAAATTAACATTTTACTCTGTTTATAAGATAAAATATAATTCTTATTATTTTTTCCTTCTTTCTTTCCTTTTGTACCAGGTGATCCAAAAGTAAAATTTAAGCGTTGTTGAATACTGCCTACTTCAGTGGACTGTACTTGCCCCTAACCTTTGAAGATATATAATTGACTGCAGTGCAAGCTTCGTATGCTAATAAGTAATAATTGAAGCATATTAGAGAATGATATAACCTATAGAAAATTTTCTGAGCTCCAAGCGATAAGTCATAGCCAAACATAAGAACTTTTAGGAAAGCTAGAAGGCAAAAATGCAGTCTGTGCTGGATAGTACTGTAGGAACAATGTTTTATTAATTTTTCAAGTAAATATCCTCATCATAATCAACTGACAGGGATGTGTTTGCTGTTTATTCTCACTTTTTAAAAGCTCATTAAATCTAATCACCTGAAACCCTTAGATATTTTGATTCTGTAATGTATGTTAAGTCCAGGTTTCAACAGCCTAAGATGCAGCTCTAAAGAAGACAGTTGTTGAAGAGTAATTGATAATTTTGGCATCCATTCAATCGATTCAAAGATGATTTTTGAGGGATGTTGACTTTGTTAGTGGCTTTATGCATTGAAAATTGTGAAACCAAATCTAATTATGTTAATTAGGACAATTGCTGCCTAGTTTTTCAAGCCTTACATGACGTCATATAAAAGGCTTGTTATAGCATGACTTCAACGAGAGGTTTAGAGACTATTTTCATGTGCCAAAGAGAGAGAAAGCCTAAACTTCATTTTGATCAACCTATTATTCCAAAGTCTTTATTCAACAATGGAGTTGGTATTTTGGTGATCAAGAGCTTAAGTCACAGAGTCTATTATCTCAATACGTTGCGGCAAAGAACAAATTTTTAAGGTGGTCCTTGGAGTTGTTTAGAGGGTCTAATTGTGATCACAGATGTAGATAATGAGAGAAGTGATTCATAGCTAAAAGTCCAAAGGGTATAAAAGATGAAACTGGGGTGGGTTCATGAGAAATGATAGAGAATGAATTCTTAAATTGGGTTTTGAGGTAGCTTGTTTGTTTGTATTAATTTAGCACAAACCCAAAAATAAATTGTATTAACCTTGTACAAAAACTATCAAAGAAAACGAAGACGAAATGGACGAAGAGAGAAACACAGATTCATGGGTTTGTCTGCTGCAAAATTATAGAAATCCAATTTTATGTTTGCAGTCTTGGCAGGGGATAATGGTGGCAGCGGGTCTGCCATGGGAAGCTGCTAGTGGTCCTGTGGGTTTATATGTCAATTATGAAAGGTATGTCTAATTTTAGCTTCTCAAGTAAAAGGTATGTCCAATTTTAGCTACGTATTATGCTTCTCACATTTGTTCAAACAGAATTTTTAATTTTACCAAGTTATTTATTGATTCACAAAATTGGATTCCCATAGTATTAATATGAAGGATTTTACTATTTTAGTGTCTCACTTGAAAGTCCAGTTTTGATTATCTGTATAAGCTATTCCATAGCTACCTAATGATGAAATTTTGTGATCTTTGCTGAGATTTGGTGACGCAAAGATTGTTACAGAGAAGGAACTAAGCGAAGAAGAAAATAGAACAGAGACTATGAAATCTTAATTAACTTGAAACCAACTCTAGCAAACTGAATAGACTCATAACAGCTACATAGTACATATGACGACATCGTTTGGTGCTTTACATTTAAAAGGCTTTGTTAAAACGTTGTCGTCTGTACCAATAAGTTTGTACCGGTAATAATACCACATCGACAGGTCTCTCTTTTTTAATGGCGGAATGTGAAGCCTAATAAGAAACGTCACCATTTGATTTATTATTACTATTATAATTTTTAAGGCTAAAATGCAAATTGAACTGTTTATGTTTCATTAAAATTTATTTCAGGACTCTAACTTTATTTTCATTTAATTAAGTCTTTCAAGTTTCAAATTTATTCAATTGAGACATTTTGTCCAATTCCATTTTAAAAACCATTAAGTATGCAATTAACTAATGAAAAAAAAATTATCACATAAAAAATCTATAAAATATTTTTATTAATTTTATAATTTATTTCATGTTAAAATAATATATTTTAAGTGGCAATTTTTTTAACGAAATTGGACAGAAATCCTAAATTGAATGAATTTGAAATTTAGAAGACCCAATGGATGGAAAGTAAAGTTAAAGGAGTAAAATGCCAAATTTGAGATTTTCATTTTAGCTTTTTTTTTTCCCTTTTATTTTTTTATGTTCATTTATGTTGCTTTTATTGGGCTAAAACGATGTCGTCTTGGTCTTCTTGTTTAACACCTTTGACCTAACTACCACACCATTTGATTATTTTTTTTTTCCCTCTTCTGGTATCATGGTAAAAAAAAAAAAAAAATTTGGGTAAAGGGGATTCGCCGTTATTTTAAAAGTAATGATTTCACATGAAAAACTTTCATGTGAAATCATTACTTTCATTGAAAGTCACAATTTTAGGTACTCAATGTGTGATTCTAAGTTCAACTCATGTTTTTCTCTATTGTTGTGCCACAGTTTTCTTTGTGTGTTGTGTTTTATTTGTGTGCATGTGATTTATTTATTTATTTGTTTGTTTTTGTTCAGTGTTTGTGTGTGTGTGTGACTTAGATTGGTAGTAGATTGAGTTAGAGAAGAAACTATGTGGCCAAAGATATAAAACTTGGGGTTTAGGCCCAGTCCTTTTAGTCTTATCACCTATGCTAAAGGGTGTGAAGGAGGTTGCTGATGCTGTCAAAGTCACCATGGGTCCTAAGGGCTAAGGAATTCTCTGGCTACCTAATCACACCATTCTTTAATTAATATTTCTGACTATTGCTATCTATGCAATTCAGATCTTAAAAATAAGTTTGATTAGCATTGGTGTCTTTACTCACTTTGGGCCCAAAAATGAATCACTTGTTATATAATAGATATATGTCAAATTGCTTATTGCTTGAGTGCTGAAGATATTTGTGATTTTACTTTCACTGGTCAATAAAAGAAATTACAAAATCCATGTGTTTTAGTTATGCAATAAAGGCTACCTTGTCCACTACCTTGTACTTAAGGCTTACATGCCGGATAAAATATACTTTGATCTCATATGCTTGGATGGCAATCCAGATAGTCTTTTAAATTATAAAATTGTGCTTCCAATTAGCTGTATTTATTTTTCCCTATTTGTCCTACTTTTTTTTCCTTTTAGGACATGATTTTCTTACTTTTCTTTTTGGATACAATCAAAGCAGTTAGTAAATTGCATTGTGTGTACTAGATTGTAAAGACTATAATCAATTGGTAGTAGGTTGATTCATAAAAGCCATTGAGATTTTCCGAAATGAGGTTAGCCAAAGAACAGCAGAAAGCTCTGGCATGATGCTAAATTTCCAATTACCAGCTCAGGCATCAGGATAGTTAGCTCTGCCTTGATAACTCTTTAGATCCCAATATGCCAATCTCAGCAAATTTTCTGGACAACATAAATGCCATCCTCATCAAACTATCAATTACTCACTCAAGTATGTGCTAAAAGCTAATGAAATTTTAACATATTATTCAATCCATCCATTAAATTGCGCTAAACCTAAACAGAAAGATATTTAGGATTAGGTATTGGGACATTTAATTTGATAGTCATTTTCAGGTAGAAAAAAAGCCTTCACTGAAAAATTGTTGCTTTAATTTGATATTTAAGATTATTGACTTGATGCAATATCCATTTTGATACGCTACTTTTTTGTTTCAAAAAGGATGTGCGGTCCTAAAAAGAAAGAATAGTCAGAGACAGGGATCAGAGAGAGAAGACTTCATAAGTCTCTCTCTCTCTCTCTCTCTCTCTCTCTCTCTCCTTAGGAAGACTTCATAATCCTCAATCAAACCAAATGTCTATATCTTTTGCCCCAGACCCCAAAAAAATGTTATTTAAGTGAAAGACCAATACCACAAACGTGGATGCTGAAAAACTGATCATGTATTTGATTCAGATAATTCTTTTCTTCCCACTTTGCATTTCCCTTGAGACCTTAACATCAGACCAATCCATCAAGGATGGCCAATCTTTGATTTCCAATGAAAACAATTTTATCTTAGGCTTCTTCAGCCCCAGCAACTCTAGCTATCGGTATCTTGGTATTTGGTATGCCAAAGTGAAAAAACATACTGTGGTGTGGGTTGCAAACAGAAATGATCCTATCAATGATTCCACCGGAGTTCTCTCCATCAACCAATCTGGAAACCTTGTTCTCCATGAAAGTCACAACCGTCTTCTTTGGTCTACAAATGTGTCTGTCCAAGGGACAACCTTCTGTGTTGCTCGGCTTCAAGATTCAGGAAACCTGATATTGGTCCAAGATAACAACAAAATGTTGTTATGGCAAAGCTTTGACTATCCTACAGATACTTTGCTTCCAAAAATGAAGATTGGGTTGAACAGGATAACTGGGATCAACAGTTTCTTAACATCTTGGAAGTCACAAGATGACCCTGGAACTGGGGACTACTTATTTAAGCTGAATCTTACTGGCTTTCCACAATTGATCTTGTATGAAGGTTCAACCCCACGTTATCGAGCAGATCCATGGCCATGGAATAGACCAGCATTCAAACCCTCATTTGGTTTTAACTCAAATTTTGTTAACAATGAAGATGAGATATCTTACTTTTTCTCTCTTGATGACTCCTCCATCATTACAAGATTTGTGGTGGATAGCTCTGGATTGTACCAACAACTTACGTGGAATGACGGTGATAGTCAGTGGAAGCGAGTATGGTCAACACCTAGATCATGTGATAACTATGGAAGCTGTGGTGCGTACAGTATATGTATTCTTGATGGCATTGACAGGTTTGAGTGTACTTGCTTGCCAGGGTATGAACCCAAGTCTCTCAGAGATGGTTCTGAGGGATGCGTGAGAAAGAAATTGGGGTTGTCTATGTGTGGAAATGGAGAAGGGTTTGTGAAGGTGGCACATTTGAAGATTCCTGATGCATTTGATGCAGCATGGATGGACATGAGTATGAGTAGCTTAGAGTGCGAGCAGGCATGCTTGAGGAATTGTTCCTGCACAGCTTTTATCAATTACAATACTAATGGTAAGGGATTCGGTTGCTTATTATTTTATGGTGAACTGATTGACATTTTAGAGTATACAGATGAAGGGTGGGATCTAAATGTTCCTGTGGATGCGACTGAGTTAGGTAGTCTTCTTCTCTAGCTCTCATTTTCCTAAATATTCATTTCTGTCTTTTTCACTCTATGGATTACACTTTTTTTTATTCCCTGCAGCTAAGTATACAAGGAAGTCCAAAGGTTTTCTTGGAAAGAAGAGGAAACTAGCTATTACAATGTTGTCTGTTGCTGTGCCATTGTTTTTGGTATCCTTGCTAGCGTATATGTGGCTAATGAAGAAGAGGAAAACGAAAGGTAACAAAATCACTTGCTTTGTATTATTCGCATGATGGGAGGTATATAACCTCTCCATTGGGAAATTAAAGTGAGCAATGACTTCTAATGTTAGGACAGTGAAGAGAAAATTGCATAATTCATCATTAAATTTTACTGGTACCAAAGACCATTTGGAGGGAAATGAGCTCGAGGACAGTAGCAGACATCTAGATTTATCGATTTTTGATCTAAGCTGCATAGTTGCTGCCACTGACAATTTCTCTCCGACCAACAAACTTGGGCAAGGTGGTTTTGGTTCTGTTTTTAAGGTACATTTACAATTCATAATGACGTCGTTGAATGTTGATATCTTGCCTATATAATATTGTGAATGCACGGTAAATGAGTTTTATAAGCCAAGGCGTAAGTGATTGAAGAATCAGATTGTGGCATTGACCTAGATGTTATGACTAAGCTTAATTTCGGATCATGAATTCAGGGTCAATTATCTAATGGACAACAAATAGCTGTAAAAAGGCTATCCAAAAGTTCAGGGTAAGGAATAGAAGAATTCAAAAATGAAGTTATGTTGATTGCAAAATTTCAACATAGGAATCTTGTCAAAATTTTTGGCTGTTGCATTCAGGACGAAGAAAAGATGTTGATTTATGAGTACATGCCAAACAAAAGCTTGGACTCCTTCATTTTTGGTATATCTTCTTTCCAAAAATTTATTGCGTGCATATGTTTTACTTTCTTCTGTTATATATGTTGAAAGAATATATTTTAAGTGCATAAATCTGCATATTTCAACACTGTATATCACATTTTGAATACACTGAAGCGAATTATTGTTGTAGATCATACAAGAAGTTCATTGCTAAATTGGAGGAAACGTTTTGAAATCATAATTGGGATTGCTCGTGGGATTTTGTATCTTCATCAAGACTCGAGATTAAGAATTATTCATAGGGATCTTAAAACCAGCAATGTTCTTCTTGATGATGAGATGAATCCTAAAATTTCAGATTTTGGCATAGCACGTATAATCAAAGGGGACCAAATTCAAGACATGACAACTAGAGTTGTTGGAACATAGTAAGTATCACTCAAACACATGCACACGTGTGCATGGAGACTTGCACACTTGCCATACATACAACAAATAAAGGCCTATGCAAACTTTAACATTATCTTTAATATTGTTCACATACAGTGATTATATGTCACCGGAATATAACCACATATAATCAAAGGGGACCAAATTCAAGACATGACAACTAGAGTTGTTGGAACATAGTAAGTATCACTCAAACACATGCACACATGTGTGCATGGAGACTTGCACACTTGCCATACATACAGCAAATAAAGTCCTATGCAAACTTTAACATTATCTGTAATATTGTTCACATACATTGGTTATATGCCACCGGAATATGTAATATTTGGGAAATACTCTACCAAATCCGATGTCTTTAGTTTTGGTGTCATATTGATGGAGATTGTGAATGGCAAGAAGAATAACGACTTTTATCAAAACCACCCTTCCCTAACTTTAATAGGGCATGTAAGTATCAGCAAACAACAATCTTTACTATTTGCATTTATTATATAGCCCCTTATTGATAATGCTACGACTCACACAAGTTTGGGAACTTTGGAGAGCAGATAGAGCCTTGGATATAGTTGATTCATCAATAAATGAGTCATTTGTTTCCCTTGAAGTCTTGAGATGCATTCAAATTGGGCTCTTATGTGTGCAAGAAAATGCAATGGACCGACCAACAATGTTGACAGTTATTCTCATGCTAAGTAGTGAAATAACTCTTCCCTCTCCAAAACAACCTGCTTTCATTCTCAGAAGAGCTACTAATGAATTTGAATCAATCCCAGGAGGGGAGCTTTATTCTATAAATGACGTGACAATAACCGAGTTTGAAGCTCGCTAAAGGCAAAGATTCTAGTTAAGCTGCATCTAATTTGCTCCTATAAGGATTCTAGTTAGCTGCATCTAGATTGCTTCTACAGGGATTTGTAGGAAAAATTAACATTATACTCTTTTTGTATTTAAGAACAAACATGATTTATTATTCTTATTTTGTCTCTTTTCGGTATTGCTGGCGAGGCTTGAGACTGTGATGTCTGGCTTGGGTTGCCCGCTTCTTGCGTGGTTTTGGCTTGAAAAAGTGAAAATGATTCATAATAACTTAAAAAGATTACGAAGAGTCTCGAGTTACTAGGGGAGCTACATCATCAGGAAAGGATTCAATCCAAACCTGTAGCTCATTGCCAGAAACAGATTTCTTGGCAAGAAAATGAGCAACTGAATTGCCGATGCGTTTTACATGAGAAAAATTACAACATTGAAAATCATTTGCTACAATCAAAATGTCACTTATCACATGTCCATACTCCGGAATCCCGGGTTGGCCATATCTCCTGCTAGGATAGCCTTGATAATGACCTCAGAGTCGCCCTCAACAGAAACTTCAAATATGCTTAATTCCTTTGCAAAATACAAAGCCCTCCTACATGCCAATGCTTCAACCACTGCTGGAGAAGATGGCAGGTAAATTCTTTCTGCCAAGGCTCCAAGAACACTACCTGTATGGTCACGTACAACTATACCCAGCCCAGCAGCTCCTAACTTATTGAAAGTGGCCCCATCAAAGTCAACTTTATAAAGTGGATATATAGGAGGGATCCACCGAACAGCTCTTTCACTTGACAGAGATCGATGACCCTTGCTACAGTGCACCTGCTGAAAATCCTGGAGGTAATCCACTGCTCTCTTTCGAATCTGTTGTACCTCAATGAACTGCTCCCCCACTCTTTCCGAGTTTCTTCTTGACCAAATAAACCAGAAAATCATGGCCATAAGATTTACATCTAACCTTTCCCTCATCTTCAAAAGCATCTCCCACAGATCAGCAAACAAGAAATACTTGTACCTGAGTAATTTTGTTGTCACTTCATTCGACTCCCAAATGGGAATAAGGGAAGCACAACTCCATAAAACATGCACTATGTCTTCACTGTCAGATTTACAACTGGAGCAAAGAACTGATCTAACAACATTTCTTCGCCAAAGATTATAGAGAGTAGGGAGAGCATTATTTGTAGCCCGCCAAATCATGTGCTTGACTCTGTGAGGAACTTGTAAATTCCAGATGCTATTCCACATCAAGTGGTTTCAATCAGGACTTGAGCAAGATGGCAGCACCTGTCTGTTCACACCAGCAAGGAGTTTATAGGCACTACGAGTTGAGAAGGAACCTTGAGGGGTAGGGAGCCAAACCTGCTTATCTGCAACACCTTGGAAACTCAGTGGGATGCCGAGAATAATACTAGCTTCCTGAGGGATGAAAACCTGCTTAACCAATTCGACCTTCCAGGTGTGTGTCTCGGCATTAATTAGATCACAAACTCTAGCTTCGGGGGGCAGAACTGATAGGGGAGGAACTATTCTAGAACACGAAGTTTTTGGCAACCATCTATCCCTTCGAATCTGTATAGACTGTCCATCACCAACTCTCCAGACCGAACCCAGCACTATGACCGAACCCAGAACAAGAAGTTATTTAAGCTCATTTGTGGCCTGGTAAATTATTCGTATAGGTTTTACCTACTTTTTTTTTTTTTTTTTTTTTGAGAGAGAGATACCTGCCTTTTGGTTTTTTTGGGTAAATAGAGGATCGATCATTTAACATAGGTTCTATTACATTAAGAATAATGCTAAAGGTATTACAAATTTTACTACATAAAGTGATAAAACTTACAAACCGATATACCAATTAAATTGATTAGGCTTATACCTCCTCATAAATAAATATTTAAATTGTCTCTTTATAATTAGTGGGACATTATTTTTATAAGCTCAATTTAGTACAATTTGTAAATGTTTGTAATGTTACTACCCAACTCCATTGTTGAAGAAAAATGCAAGCTTGTTGAAACTTGAGAGTGTACTGTTTGTGCTTGCATTGTGGTATTGTTGAGAAAGAAGGATGGGTCACTAAGAACAGCACCCAACAGCACGTGAGAGAATAAATCGGATGTTGTAGGATTTTCTAAGTTAGTTAATGTTTGTAATGATCCCCCTCTCAATGTCTTGTGTTTTGTTTGTGTGTATGTGTGTGATTTAGATTGGTAATAGATTGAGTTGGAGAAGAAACTTTGCAACCAAAGATATAAAATTTGGGGTTTCGACCTGGGCCCTGTCTTATGCTAAATTGTGTGGAGGAAATTGCTGTTGCTGTCAAAGTCACCATGGGTCCTAAGGTATTCTTTAGCTACCTAATCACACCATTCCTTAATTCATATTTCTGACCATTCTTTAATAATGTCTCAATAATCAGTTTGATCAGCATTGGTCTTTCTACTCACTTTAGACCCAAAAATCAATCATTTATTGAAGTTTTCCATATCTGCTTTCTTCATATGGCACATTGTAATGGATGGGAGATATGGTACAAGAAGTGAGATGAATATTATGTTACACTATTAAAGAGTCAATAAAAAGACTTTATTAAGTTCGTGTGTTTTGGTCGTGAGATAGTTACAACTTACAACATATCGTCAACCTCACAGGTCGAACCCATTAAGCCTATCTCAGCCCATTTTCTACACCCCTCATTTGCCAACGTATTCAAACCATCAGTAACTCACTAAAGTAGGGAATAAATGCCAAAAGTTATCTTGTCACTCTAGCCACCATTAAGATTACTTTCACTTCAGGCACAGAGTAGGGAGTTTATTAGAGTACTCTCTCTATTGTTGTCCGACATTTTTGTGTGTGTGTTGTGTTTTATTTGTGTGTATGTGCTTTATTTATTTCATTGTTTTTGTTCAGTGCTTGTGTGTGTGTGTGTGTGTGTTTTAGATTGGTAATATATTGAGTTAGAGAAGAAACTATGCAGCCGAAGATGTAAAATTGGGTTTAGGCCCAGGCCTTTTAGTCTTATCACTTAATGCTAAAGGGTGTGAAGGAGCTTGCTGATGCTGTCAAAGTCACCATGGGTCCTAAGGGCTAAGAAATTCTATGGCTACCTAATCACATCATTCTTTAATTCATATTTCTGACTATTGTTATCTATGCAATTCATATCTTAAAAATAAGTTTGATTAGCATTGGTGTTTCTACTCACTTTGGGCCCAAAACTGAATCATTTGTTATATAATAGATATATGTCAAATTGCTTATTGCTTGAGTGCTGAAGATATTTGTGATTTTACTTTTTGTCTGTTTTAGTGTGATTGAAAGAGTTTTAGAATTATTACTTTACAAGTCCTTTTACAGTGTATGGAAATTACTGTAAATATTTGCTTCTTATCCACTAAAAAACAAGGGAAAGAAATTTTTTTTTTTTTTTTTTTTTTTTTTTTTTTTTTTTTTTTTTAAGTAAAGATGCCTGTTGTTTGAAGTTCTCTACATCTGCTTTCTTCATATAACAAATTTTGCAATGGATGGCAGATATAGTAGGATAAAAGAAATTATAAAATCCATGTGTTTTAGTTATGCAATACAGTTTACCTTGTCCACTACCTTGAACTTAAGGCTTACATGCCAGATAGAATATATTTTGATCTCATATGCATGGTTGGGAATCCAGAGAGTCTTCTAAAATTTAAAACTGTGCTTCCAATTAGCTGTATTATTTTTTCCCTATTTGTCCCATTTTATTTCCTTTGAAGACATGACTTTCTTACTTTTCTTTTTGGATACAATCAAAGCATTTAGTAGATTGCAGTGTGCACTAGATTGTAAAGGCTATAATCAACTGGTAGTAGGTTGGTTCATGAAAGCCATTGAGATTTTCCGAAATGAGGTTAGCCAAAGAACTGCAGAAAACTCTGGGAATCAAGCTTGGCCAAGTTGGCTGATGCTAGCCCAAGATCAGTCATGATGATAAATTACCAATTACCAGCTCAGGCATCAGGATAGTTAGCTCTGCCTTGAAAACACTTTATTATATCCCAATATGCTAATCTCAGCAAATTTTCTGGACAACATAAATGCCATCCTCATCAAACTATCAATTACTCACTCAAGTATGTGCTAAAAGTAAATGAAATTTTAACATGTTGTTCAAGCCATCCATTAAATTGCGCTAAAACTAAACAGAAAGATATTTAAGATTAGGTATTGGGATATTTAATTTGATAGTAATTTTCAGGAAGAAAAAAAGTCTTGACTGAAATATTGATGCTTGAATGCCTCCTGTCCCTAGACGCAATTCTAGTTGACTTGTGATGCTTGGCTTATTGACTTGAAGCAAAAGCCTTTTTGATAGGCTCCTTCTTTTTCTGAAAAAGAGAGGTGTGTAGTCCTAAAAGAAACAATTAGTCAGAGATAGGGATCCGAAAGAGAAGACCCAATAATTCTCTCTCTCCCCCCTTTCATGTAGGAAGACTTCATGCCCACCCACCACCCCCCTCCAAAAAAATTCAAACATGGATGCTGAAAAACTGGTCACATCTATGTTTCTGATAATTCTTTTCTTCCCATTATGCATATCCCTTGACACCTTAACATCAGACCAATCCATCAAGGATGGCCAATCTTTGATTTCCAAAGAAAACAATTTTATCTCAGGCTTCTTCAGCCCCGGCAACTCTAGCTATTGGTATCTTGGTATTTGGTATGTCAAAGTGACAAAACAAACTGTGGTGTGGGTTGCAAACAGAAATGGTCCTATCAATGATTCCACTGGAGTTCTCTCCATCAACCAATCTGGAAACCTTGTTCTCCATGACAGTCACAACCGTCTTCTTTGGTCTACAAATGTGTCTGTCCAAGGGACAACCTCCTCTGTTGCTCAGCATCAAGATTCAGGAAACCTGGTATTGGTCCAGGACAACAACAAAATGTTGTTATGGCAAAGCTTTGACTATCCTACAGATACTTTGCTTCCAGAAATGAAGATTGGGTTGAACAGGATAACTGGGATCAACAGTTTCTCGACATCTTGGAAGTCACAAGATGACCCTGGAACTGGGAACTACTCCTTTAAGCTGAATCTTACTGGCTTTCCACAATTGCTCTTGTATGAGGGTTCAACCCCACATTATCAAGCAAGTCCACGGCCATGGAACACACCAGCAGTCAAACCCTCACTCAGTTTTACCTCAAATTTTGTTAACAATGAAGATGAGATATCCTACTTCAGCTCTCTTGATGACCCCTCCATCATTACAAGATGTGTGGTGGACAGCTCTGGACTTTTGCAACAACTTACGTGGAATGATGGTGATTGTCAATGGAAGCAAGTATGGTCAACACCTAAATTGTGTGATAACTATGGAAACTGTGGTGCGTACAGCATATGTATTGTTGACAGCACTACAAGGTTTACATGTACCTGTTTGCCAGGGTATGAACCCAAGTCTCTCAGAGATGGTTCTGAGGGTTGTGTGAGAAAGAAGATGGGGTTGTCTATGTGTGGAAATGGAGAAGGTTTTGTGAAGGTGGCACATTTGAAGACTCCTGATACATTTGATGCAGCTTGGATGGACATGAGTATGAGTAGCTTCGAGTGCGAGCAGGCATGCTTGAGGAATTGTTCCTGCACAGCTTTTATCAATTACAATACTAATGGTAAAAGATTCGGTTGCTTATCATTTATGGTGAACTGATCGACATTTTAGAGTTTACATATGATGGGTGGGATCTAAATGTTCATGTTGATGCAACTGAGTTAGGCAGTCTTCTTCTCTAGCTCTCATTTTCCTAAATATTCATTTCTGTCTTTTTCGTGTTCATGTTTTTGGTATCCTTGCTAGCGTATATGTGGCTAATGAAGAAGAGGAAAACGAAAGGTAACAAAACCACTTGCATTGTATTGTTCACACACACACACACACACACACACACACACACATATATCAGGAGTCATCTAGACTAGTCCTCCACATGATGAGAGGTGTATCACCGCTCCATAGTGAAACTATAGTGAGCAATGTCTTTCTACATGTTAGGACAGTGAAGAGAAAATTGAATAATCAATCATTAAATTTTACTGGTACCAAAGACCATTTGGAAGGAAATGAGCTTGAGGACGGTAGCAGGCATCCAGATTTATCAATTTTTTATCTAAGCTGCATAGTTGCTGCTACTGACAATTTCTCTCAGACCAACAAACTTGGGCAAGGTGGTCTTGGTTCTGTTTTTAAGGTATAGTTACAATTCATAATGACGTTGAATGTTGATATCTTGCCTATATTCCTTTCTGTTTCATATTCCAATATTGTGAATGCACAGTAAATGAGTTTCATAAGCCAAGACATAAGTGATTGAAGAATTAGATTGTGGTATTGAACTCAATTGCTTTGAACTAATTGTTATGACTAAGCTTAATTTCCGATCATGAATTCAGGGTCAGTTATCTAATGGACGACATATAGCTGGAAAAAGGCTATCCAAAAGTTCAGGGCAAGGAATAGAAGAATTCAAAAATGAAGTTATGTTGATTGCAAAACTTCAACATAGGAATCTTGTCAAAATTTTTGGCTGTTGCATTCAGGAGGAAGAAAAGATGTTGAATTATGCGTACATGCCAAACAAAAGCTTGGACTCCTTCATTTTTGGTACGTTTTCTTTCCGAAAATTTATTGCATTCATATGTTTTACTTTCTTCTGTCATATATGTTGAATGTACATATTTGAAGTGCATAAAACCACATATTTCAACACTACGTATATCACATTTTGAATACATTGAACCGAATTATTGTTGTAGATCATACAAGAAGTTCATTGCTAAACTGGAGGAAATGTTTTGAAATCATAATTGGGATTGTTCGAGGGATTTTGTATTTTCATCAAGACTCAAGATTAAGAATTATTCATAGGGATCTTAAAACCAGCAATGTTCTACTTGATGGTGAGATGAACCCCAAAATTTCGGATTTTGGCATAGCACGTATAATCAAAGGGGACCAAATTCAAGACAAGACAACTAGAGTTGTTGGAACATAGTAAGTATCACTCAAACACATGCATGCATGTGTGCATTGAGACTTGCACACTTGCCATACATACAACAAATAAAGGCCTATGCAAACTTTAACATTTTCTTTAATATTGTTCACATACAGTGGTTATATGTCACCGGAGTAGGTAATATTAGGGAAATTTTCAACCAAATCTAATGACTTTAGTTTTGGTGTCATATTGTTGGAGATCGTGAGTGGCAAGATAAACACAAATTCTTAACAGAACCACCCTTCCTTGACTTTAATAGGGCATGTAAGTGACTGAAAACAACAATTTTTACTATTTGCATTTATAATATTTATGGATTATGCTACAACTCACACAAGTTTGGGAACTTTGGAGGGAAGATAGAGCCTTGGATATAGTTGATTCATCAATAAATGAGTCATTTGTTTCCCTAGAAGTCTTGAGATGCATTCAAATTGGGCTCTTATGTGTGCAAGAAGATGCAAGGGACCGACCAACAATGTTGGCAGTTCTTCTCATGCTGAGTAGTGAAACAGCTCTTCCTTCTCTGAAACAACCTACTTTCATTTTCAGAAGTGCTACCAATGATTTTGAATCAATCATAGGAGGGGAGCTTTATTCTATAAATGACGTGACAATAACCAAATTTGAAGCTCACTAAAGGCAAAGATTCTAGTTAAGCTACATCTAATTTGCTTCTATAAGGATTCTAGTTAGCTGCATCTAGATTGCTTCTATAGGGATTTGTAGGACAAATTAATATTTTACTCATAAATATTTGAAATGTCTCTTTATGATTAGTGAGACATTATTTTTGTAATTTCAATATAGTAAAACTTGTAATACCGGTATGACTCATAAATTAATGTTGTCTTGTGTGGCGACCAAAAAGCCCATGTAACAAAGAGGCCATAAAAATTGCAAACAAAACAAATGGTTTTTTTTTGGAGCCAAGATAAGCTGGGAGCGTAAACACCCACCAGCTTGTGTTCTTTGTAACCAAACCCAACTCCATTGTTGAAGAAAAATGCGAGCTTTGAGAGAGAGAGAGAGAGAGTTGAGACTTGAGAGTACTATTTGAGCTTGCATTGTGGTTTTTTTGAGAAAGAAGGATGGGTCACTAAGGACAACACCTAACAGCAGGAGAGAGAATCAATCAGTGGCTGTAGGATTATCTATGTTAGTTAATGTTTGTAATGATCCCCCTCTCTGTGTCGTGTTTTATTTGTGTGTGTGTGTGTGTGTGTGTGTGTGATTTAGATTGGTAAAAGATTGAGTTGGAGAAGAAATTATGCAGCCAAAGAAATAAAATTTGGGGTTTTGGCCTGGGCTCTGTCTTATGCTAAAGGGTGTGGAGGAGATTGCTGTTGCTGTCAAAGTCAACATGGGTCCTAATCACACCATTCCTTAATTCATATTTCTGACCATTCTTTAATAATGCCTCAATAATAAGTTTGACCAGCATTGGTCATTCTACTCACTTTAGACCCAAAAATCAATCATTCATTTAAGTTTTCCATATCTGCTTTCTTCATATAGCATATTTTGCAATGGATGGGAAATATGGTACAATAAATGAGGTGAATATAATGTTACACTATTAAAGGGTCAATAAAAAGGCTTGTGTAAGTCCAGTGTTTTGGTCATGAGAAAGTTACAACATAATGTTAACCTTACAGCTCCAACCCAATTCACCAATCTCAACCCATTATCTAGATCCCTCATTTGCAAACCTATTAAGTTGCTCTAAAACTTAAGAAAAATATATTTAAGATAACTATTGTGATATTTTGTCATGCCCCAAACCTAAAAGGGTTCAAAGCATGAGAAATACATCCCAAAAGTACCTGTAGATTTTTCCTTTTCGACAATTCAATCCAAACAATTCATACCAAGTACTAACATCAAAAACTTTCATAATAATTTCATTAAAGATACTTCCAAAGTAAGTCAGATCTTTATGCAATAATTATAAGGACCATTGGCCATAAAAGAATGAAGGTCTGAATTAACTACATATAAACATCTTGTTTCTAAGATGGGATAAAAGTCATCACCAAAATCAGTTACAAAAAAATTGTGCAAAATAACCCTAGTGTGTGCAGCTCCAACACTAGGTTAGGCATCTCATACTCCTAAGGTCTACAATACCAAAAGTCTAGCCTCCAGAAAGTAGTTGCCTATCTATTACAAGCCATAACATCTAACTCAAAAGGTTGTTGCCTATTCTGTAAAAATTCATAATTAAACAGTAGTGAGACAAAGCTCAGTAAGTAGCAATGTTAATGTGCTACTGGCCATGTCACAAAGACGGCAAGTACCAGTTACTGGCCACCATGTCACACAGACTCAAGTGCCATAATATAATCCACCATGTCACAAAGACTTAGGTGTTGCATTACTGGCCGTGTCACAAAAATTGCAAATACTAGTTATCGGCTACTGTGTCATATAGACTCAGGTGCCATCATACCAACATCACAAAGATCCAAGTATTTGGTTGGGTAATCACTAGGAAATCACAATTGCCATGACATGAGGTAAGGTGTCAAAAAGAGCTGGCAAGTTTATATAATTGAGTTTCACAACACATTTCTGATAAATTTGCATAATTTCCAAAGAAATTCCTATCCAGTATGATTTCCCACCCACTTGGCAAATGACTTCCCACCCACTTGTCAAATGATGCTTTCCAATTCTTTAAATTATCCAATTATTTGTAATATCCATTATAAATGAATCACATCAAAGCCAATCTCCTAGAATTAATAAAAACTTTTCATTATTCCCACATTATATATATACGCACACATTACATGTTTAAATTAGCTACTTACCTTGCAAGACCACGTAAAAGCCTAGCTTCGAAGTGCTCCAACAAGAATTAGTTAGAACCTAAAGAAAAGGTATACAAGTTTATCAAGACAAGTTTGAAAATCTTAAACTAAGTCTAGTTAAGTAACTTTAATCTCCCATAGAAACAGTTTACTTAGGCAAGCCTAAACTTATAATGTTGGGCATATTTTATTAGCTCCTTTGAGGTCATCCTCTTGCCAATCACAACTTTACCCAAAAATCTCCTTAGTCTCATAAAATTTCTTTAGAAACTAAGAATTTCTTCACTTGAAAGATGTCTCACAAAACTAGCATCACAAACATTTACCAAGACAATAATGCATCAAAACCTCCAAATCTTAGCTATAGAAAACCTCAAATGGCCACCATTCATTTAAATAAATAAAAACCCTAAGCCCTTCATCAGAATATGTTCACCAAATCAAAACTCTTAAGGCTTAATCATGTGAATCACTTCAAAAGCTTAGACAAACAATATGAAAATCCACCAAATTATTTAGAGTTTTTACCTTAATAGTTTGAGATGAAGGAGCCTAGAGATTCTTATGAAGTTCCTCGGTGAATCTCATCGTTAAAAAGATGGTGGTGGTGATCCGATGGAGTGGTGGTTGGTAAGGGTGAGAGAGAGAGATGGAGGTGTATATGTGTGTGTTTTTGTGTGAATAAAAGAAAGCAAAGTGGGAGAGAATGCCTTAGGTGACCGGTGACCGGTAAGGAGAGAGTGAGAGATATTTTAAGAGATTGTGCGGTGGGGAATAGATGAATTGTTGGGAGCTCACGTGGGGGATTTAAAAAAAAAAATATCTGCTAGTCCCTCGACGCAATTCTGGACATCTGTAAGCTTACTTATTGACTTGACCCAGCATCCATTTACTTTTCTGCAAACCAAATATCAATTTATTTTTCCCACCCCATATTAAAAAAAAAAAAAAAATATATATATATATATATATATAAAGAAAAGACCGCTGCACACAAACATGGATGCTGAAACCATGGTCATGTCGTTGATTCTGATCATGCTTTTCTTCCCATTTTGCACTTCCCTTGACACCTTACCACCAGACCAATCCATCAAGGATGGCCAGTCTTTGATTTCCAGCAAAAATAATTTCGCCTTAGGCTTCTTCAGTCCCGGCAATTCTAGCCACCGGTATCTTGGTATTTGGTTTGTCAAAGTGGCAAAACAAACTATAGTGTGGGTGGCAAACAGGAATGATCCTATTATTGATTCCTCCGGAGTTCTCTCCATCAACCAGTATGGAAACCTTGTCCTCCATGACAGTTCTAACCGTCTTCTTTGGTCTACGAATGTGTCTGTCCAGGGGACAACCTCCTCTTCTGCACAGCTTCAAGATTCAGGAAATCTGGTATTGGTCCAAGGCAATAACAAAAAGGTGATATGGCAAAGCTTTGACCATCCTACAGACACTTTGCTTCCAGGCATGAGGTTTGGGTTGAATCGGAAAACTGGGTTAGACAGGTTCTTGACATCTTGGAAGTCGCAAGATGACCCCGGAACTGGGGACTGCTTCTGTAAGGTGAATCCTACTGGCTCTCCACAATTCCTCTTGTATAAGGGTTCGACTTTAAATTGGCGGTCAAGTCCGTGGCCGTGGCCAACATCATCATCAGCAACTTTCTCATGGGGTTTTAATTACGATTTTTTTAACAACGAAGATGAGGTATCTTGCTCCTACTTTTTTAATGACCCCTCCATCAATTCTAATTCTAGAGTAGTGCTTCACAACTCTGGATTGCTCCAGCAACTTTTGTGGAACGATGGGGACCTACAATGGAAGGAATTCCGGTCAATACCTAAATCCCGGTGTGACAACTATGGACACTGTGGTGCATATGGTAAATGTAGTCCCGAGTCTGATAACAGTTTTAATAAGTTTGAGTGTACGTGTTTGCCAGGGTATGAACCCAAGTCTCGGAAGAACTTATATGACAGAGATGGTTCTGAGGGGTGTGTGAGGAAACAGTTGGGGTTGTCGATGTGTGGGAATGGAGAAGGGTTTGTGAAGGTGGAGAGTTTGAAGGGTCCTGATTCACTTAATGCAGTTTGGATGGACAAGAGTTTGAGTAGCTCAGAGTGCGAGCAGGCATGCTTGAGAAATTGCTCTTGCACAGCTTTTGTCAGCGTGAATATTGATGGGAATCGGACCCGTTGCTTAGCATGGTATGGTGAATTGATTGACATTTCGGAAGATTCATTTCAAAGGTGGGATCTAAATGTACGTGTAGATGCAACTGAATTAGGTGGCCTTCTCTACTTGCTTGCATTTTTCGTAAATTTTCATTTCTGCCTGTTTTACCTTACAAATCGTGGACTGATATTTTTTTTTTTTTTTTTTTTTTGGTCCTTCAGCTACTTACACAGGGAAGTCCAATGGTTTTCTTGGCCACAAGAGGCAGCTGGCTATTACAATAATTTCTGTTATGGTGACATTGTTTCTGGTATGCTTGATAGCCTGTATATGCCTAACGAAGAAGAAGAGGAAAACAAAAGGTAACAAAATCACTTCCATTGTATTGTTCACACAAACACAGAGGAATATATATATATATATATATATATATATGTGTGTGTACATATTAAATCAAGCGTCATTTTAGTAGTCTATAAATGCTCAATTGCAAAATTATAGTGAGCAATCTATCAATATGTTTTTGGACAGTGAAAAGAAAATTGCACAATCAATCATTATATTTTACCGGTACTAAAGGCTATTTGGAGGGAAATGAGCTAGAGGAGAGTAGTAGACATCCAGATTTATTGATCTTTGATCTAGGCTGCATAGTTGCTGCCACTAACAATTTCTCTCCAATCAACAAACTTGGGCAAGGTGGCTTTGGTTCTGTTTTTAAGGTAAAGTTACAATTCATAATGGTATCGTTGAATGTTGATATCTTGCGTAATCTCCTTTCTTTTTCAATTTCCATTATTGTGTGAGTGTGAATGCAGGAAAATGACTTACATAAGCTAAGACATAAGTTATTGAAGAATTAGATTGTGGCATTGAACTCTATTGCTTTGAAGTAATTGTTATGAGTAAGCTTAATTTTGGATCATGGATTTAGGGTCAATTATCTAATGGACAACAAGTAGCTGTTAAAAGGCTATCCAACAGTTCAGGACAAGGAATAGAGGAATTCAAAAATGAAGTTATGTTAATTGCTAAACTTCAACATAGGAATCTTGTCAAGCTTTTTGGCTGTTGCATTCAGGGGGAAGAAAAGATGTTGATTTATGAGTACATGCCCAACAAAAGCTTGAACTACTTCATTTTTGGTACGTCTTCTTTCTATAAATCTATTGCATTCATCTATTTTATTTTCTTTTATTATATATTTCAAAGAATATATTTGGACTACATACAACCAAGTATTTTTACACTATTTAATCATATTTTAAGTATTCTGGAGCTAAATTTTATTGTAGACCATACAAGAAGTTCATTGCTTAATTGGGGGAAACGCTTTGAAATCATTATTGGGATTGCTCGTGGGATTTTGTATCTTCATCAAGACTCAAGATTAAGAATTATACATAGAGATCTTAAAACTAGCAATGTTCTCCTAGATGGTGAGATGAATCCAAAAATTTCAGATTTTGGGACAGCTCGTGTATTCAAAGGGGACCAAATTCAAGACAAGACAACTAGAGTTATCGGAACATAGTAAGTATGCATGTGCAAACAAAGCCTTGCACACTTTCCACACATATAGAAAATGATGGCCTATGCAAACTTTAACTCTATTTTTAATACTATTCACATGCAGTGGTTATATGTCACCAGAGTATGTAATCTTTGGGAAATTTTCAACAAAATCAGATGTCTTTAGTTTTGGTGTCATATTATTGGAGATCATTAGTGGCAAGAAGAATAACAGTTCTTATCAAACACACCCTTCCTTAACTTTGATAGGGCATGTAAGTAACAAAAAAACAACAGTCTTTTCCATTTGCATTTATAATACAAACGCTTTTGGATAATGCTATAAACCATACAGGTCTGGGAACTTTGGAGAGAAGATAGAGCCTTGGATATAGTTGATTCGTCAATTATTGAGTCATTTGTTTCTCATGAAGTCTTGAGATGCATTCAAATTGGGCTCTTATGTGTGCAAGAAGATGCAGCAGATCGACCAACCATGTTCGCTATTCTTCTCATGCTAAGTTGTGAAACAACTCTTCCTTCTCCAAAACAACCTGCTTTCATTTTCGGAAGACCTACAAATGATTTGGGATCAGTCATAGGAAGGGGGTTTTATTCTATAAATGACGTGACATTAACTATGTTTGAAGCTCGCTAAAAGGTAAAGATTGCTGCATCTAAATTGCTTCTATAAGGATATATGGGAACAATTAACATTTTACTCTATTTATATGACAAAATATAATTCTTATTATTTTTTCCTTCTTTCTTTCCTTATATGATAAAAGTAAAATATAAGTGTTATTGAATACTACCTACTTCTGTGGACTGTACTTTCCCCTAACCTTTGAAGATATATAATTAACTGCAGTGCAAGCTTCATATGCTAATAAGTAATAATTGAAGCATATTAGAGAATGATGTAACCTATAGAAAATTTTCTGAGCTCCAAGCAATGTCATAGCCAAACATAAGTAATAATTGAAGCATATTAGAGAATGATGTAACCTACTGAAAATTTTCTGAGCTCCAAGCAATGTCATAGCCAAACATAAGAGCTCTAGGAAAGCTAAACGGCAAACATGCAGTCTGTGATGGATAGTACTTTAGGAACAATGTTCTACTAATTTTTCAAGTAAATATCCTCATCATAATCAACTGGCAGGAATGTGTTTGCTGTTTGTTCTCATTTTTTAAAAGCTCATTTAATCTAATCACCTGAAACCCTTGGATATTTTGATTTTGTTATGTATGCTAAGTCCTGGTTTCAAAGGCCTAAAATGCAGCTCAAAAGAAGACAGTTGTTTTAAGAGTAATTTGTAATTTTGACATCCATTAAATCGATTAAAAGATGATTTTTGAGGGATGTTGACTTTGATAGTGGCTCGTTGCATTGAAAATTGTGTAACCAAATTTAATTTAATTAGGACGATTGTTGCCTTGTTTTTTTAGGCCTTACATGACAACATATAAAGGGCTTGTTATAGCATGACTTCAACAAGAGGTTTAGAGACTATTTTCGTGTGCCAAAGAGAGAGAAAGCCTAAACTTCATTTTGATCAACCTATTATTCCACAGTCTTTATTCAACAATGGAGTAGGTATTTTGGTGATCAAGAGCTAAAATCACTGAGTATTATCTCAATACGTTGCTGCAGAGAACAAATTTTCAAAGTGGTCCTTGGAGTAGTTTAGAGGGTCCAATTGTGATCGCAGATGTAGATGATGAGAGAAGTGCTTCATAGCTAAGAGTCCAAAAGGTATGAAACTAGGGTGGGTTCATGAGAAATGATTGAGAATGAATTCATAAATTGGGTTTTGAGGTGGCTTGTTTGTCACGCCCCAAACCCCAAAGGGTCCAAAGCATGACAAAGACGTCTCAAAGTACTTGTTTTCCTTTTTAACAGTTCAATCCACATAAATTATAACAAGTACCAACATCAAGAATTATCATAATAATTCCATTGAATATGCTCTCTAAGTAAGTCCAAGCTCTAAGCATTAATTACAAGGACCAATGGCCACAAAAGAATAGAGATCTGAATAAATAATTACATACCATCAGCTTGTCCCATCAGTGGGAATAAAGTCACAACCACTATAATATACAAAAGAATGAGTCAAGCCTATTCTAAGATGTACATCATCTAATATCTCCATTACAAAAGTTCAGCCTCCATCAGTAGTTAGTCTAACTACTGTTAGCCACCAAAAAGCTGTCTCAAAAGATTGTTGCCTACTGTGAAAAGTTTATAAAATAATGGAATGAGACAGAGCCCAGTAAGTAGCACAATTAATGGAGGTGAGGGAAATGTAAGTTTCATGACAATGAACATTTTAGAGACATGCTAAAATTTGGGAATTTCCATTTGAATTTTGCAAAAAAAATTTTTTTGACATCATGACAAGAATGATAGACATATTGTAGCACCAAGCTTCTCAAAGTAACTAGGAAACTATATATTATTCATTGTGTACCATAAAATATCCAATACCATTTCAAATTAGACTCGATCGATCGAAAATTAGACTCGATCGATCGAAAATCGTGCAGAACGTTTTTCTGCAGAAAATTCCAACTCAGCCCAAGCCCGTTTTAATATATAGAGTTTTATGTTTTACCCTAAGTATAAAAGGGAAAACCCTAGCCATGTTTTTAGAGTTCTGTTTTGCTGTGTTTGTGAATCTCTCTGTGAGATCTAGAGGTGTTTACCTTCACATACACTTAGGGTTTACAAACTTGAGATTTATGTCAAGAGTTGTGTAGATCAATACAGTTGCAGAATCAATAGAGCACAAAGATATACAAGCAGGTGCGCTTGTGGATTTGCTGAAGAATTCCGGAAAGAAGGAGTCCGTGGATCTCGGAGCTATCATGAGGTCATGGTAGTAAGTTTCCTACACTTGGGTAGCAACAAGATGTTTGTGGTCTAAGTCTTGTCGTGTAAACTTCAATTCTTTCATAGTGAATTCAGTTTACCTTGAGGATAGCTAGGTCAAATCCTCCCCAGGTTTTCACCGGTGTGGTTTCTTGGGTCATCAGATCTTTGTGTTGTTTATTTTCCACTGCTTTGTTATTTTTTGCTTATCTGTGTTAACCTAGTTTTAATTAAATTACCTAAGTTAATCACTTGGCTAATTCACTAGGTTAATCTGTTGGGTTTAAGGGGTCTAAACGAACTGACAAGTGGTATCAGAGTGGGTAGCTTGTGTGTTTGATCCTTTGATCTTTTAAGCTGATCCTTGACCCCTGTTGTTATGGATTTCTTTAAAATCTTCTCTTTATTTTGCCGCATTGTGTACTTGGTGTGCTTGTTCTTTACCATGTGTGTTAAAATCTTTCTTGAGTGTCTTGCTGTGTTCACATATGACAATAATTACATGTGTTATACTGCTTTAACCGCCTTAAAGGCACGTGATTCTTGTCTTTGGTATTTGGATAGTGGTTGTTCCAAGCACATGACAGGAAATAAAGCCTTGTTCAAGACACTCTTCGAAGGAAAGATTGGAACAGTTACCTTTGGAGATGGAAGTAAATCTGTAATCAGAGGCATTGGCACAGTGGATATTCCAAGACTACCAGTCTTTGAAGACGTGTGGTATGTTGATGGGTTGAAGGCAAACTTACTCAGCATAAGTCAAATTTGTGACAATGGACTGAATGCGTTCTTCACCAAACAAGAATGTGAAATACTTGATGAAGGAGGTGATTGTATGTGTGTTGGTGTGAGGACTGCTGACAACTGTTATGGTATCACCCCAAGTATAAGCAACAAATGCTTCAGTGCTAAGATCAATCAAGTTGACTTATGGCATCAAAGGTTGGGACATGCCAGTCTTAAGCAATTAGAGAAGATTTCAAAATGTGATGCGGTAATTGAGTTGCCCAAGTTTGAGAAGATTGAAAAATGCATCTGTGGACCATGTCAGATGTGTAAACAAGTGAAGTCCAAACATCCGTCTGTAGCTGATGTTCAAACTACGAGACCTTTGGAGTTGCTGCACATTGATCTCATAGGTCCTGCCAGAGTTCAGAGTTTAGGTGGAAAGAAGTACATTCTAGTTGTTGTGGATGACTTTACGAGATTCACATGGGTTGTACTTTTGAAAGATAAAGCTGAGGCTCCTGAAAAAATGATTCATCTGTGCAAGAAATTGCAAGTAGAAAAAGGAACTGTGATAGCCAGAATTAGAAGTGGCCATGGAAAAGAGTTTGAGAACACCAAACTGGCTACGTTTTGCGATAATCAAGGCACCCGTCAGGAATTCTCTTCACCCAAAACACCACAACAAAATGGAATTGTGGAAAGGAAAAACAGAGTTGTACAAGAAATGGCTCGTGTCATGCTCCATAATAAGAAGATGCCTAAATCTTTTTGGGTAGAAGCTGTTAATACTGCATGTCACACTCTCAATCGGGTGTATTTCAGACCAAATTCCAAGCAAACTCCTTATGAACTCTGGAGAGGAAAGAAGCCTGTAGTGAAATACTTCAGAGTATTTGGCAGTGACTGTTACATTCTGCGTGATAGAGAGAACCTGGAAAAGTTCGATGCTAAAAGTGATAAAGGTTATTTTCTGGGATACTCTTCCACCAGTAGAGCATACAGAGTATGCAATCTGAGAACCAAAACAGTCATGGAATCCTCAAATGTAGTGATCAATGATGAATTAAACTCAGAAAGTCATTCAGAACATGCACCTCAAGTTCAAGAAAAGATGATGGAAGTTGATGATTCTCTACCTGAAAACTATGTGGGAAAGCCTACAGAGGAAGAGTTAATGGTTTTGAATGATACAGCATCTGTGCCATCAAGTTCAGAACCTTCAACACCAGTTCATGGAGTTCCACAAGAACAGAGAGAAGTTCAAAGTCCATCGGATCAGAAAGGTACCACTACTTCATTGGTCAAAGGTCCATCATCAAGAGTCAGGTTGAATCATTCTGCTACTAATATTTTGGGAAGTTTAAATGATAACATGAGATTGAGATCCAAAGCTTTGAATGTGATTACTCACTCATGCTACCTATCCCAATTCGAACCAAAGAAGGTGGATGAAGCTCTCCAAGATGCTGATTGGGTCAATTCTATGCATGAAGAACTTCATCAGTTCGTTCGAAATGATGTGTGGGAATTAGTTCCTAGACCTGAGGGAGTCAATGTTATTGGAACTAAGTGGATCTTCAAGAACAAGTCAGATGAACATGGAACTATTATCAGAAATAAATCTAGGCTTGTTGCTCAAGGATACACACAAGTAGAAGGAATTGATTTTGATGAGACTTTTGCACCCGTAGCAAGATTGGAATCCATTCGCATTCTTTTGGCTATTGCATGTCACATGAACTTCAGGTTGTATCAAATGGATGTCAAGAGTGCATTCTTAAATGGCATGATACAAGAAAAGGTATATGTTGAACAACCGAAAGGTTTCATTGATCCTCACAGGCCAAATGATGTCTACAAGTTGAAGAGAGCTCTCTATGGATTGAAACAAGCTCCACGGGCTTGGTATGATAGATTAACTGCATATCTCACGGATCATGGCTTCAAGAGAGGTTTTGCTGACACCACTCTGTTTATACGAAAGGATAAGAATCATTTTGTAGTTGCTCAAATTTATGTTGATGATATTTTTTTTGGTGCTACTAATGATTCTCTTGCTCAATCTTTTGCAGATGAAATGAAGGCCATGTTTGAGATGAGTATGGTTGGGGAACTAACTTATTTCTTGGGATTGCAGGTAAAGCAAACGGATGATGGAATCTACATCAACCAAGCTAAGTATGCGCGAAATTTGGTCAAGCGTTTTGGTCTTGATAAGGCTGCACATGCTAGGACACCAATGGCTGCTAATGCGAAACTAACAAATGATCCATCAGGTGAGTCTGTTGATGTTACCTTATATAGAAGCATGATTGGTTGTCTTTTGTACTTAACTGCTAGCAGACCTGATATTGCGTTTAGTGTGGGTGTTTGCTCTAGATTTCAATCTAGTCCTAAGGTCTCTCACTTAAATGCTGTTAAGAGGATTATAAAATATGTTGCTGGAACTTGTGATTATGGTCTATTTTACAGTAAAGAGTCAAATCTTTTTCTTGCTGGTTTTTCTAATTCTGATTGGGCTGGTAATGCTGATGATAAAAAAAGTACAACTGGTGGTTGTTTTTATGTTGGTGCTAATTTGGTTGCTTGGATGAGTAAGAAGCAAAATTCTGTTTCTTTATCTACTGCTGAGGCAGAATATATTGCTGCTGGAAGTTGTTGTTCCCAGCTTCTATGGATGAAGAAACTTTTGAGTGATTATGGTATATCTCAGGACACCATGGTTGTTTATTGTGATAACTCTAGTGCCATAGATATATCTAAGAATCCTGTTCAACACTCTAAGACCAAACACATTGAGATTAGATATCACTTCATTAGGGATCTTGTTGAAAGGAAAATTTTTGCTCTTGAATATATTCCAACTGAACGTCAGAATGCTGATATTTTCACCAAACCGCTTAATAGAGGAAAGTTTGAAACTCTTCGTCAAGTCATTGGTGTGATTCTTTGTCCTTAGTCATTCTTGACTTCATGGTCCTTGTGCTTCACTGCTCAATCTTTTGTGACCTTTGTTTCTAGGATTTGCATTGCATTACATTCATGCATTTCATTCTAGGATGTTTGTTTCTTTGCTTAATAAAAAATAAAAAAAAAAATTTTTTGCAAATTGTGTTTTGCTATTTTTCCTTAAATTTGAAAACAAGGTTAGTCAATCAAAATTTACATGTCATATGTATGTACCTTGTTTAGCTTTGATGCACTTATTTCTATTGCACTTTACTAGCTAAAGTCTTGTTGTGCATGTTGTGTGGGAAGATGCTATAATTGTTGATCACATGATCTTGATCTTGAAGTCTTATGTCTTTGATTGTCGGACTTGGTCTTATTGAGAAAGGCATAAATAACCATCTCACCACTGTTTATTAGCCAATCATGAACACCTTAGTGCATATCGTAAGATTTTGTGCTCGAGAAAGTGTAGCACATGCACAAAAAGAACATAAGGTGTAGCCTCTAAATAAAATTGGTGTGTACAGTATTGGGCTATAATAATCTCACAAATTCTAAATAAAATTGGTGTGTACATTATCCTGGCTTTTATTAAGTTTCTAATCAATAAATTTGAATATTGAGGCAAATCAAGAAACTTACATGATTGCAAGTTTTTATTCTAGGAGATGTGGGAGTTATATGATCTAACTCTTTAAGTAATAGTCTCTTTCAAATTTATGTGATGGATTTTGTAGAAATTGTGATTGATCTCTATGTGTATATCATCTCACATGTTTCTCAAGCTTATGCTAGTTGTACACACTACACAAGTTATTCTTTGCTAGAATTGTGTACATGATATTGTGTGTGTTTTTGGCCTGACCAACCAAGTTTGAGAATTTCTAGAAATTGATGCAAAACATGTTTGCTTGTTTGTTTTTTTTTGGTATATTGAGAGAAAATTTTGCTTTGAGAAATCTGGGTTGCATACATGTGTTTTTGAAAAACATCTCATCTCATACTCATGCATTTGATTTATAAAATCTGCTGCTTTGAGGAGTTTTTGATAAAAAATGTTTGGTTTTTCAAAACTTTGATTTTTCCAGAATTTCGATCGATCGAAACTGATTTTTGACCGATCGAAAATGTTTTAAAATGCTCAGAAAACTCTCTGGTTGGATCGATCGATCCAAGCTTATTTTGGATCAATCGAAGGTAGTTTCGATCGATCGAATGTAACCTTCGATCAATCGAAACTCGGGATGACTGTTTTTAAAAAGGGACTTTTTCACGTGGCTTTTCACTTTTCAAACTTTTTCAAAAACTTCTTTTTCTCCCTACCAACCGGTCAAAGTTTTCTTGGAAATTTTGTCGTTTTCCTCCAATTCTTTTGCACAATCTCTCTCTCCCAAGGCTGGTAAGACCTTTATACCCTTCCCTTTGCATTTATTTTCGAAAATCATGCATTTTTCATGCATTTGTGTTGTTATTTTCAGAATTATTGTTGTGGTAAATTTGGGATTGTTTTTGAATGTTTCTTTCTCAAATTTTTCATGGGTTTTTGTGGGGACACCTTACCTAAGCTCTACATGTGGTTTAATTTGATTATTTTGGTGTTTTGAAGGAAATTTGAAATACTAGGGCTTTAAATTGAGATAATTGGGGGTTTTGTTCAATTTGATTGATCTTGATGAAATTGGCATGTTGGTTTGGTAAATTTGATCATTATATTGTGTTAATTAACTATTATATTGATCAATTTATCAATTTGTTGTGTTTTGAAAAATTAGGTTTTTCAAATTGGGTATTTTTGATAAATATTGCTTGCTCAAGCCAATTTTGTTAATTTGGATCACAATTGAACATGTCACTGCATTAGTACATGCATCATGTTATGTTCATGCTCATGCATCATATAGAATTGTTATATTCTATTTTTTTTGCTGTGCTAACTTGCAGTCTGCCCTTGGTATTGTGTTTGCTCTTTTCTTTCTGTGTCTATCTTTTCCTTAGCACTATGCCTAGGAAAACTAGAGCCCATAGGACGTCTGATCCTTCTCCTTCTTTTGACACTGAGCGGTTCCCTAGTGAGTCAAACCAAGTCACCTATGAGACTCTGAATCTTAGGCGTCAAATTTGGGCTGAGCGTAGGGTTATCTTAGATGAGTTGGATCCTGAGGTGCGTCGTAACTTTTCACGTTGGGGTTGGTTGCCTTTGCTCGAGTATGAGCATTCTCCTCCTCCTGCCACCTTGATTAGAGAGTTCTATTCGAACCTCTCTATTCATGTCTACGATAACGACACCTTAGTAAAGGTGTGGTTACGTGGTGTGGAGTATCGCATTACCCCTTCGGTAGTGTCTGATGCTCTTGGGGTGCCCATTGTGGACCATCCTGTTTTTCCTTACGAGGAGTCTCCTCCCCTTGATGACGTCTTGTCCTACATCACTGGGTCTTCTATCTAGTGGGGTTCTGATCCTCGGATTACTTCTGCTGAGCTGTCTGAGCTGCACTATCTTTTCTTTAGGATAGCGTGTCATTCTTTGTGGCCTATTTCGCATGTCCACACCATTCCTCTTGAGAGGTGTGTCTTTTTGTATGCCTTGGTCACTGATGCTCCTATCAGTTTTCCTCATTTGTTCCTTCGTTCTTTGAATGAGGTTCATCGGTCTAGCTCTACGGCTCATGTGCTATTCTTTCCTATCTTCATTCATAGGCTTCTCCTTCATCTTGGTCTAGATGATTTTCCAGTTTCTGAGCTTGTTCATATTATTGCTCCTATTGGTACTACCTTTTTGAGGCAAAGGGCTGCTCAACTTCGAGCTAGCTCTAAGCGTCCTAGGGTAGAACCTTCCGGTGTCACTCCACCCCCTTCTTCTTCTACAGATACTCATGCAGCTAGGACTTCTTCTGATCCTACTGTTGCTGCTGCTGCTGATGTTCCTCCACCGTTTGATGAGGTTTCTGATCTTCGTCGGACTCTAGATACTGTCGTGACCGTTCAGGCGGCTCATGGTCAGCTTTTGGTGGACATCCTTGATGAGCTACGTGCATTACGAGCGGATTTGGCGAGCTCTCGTCATTCTCCTCCGCCTCCTTTTGATGATGAGTGAGTGCCCTTTGGCAATTCGTCACAAAAAAGGGGAGTACATAGTTCATTGTATCTAGTTTTTTTTTGTGGAGATTTACATTTTAGGGGGAGTTTTTTATTTACTTGGTAGTGATACTGCGGAGCTTGTGGAGTTATTAGATTGTATCTAGATGCTTCACTGTGTATTCTCATTTTTAGCTCTTGTTTATGAGATTTATTTTGTTGAGATACATTTGTATGTATATGTTTCTTATTTCACTATGCTACTACTCTGCTTATTGATTTATATTGATGATGTTATTCATGATATATGTCTTTATTTTGTGTCATGTGAAATCAAGAAATTTTTATTTATGTATTTCCTGTTTTTTTCCACACATGCGTTTATGTGTTTGTTAAGTATTACAGGAATATACAGGTTGCTTTCAGTCGAGCTGCTGTCTACTTTGCAACTGTTAGATAGTAGTCTAGGTTGAATTGTTAAGTGACTATTTATTTTGTAATGGGCTATTTCAATTTGTAAACTTTGAGCTTTTTGTTAAGTCTGTGTTTTGTCACGGATTGCCAAAGGGGGAGTTTGTTAGGTTCTAAGGATTAGGATCTAATGTATTTAGAACTTCAATTTGTATGTTGGCAAACCATGATCAAAATAATGTTTAGTCGTGTGTTAGACTTGCTCAAAGTATGGGTCTTAATGTAAAGTTGGAATCGAGTTTTTATGTAGAATTACCTTTAACTTTCTGTATGACTCGATCGATCGAAAATTAGACTCGATCGATCGAAAATCGTGCAGAACGTTTTTCTGCAGAAAATTCCAACTCAGCCCAAGCCCGTTTTAATGTATAGGATTTTATGTTTTACCCTAAGTATAAAAGAGAAAACCCTAGCCACGTTTTTAGAGTTCTGTTTTGCTGTGTTTGTGAATCTCTCTGTGAGATCTAGAGGTGTTTACCTTCACATACACTTAGGGTTTACAAACTTGAGATTTATGTCAAGAGTTGTGTAGATCAATACAGTTGCAGAATCAATAGAGCACAAAGATATACAAGCAGGTGCGCTTGTGGATTTGCTGAAGAATTCCGGAAAGAAGGAGTCCGTGGATCTCGGAGCTATCATGGGATCATGGTAGTAAGTTTCCTACACTTGGGTAGCAACAAGATGTTAGTGGTCTAAGTCTTGTCGTGTAAACTTCAATTCTTTCATAGTAGATTCAGTTTACCTTGAGAATAGCTAGGTCAAATCCTCCCCAGGTTTTTACCGGTGTGGTTTCCTGGGTCATCAGATCTTTGTGTTGTTTATTTTTCGCTGCTTTGTTATTTTTTGCTTATCTGTGTTAACCTAGTTTTAATTAAATTACCTAAGTTAATCACTTGGCTAATTCACTAGGTTAATCTGTTGGGTTTAAGGGGTCTAAACGAACTGACAATACAAACTAAGATGAAACATCTTTAGAATTTGCAAATAATGCAAATAAATTCATAAAATCCATTCCCAAGAATTTTATAAAAGAAGCATATCTTTTCCAAGCTAACAAATCATGCATTTCCCCATTTGCGTTACCAAATATGATGCACTTTTCACAAATAATCACATACATTAAAGTTACAACATAAAGCTTTCTAGGAAAACATAGTTTCCATAAACAATTTCCCAAAATGTGTTTAACCCAAAAACATTGCTTTATGCAACATGGTTATTTTTTAAAAATCCCATTAAAAGCTACTTACCTTGCAACCCTCAAAAAGCTTAACTCTCCAAGCTCCAAAGGAGACTAGCTAGAACCTAAACAATATCAGGCAAACCTATCATAATAAGCATAAACCTTGAAATTGTATCTAGCTACAAATTAAAAATTTTCAAATAAGCACTTTGATTAGCCAAGCCTAGTATTTAGCCTCACAAAAATATTTTCCACTTCTAAAGTTTTTCAACCAATTCATTCACAAGGCGTAGACTCCAATTTATGAAATTAATCCATTCAAGGTATTATCTCTAACATCAAAACCTCAACACCTGCTAAGTACTTCCCACAAGGTTTACACCACATCAACAAGAGACCCATGATACCAAATATCGTATTATCCACCAAGACAAATTATTTGAATAGTTAACTAGCTCCAAATAATTAATAAAAATTATTTTCACCATTGATTTCACATTAAAAAGCTAAAACCCCCAAATCTTCACCACTTAGCTAACCACCATTGCAAAAATCATAAACCCTTTCATCAAATACATCCACCAAGACCAAAACCCATATATAAAAACACATAAATATCACTTTTAATGCTCATAAATCATATGGGTATTATTATTAAAGCTTAGATAAACACAACCTCAAGAAAAAGCATATAAACCCACAAAAAGGTTAGAAATTTTTACTTCAAATAGTAGAGGTGAATGAGCCTTACCTTTTGCTATGGAGTTTTTCAGTGATCTTGCCGGAAAAATGGTGGTGGAAGAGGTGAGGAGTGGTACCGGCGGGAGAGTAAGGGAGTGAAGAGAGGAGAGTTTGTGAGGTAAAATAAAAGAAAAGTAACATGTAAAAGACCCTTGGTTGATTGGCCAAGATAAGGAGAGATATTTGTGTGGTGGGAAAGTGAGTGGGGGTAAGTGGGCATGTGTGGCTCCTAAAAAAATATCTGATCTTTTTTTTTTTTTCCTCTAGATTTGGGCCGGGTCATTATATTCTCTCCCTCTTATAAAAATTTCGTCCCCGAAATTATACATAGTAACCTTAGATCTCTTTCCATTATGCACCTTATCCATATCAAATCCTTGCAACAATTTAATTTTCTTTACTAGAGTTGGTTGAACTCTCAACTAGCCAAGTAGGCCTCTAAATGGCCTATACAACCTCAATTCTCAACCTTTCTAGATCAATAATATTTTCCTTTAGGTTTTATGCAAAGCAGCTGAAAAATAATCGGAGACTTTCTACTATGCGCACCAACAATGACATAGCCTTACGAAGGTGATAGTTAATAGAGCAATAATAGTTCTTTAACAATTTAAGCCATCTCCGCTATCCAATATTTAGCTCATTCCAATTAAATAGATACTCTAAACTTTTATGATCCATATACTTTTATGATCCATATAAATCATGTCACCAAATTTTCAAGCGAACACAACTGTAGCTAACTCCAAGTCATGTGGGGAAATCCTTCTTATGATTCTTACGTCCTACTAAGATCCAATGTAATTCCATCCTTAGAGATCACATAACTTAACAACACCACTTGATCCAACCAAAATTTACACTTCCTCAATTTAACAGACCACTTATTTTCTGTTAGTATTATTATTTTCTATTAATAATCCTCAAGTGTTTCTCATCTCTTCTAGACTCTTAGAATAATTCAAAATATTATTAATGAACACACTGATAAAATGATCCAGTTAATCATGAAATGCCACATGCATCAAATCCTCAGAGGTGGTAGGGGCATTAATTAATCCAAATAGCATCGCTAAGAACCCATAATGACCATACCTAGCCCAAAAGCCTATCTTTGGTATTTCCCAAATTTTGGACTAGTGGTAACCAAAACAAGATCAATCTTAGAAAATACTTGTGCTCTTTGCAACTAGCCCAACAAGTCATCAATGCAAAGCAAGGGATATGTACTCTTAATGGTAACTCAATTTAGATCATGGTAGTTGGTGCATAACCTCATAGACCCATCATTCTCCCTAAATATTCATACAGGCATAACGAGAAGCCAAACAAACCATGCCTAGGGTAACATAAAAATCATGATTATCTAGCAACACCATTTTAGCTAATAACTCTCTACCCCCGATAAAAGATACCAGACTTGAGCATGAAAGTATTCCATATGATATCACCAATTGGGGTAGAAGCTAATAACTTAAAATCAAGTAGTTCAAAGCTCTTGTCACAACTTTTAGTAAAGCACTAGGAACAAAATAATGCATGGAACCAATATTAAAAGAACTCTAATATCTGTGGAGAACAAAGTTAGTATACCTGTCACTACTGTATTCGTGGCTTGAGCATCTTGAGCAGTCAATGCATACAATTTACCTTGCACCATTTTCCCATTGTTATTACCCTTAACAGTTTGAGGCAAAGAAAAGGAACCCGAGCCCCTAGCAATTGGGCATTCTTTAGCAAAGTGACTCGGTTTCTTACAATTGTAGCACAACTTAACTCCACCACAAGCATAACCATTATGAAATCTATCATAACGGGAGCAAGGCTTCTTTCCACTTGATTGAGGAGAGGCACCTTTGTCTTGCCCATTAGAATGATCCCCATTACCCGACTTCTTAAAGAACCCCTTCATGAAATTTTTCCCCTGGCCCTTTACATGTTGAAAACCAGAGGGTTCTCGCTTCTTTTCATTATTCTTGGAGCCAAGGTTGCACTTATAGTCTTCTTCAAGACTCATTGTCCGCTTCACAGTCTCAGTAAAAGTATCCATTCCAAAAGCTATAATGAGAGGGTGAATCCTACCATTAAGGCCTTCCCGAAACTTTATCACTTTCTTAGACTCATCCGGAATCAAGTAAGGAGAAAAGCGAGAGAGCTCAACAAACTTAGCAGCATACTCCTCCACTGTCATAGCCCCCTGAACCAAATCAGAAAATTCTCTTGCCTTACAGTTCCTCACTACATCGGGGAAGTATGTCCCATTAAAAACTTCCTTAAACTTCTCCCAAGTAATGGGAGTGTCCCTTCCCAACTCCATCCTCAACAATTTCTTATTGCTTGACCACCATCTTTCAGCAGAACCTTGAAGAGCAAAAGTGGCATACTCCACCTTCTGAGCATCTGTGCATTCAAGGGCTTTCAGTAATTTTTCCATCTTTAGCAGCCAATTCTCTGCTGCCATAAGATTAGGCTCCCCGTCAAATGTTAGAGGGCTTTGCTTATTGAACTCCCCAAAAGTGCAACCCTCCCTCCTACGTTCACCACCCTAGACTGCTCTAGCAATTCTAGCATAAATCATGACTGCCACCTCATCAATCTCACCACCACCAGGAGTGATAGATCTCTCACGCTCTTGGTGTTGCCTATAGCCATGCTCTGGAGCTGTAACCTTATCTACATGCCTTACTTTATGTGCTTTTTTTCTAGGAGGCATAGTGTACCAAGGTACTTATACCTATACCCAAGAAACAAGCAAGTAAGTCACAAGGCAACAAAGAAGGTTAGCATAAAAAGGATAAGGAAAAAGGAATAGCAAGTGGAAGCTAAAACAAAAGAACAGAATAAAGAATCCATCAAACCCCTAATGCTCTGACTTAGATCAAAATCAATTCCTATTTTCAAAGTCTACAGAATCATAACCTTAGCTCTGATACCATAACTATCACGCCCCAAACCCCAAAGGGTCCAAAGCATGAAAAAGACGTCTCAAAGTACCTATTTTCTTTTTTGACAGTTCAATCCACATAAATCATAACAAGTACCAACATCAAGAATTATCATAATAATTCCATTAAATATGCTCTCTAAGTAAATCAGAGCTCTAAGAATTAATTACAAGGACCATTGGCCACAAAAGAATAGAGGTCTGAAAAAATAATTACATACCATCAGCTTGTCCCATCAGTGGGAATAAAGTCACAACCACTATAATATACAAAAGAATGAGTCAAGCCTATTCTAAGATGTACATCATCTAATATCTCCATTACAAAAGTTCAGCCTCCATCAGTAGTTAGTCTAACTACTGTTAGCCACCAAAAAACTGTCTCAAAAGATTGTTGCCTACTCTGAAAAGTTTATAAGATAATGGGATCAAACAGAGCCCAGTACGTAACATAATTAATGGGGGTGGGGGAAATGTAAGTTTCATGACAATGAACATTTTACAAACATGCTAAAATTTGGGAATTTCAATTTGAATTCTGCAAAATAAATTTCTTTGACATCATGACAAGAATAATAGACATATTGTAGCACCAAGCTTCTCAAAGTAACTAGGAAACTATATATTATTCATTGTGAGCCATAAAATATGCAATAACATTTCAAATCCAGAAACCTCACCTAAAGCCACATGACAAGGGTGTCACAAAGACGGGGCGTCACACAGACAGGGTCGTCACACAGACAAGGTCGTCACACAGATGGGGTAATCACCAATATCATGGCACAATGAGAAAACCATGTCAAAAGCTCACAAGTTAATATATTTGAAATACATAGTTCATTTCCAAGTAGTTTCATAAAATATTTCAATAATCAAATAGCCACAATATTCTCAAAGTCCTCTAAGCTATTTCTTGTCATAAATATTTAGCTTAAATTTTCCAAATAATACAAGCTAAGATAAAACATCTTTAGAATTTGCAAATAATGCAAATATATTCATAAAATCCATTCCCAAGAATTTTATAAAAGAAGCGTATCTTTTCCAAGCTAACAAATCATGCATTTCCCCATTTGCGTTACCAAATATGATGCACTTTTCACAAATAATCACATACATTAAAGTTACAACATAGAGCTTTCTAGGAAAACATAGTTTCCATAAACAATTTCCCAAAATGTGTTTAACTCAAAAACATTGCTTTATGCAACATGGTCATTTTCCAAAAATCCCATTAAAAGCTACTTACCTTGCAACCCTCAAAAAGCTTAACTCTCCAAGCTCCAAAGGAGATTAGCTAGAACCTAAACAATATCAGGCAAACCTATCATAATAAGCATAAACCTTGAAATTGTATCTAGATACAAATTAAAAATTGTCAAATAAGCACTTCGATTAGCCAAGCCTAGTATTTAGCCTCACAAAAATATTTTCCACTTCCAAAGTTTTTCAACCAATTCATTCACAATGCGTAGACTCCAATTTATAAAATTAAGCCATTCAAGGTATTATCTTTAACATCAAAACCTCAACACCTGCTAAGTACTTCCCACAAGGTTTACACCACATCAACAAGAGACCCAAGATACCAAATATCATAATATCCTCCAAGACAAATTATTTGAATAGTTAACTAGCTCCAAATAATGAGTAAAGATTATATTCACCATTTATTTCACATTAAAAAGCTAAAACCCCCAAATCTTCACCACTTAGCTAACCATCATTGCAAAAATCATAAACCCACTCATCAAATACATCCACCAAGACCAAAACGCATACATAAAAATATATAAATATCACTTCTAATGCTCATAAATCGCGTGGGTATTATTATTAAAACTTAGATAAACATAACCTCAAGAAAAAGCATATAAACCCACAAAAAGATTAAAAAATTTTACTTCAAATAGTAGAGGTGAATGAGCCTTACCTTTTGCTATGGAGTTTTCCGGTGATCTTGCCGGAAAAATGGTGGTGGAAAAGGTGAGGAGTGGTACCGGCGGGGGAGTACAAGAGTGAAGAGAGGAGAGTTTATGAGGAAAAAGAAAAGAAAAGTAACATGCAAAAGACCCTTGGTTGGCCGGCCAAGATAAGGAGAGATATTTATGTTGTGAGGAAGTGAGTGGGGGTAAGTGGGCACGTGTGGCTCCTAAAAAAAATCTAATCTTCTTTTTTTCTCTTGATTTGGGCTGGGTCATTACATTGTTTATTTGTATTAATTTAGCACAAACCCAAAAATAAATTGTATTAATTTAGGCTATCTAGCACAAAAACTATCAAAGAAAATGAAGATAAAATTGACGAAGAGAGAAACACAGAATCGTGAGTTTTTCTGCCACAAAATTATGATTGCAGTCTTGGAAGTGGAGGAGGCAATGGCGGCGGCATGTCTGCCATGGGAAGTTGCTAGTGGTCTGTGCGTTTAAATAAAAATTATGAAATCTAATCAGTTGTGATCAATTAATGAACCTCAAGTGTTTGACAATGTCCTTTTAAATGCTATATCACAGCATATGGTTGAATTGCTATTCATCTACAATAAAATTTTTGGGTTGAAAGTATGAGATTTTATTATATTTGGACTAAACTCTTTAGTTTTGAATTAAAAAAAAAAACTAAAAAAAAATTAGAAATTAGAAATTTGAGCCCTAAAAATGCAATAAAAATGATAGATATTCAAAATTTTTCTTCGGTCCACGTCGGTCCTATTTGGTCCATGTTGGTCCATTTTGCCCACCTTGGTTCTATTCGGTCCACAATGGTCCTATTCGTTCCAATTTGTCCACTTGGTTCTATTTACTATTTGGTCCACTATGGTCCTATTCAGTCCTATTTGTTTCTACTCAATCCACATTAGTCTACTCTGTCCTATTCAGTTTACTTTGATCCTATTCGATCCTCCTTGTTCCTATTTGGTCCTATTTTGTCCATCCGGTCCACTTTATTCTATTTGGTCCATTTTTGTTTACTTTGGTCCATTTAGACCACTTCAATTCATTTTGGTCTACTCTGGTCCATTTTTGGACACTTGCATACAGGACAAAGACATGTTTAGGTTGAGAGTACCTATTCTAAATCTAAATTTATATATATATATATATATATATATATCTTAAAGTCGTAACATCTAAAATCTAAAACATAACATTTATTTTTGTTAAATTTTTGTTAAGCCATATTAACAGAACATTTCAATCTACTTCAGTCCAATTAAATTTAAGTGAAAGTCTTTCTAAATATTAAAGCTATGAATATACAAATCTAATATTTATGGTTTTTGCTTACTTATTTATTTTAACATCATTACTTTTAAATGAATTGCATGAGGTTGATTATACATTCAAGTAAAAAATAATAAATAATAAATATATATATATATATATATATATATGTGTGTGTGTGTGTGTGTGTGTGTGTGTGTGTGTGTGTAATTTTTATTTAAATAAACTATTCAAAATCTTCATTCTCTTAAAAGAGATTATTATGATAATCAAAACTTATAACAAACTTATACTGAATATGTATAATTTATTCTCTAAATTTTATTTTAGATAATTTGTTCTCCCTTAAAATTAAAAAATTTCAAAAAGTAATTTCCATTACTCTATTTTTACAAATATATAAGTTTATCATTTTTTATGTTTTTTTATTGATATTATTATTTTATGAAATTGTCCATATTCTTCTAAGTATTGTTATTTTGATCATCCTACAGACACACTGCTTCCAGGCACGAGGCTTGGGTTGAATCGGATAACTGGGTTAGACAAGTTCTTGACATCTTATAAGTCACAAGATGACCCCAGAACTAGGGAATACTTCTATAAGATGAATCCTACTGGCTCTCCATAAGTCGTCTTGTATAAGGGTTCGACTTTATATTGGCGATCAGGTCCACGACTGTGGCACACATCATCAGCAGCAACTACAGCCTCATTGGGTTTTAAGTATTATTCTATTGACAACAAAGATGAGGCATCTTGCACCTACTTTTTTGATGACCCCTCGATCATTTCTAGAGTAGTGGTTGGCAACTCTGGATTACTCCAGAAACCTATGTGGAATGATGGTGATCTTCAATGGAAGGAATTCTGTCAGCACCTAAATACCGTTGTGACAACTATTGACACTGGTGCATATGGTAAATGTGGTCCCGAGTCTGCTGACTGAGTGTTAATTAGTTTGAGTGTACATGTTTGCCAGGGTATGAACCCAAGTCTGGGAAGAATTGGTAACACAGAGATGGTTCTGAGGGGTGTGTGAGGAAGCAGTTGGGGTTGTCAATGTGTGGGAATGGAGAAGGGTTTGTGAAGGTGGAGCTTTTGAGGGGTCCTGATTCATATAATGCAGTTTGGATGGACATGAGTATGAGTAGCTCAGAGTGCAAGCAGGCATGCCTGAGAAATTGCTTTTGCACAGCTTTTGTCAGCATAAATATTGTTGGGAAGGGGGCCAGTTGCTTGGCATGGTATGGTGAATTGAATGGCATTTCAGAGAGTTCATACGAAAGGTGGGATCTAAATGTATGCGTAGATGCAATAGGTGGCCTTCTCCACTTGCTTGCATTTTCGTAAATTTTCATTTCTGCCTATTTCACCTCACAAATCGTGGACTGATTTTTTTTTGTCCTTCAGCTACTTACACAAGTAAGTCCAATGGTTTTCTTGGCCACAAGAGGAAGCTGGCTATTACAATAATTTCTGTTATGGTGACATTGTTTCTGGTATGCTTGATAGCCCATATATGCCTAATGCAGAAGAGGAAAACAAAAGGTAACAAAATCACTTCCATTGTATTGTTCACAAACACAAAGGAATATATATATATATATATATATATATAAAATCAAGAATCATTTTAGTACACCACTTGAGCTATATAAATGCTCAATTGCAAAATTATAGTTAACAATGTCTATCAATATGTTCTAGGACAGTGAAGAGAAAATTGCACAATCAATCATTATATTTTACCGGTACCATGGGCTATTTAGAGGGAAATGAGCTAGAGGAGAATAGTAAACATCCAGATTTATTGATCTTTAATCTAAGCTGCATAGTTGCTACCACTGACAATTTCTTTCCAATCAACAAACTAGGACAAGGTGGCTTTGGTTCTGTTTTTAAGGTAAAGTTACAATTCATACTATGATACCCCAATTTGATTGATTGTGTGATGTGTATGTGCGATAAGTCCCATATCAGGTATTTACTGGGTTGAACTGAGCTTTATCAACAACTACAAGGAGCTTCAATTGTGACTAATCCTTTTGAGGTATAGCGCAGATGTGGCTAGCACTTTTCTTTGGATTGTTACATATGGTATCAGAGCCAGGTTTGGTAACCCAGTGTGGGCTCAGAGACACTACCCCACAAAGTGGGCCCTAATGAGGACATTAGGGATTTAAGTGGGGGAGATTGTGATACCCCAATTTGATTGATTTATTGTGTGATGTGTGTGGGTGTGTGATGAGTTTCACATTGGGTATTTACTGGGTAGATCTGGGCTTTATTAACAACTACAAGGAGCCTCAATTGTGACTAATCCTTTTGAGGTATAGCGCAGATGTGGCTAATACTTTTCCTTGGGTTGTTACACATACTGGCATCGTTGAATGTTGAAATCTTGCATTATTTCATTTCTTTTTCAATTTCCATTATTGTGCGAGTGTGAATGCAGGAAAATGATTTACATAAGCTAAGACATAAGTTATTGAAGAATCAGATTGTGGCATTGAACTCAATTGCTTTGAAGTAATTGTTATGAGTTATGACTAAGCTTAAATTTGGATCATGGATTCAGGGTTGGACAACAAGTAGTTGTAAAAGGGCTATCCAACAGTTCAGGACAAGGAATAGAGGAATTGAAAAATGAAGTTATGTTAATTGCAAAACTTCAACGTAGGAATCTTGTCAAGCTTTTTGGTTGTTGCATTCAGGGGGAAGATAAGATGTTGATTTATGAGTACATGCCCAACAAAAGTCTGGACTTCTTCATTTTTGGTACATCTTTTTTCTATAAATCTATTGCATCCATCTGTTTTATTTGGACTACATACAACCAAATATTTTTACACTATTTAATCACATTTTGAGTATTTTGGAGTTAAATTTTATTGTAGACTATACAAGAAGTTCATTGCTTAATTGGGGGAAATGCTTTGAAATCATTATTGGGATTGCTCGTGGGATTTTGTAGCTTTAACAAGACTCAAGATTAAGAATTACACATAGGGATCTTAAAACTAGCAATGTTCTCCTAGATGGTGAGATGAATCCAAAAATTTCAGATTTTGGGATAGCTCGCACATTCAAAAGGGACCAAATTCAAGACAGGACAACTAGAGTTATCGGAACATAGCAAGTACACATGTGCACACAAAGCCTTGCACACTTTCCACACATATAGAAAATGAAGGCCTATGTGAACTTTAACTTTATTTTTAATACTATTCACATGCAGTGGTTATATGTCACTAGAGTATATAATATTTGAAAAATTTTCAACAAAATCAAATGTCTTTAGTTTTGGTATCATATTGTTGGAGATCATTAGTGGCAAGAAGAATAACGACTCTTATCAAACACACCTTTCCCTAACTTTGATAGGGCATGTAAGTAACAAAAAATTAACAGTCTTTTCCATTTGCGTTTATAATACAGCCCCTTTTGGATAATGCTATAAACCATACATGTCTGGGAACTATGGAGAGAAGATAGATCCTTCGATATAGTTGATTCATTGATTACTGGGTCATTTGTTTCTCATAGTCTTGAGATGCATTCAAATTGGGCTCTTATGTGTGCAAGAAGATGCAACGGATCGGCTAACAATGTTTGCAATTCTTCTCATGCTAAGTTGTGAAACAACTCTTCCTTCTCCTAAACAACCTGCTTTCATTTTTAGAAGACCTACCAATGATTTGGGATCAGTCACAAGAAAGGAGTTTTATTCTATAAATGACGTGACAATAACTATGTTTGAAGCTCACTAAAAGGTAAAGATTGCAGCATCTAAGTTGTTTCTATAATGATTTATGGGAACAATTAACATTTTACTCTGTTTTTAAGTACAAATATAATTCTTATTCTTTTTTTCTTCTTTCTTTCCCTTTGTACTAGGTCCAAAAGCAAAATATAAGTGTTAGTGAATATAGCCTACTTCAGTGGAATGTACTTTCCCCTAACCTTTGAAGATATATAACTGCGGCGCAAGCCTCATATGCCAATAAGTAATAATTGAAACATATTAGAGAATGATGTAACCCACAGACAATTTCCTGTGCTCCAAGCATAAGAACTTTTAGGAAAGCTAAAAGACAAACATGCAGTCTGTGATGGATAGTACTGTAGGAACAATGTTCTTTTTATTTTTCAAGTAAATATCCTTGTCATAATCAAATTTCAGGACTATGTGCGCTGTTTATTCTCACTTATTAATAACTCATTTTAATCTAATCACCTGAAACCCTTAGATATTTTGATTTTGTAATGTATGTCAAGTCCAGGTTTCATAGGCCTAAGATGCATATCAAAAGAAGGCCGTTGTTTATGAGTAATTCATAATTTTGACATCTAGTCAATCGATTGAAAGATGATGTTTGAGGGATGTTGACTTTGATAATGGCTCGATGCATTGAAAATTGTGAAACCAAAATCCAATTCTATCAATTAAGTCGATTGTTGCCTTGTTTTTCAGTCCCTACTTGACATCGTATAAAAGGCTTATTATAGCATGACTTCAACAAGAGGTTTAGAGAGAGAGAAATCCTAAACGTCATTTTTTCAACCTGTGATTCAAAAGTCTTTATTCAACAATGGAGTTGGTATTTTGGTGATTAAAAGCTAAAGTCACAGAGTCTATTATCTCAATACGTTTCAGTAGAGAACAAATTTTTATGGTGGTCCTTAGAGTCGTTTAGAGGGTCTAATTGTGATCACAGATGCAGATCGTGAGAGAAGGGAGAAAGGGGATTCATAGGGATGAGTCCAAAAGGTCTGAAACTAGGGTGGGGTCATGAGAAATGAGAGAGAAGGAATTTATAAATTGGTTTTGAGGTGGCTTGTTTGTTTGTATTAATTTAGCACAAACCCAACAATAAATTGTATTAATCTAGGCTATCTAGCACAAAAACTATCAAAGAAAACGAAGATGAAATGGATGAAGAGAGAAAAACAGAATCATGGGTTTGTCTGCTGCAAAATTATGTTTGCAGTCTCAGAAGTGGAGGAGGCAATGGCAGCGGCGGGTCTACCATGGGAAGTTGCTAGTGGTCCCGTGGGTTTATATGTCAATTATGAAATCTGGTCACTTGTGATCAATTAATGAACCTCAAGTGTTTGGCAATGTAATTTTAAATACTATATGACAGTATATGGTTGAATTGCTATTCATCTTTAATGGCTTAATACACATACTTTTCAAAGGGTATGTCTAATTTTAGATAAGTATTATGCTTCCCACATTTGGTCGAACAGAATTTTTAATTTTACCAAATTATTTATTTATTCACAAAATTTGATTCCCTTATTATAATATGGAGGATTTAAGTGTCTTACTTGAAAGTTCAGTTTGATTATCTTTTCAAGCTATTCAATAGCTACCTAATGATGAAAATTTGTGGTCTTTGCTAAGATTTGTTGATGCAAAGATTACGACAGAGAAGAAACTAAGCGAAGAAGAAAATTGAACGAAAACTATGAAATCTTAACTAACTTTGAGACCAACTCTAGCAAATTGAACTAACTCATAACAGGTTTTTTAACGAACTCACTATAATGGCTTCATTAGATGATGCTGTTTGGTGCTTTATATTTAAAAAGCTTTGATAAAACGTTATTGTTTGTACCGGTACTAATATCATGCGGACAGGTCTCTCTGTTTTAATGACAGCACGTGAGGCCTAATAAGAAACGTTAATTTTGATTTATTATTATTATTATTATTATTATTATTATTATTATTATTATTATTATTATACTAAAATTCACATTGTATTTTTTAAGTATGGGCTTGTTTGGATCAATATTTTTCATCACTCATCACTCATCACTCATTACTCATCACTTAAAATACCCTACCCATTTGACATCATTACTCACTTGTCATCACTCAATATTTTTTACACTGTTTGTGGGCCCTATACCTGTCACTCAATGCATTTTTTTTTTAGTACCCAAACTCATCGAACCCAGTGAAAAAAAAAAAAAAAAAAAAAAAAAAAACCAGAAACCTAAACTCACCGAACCCAGAGAAAGAAAAAAAAAAGAAAAAAAAAAAAAAAGAAGAAGAAGGGAGAACTGATGTCCGAACCCAGGAGAAGAAAAGAAAAGAAAAGAAAAAAAAGGTCAAACGGTCAAAAGGTGTGGCTGTAAGGTCCTCTATGTGTGTTTAATTACAAAAATGTCATTGAGTTATAAGTTATGGAAATTGAAAATAGCTAAAATGTGTTTTCATTTTCCATAACTCATTACTAAAAAATCAGAGAATTGAGTGATGGAAACAATAATCCAAAACTCATCCAAACAAATACTCACCCATGAGACCCACTTGTTTTGGACAATGGATCATGAAAACTGAGTGATATCACTCAGTTTTCATGCAATCCAAACAACACACCTTGTTCGGTTTTTTTTTTTTTTTTTTTTTTTTTTTCATCACTCATCACTCCTCACTCAATTTTTATCACTCATCACTCATTATTCATCACTAATCACTCATCACTCAAAATACCTCATCACTCTACACAAGTCTGTTTGGCTACCATCACTCAGCTTATCATCACTCAATTTTTTCTACTTTTTGTGGGACCCATACCTGAGCACAATGTCATAAGTTCTGTTACTCTACCCGCTCACCCTTACTCTTTTCATTTCATTTTCTTCCCCTCCAGTCACCATTGCCCTGTTACTCTCCCAACACAAACCCGAACCCAGCTAAGATAAAAGACGGCGCTGATCTCAGGCGATGTGTAGCAGTGGCGCCGATCTCCCACCTTCTTAACCCACCCTCACCAAGTCTTGATTTTCATAGATCCCTTAAGTTTTGTCAGCGAAATTTGTAAAGATTTTTTGTGGGTATTGTTTTGTTTGAAAAGTTTGGTTCTTGATTTTTTTTTTTTTTTTGTGGGTTTGAGACTGACATAGCAATGTCGGCGGTGGAAATGGAGAAGGAAAACAGCAATACCCATTCACCACCCATAACTTTGTTTGGTGCCGATCTATGGGTATGGGTTTGGTGCTTGTAATATCCTCTTTGATTCATTGATTTTCCAATCCGGTGAAAAGAAAAAAGAAAAAAAAATTGCAAGCAAACCCAAAAACCAACGTGGAAAGGAAAGAAAAGAAAAAAAAAATTATAAGCAAACCTAGAAAGCAACGTGAAAAGGAACGAAAAGAAGAAAAAAAAAAAAAAAAAAAAAAGAGAACCCAAGGCTGAGAAACCTAGTGAAAAGGAATGGAAAAAAAAAAAAAGATAAAAGAAAAAAATTGCAAGCAAACCCAGAAAGCAATGTGAAAAAAAAAAAAAAAAAAAAAAAGAAGAAAAAAAAGAAAGAGAACCCACGGCTAAGAAACCCAGTGAAAAGGAATGAAAAAAAAAAAGATAAAAGAAAGAAATTGCAAGCAAACCCAGAAGTAACGTGAAAAGGAAAGAAAAGAAGAAAAAAGAAGAAGAAGAAGAAGAAGAAAAAGAAGAAGAGGAGGAGGAGAAAGGTGTGTCCTAGACCTAGAGTGAAAGACATAAAAAAAGAAAAATAAAAGAAGATAATTCGCGTTGGAGAGAGCAAACGGTTTGACAGTGGATCCCTCCATATGGATTTTATTACGAAAATGTCATTGAGTGATGAGTTATGGAAACAAAGTTATGGAAACAGAGTTATGGTGCTCCCAAACGGACTTTGAGCTATGAGTCCCACCATTTTTGAGTTATGAGTTATGGAAACAGAGTTATGAGTTATAGAGACTAGAAATCCAAACGGCCCCTTAGTCATCTAACTTTGCTTTCATTTAATCGAGTTCTCTAAATTTGAAATTCATTCAATGTAGACATTTTGTCCAATTTTGTAAGAAAAAATGTCATTAAATATACAGTTAACTAATGGAAAAAAAAAATTGAAAAAAATATCACATAGAAAATTTATAAAATTAATAGATAATTTTATAGATTTTTTTTCCATGTGAAAATAATATTTTTTTAATAACAATCTTTTTTAATAAAATTAGACAAAATACTTGAATTGAATAAATTTAAAAAATAGGCTCAATTGAACAAAAGTAAACTTAAAGAACAGAAATACCAACTTTGGGTTGAATTAGTATTTTAGCCTTTTTATTTTATATATATTTTATTTTTTTATGTACATTTATAATGTTGCTGCGGTTGGGCCTAAAACGACGTTGTCTTGGGTTTTTTTTTTTTTTTTTTGAGAAACCAGACAAAGTGTCTTGGTCTTCTTGTTTAACAACTTACGGCCACACCATTCCTAAATGAGAAAAGGGGATTCACAGTTGCAGAAGAAACTATGCGGCCAAAGATATAAAATTCGGGGTTTAGGCCCATTCCTTTTAGTCTTTTCACTTGTGCTAAAGGGTGTGAAAGAGCTTGCTGATGCTGTCAAATTCACCATGGGTCCTAAGGGCTAAGGAATTCTATGGCTACCTCATCACACTATTCTTTAATTCATATTTCTGACTATTGTGTATTGCTCGAGAAATTTGTGATTTTCCTTTTTTGCTGTTTGTGTTAGTGTGATCGCCATTTTTTTCTGTATTTAATTATTCTGATTTTTTTTTTTTAATAGATTCTATGACTTCAGCTTGGGATGCCATACCCATTGGGTAATGGATACCCAATGGGTATGGCCAAAATGCCAGCTCCATTGTTGAACAAAGAATTTTGAATCATAGGTTGATAAATTTTTTATTTTTATTTTTTAAAGTAAACAGTTTACCTTGTCCACTACCTTGTACTTAAGTCTTAAATGCTTGATAGAATATACATTGATCTCATATCCTTGGTTGAGAATTCAGATAGTCTTTTAAACTTTTAAATTTATGACCCGTGTGGCTTTTCCCTATTTGTCATATTTTAAATTCCTTCAAGACATGGGTTTCAATCTTTATCTTTCTGGATAAAAGCAAAGCATTTAGTGGATTACATATTCTGTACTAATTTGGAAATGCCATAGTCAACTAGTAATAGGATGATTTATGAGAGCCACTGAGTTTTTTCTGGACTGAGGTTAGCTGCAGGACAGCACAAAGCTCGGGAATTCAAGACTTCAAGGTTATCACATATTTGGCCATATGCCTTGATAACTCTTTATATCTCAAATTAAGTAAGGAATATGTGTTAAAAGTCAATGATATTTAACGTGTTGCTCCAGCCATTACTTATTTGCTCTAAAATAAAGAGAGAGATATTTAAGATTAGGTATTGTGATATTTAATATGATAGTCATTTTCAGGTAGAAAAATGGCTTCACTGGAAAATACCTTCTCTGAAAAATGCCTTCATTTACAGGTAGAATTGTGATGCTTAATGATTGTGTAAGCTGACTAATTGAAATGATGCAATTTCCAATTGAATGCGTCATTTTCAGGTAGTCTTCATAATTCTCTCACTCTCTTCCGTTTTGGTAGGAGACTTCATAATCCTCAATCAAACCGCATATACCCCAAAAAAATGGTCATGTCTTTGATTCTGAGCATTCTTTTCTTCCCATTTTGCACTTCACTTGACACCTTAACACCAGACCAATTCATCAAGGATGACCAATCTTTGGTTTCCAAAGGAAATAATTTTGCCTTAGGCTTCTTCAGCCTTGGCAACTCCAGCTATCAGTATCTTGGTATTTGGTTTGTCAAAGTGACAAAACAAACTGATGTGTGGGTTGCAAACCGGAATGATCCTATCAATGGAAGGAACACTGGTCAGCACCTAAATACAGGTGTGACAACTATGGACACTGTGGTGCATATAGTAAATGTGGTCAAGATTATCCTGACAAATATAATGGGTTTGAGTGTACGTGTTTGCCAGGGTATGAACCCAAGTCTCCGAAGGGTTGGTATCACAGAGATGGTTCTGAGGGATGTGTGAAGAAGAACTTGGGGTTGTCAATGTGTGGGAATGGCAAAGGGTTTTTTAAGTTAGAAAGTGTGAAGGGTCCTGATTCATCTAATGCAGCTTGGATGGAGACGAGTATGAGTAGCTCAGAGTGCCAGCAAGCGTGCTTGAGTAATTGTTCTTGCATAGCTTTTATTAGCATCGATATTGAAGGGAAGGGGACCGTTGCTTGGCATGGTATGGTGAATTGATGGACATTTTAGTGAATTCAATTGAATGGAAGGATCTAAATATACGTGTGGATGCAACTGAGTTAGGTAGCCTTCTCTGCCTGCTTGCATTTTTTGTAAATTTTCATTTCATCCTATTTCACTTTTTTGGTCTATTTGGTTGGGAGGAAAAGGGGAGGATGGAAAACTATGAAAGGAAAATGGCAGGTTTGTGGGACTTTTCTATAATTTGGTTAGGTTGAAATTTGGGTGGATGGAAAATGGTGGGTATGGGCCTACCAAAACTTATCCTCTCAAATTAGAAGGAAAAGGTAATATAGTCCTTGTTCATCAAGGTATTTGTCCCTCTTGCTAAGGGTTCTCTTCACTAATGTTCAGGGTATAATTGTCACATCGGTGCTTTATGCCAATAAGGATTTCTTTTCTTTCACCTATACTCACGGTTGGTTTGTTTGTTTAAATTTTTGTTTTGTTTTTGGTTTTTTTACCCAGCTACTTACACAAGGAAGTCCAAAGGTTTTCCTGGCAACAAGAAGCAGCTGGTTACTAAAATATTGTCTTTCGCTGTGCCATTAATTCTGGTATCCTTGATGGCCAATATGTGGCTAATGAAGAAGAAAAAAAACAAATGGTAACATAAACGCTTGCTTTGTATTGTTGACTTGCAGACATGCACAGTCATTAGATTAGTCCTCCATACTAAATAAATTCTCAGTTGTGAAATTATAGTGAGCAATGTCTATCAAATATGCTGTAGGACAGTGAAGAGAAAATTGCGCAATCAATCATTAAAATTTACCAGTACCAAAGGCTCTTTGGAGGTGTACGCGCTTGAGGGCAGTAGTAGAAATCCTCATTTAGCGATTTACAATCTAAGTAGCATAGTTGCTTCAACTGACAATTTCTCTCCAACCAACAAACTTGGGGAAGGTGGTTTTGGCCCTGTTTTTAAGGTACAGTTACAATTCATAATGACATTGTTGATATCTTGCACGTTTTTCTTTCTATTTCATATTCCATTACCGTGCAGGTGTGAATGGTGGAAAATGAGTTTCATAAGCTAAGGCGTGTTACTGAAGTAGCTGAATGAGTATGCTTAATTTTGGATCATGAATTTAGGTTCAATTATTTGATGGACAACAAAATAGCTATTAAATGGCTATCAAAGAGTTCAGGACAAGGAATAGAAGAATTCAAAAATGAAGTTGTCTTGATTGCAAAACTTCAACGTAGGAATCTTGTCAAAAATTTTGGTTGTTGCATTTAGGCCTGTTCACGGGTCGGTCTGGGTCGGGTTTGTGCCCAACTCGGAACCGACCTGACCAGATCGGGTGGTGAAAATTTCAACTTGCTACCGACCAGAGTGGTTGATCGGATTAGGCGGGTCGGAGCTTTCACAAATGTCGGGTATATCGATCAGGGTTGATTACTTGGAAAATAGCAAGAATCCAGCCAAGAAAAGATGAAATACGGCAGAAATCCGGCAAGAAAATTTTGAAAAACAATAGAAATCTGGCCAGATCTTGCCAGAACCAGCGAGATCTTGGCCATTTTCGGCAAGATCTTGGCTAGATCTAGTGAAATCTCACCGGATCTAGCTTAAATCTTCCTAAAAGAATCTCAAAACTCGCCGGGTCTACACCTTCTTGCTTGAAAAATGATGGGTCGGTCGGATCAGGTTTCTCGGATATGAGGGACGAGATCTGATCTTCGACTCGTTGATATCAGATTTTGGAGAATGAAATTCATGGTTGACCGCCGGAGCAGTCGGTTCAGTAGGCAGCGGGTCGGGTTCGGTCAGCACCAACTGGTGGGTCAGTTCCGGCGGGTCCTTGGATAGCCCTAGTTACACTGAGGAGGAAGAAAAGATGCTGATTTATGACTACATGCCCAACAAAAGCTTGGACACTTTCATTTTTGGTATCTCTTCTTTTTTTTTTTTAAATATTTCCCTCGTCTGTTTTATTTTCTTTTTGTCAGTTCGTTTAGACCCCTTAAACCCAACAGATTAACCTAGAGAATTAGCCAAGTGATTTAATTAAAACTAGGTTAACACAAAATAAACAAAAACAACAAAGCAGCGGAAAAATAAATAACACAAAGATATGATGACCCAGGAAACCACACCGGTAAAAACCTGGGGAGGATTTGACCTAGCTATCCTCAAGGTAAACTGAATCCACTATGAAAGAATCGAAGTTTACACAATAAGACTTAGACCACTAACATCCTATTGCTACCCAAGTGTAGGAAACTTACTACCACGACCCCATGATAGCTCCGAGATCCACGGACTCCTTCTTTCTTGAATTCTTCAGTAAATCCACAAGCGCACCTGCTTGTATATCTTTGTGCTCTATTGATTCTGCAACTGTATTGATTTACACAACTCTTGACATGAATCTCAAGTTTGTAAACCCTAAGTGTATGTGAAGGTAAACACCTCTAGATCTCACAAAGAGATTCACAAACACAGCAAAACAGAACACTAAAAACGTGACTAGGGTTTTCCCTTATATACTTAGGACAAAACATAAAACCCTATACATTAAATGGACTTGGGCTGAGTTGGAATTTTCTGCAGAAAAAAGATCTGCCCGATTTTCGATCGATCGAGTCTGACAGAAAGTTAATAGTAATTCTGCATAAAAACTCGATTCCAACTTTACATTAAATCACATACTTTAAGCAAGTCTAACACACGACTAAACATTGTTTTGATCATGGTTTGCCAACATACAAATTAAAGTTCTAATACATTAGTTCCTAATTCTTAGAACCTAACAAACTCCCCCTTTGGCAATCCGTGACAAAACACAGACTTAACAAAAAGCTCAAAATTACAAATTGAAATAGCCCATTACAAAATAAATAGCCACTTAGACAATTCAACCTAAACTACTATCTAACAGTTGCAAAGTAGACAGCAGCTTGACTGAAAACAACCTGTATATTCCTGTAACACTTAACAAACACATAAACGCATGTGTGGAACAAAAACAGGAAATATATAAATAAAAACTTCTTGATTGCACATGACACAAAATAAAGACATATATCATGAATAACATCATCAATATAAATCAATAAGCAGAGTAGCATAGTGAAATAAGAAACATATACATAAAAATGTATCTCAACAAAATATCTCCTAAACAAGAGCTAAAAATGAGAATACACAGTGAAGCACCTAGATACAATTTAATAACTCCACAAGCTCCGCAGTATCACTACCAAGTAAACAAAAACTCCCCCTAAAATGTAAATCTCCACATCAAAAACTCCTAGATACAAATGAATTATGCACTCCCCATTTTTGTGACGAATTGCCAAAGGGCACTCACTCATCATCAAAAGGAGGCGGAGGAGAATGACGAGAGCTCGCCAAATCCGCTCGTAACGCACGTAGCTCATCAAGGATGTCCACCAAAAGCTGACCATGAGTCGCCTGAACGGTCACGACAGTATCAAGCGTCCGACGAAGGTCAGAAACCTCATCAAACGGTAGAGGAACATCAGCAGCAGCAGCAGCAGCAGCAACAGCAGGATCAGAAGATGTCCCAGCTACATGAGTATCTGTAGAGGAAGAAGGGGGTGGAGTGACACCAGAAGGCTCTACCCTAGAACGCTTAGAGCTAGCTCGAAGTTGAGCAGCTCTTTGCCTCAAAAAGGTAGCACCAATAGGAGCGATAATATGAACAGGCTCAGAAGTAGGATACTCACCAAAACCAAGAAAAAGGAGAATCCTATGAATAAAAACGGGAAAAAACAAAGCATGGGCCGTAGAATTAGACCGATGAACCTCGTTCAAAGAACGAAGGAACAAATGCGAAAAACTGATAGGCGCATCAGTGACAAGAGCATACAAAAACACACATCGCTCAAGAGGGATGGTATGGACATGCGAAATAGGCCACAAAGAATGACACGCTATCCTAAAGAAAAGATAGTGTAACTCAGAAAGCTCAGCAGAAATGATCCGAGGATCAGAACCCCACTGGATAGAAGACCCAGTGATGTATGACAGGACGTCATCAAGGGGTGGAGACTCCTCGTAAGGAAAAACGGGATGGTCCACAATGGGCACCCCAAGAGCATCAGACACCACCGAAGGGGTAATGCGATACTCCACACCACGTAACCACACCTTTACCAAGGTGTCGTTATCGTAGACATGGATAGAGAGGTTCGAATAGAACTCTCTAATCAAAGAAGCAGGAGGAGGATGCTCAAAATCAAGAAGAGGTAACCAACCCCGACGCTCAAAGTTACGTTGCACCTCAGGATCCAACTCATCTAATAAGACCCTACGCTCAGCCCAGATATGACGCCTAAGGTTCAGAGTCTCATAGGTGACTTGGTTTGACTCACTAGGGAACCGCTCAGTGTCAAAAGAAGGAGAAGGATCAGAAGTCCTATGGGCTCTAGTTTTCCTAGGCATAATGCTAAGGAAAAGAGATAGACACAGAAAGAAAAGAACAAAAACAAATACCAAGGGCAGACTGCAAGTTAGCACAGCATAAAAATATAGAAAATATCAATTCTATATGATGCATGAGCATGAACATAAAATGATGCATGTACTAATGCAGTGACATGTTCAATTATGATCCAAATTAACAAAATTTGCTTGAGCATGTAGTTGGTATCAAAAAGACCCAATTTGAAAAAAACCATTTTTCAAAACACAACAAATTGATAAATTGATCAACACAATATTCAATTAACTCAATATAATGATCAAATTAAACAATCCAACAAGCCAATTTCATCAATTTAACTCAAATTGAACAAAACCCCAATTTTATCAATTTCAAGCCCTAGAATTTCAAATTTTCCTCAAAACTCCAAATTAACCAAATTAAACCATATGTAGAGCTTAGGTAAGGTGTCCCCACAAAAACCCATGAAAAATTTGAGAAAGAAACACTTAAAACATTCCCAAATTTGCCCAAATACAAATTCCGAAAATAACCCATAAAATGCATGAAAAAATGCATGAAACTAGGAAATAAATGCAAAGGGAGGGGCATAAAGGACTTACCAGACTTGGGAGAGAGAGAATATGCAAAAAGATTTGAAGAAAACAACAAAATCTCCAAGAAACAAGGCTTGACTGGTTGGTAAGGAGAAAAAGATTTTGAAAAAGATATGAAAAGTAAAAAGACATGTGAGAAAGAGCCTTTTTAAAAGTCTATCATCCCGATTTTCGATCGATCGAATATTACATTCGATCGGTCGAAAACACCTTCGATTGATCCAAAACAAGCTTGGACCGATCGAGCCAACCAGAGAGTTTTCTGAGCATTTTAAAACATTTTCGATCGGTCGAAAATCAGTTTCGATCGATCGAAATTCTGGAAAAATCACAGTTTTGAAAAACCAAACATTGTAGATCAAAAACTCCTCAAAGCATTAGAATTTATAAATAAAATGCATGAGTATGAGATGAGATGTTTTCCAAAAACACATGTATTCAATCCAGATTTCTCAAAGCAAAAAAATTTCTTTCAATATACCCAAAAAAAAAACAAGCAAACATGTTCTGCATCAATTTCCAGAAATTCTCAAACTTGGTTGGTCAGACCAAAAACACACACAATAACATGTACACAATTTTAGCAAGGAATAACTTGTGTAGTGTGTGCAACTAGCATAAGCTTGAGAAACACGTGAGGGGATATGCACATAGAGATTAATCACAAATTCTACAAAATTCATCACATGAATTTGAAAGAGACTATCCCTTAAAGAGTTACATCATATAACTCCCACATCTCCTAGAATAAAAGCTTGCAACCATGTAAGTTTCTTGATTCTTCTCATTATTCGAATTAATTGATTAGAAACTTAATAAAAGCCGGGATAATGTACACACCAGTTTTATTTGAATTTGTGAGATTATTATAACCCAATAATGTACACACCAGTTTTAATAGAGGCTACACCTTATTTTCTTTTTGTGCATGTGCTTCACTTTCTCGAGCACAAAATCTTATGATATGCACTAAGGTGTTCATGATTGGCTAGTAAATAGTGGTGAGATGGTTATTTATGCCTTTCCCATTAAGTTTAAGTCTGACAATCAAAGGCATGTGACTTCAAGATCAAGATCATGTGATCAAAAACTATAAACATCTTTCCCACACAACATGCACTACAAAGCTCAAACTAGTAAAGTGCAAAAAGTAAGCTCGTCCAAGCTAAACAGAGTACATAAACATGTTATGTAAAGGTAATATGACCAACATTGATTACAAATCCATGATATGTAATACAAAATACAAAAATCTTTTTGGTTAAAAAAATTTATGACCAAAAACAAAAAGCACACATTATGCTAAATGAACAATGCAAAACTATGCATGATAGTGCTTAACTAAGCTATAGAGGGTACACAAATAAGAAATATCAATTTCTTAATTAACCCTTGAGTACATGTACAAACTAGTACATATAAAAAAAATTACAAAATAGCTTAGCACTTATAGAACGCATGCTATTTAAGTTTCTCCATAATGTCAAGCATATTCTAAATCAAGAGAGAGATATCATAATCCATGTAATCCTCAAGAAAAATTAAAACTAGACACAAAATAAAATATTTTTGTCTTTTTGAAAATTTTCAATGTTTTTGGATGTTTTATTTAATAAAAACAACCTAAAAAAACAAAACAACCAAAAACAGAAAAAAAACATGTCCACAAATAATTGAAAGAATTAAATCAGGAACAAGTCAACAACACTCACCTTAAAGAATCTTTTCTCACCCATATAGCACGAGTCTTCGGCTTTGTAGGTGAAAATCCATGTGAAGTAGAGTGTGTTTGAGGGATTACACCAATCTTCTGAAAAAGACTGAAATCCTGCAAATTCCTTTCACAAGCCAACAAGCTTAAATTTTTCAAAAACATTTGAAAAAATTTATTTGAACTCATGGCAGGAAAAATATCATCACATATCCTAGATTGAAATTCAGAATGTTTAAATTTCAATTTATGACAATTAGGACGAATGTGACCGGAGACACTACAAAAGTGACAAACAGGAATAAATTTAGGAACATCAGTATTCCTAACAGCAAATCTAGTCTTAGATTTTGGTTTTTGCCTCAACAAAGAACAGTTTGGTCTAATATGACCAACAACACCACAAAGGTGACAGGTAGGCACAAAAACAGATTTATTATGCTCTCTAACAGTAGGTTTAGACTTAGGTGTAGAAACTTCAGCGTCTACATCAGAACTTTTACCTTTGTCTAACCTAGCAAAATAAGCCGTTTCTTTATTATTCCTCTTGAAAGGAGGAATATAAACTTTTTCAGCTTTAGGCTTAAGAGAAACAGAAACACTTCTGTTATCAACAACAAGCTTGGTATCAGTCAAATTTTCAATTTTAGCTTTAGATTCAACTAACTCTTGTTCCAAGCTTTTCATCTTCTCATCTTGAGAGGAAATTTGATTTCTCAAAAATTCATTCTTTTTATTAGATTCATCTAATCTCATTATCAATTCCTCTTTTTCAAGATTAGCCAATTTTAACTCTTCCTTGAATTTCTTAGCAATTCTCATAGTTTTCAATAATTCCTTACGAAGAGTTTCACAGGTATCAAAAAGATCAACAGAAACACCAGTGTCCTTCTTATTCAAATCATCACAATCAAAAACAGTAAGACACTTAAAATTATCCATGATAACAGGGATCAAGGATCAACTCTTAGATCAAAGGATCTACAACAGAAGAGCTACCCGCTCTGATACCACTTGTCAATTCGTTTAGACCCCTTAAACCCAATAGATTAACCTAGAGAATTAGCCAAGTGATTAACTCAGGTAATTTAATTAAAACTAGGTTAACACAAAATAAACAAAAACAACAAAGCAGCGGAAAAATAAATAACACAAAGATATGATGACCCAGGAAACCACACCGGTAAAAACCTGGGGAGGATTTGACCTAGCTATCCTCAAGGTAAATTGAATCCACTATGAAAGAATCGAAGTTTACACAATAAGACTTAGACCACTAACATCCTATTGCTACCCTAGTGTAAGAAACTTACTACCACGACCCCATGATAGCTCCGAGATCCACAGACTCCTTCTTTCTTGAATTCTTCAGCAAATCCACAAGCGCACCTGCTTGTATATCTTTGTGCTCTATTGATTTTGCAACTGTATTGATCTACACAACTCTTGACATGAATCTCAAGTTTGTAAATCCTAAGTGTATGTGAAGGTAAACACCTCTAGATCTCACAAAGAGATTCACAAACACAGTAAAACAGAACACTAAAAACGTGACTAGGGTTTTCCCTTATATACTTAGGACAAAACATAAAACCCTATACATTAAATGGACTTGGGCTGAGTTGGAATTTTCTGCAGAAAAACGATCAGCCCGATTTTCGATCGATCGAATCTAATTCTCGATCGATCGAGTTTGACAGAAAGTTAATAGTAATTCTGCATAAAAACTCGATTCCAACTTTACATTAAATCCCATACTTTGAGCAAGTCTAACACACGACTAAACATTGTTTTGATCATGGTTTGCCAACATACAAATTGAAGTTCTAATACATTAGTTCCTAATTCTTAGAACCTAACACTTTTATTATATATGTCCAAAGAATATATTTGAAGTACATAAAACCACTTTTTTCAACACTATTGAAATCAAGTATTTAGTACACTAGAGACAAATTTTGTTGTAGATCTCACAAGAAGTTTATTGCTAAATTGGAGCAAACGCTTTGAAATTATAATTGGGATTGCTTGTGGGATTTTGTGTCTTCATCAAGGCTGAAGATTAAAAATTATTCACAAAGATCTTAAAACTAGCAATGTTTTTCTAGATTAAGAATGGTGAAATCAAAATCTAATTATGTTAATTAGGTTGATTGCTACCTTGTTTTTCAGGCCTTACATGACATCATATAAAAGGCTTATTATAGCATGACTTGAACAAGAGGTTTAGAGAATATTTTCATGTGCCAAAGAGAGAGAAAGCCTAAACTTCATTTTGATCAACCTATGATTTGAAAATCTTTATTCAACAATGGAGTTGGTATTTTGGTGATCTAGAGCTAAAGTCACAGAGTCTATTATCTCAATACATTGCTACAGAGAACAAATTTTTAGCGTGGTCCTTGGATTCATTTAGAGGGTTTAATTGTGATCACAGATGTAGATAATGAGAGAAGAGATTCATAGCTAGGAGTCCAAAAGGAATGAAACTGGGGTGGGTTCGTGAGAAATGATAGATAATGAATTCATAAATTGGGTTTTGAGGTGGCTTGTTTGTTTGTATTAATTTAGCACAAACCCAAAAATAAATTGTATTAATCTAGCACAAAAACTATCAGAGAAAAAGAAGAGATTAACACAGAATCATGGGTTTGTACAATGCCCTCAAGAGTTTGACAATGTCTTCTTAATGGCTTAATGCACCTACTCTTCAAAGGGTATGTCTAACTTTAGCTTAGTATTATGTTTCTCACATTTGGTCAAATAGAATTTTTAACTGTACAAAATTATTTATTGATTCACAAAATTGGATCCCCCTAGTATTATATGAAGGATATTACTATTTTAGTGTCTCACTTAAAAGTTCAGTTTTGATGCTTTACATTTAAAAGGCTCTGTTTAAACGTCATCGTTTAATGATGGCATGTGAGGCCTAATAAGAAATGTCACCGTTTGATTTATTAATAATATTTTAGTTGTATTGGTTGTGCAATACATTTTACTTTGTCCGCTACCTTGTACTTAAGCCTTAAATGCTTGGTTGAGAATTCAGATAGTCTACTAAACTTTAAAGTTAATGAGCCGGGAGGTTTTCCCTATTTGTTCCTGGCTCCTAGTCCCATAGCCACAACCCCTTCCTCTAACAAAATATGGCAAAAGTGTATATATATTTCTCACAAGCAAACATTAACATAAACATTAACATAAGCATAAACTCAAATTACATACTAAATACCGCAATTTATTAGAGGAAAACAACGATATAAGTTTCGTATCTATATCTATATATATCTAAAATCTGAAGCGTAGCATCCATTATTGTTATGCTCTAGTTGAGTCACATCAACGGTCATATCACTCACTTATTTCCAACCATTTTCTCTTATTTTTTTACTTTTATTCTTCTTATTGGTTTTTTACCTTACTGTTACATTTCCTCCAACCTTTACCTCTCTCTTTTACCTTTTCATTTCCCCACTACTCATAAGCTTAATGTAACTCTTCCTTTCTCCTTTCATCTTCCTTTTATTTTGACTATTCTTATCCCTATCTTCTTACTATAAATTTCCAATCTCTCATTCTACACATATTTTCCCATACAAAAAAAGGTTATTACTCTCTCTCTCTCTCTCTCTCTCATGTTTTTTTTTTGTGGATTTTTTTTATACCTCTACTTTATGTTGATGAAATTTTGTGTTCTTTAGAATTTTACTTTGGGTTGATGCAATTTGTTTTTTTTTTTTTAAGTTGTTATTTTTTTTTAATTGTTAAATGTTATCATATTGCATTATAAATATAATATATAAGAATATAATTTTATTCTATTATATAGCATGACTTGGATAATTTGGTGTGACTATAATCACACCATCTTTCTACTTTTATCTTTCTATTTTCTCACTTACATGAATGGATCATTAATTTCAATTTCCTTTTACATATTTTGCTCAAATTTGATAGTGTTAGTGGAACTTTCATTAGTTTATTATGTTTAATATGGATTAGAATTGTATGGGCACTAAAAGTGTAAATGGTGGCACATACGCCTTTATGTGTTTTTTTTTTTTTTTTTTTGCTGGAAAATACGTTCAATGATAGTATAGTAAATGTAAATGTAATAAATTTGAATACAAGGGTTTCTTCCTTTTATTTTGACTCTCCTCATTCCCATCCTCTTACTATAAATTTTCAATTCTCTCATTCTACACATATTTTCCTATACAAAAAAAGGTTATTACTCTCTCTCTCTCTCCCTCTCTCTCTCCTCTCTCTCTCTCTCATGTTTTTTTTTTGTGGATTTTTTTTTTATTTTTTATACCTCTACTTTATGTTGATGAAATTTTGTGTTCTTTAGAATTCTACTTTGGGTTAATGCAATTTGTTTTTTTTTTTTTTTTTAAGTTGTTATTTTTTTAATTGTTAAATGTTATCATATTGCATTATAAAATATGAATATAATTTTATTCTATTATATAGCATGACTTGGATAATTTGGTGTGACTATAATCACATCATTTTTCTACTTTTATCTTTCTATTTTCTCACTTACATGAATAGATCATTAATTTCAATTTCTTTTATATGTTTTGCTCAAATTCGATAGTGTTAGTGGAACTTTCATTAGTTTATTATGTTTAATATGGATTAGAACTGTATGGGCACTGAAAGTGTAAATGGAGGCACATACACCTTTATTTTATTTATTTATTTTTTTTTTGCTGGAAAATACTGTTCAATGATAGTATAGTAAATGTAAATGTAATAAATTTGAATACAAGGGTGCCCTTTTTGAGGTTTACTTTTCCTCAAGGTGGAACAAAATGGACCAAAGGGCCTGCTTATACTAGAAGTTTTTCTCACTATGTGGTGCAGGATGTTGGATTAACAAGCTAGCTCCCCTCCTCTATTCCAGCAAGCTCAAAAAAACATCCCAAAACACCCCTTCCTCCCCCAAACCCTCTGGAACAAACCTAAAGTAAGATTGATGTTATTTTTGTTGTTGAAGGAGATCAAGAGCCATTAGAAGTTCATAGGACAATCCAATAAGACAACCTAATAGGCATGGATTACATGAATCAATTATGAAATTATTGTATGTTTAGTCATAATTAAACCACTATTTGAGTTTTTTTTTTATGTCTTTTGGAGGCTACTGGGTACTGCGGAAGAGAGTGAAGTTCTTTTTTTTTTTTTTTTTTTTTTTTCCTTTTTAAAATGTTCACATATATATTAAGTTGGGGTCAATGCCAGTTTGTGCTCACTTAAAATATATTACTACATTATTTATTATCAGAGCATGATATCAAGCCAAATCAAAACACAAATACCTATTGCAGTTTCTAATAAGAAATAGGAATGATTTGTTTGTCTCCCCACAATATATCACTTTTATTTTTATTTTTTTTCCTTCACCTATACTTTTTTTTTTAAATCAAATAAAACTTTATATAAATCTTCCTTTTTTTAGATCATGCCTTTTATGTAAATAAATCTTCATTTTTCATAACATGCCTTTTACGTTACTATGGGAAAAAATTGTTGGGAAATATGAATAAAAATATTTACGAAGTAATTAAAGGAGCTTAATATAGTGAATAATTATTAAAATGGTGGGAGAAATTGGAATGATTTGTTTGCCTCCCACAATGTAGCACCTTTTTTTTCTTCGATTATACATTTTTTTTTAGAATAATGCTAGAGATACAAACTTTTTTTTACAAATTGCTGATATAGTGAGTGGTTATTGGTAAATGAAAAAGTGATATTAATGGTGGATCTAAATGAAAACCTATAAGAAGTTGATCACATCATCATTTTGTAAAAATGTTGTAAAATAGTTTGTGCTTGTAGCATTACTCTTTTTTTTTTTTTAAATCAAATCAAACTTTACTTAAACCTTCCTTTTTTTTTTTTAGATCATACCACTATTGATGAATCATTATATTTTTTACAACACTATTTTGAGTTAATACGATTTGGAAGTGTGTGTTTTGAGTTCTCCATCATAATCTCTCTCTCTCTCTCTCTCTCTCTCTCTCTCTCTCTCTCTCTCTCTCTTATATAGCTTTTTTTTTTTGACATAATACTAAGTAATTTTGAAATTTAGAATTTGAATTTATATCAAAATACAATCTTGCTATGTATTTGAATGTGTCTGCTGACTATTTGAGTAATCTCAGGTGTTATTTTGTGATAAGTTTTGGTTATTATGATAATCTCCTTTATAAGAATGAGAAAATTGAATAATATATTTGAAACTTGAAGAGTTTAGTTGTAAAAAGAAAAATATATATAACATACCACAACATAATTTAGAAACATATGGACCACCCCAAAAAAGAATAATATCAATCAAACACACCAAAAATATTAAAATGATATATTTGTAAAGATAGATAGATGAAAACTAATTTTAGAAATTGTTTAATTTATAGAAAGATCAAATTATCTTCTACAAAATTTAAATAACAATTTATACATTATACTACAATTACAAAACATTTATTTACTCTCATGCATTGCGTGGGTCTACGACTAGTGTATTTTAATAACTAAATTTTAAATATTTATATACAAAAATTCATGAACAAAAATTTAATGATATTTGAATAGTAATTTTTAAATTATTTTTTTTCGTAATTTTATCTTTGATTTAAAATTCTATTTCATATATACTATACTTTTCTCACTAACTTATTAATATAACTATAAATGGTGTATTTGTGTGCAAGCTCACTATTTTAGTTGGCAAAAAAAGTTGTGCAATGAAAGAAAGATAAAACATGAAGTCAAACGTTTTCAAAATAATTTGAAAGACAAATGGATGAAAGTATTATTTTAATGAAATTACTTGATTTGATAATTCAACAAAATCGAAAAAAAAAAAAATTGTTGATTGAATCTAAGGACAATGGAAGTTAATTGAAAATTTTTCAACCAAGACCTAGTAAATTCACTATACTTTGCCTTACATATTTTGAAACTCTATTTCCATACAACATTCACAAGTTAGTGGACATCTAGGTGCAAGAATAATTTCTATTTCTATGGTTTACTTAAGCAATCAATTAGTTGATGCTACAAACAAAAGTTGGCTCCAAAAATGGCGCAACATTCTCAAGGTGGTTGTCAGATGCGTGGTTGTTCTACTTCTAGGCTAAAAGAAAGGTAGTGCCAAAGGTAGAAACCATAAACTCTCTCTCTCTCTCTCTCTCTCAAAAGAAACACATAGACAAACATAAATATTAACATCAACATATACATTTACATATACACAAACTTATTATAAATATTAACATCAACATATACATTTACATATACACAAACTTATTATTATTTTTATTATCTTTAATGGCCTTCAAGACCACGGACTAGGGAAAGATCAAAGTTCTTGGGCACACAAAATTGGCCATCAGTGACGCAAACTTCATTGCAAGCAAAGGGGGCCTATTACGGCTGAATTAATATGACAACAAAGGGCCTAGAGTGTAAACCTCATGGAGGAGGAGGGACCCAATTGGGCCCCTAAAACAACTCATAATGGTGGCCCAATTCATGGCTCAAGCCCGTAGTAGATACAACCCGTTTAAAAAACCTCACCAAGAGAGATGCTATTTGGTTGAAGGGTTGCCCTCACCTTGTTTGCTTTTCAAGAAAATATTTTCTTTATTTTTCAATATTTGTTTCATTTTAAAATATTTTTAGGTTGACTAGAAAGTCCTTTGTCAAACTTTTGGTAAAACAATTTACAAATTGGCAAGTTTGCACAACCTCCTCCCTATTTAGGAAGACGGAATGTGTTTTTTTTTTTTTCAAATTTCAAAGAGAAGATAAAATTAAAAGGAAAATATTTTTATAACAAAAGCAGTAGTTTACCTTACGTAATACTTCAAAATAAATTATTTATTACAACCTTTACTCACTTATTGCGGAACCTTTTGAAGACTTTTCCTAGCGTGGAAATTGAGCACACATACTAGGAAGCCAAGATGCTCTACGCAAGTAATGTTGCTTTTGCTCTTATTTCAAAATCCGCTGCCTGTGGTGGATCAACTCCTATACCTTCGATAATGAAGCTCTGGAATCTAATAATAAGGAGACGACATCATTTTTGGTACAAAACATTTTTTTTTAAATGGCTTTTATTAAACAGCATTGTTTGTATGGGTTAATATCATTTGGATTGTGGGCACATCACTATTTCATTTGAAAATAAATCAGGACCGAACTAGACCAAATGGGACCAACCACACATTCTCACAGTCTCACCTTCTCCATCTCTCTCACTCATCACCGTTGCTCTGAGAGCCTTGATGCTGTGAAAGTCAGCATGGGTCCTAAGTTATTCTATAGCTACTTAATCACGCCATTCTTATATTTTCTTACTATTGTTTATTGCTTGAGAGCTGCTGGAGATATTTGTGATTTTCCATTTTTGTCTGTTTGTGTTAGTGAGTGTGATTGCCATTTTTTTTTTTTTTTACTTCTTACTTTACATGTCTGTCTACAATGTATGGAAATTACTGCAAATATTATGCTTCTTATCCACCAAAATACCAGGTGACAAATAGTGATCAAAATGGTCATCCGTTGAATGGACGACCTTAAGCGCATTTAAGTTGGACTTAACTCTCTCATTCAAGCAAAGTGTTAACGAGCCTATTCAAACCAACGTTTACGAAGCCATTAATTGGCAACTTCATGGGCCGCGTCATGTCAGTTGCAGACAACTTAATGAACCGCTTGGAATTGATCGCCCAGCTGAGATCACAACGTTCTGGGGAGATCAACGGACCTTGCAATAAGCTCATCAGGTGGCTATATAAAGCCATGGAAAGCAAGTGTAGAAGCTGGAACTGAGTAAAATGAAAACGGCAAAACCAATGTTCAAGTGCAAGGCAAAACGACACGCCTGAGATTAAGAGAACAGAACAAGCTGACGAACAAAACGGCAGTGTGTAGTTAATGAAATCACGTGCATAGTGTGTGAGTAACTTAAGTCCCAATTAGTTGTACAGGGAGCCTACTTGGCACGCATCTGATGGTGGAGTCGTAATCCCGTTAGATTAGGAAGTTAGTTAATTTTCTGGTTTGGTCTAAACTCCTCTGTTATAGTATATATAGAAACAGGGGCTTATTTAATTGCTGTTTTTTGTACATTTTCTGAGATTGATGAATGAGAATTTCTTCTCTCTCAAAAGCTCTTTCTTTCAATTTCAGAAACCTCTTTCTTTATTTGGTATCAGACCAAGATTTTCTTTGCTTTTCGTTGTTGCCGTTTTCATTTAACTCAGTTCCAGCTTCAACAGCAACACATATCATATTACAATACATGCTATAGATTTCTGGAGAGATTATCCAATTTAAGCATCAGAGGGCCCTTGGCTGGCACCAACCCGGTGTCTTTCACTTTCATTCTCTCTATTTTCAATAGGAAATTGAGCTTTTCCATTACATCAAGTTCGTCCATCAACATAGACGAGGAACATACTGATGAGGCACATCTGCGCTTTATCACAAGGGAAAAAAAAAAAAGTAAAAACGCATGTTTTATGAATTTCTCTATATCTTCTTTTTTTCTTCATATAGCAGATTTTGCATTGGATGTGAGATATTGTACAACAAATGAGGTGACTAAACATTTTGTTTTGGATATTCACTAGCTACAACAACGAGAGCGATTTGAAATGCTATAACACTATTAAAGGGTCAACAAAAAACAATATAAATCCACCTGTTTTGGTTGTGCAATACAGTTTACCTTGTACTTAAGCCTTAAATGCCAGATAAAATATTCATTGATCTCATTTATATATATATATATATATATATATGCTTGGTTGAGAATTCATAGTCTTTTAAACTTTAAAATTAATGACCCGTGTGGGTTTCCCATATTTGTCCTATTTTAAATTACTCCAAGATATGGGTTTCAACCTTTTCTATTTTGATAAAACAAAGCATTTAGTGAAAGCCATAGTCTGTACTAATTTGCAAATGACATAGGATGACTTTGGGATGAGCCTATTTCCTTCAGCTTATTTAGTTTTTAATCTCTTTTTTGTACTATTTATGGGTCTCATTATACTATTTAGCTAACTTTAACTTTTTTTTTTTCTACACTTTCAACAAAAAATTTTCAATTTCAACTAAATAAACCATTTCCAAATGGACCCATAGATAACTAGTAATAGGTTGACTTATGAAAGCCATTGACTTTTTTCTGGAATGAGCTTATTAGCTGCATAACAACACAAAGCTCGAGGAATCAAGATCAGTGACATCAGTCATGATGCTAAATTACCAATCAAAGTATTTGGTCATATGCCTTGGTAACTCTTTATACCCCGATATGCCAATCTTAGCCAAATTTCTGGAGAAAATTCTTAGGTACTCCAAGAGTACCAAAGAATTACTCAATTTCTTACCATGAATATCTGTTAAAAGTTAATGATATTCAACTTATGTCTCATAAATCTTTATTCAAGAACGAAGTTGGTCTTTTGGTAAACAAGAGCTGAAGGCACTGAGTCTATAATCCTAGTATGTTGATGCAGAGCACAAATCTAGGTCGTCATTGGAATTGGCCGGAAGGTTTAGTCCTAACAGAGTGTGCCTTCTCAAGACAAATAGTCGTAAGGTATTCTATTGCTGCTTAATCACACCATTCTTTAATTCACATTTCTTACTATTGTTTATTGCTTGTGTTGGTGATTTTACTTTTTGTCTGTTTGCGTTTGTGTGATTGAAAGAGATTTTTTGAATTATTCGGACATACAAGTCCTCTACAATGTATGGAAATTACTGCAAATATAATGCTTCTTATCCACCAAAATACTTGGGAAAGAAAATTAGAAAATAAAAAATAAAAATAAAGTAAAGACGCCAGTTGTATAAAGTTCTCTATATCTGCTTTCTTCATAATTTCATATAGCAGATTTTTCATTGGATGCGAGTATGGTACAACAAATGAGGTGACTATAGATAACTATTTTTTTGATAATTCACTAGCTACAACAATAAGGTTTTGAATTGTTATGCCACTGTATTACAAAGCTTTTGGCGACTATTACACTATTGAAGGGTCAACAAAAAACATTATAAATTCATGTGTATTGGTTGTGCAATACAGTTTTGAAGGGAATTAACCCGAAATTCCCAACCTGTGAGAAAAAAAAAATAAAAAAATAGAGAAAACACACGTAAAAAAAAAACAATCACACGTACAAGGCAATATTTACGTGGTTTGGCAATTTGCCTACGTCTACGGAGTTGCAGGGATTTCACTATTATCAGGGAAAAATAAAGAGTCCAGCTTAGGCCTGTTGGCCCAAGCCTTCGCTCCATGGACTAAGCCTCAGAAAATCTCCCATTAAAAACCATGCAACATTATTCGGGTCGGGTCGGCTTGTCAACCAGATCAAACATAAACTAAGTTCCACAAAGCCCAACAAATCTTCCACTTGGAGACTAGTTCAATCACCAACATCAGCCGCTATCTTCCAAAAACAATCCCTCATCCTTGCAACTCATCCTTCTGTCCTCAAGCTAAAAGACCAACTGAAGTTGCACACAGCTTCAGCTTTTCAATAGTGACACCCTTAGTCAACATGTCTGCCTGGTTCTTAGATCCACAAAACTTCTCAAGTATTACCAGCTTTTCTTCAACAAGGTAACGAATAAAGTAGTATTTTTTCCGTATATGCTTCGACTTTGAATGAAAAGCTGAATTTTAGCAAGAAAAATTGCACTTTGACTGTCACTGTGTAGAATGCCCATCTCTTGCTTCTTACCCAATTCATCTAAGAAACCATGTAGCAATATCATCTCCTTTCCAACTTCAGTTGCTGCAACATACTCAACTTTTGTGGTAGACAAAGTAACAATCTTTTGTAGATTTGAAGCCCATGATATAGCTATACCACCCAGAGTAAATACAAACCTGGTAGTACTCTTTCTACTATCAATATCACCAGCAAAATCAGCATCTACATAACCCTGCAATTTCAAACTTGCACCTGTGTAGCAAAGACATGTATCTAATAAACCCCTCAAATATCTCAGAATCCACTTAACTGCCTCCCAATGCTAGGCCTACTCATGAATCTGCTCACAACTCCTACTGCATGTGCAATGTCTGGCCTTGTACACACCATAGCATACATCAAGCTGCCAATAGCTGAGGCATAGGGCACCTTGCTCATGTGGTCCCTTTCTTCTTCTGTCTTTGGTGAATGTTCCTTGCTTAGTTTGAAATGACTACCCAAGGGTGTGCTCACTAGTTTAGCTTCATTCATGTTGAACCTGTTGAGAACTTTCTTCACATACTCTGACTGTGAGAGCTTCAATGCACCATTAGCCTTGTCTCTAATGATTCTCATACAAGGATTTGCTTTGCAGCTCCCAAATCCTTCATTGCAAACTGTTTTGACAATTGCTTCTTCAGATTATTAATCTCCTCAATGCTAGACCCTGCAATGAGCATATCATCCACATACAATAGTAAAATGATGTAAGAATTGTCAAAAGACTTAACATAGCAACAGTGATCAACTTCACATCTTTTGAACCCAATTCTATGCATAAAACTGTCAAATTTCTTGTACCACTGTCTTGGAGCTTGTTTTAGGCCATACAAGCTCTTTCTCAGTTTGCAGACTAGATTCTCTTGTCCCTGAACAATGAACCCTTCAGGCTGAATCATGTAAATGTCTTCCTCCAAGTCACCATGAAGGAATACCGTCTTCACATCTAACTGTTCAAGATGTAAATTTTTTGCAGCCACCATTCCCAGTACCAATCTGATTGTTGACATCTTCACAACTGGAGAAAATATCTCTGTGCAGTCAATGCCCTCCTTCTGCTGGAACCCTTTAACAACTAATTTGGCCTTGTAACGTTTGCTACCATCATGCTCATTCTTTATTCTGTATACCCACTTGTTGTGCAAAGCCTTCTTTCCTACTGGCAATTCAGTCAATTCCTATGTCTGATTCCCTAACAAGGATTCCATCTCATCCTTCATGGCTAACTCCCACTTGCTTGAATTTTCATCTTGCAAGGCTTCTTCATAACACTCTGGCTTACCACCATCAGTCAACAGGAGATAATTTAGAGTGGGTGAATAATGCTGTGGAGGTTTAATGGTCCTGGAAGATCTACGAATTTCAGCTATAGGTGTCCTCTGATCTAGTTGTGATTTTACATTCTCCTTATCTTCTTCACCCATTTTCTGGATAGTACTTTCAGTCAATTCATCCAAGTTGACAAACTCAGATTTCTTTTGATCTATCTCTGTAACATCTAACACTACAGTTGACTTGTCCTTGTACATAACCTGTTCATTAAATATCACATTTCTACTTATGATGATTTTCCTGTTTTGTTCACCCAAAACCTATAGCCAAATTTCTCATCACCATAGCTAATGAAAAAACGTATTTTAGACTTTGCATCAAGTTTACTACGAGTATCAAAATCAATATGAACATAAGAAACACAACTAAAAATTTTTAAATGAGAAAACTTTACTTCTTTACCACTCTAAACCTCCTCGGGAAGTTTGAACTCCATGGGAATTGATGACCCTCGGTTTATCAGGTAAGCTGCAGTGCTAACAACATTAGCCCATAAAGTTTGTGGTAGTCCAGCATGCAACCTCATACTCCTAGAATGCTCATTGAGAGTTCTATTCATGCGCTCAGCCACACCATTCTGTTGTGGTGTCCTAGGAATGGTCTTCTCCATCCTAATTCCTTGTGCAGCACAATACTCACTGACCCTCCATCTATGTACTCTCCTCCATTATCTGACCTCAAACAATTTACTTTCAAACTTGTTTTTGTCTCAACCATGGCCTTCCATTTCTTAAAAGTTTCAAATACATCATATTTATTTTTCAGAAAATAAACTCATACCTTTTTGCTTGAGTCATCAATGAACATGATGTAGTACCTTGAACCTCCAAGGGATGCAACTGGAGAAGACCCCTACAAATTAGTGTGTACTAACTCCAATTTTTCAGCCTTCGGTGTCCTGCCAATTTCAAGAAACTCACCCTTTTCTACTTTCCCAGGATGCAGCTTTCACACATGTCAAAATCAACGGACTTCAATTTTGGTAATTTCCCTTTTGACAGCAGTATCTTCATCCCTTTCTCACTCATGTGACCAAGTCTGCGGTGCTATAGGCTTGTATTAGTACTTGCTTCAGCAACTACAATTGTGTCTCTTGGACTTGAGGTCATATATAGAGTACCAGTCTTCTTTCCACGAGCCAATACTCTAACTCCCTTTGTAACCTTCCAAGTACCACCAACAAATAGTATTGCATACCATTCATCATCAAGTTGTCCAACAGAAATCAAATTCCTTCTCAGGTCAGGAATATGTCGAACCTTCTCCAGTAATCAAACAGACCCATTGGGCAACAATATATGGACGTCTCCCATACCCACAACATCCAAGGTTGTACCATCAGCCAAATACACCTTACCAAAATCACCTGCAACATAATTCTGCATGATTTCACGATGTGGAGTGGTATGAAACGAAGCTCCTGAATCCAAAACCCAATCATCAAGTGGACTGTCTGCTGCAAGAAGTAATGTATCTTGTACCTCTTTTGTTACAGCATTAGCAGAATCATCTTCATTCTTCTTTTTAGGACTTTGACATTGCCTTCTAAAGTGAACTGTTTTCCCACAGTTCCAGTATTGTACTTGTTGGCCTGATCTAGATTTACTTCTGTTCCAATTAGAATTTCTGGATTTTGATTTGCCCCGATTTGAATTTTTGTCATTACCTCTGCCTCTTGTCTCAAGCTCTGCCTCTTGTCTCAAGGTTTAGGGTAGAACTGGATCCTGAGATTTCACCTGCATCTCTTCTGTGAATCTCCTCAGCCAGAATTAAATCTCGTAAGTCATTGTACTTCAGCTTTTCCTTTCCTGTAGAATTGCTTACTGCCATCCTCATTGCCTCCCAACTGTTTGGCAAAGAAGCCAAAACGATCAATGCACGAATCTCATCATCAAAATCAATTTCTACAAACGACAATTGATTTGTGATAATGTTAAATTCATTTAGATGTTGTGCTACTGATGCGTTCTCTGCCATTTTCAAATTGAACAGTTTCTTCATCAAATGCACCTTGTTGTTTGCTAACGGCTTTTCATACATACCAGACAGAGCTTTCATCAGATCTGTTGTGGTCTTCTCCTTTACAACATTGTGTGCAACAGACCTAGATAAAGTTAACCTGATAACTCCCAGTACCTGTCTGTCAAGAAGAGCCTATTTCTCAGCCTTTATAGTCTCAGGTTTTTCCCCTAGAAGCAGCAAATGCAACTTCTTCCCAAAAAGGTAATCCTTGATTTGCATCCTCCAAAATCCAAAGTCTGTACCATTGAACTTTTCTATTCCAGATGCCTTTCCTGCTTCCTTTGCCATTGCTCCCACTCAAACCTAACCCTAGGCTCTAATACCAATTGAAGGGAATTAACCCAAAATTTTCAACCTGTAAGAAAAAAAAAATAGAGAAAACACACGTCAAAGAAAACAATCACATGCACAAGACAATATTTACGTGGTTTAGCAATTTTCCTACGTCCACGGATTTGTAGGGATTTCACTATTATCAGGGAAAAATACAAAGTATGGCCCAAGCCTCCGCTCCATGGACTAAGCCTCAGAAAATCTCCCATTAAAAACCACGCAACATTATTCGTGTCGGGTCGGGTCGTCAACCAGATCAAACATAAACTAGGCTTCATAAAGCCCAACAAGTTTACCTTGCCCACTACCTTGTACTTATGCCTAATTCTAGATAAAATATACATTGATCTCATATATATGCTTGGTTGGGAATTCAGATATTCTTTTAAACTTTAAAGTTAATGACCCGGGTGGTTTTTCCCTAACAAAATATGGCTTTGTTCTCTCACATACTTTTTGTCTTTTTTTTTCTTTAATCAATTTTTTTCTTTCTCCATTGTTTTTTACTCTTCTTAGTTCTTTCTTCAAAGATTGCACAATAAAATGACAGTGAACATTATTGAAAAGACGTCACTTGCATGCTAGATGTCATGTATTTCATTTTTACAATTTGATTTAAATTTTCTTTTAAAAGAAAAATTGTTCCTTATATCTATATTCATATACTATAAACTAGTATCCATATCAATTTTTTAACCTATATAATATGTAATCAATTTTTTACATACATTTTAACCATTTATGAAAAAATTAATCAATCGATCAAATTATAATGACAAATGCTAAATATATAATTTTCAAAAAGGGTACTTTAGGAAATTTGACTAAAAATAATATCATTCCATCATCTTACTAAGTTGTTGAAACCAAACCGGTGAATAAGAATGCTTATTCCATTACAACTTCTTCATTCCTTGTTATCCTGGTTCCTATTACAGTGTAATAACCATAATAGTATACCAAATATGCCCTTAGTGTTTACTTTTTTGGAAATTAAGTCCTTGGTTAATATCACTATGGGAGCCCGAGGACCAAGGAAAGGGTTGTAGAATTGTAGAGTGGATATTGGGGCATTACCTATCTGAAGAGGGAGGTTACCCGAGAATAAGAGGAGAAGAGGCAAAAGGTTCTTAAGAGCTTCAGGTGGAAAGGACTAGCTGAAGAAAGAGAATCATGAGGAGTAGGGGAAGTTTCTAGTAAGAAGTAGCCTGTTGCCTCCGCATTAAATGGTGGATAACAGCTTTATCAAATGCATTGATGAGGAAGTGACCTGAACAATGTAATTCACAGCTAAGCAACTACTTCTACCACCTTCCTTAGATGTTTAAAAGGACAGGTGTCGCTAGGAGAAATTTGTTAGGTAAAGATGGGGGGTTAGGATGTGAAGTGGAGGTAGGATATAAGAAAATGATGGTTCTCATAGATAGAGAGATGAGACACAAATAAATAAATAAAAAACTGATTAAAAAAAAAGAGTAATAAGAATAACATTGAAAGAAGAGAGTAAGCAGTATATTTTTCTGTGTATCATTGGCTTCCTCGGGCAGTCTTGTATTTAGACATTTGCTCACATATTCCATAATATTATGCTTTTCTTCCTTATTTCCATCCTCGGGCAAGGCCCTCTCTTGTTGTTTGATTCCCTCTCATACAAATCTATTGATTTTGACCATAGTTGGGCTATATAAACCCACTGTTCTAAGTGGGCATGGACTGTCAGATTTTTGGATCCTTACAATCACTTAGAAAGTTATTTGAGACATAAATTTTTTTTAAAAATCATATTGGAAAATATTAAAATTTAATTGGTTTCTTACGGGATTTAAGTATTCACTAATATGGTTAATATAGTTGCTGAAATTTTCCCTTTAGGGACTATTTTGGAACATTTACTTGGCTGTGCTTCTCTTCAATATGCTCGGGAAGTACTTTTGTTGCCCAACGTTCTCAATGTGATTTTCATGTGAGTGATAAGTCTGCTTCTTTTTTAAAATAAAGGCTAGTGCCAAAAGTGTGTATATATATATATATATATATATTTCTCACAAGCAAACATTAACATAAACATTAACATAAGTATAAACAAACTCACATACTAAATAACGCAATTTAATAATTTATTAGAGAAAAACAGCAATATGAGTTCGTATGTATTTTAATAACTAAATTTTAAATATTTATAAGTGAAAATTTATGAAGAAAAATTTAATGATATTTGAATAATAGTTTTTAAATTATTTTAATTGTATTTTTATCTTTGATTTACAATTCTATTTCTTATTTAATATATTTTTATCACTAATTTATTAATTTAACTATTAATGGTGTATTTGTGTGAAAGCTCACTATTTTAGCTGGCAAAAAATGTGTGCAATGAAAGAAAGATAAAACAAGGAGTTAAATTTTTTTCAAAATAATTTGAAATATAAATAGATGAAAGTATTATTTTAATGAAATTACTTGATTTGACAGTTTAACAATATCGAGAAAAAAATTGTTGAGTTAAGGACTATGGAAGTTAATTGAAAATTTGTGGCTAAGACCCCAACAACTTATATGTACTTTGTCTTGGATTTTGTTGAACCTCTATTTCCATACAACATTCTCAAGGTAATGGATATTAGGGTGCAAGAATAAATTCTACTTCTTTGGTTTCCCTAAGCAATCAATTAGCTGATGCTACAAACAAAAGTTGGCTCCAAAAATGGCGCAACATTCTCAAGGTGATTAAGTTAATAACCCTGGCTATTCTAAACCTTTACAGCCTAGTATATGAATCGTTCATCAGGGTTATACCGTGGATATACAACACAAAATTCCACCCATCATGATTTAAGGGAATTGCCAGTTCATTGGCTTCTAAATCTAGTTACCTTACAGATTGAAAGTATAAAACTTTACCAATTGAAACTAAGAACTTTTCATCTATTTATACTACTTATTTACAGCCTACTCTCTTTGATTGGGTTTCTTCTAGTTCAAACCTTGCCTCAGAGGATAAGGACAAGAAAAAGCACCTCCTGTTTCTTTTGATTTATGCAAGAGTACTTTTTATGCAATGTCTACTATATTGCTGTGTTAATGTACTAATTCAGGCATTTTGAAATTACTTGATTTGACAGTTTAACAAGATCGAGAAAAAAATTGTTGAGTTGAATCTGAGGACTATGGAAGTTAATTGAAAATGTAGGTAGGACCCCAGCAACTTAATTGTACTTAGTCTCACATTTTGTTGAAGTCACACATTTTGTTGAAGTTCTATTTCTGTACAACTTTCTCAAGGCAATGGACATTTGGGTGCAAGAATAAATTCAATTTCTTTGGTTTGCTTAAGTAATCAATTAGTTGATGCTACAAACAAAAGTTGGCTTGACAGGGCAACGTTCCCAAGTTGATTGTCATATACGTGGTCTTTCTGCTTATAGTTTGGAAGAAAGGTAGTGCCAAAGGTAAAAACCATAAACTCACTCACTCTCTCTCTCTCTCTCTCTCAGGACACACATGCAAACATAAACATTAACGTCAACATATACATATACATATATACATGAACTCATTGAATTATGCACGCAAACATAAACATTAACGTCAACATATACATATACATGAACTCATTGAATTATGTAATTTATAATTTATAGAAATCACAAACTGCTACATAAATACATGTGTGTATATCTATTTATATGTTAGTATGTTAAGTCTAAATATTTATATATAAAAGCTCACAAAGAACAACAAATTTAATTAGTTTTGAAAACTAAGATAATTTTTCTTTTTTCTTTTTTCTTATTTATTATTATTTTTATTTTTAATGGCCTTCAAGACCATGAACTGGGGAAATTGGCCATCAATGACACAAACTTCATTGCAAGCAAGGGTGGCCTATTGCGGCCGAATTAATATGACAACAAAATAAGGCCTAAAGTGTAAACCAACCCGTTTAGAAAACCTCACCAAGAGAGATGCCATTTGGTTGAAGGGTTGCCCTCACTTTGTTTGCTTTACAAGAAAATATATTCCATATTTTTCAATATTTGTTTCATTTTAAACTATTTTTGGGTTGACCAGAAAATCCTTTGTCAAATTTTTGGTAAAACAATTTACAAACTGGTGAGCTCGCACAACCTCCTCCCTATTTAGGAAGATGAAATGTGTTCTTTCTTTTTTTTTTTTCCTCAAATTTCAGAGGGAAGATAAAATTAAAAGGAAAATATTTTAATAACAGAAGTTCCCACCTAATGCTTTAGAAGTAGTTTACCTTACGAAATAGTTCAAAATAAATTATTTATTACAACCTTTACTCGCTGATGGTAGGAACCTTTCCAAGACTTTTTCTTGTTGAGCACACATATGAGGAAGCGTAGATTCTCTATGCAAGTAATGTTGCCTTTTCTCTTATTTCAAAATCCGCTGGCTGTGTTGGAGCAACTCTATACCTTCGATAATGAGGCTTTGGAATCTAATGGCTACATAAGGAGATGACATCGTTCAAAATAAATTATTTATTACAACCTTTACTCACTGATGGCAGGAACCTTTCGAAGAGTTTTTCCTATTGAGCACACATATGAGGAAGCGTATATTCTCTATGCAAGTAATGTTTCCTTTTCTCTTATTTCAAAATCCACTAGCTGTGTTAGAGCAACTCTATACCTTCGATAATGAGGCTCTAGAATCTAATGGCTACCTAAGGAGATGACATCGTTTTTGGTACATTTTTTTTTTTTTTTTTTTGGTTGAGAAATAGGTACAATACATTTAAATGGCTTTTATTAAATGTCATTGTTTGTCTCGGTTAAGATCATGTTCATGTGGATTGTGGACGCATTACCGTTTCATTTGAAAATAAATAAGGACCGAATTGGACCGAACACACACACACACACACACACTCTCTCTCTCTCTCTCTCTCTCTCTCTCTCTTAGCCTCGATGCTATGAAAGTCAACATATGTCCTAAGTTATTCTATATCTACTTAATTGTGCTATTCTTTTATTCATATTTCTTACTATTTTTTATTGCTTGAGAGCTGCTGGAGATATTTGTGATTTTCCTTTTTTTGTCTGTTTGTGTTAGTGAGTGTGATTGCCATTTTTTTTTTTAATTCAACAATGGAGTTGGTATTTTAGTGATCAAGAGCTAAAGTCACAGAGTCTATTATCTCAATACATTGCAGCAGATAACAAATTTTTATGGTGGTCCTTGGAGTCGTTTAGAGGATCTAATTGTGATCACAGATGCAGATCATGAGAGAAGGGAGAGAAGGGATTCATAGGGAAGAGTCCAAAAGGTTTAAAACTAGGGTAGGGTCATGAGAAATGAGAGAGGAATTCATAAATTGGTTTTAAGGTGGCTTGTTTGTTTGTATAAATTTAGCACAAACCCAAAAATAAATTGTATTAATCTAGGCTATCTAGCACAAAAACTATAAAGGAAAACGAAGATGAAATGGATGAAGAGAAAACACAGAATCATGGGTTTGTCTACTGCAAAATTATGTTTGCAGTCTTGGAAGTGAAGGAGGCGATAGTGGCGTCGGGTCTGCCATGGGAAGTGTTAATGTGTATAGTGTTGTGGGCATTAGGCCCAACTAAATTACTTATATAGCACACATTCTTGTACTACACTCTTACTTGTACTGCACTCATATGCCTCCTATATATAGGCACTCATGTATATTCTTTCATTGAGAAATACAATACAATTATTCAATATTTCTAACATGGTATCAGAGCCACTGCTCCGGTCTTATTCTTAGCAGTCTTGTCTTTATTGGTGTTACTCCATTCTCAACATTGCTTCCACCATCACAACAGTCGTCGCAGCCTCTTGCCGTTGAACCTCCGACGTCGTCCAGCCGTCATCCTTGGGTTCTAGACCTGCAACCACCGTCGTTGAGAAGTTTAACACAGCAAAGACCACTGCCCTTTACATCACCGCCGCAAATATTGCTCTGATTAATTTTCTAAAGGTACCATTGAGATCGTCTTGTGCCGATCTACAAACCCGTGGAAACCTCGAAGCCATCGAAGACCGCACGCGCCCCCACGAGCCCCTTAAAGGTTCCGTTCCGCAGCTCACGTGCCCCCATGTGCCACTGCACAACTGGGTTGTATTTCTACGCGCTCTCACACACCACGCCTACAAGTCACGCGCCTTCACGCGCTCTCACGCGCCTTTACACGCCTCAACCCTCCTACTGACATCATTACTGATGTCACTCTGCCACGTCAGCCCTAGTTACGTCATCGCTGACATCACTTGCTTGCACCATCAGTTGACGTCATCGTTTGACTTCTAGAGATTTGACCGTGACTTTTCAGCTGGGTTGACCGTTGACTTTTTTTTAGGGTTGACTTTTTGTAGTTTAAGTGCTCCTTGCCTAATTGTTCTCGTAGATTTCATTTTTGTAGTCTATTTTTGCATATTTTGCTTCTAAATGAAGAATAAGGACAAATTTTCTTCCTTTTGCAACAATCGTCGTCGAAAATCCAACAAACGTTTTTGCAATTTTTGCAAGCGTTTTGGCCATAATATTGAGACTTGCTATCAACGCAACAAATCAGTTGTTTCCATTTCTGTTGCTACAGTTGCTAACACTGAAAGTGTCCAACCCATGGCTCCCGTCTCTGCGCAATCTCAATCTTCTGGATCCACTTTCACCATTTCCAGAGATGACCTTATAAACGTCATCGCTAATGCCATTCGTATGGTTGGTAATGCATCTTATTCCTCTTCTCTCTCAGCTTTATTTGGTATGTCTCCTTCCTCTTGGCTTATGGATTCTGCTTGTTGCAATCACATGACACCTCACTCGTCCTTATTTTCTGAACTTCAACCTGCACCACACCCTCTTAATATTCGCACAGCAAATGGTTCCATAATGTCTGGTCATAATATAGGTTCTGTTTCGACCTCCAACCTCTCAGTTCCTGGGGTCTTTAATGTTCTCAACCTTTATTACAATTTATTTTCTGTGAGACAATTAGCTGAGTTGGGTTATAGTATTATCTTTGATTATTTAGGGTGTATTATGCGGGATCCAAGGACGGGACAGGAGCTTGGGACTGGTCCCAGAGTTGGGCGTATGTTTCCCGGGGACAACCTTCGTCTTCCACTTGTTGCTCCTATTTCTATTGCTGTAGCTACTGCAATTTCTTTTATTCCTTCCCTTGCACTTTGGCATGCCCGACTTGGTCATGCATCTTCCTCTCGGGTACAACACTTGGCTTCTAGAGGTTTGTTAGGTTCAGTGTCCACAGAAAATCTTGATTGTGTTTCATGTCAATTAGGAAAACAACCAGCTTTACCTTTCAATACTAGTGAATCAGTATCAACTGATATCTTTGACCTAATTCATTCTGATATTTGGGGACCTTCATCTGTCTCTAGTATTGGTGGATCTCGATATTTTGTTGTCTTTGTTAATGATTATTCCCATTATAGTTGGATTTTTCATATGAAACATCATTCTGAATTATTGCAAGTATATTCTACTTTTTGTAAAAATAATTGAAACCCAATTTTCCAAACGTATCAAAATTTTTTGATCTGATAATGCTCTTGAGTACACTCAATAAGCTTTCCAAGCTGTTTTGCATTCCTATGGCACTGTTCATCAACTAACTTGTCTAGGTACCTCTTAGCAAAATGGTAGAGCCGAACGAAAACTTCGTCATATTCTTGACACTGTTCGTGTTCTCCTTCTCTCTGCCAAAGTTCCTGCTTCTTCTTGGGCCGAAGCTGCACTTCATGCTGTTCATGTTATTAATCGCATTCCCAGTCCTGTCATCCAAAAACAAACTCCATATAAGCGCCTTTTTAGGTCATCTCTAGATTATCATCACCTTCGCTCCTTCGATTCTGCCTGTTTCGTTTTTCTTCAGCCACATGAGCATAACAAACTTGAGCCTCGATGAAGGCTTTGTTGTTTTCTTGGCTATGGCAAAACTCAAAAGGGGTATCGATGTTATGATCCTGTTTCTCATCATCTTCGTGTCTCCCGCAATGTTGTCTTTTAGGAACATCGCCTCTTTGTCGTGCTCTCTCAGTTCCGTGCCTCCCTATCTTCCTCCTCTATCTTAGATCTTTTTTCAGATGAGGCACATATTCCTTCTGTAGCTGCTCTTGATCCTCCTATAGTTGCTCCTGATTCTCATGTAGACTTCTTTGTCCAACCACCACATATCATTGATCCCTTTCCTAGTTCACCCTTTAATGAATTGGTGGAAGATGAACAAGTTAAAGACAAGCTACCCAACCCCAACCTTGAGCTTGGGTCCCCTGCTCATGCTCTGCCTGAAGATCTTGCACAAGACATTCCACCTCGTCACTTAACTCGGGTAAGATCCATTCCTGCACATTTACTTGACTATTATTGTTACACTGCTCTTGCTACACTGCATGAGCCTAACACCTATCGTGAGGTTTCCACTGACCCTTTATGGCAGATTGCAATGAAAGAGGAACTTGATGCATTATCTAAAAACCATACTTGGGATTTGGTGATACTCCCCTCTAGGAAATCTGTGGTTAGTTGTAATTGGATCTACAAGATTAAGACTCGCTCTGATGGGTCCATTGAGCGCTACAAAGCTCGTCTTGTTGCAAAAGGCTTTACACAGGAGTATGAGATTTATTATAAAGAGACTTTTACTCCGGTTGCTCGTATCTCATCTGTTCGTGCCTTCTTAGCTGTTGCTGCTGCTAGTAAATGGGACCTTTTCCAGATGGATGTCAAAAATGCATTCCTTAATGGGGATTTAAGTGAAAAAGTATATATGTAACCTCCCCCTGGTCTCTCTGTTGAATTAAACAAGGTTTTTCACCTTCGACGTGTACTTGATGGCCTTAAACAAGCTCCACGAGCTTGGTTTGCCAAATTTAGCTCTATCATCTCTTGCTTAGGTTACATTGCTAGTCATTATGATTCTGCCTTATTTCTTCGTCGCACTGACAAAGGCACTATTTTACTTCTCCTGTATGTGGATGATATGATCATAACTGGTGATGACCTCAGTGGCATTCAAGAACTCAATGATTTTCTCAGTCAGCAATTTGAGATGAAAGATCTTGGATATCTCAGTTACTTATTGGGTCTTGAAATCACTCATTCTACAGAAAGACTTTATATTACTCAAGCCAAGTATGCTTTTGAACTTTTGTCTTGAGCTAGACTCAATGATAGCAAGACTGTTGACACTCCAATTGAGCTTAATGCGCATCTAACTTCCTTAGGAGGGAAACCATTGTCTAATCCCTCACTTTATAGAAGCTTGGTTGGTAGTCTAGTTTATCTCACTGTCACTCGTCCAGACATTTCCAATTCTGTTCACCAGATGAGCCAGTATCTGTCTGCTCCACAATCGACTCACTATGCTGCTGTTCTGCGCATTCTTCGATACCTAAAGGGCACTCTCTTCCATGGTCTTTTCTATTCTGCTCAGTCTCCTCTTATTCTCCAAGCATTTTCTGATGCTGATTGGGCAGGAGATCCCACTGATCGTAGGTCTACCACTGGTTATTGCTTTCTTCTTGATTCTTCTTTGATTTCTTGGCAAAGCAAGAAACAAGCTCATGTGGCCTGCTCCAGTACTGAAGCAGAATATCGTGCCCTTGCTGATATCACATCTGAGCTCCTTTGGCTACGACGGCTTCTCAAAGACTTAGGTGTGTTTACATCCTCTGCTACTCTTCTTTATTGTGACAACTAGAGTGCCATTCATATTGCTCACAATGATGTCTTCCATGAACGGACTAAACACATCGAGATCGATTGTCATTTTATCCGTTATCATCTTGTCCATGGTTCTCTTAAGCTGATCTCAATCTTCTCTAAAGATCAACTTGCAGATATCTTCACCAAGTCACGTCTTAAGGGACGCCTTCGTACTTTGGTTGACAATCTCAAGTTGGTCTCACATCCACCTTGAGTTTGAGGGGGACTGTTAATGTGTATAGTGTTGTGGGCTTTAGGCCCAACTAGATTACTTGTATAGCACACATTCTTGTACTACACTCTTACTTGTACTGCACTCATATGCCACCTATATATAGGCACTCTTACTTGTACTGCACTCATATGTCAATTAATGAACCTCAAGTGTTTGACAATGTCCTTTTAAATACTATATGACAGTATATGGTTGAATTGCTATAATACTATATGACAATGTCCTTTTACCAAAATATTTATTTATTCACAAAATTTGATTCCCTTATTATAATATGAAGGATTTTAGTGTCCTACTTGAAAGTTCAGTTTTGATTATCTTTACAAGCTATTCAATAGCTACCTAATGATGAAAATTTGAGATCTTTGCTAAGATTTGTTGATGCAAAGATTACAACAGAGAAGAAACTAAGCAAAGAAGAAAATTGAACAAAAACTATGAAATCTTAACTAACTTTGAGACCAACTCTAGCAAACTGAACCGATTCATAACAGCTTTTTTAACGAACTCACTATAACCGCTACATAAGATGACACTGTTTGGTGCTTTATATTTAAAAGGGGAAATTACACATAACCTGTTAGGGTTTATGCCCTAAAATCCAATTTATTGGCATGTCATAAATAATTAAATTGTTTAATTTTATAAGACTATATATAAATGAACTAATGGGACATTATCTTAGTCCATAAGATGCGTAGTATATGATTCATGTGATTTAGTCACAGAAGATATAAATTACAAGTTCTTTGTAAACTCAGAAGTTTAGTTCGTAGTCGGTGATGAAATTGGACGTTTCATCTGCGAAGACTATAACATATCAACTAAGATGATTTGTCTTGATCATGGAAATGAAGATTTCTTGTTGGTATGTTGATATGTTTTAAGAGTTAAGACATATTGAACTGGACCACTGTGAAATTTATTATTCTCCTAACGATTGTCTAATGAATAATAAATCTCACGACTTCTATTTACATCAACTCTAAATCCTGAGAGAATAATGAACCTGATCATGAGATGTAGGTTGTTTTGATATATCAGGAGCGAGAACTATAAGTTATGGTCAAAACCTCAGTATGTTGGGCAGCCGCATTTAGTGTTGATGGAACATATATTCTCAAGATGGAATTCATAATCTCTTAACGGAGATATAAAATATTCCCTTAAGATAAGTTTAATGGGTTTGGTTATTCAGAGAGTTGGGCCCCACCACTTTAGTAAGAAGTTACTAAAGTATATATTTATGGAATTGGATTTCATAAATATATGATGAATAACATTAAGGATTAAACTGGGTACTCAAGGATTAAGATGTAGTAATCTTCAAAGTGGTAGTCTATATTCATGGCTTTATATGACTACGAATATTTTAATGAAGGGGTTGCATGTATAATAAAGTCTTGGGATATAATTTATTAATAAGGCCTAGAGTGCAATTATATTGATATAGTGGTATTGAATATAATTAATGGTAATTTTGGGCTTGTCAAGAGTTGACAGAAAAGCCCAAGGCCCATTGGAGTTAGAGTCTTATTTGTTCCTTTTTGGTCCTACTCCAAGCCACACACTAGATCCCAATTGGAATGGCCCAGAAGGCTAGCCCAATTAGATAATTAGTTATATATAAGGAGAGAAACATAAAGAATTTCATAAGTCCTTTCATAAGTGTTTTTCATCAAGATTACACAAGGAATGAAATGGTTTGTATGTGAGTGTTGGACACTCCCTTGTTCTCTTGTTGGAAACTGATTGAGAGACCACACATCTTGGGCATTAAGTGGAATTAGAGTGAAGATTAAAAGTCTTCCCAAGAACTTCTGATTTTTGGTTTTGAATTTTACCGCACCAAGGTACGCTTTTTTGTTCTTAAATTCTGAAACTTTTATAGTGCATGTTATCAATTACGAATGAAGTAGATCCGTTAATTTTCCGCTGCGTATGTTTTATATGTGACATTCATGTTTTTTCCCAACATAACCCACCTATGGTTTGGGTGAAAATCACTTTGCCTACCCGTGGTTTAAAAAGTGTCACTTAGCCCACCTAAGGTATGTTTGTGTCAATCTCCGTAACCCACCTCAGTCCCAACCGTTACAAAAACACCCTTTAACCCAAAAACACAACATAACACGAATCAAAACACCCAAAACTCAGAAACCATTCGAGAGAGAGACCTGTGGTGAGATCAATGTGTTCTTTGTGGTTTGGAGTGTCTAGAGGGGGAGAAAGCACAAGTTTCGCAGCATCGAATCTAGGAGAAGGTATGTGTGACTGCTGTTGATCTACAATTGGGTTTTTTATGGCATTTTTTACCACGACCCACCCACGTAGTTAGGGTTTGTAAATTTTTCTCAAAATTGGTGTATGTTAAATGTGTATTTTGCTATTTATATGTAGAATCGCTTAGGATGTAGCTAATGTACTGCTATGGTTGTTTATATAATGGTTATTTGTCAGTGATTACACTTGTTTGAGAATTGTGGGTAGTGTGGTCCCTATCAATTTGTTTGGAATCTGGTTTTGCATGTGCTATATGTGGTCCTTTAGCCGTGTGTTGTCTCTTTTGGCTTGTTGTTGTTTTCAACATGTCAGTATGTAAACAAACTACTAAATTTAAACAAACTACTTATTTTAAACAAAATACTTATTTTAATTGCAGATGGCTGACTTCACATTTGACATTGAAATTCAAGTTGGGGGATGTTTTGTGGAGGACCCAACCCTTAAATATGTGGGTGGGTCTGTACATACATTGACTGAGATTGACCCTGATAAGTTAAGTTTCTTTGAAATTCGAGATTTTTGCCATCTAGTTGGTGCTCCTGAAGAACACGGTAAATATAGGTATTTACTTCCTGAAGGTAATGTAGAGGATGATATAAGGGACATAGAAACAGATGCAGATGTGATGAACATGACTACCCTTTCATAAGGCATGGCCAGCCAACATAGATGAAGTAAATGTTGAGCCACTGGCTATATGAAAGCCTAGAGGGGGATGACTTTGGTGATGATATATTTGCTGCTCCAAACTTAGCTCCACAAGGTTCTTCTCCAAAATCAAGTGATGCTCCCAATACAGCCCCAGAATCAAGCAATGCACCCCTTGTAGACCTTGAGTGGATTGAGCCAACTCTTGAGGATGACCTGGTAAGCATGGATGGGTCCGATGATGAGTAGGTACCTGAGTAGCCAGAGTTTAATGCTAAGAGTGACATGAGAAATGTTGTACTGAAGAAGAAGATGAAGTTTCCTAATGCAAAGGTGTTCAAAGCTGCTTTGAGAGAGTATGCAATTAAAAAACCTATTGACATCAAATTCAAGCTTAATAAGAGGACCAAAACATTAGTTCACTGTAAAAATGAGTGTGGGTGGAGATGTTATGCATCTCAAATAAGTGGAGAGCTAACATTTTAGATTAAGACCTTAACTGATGACTGTACTATCCCCAAGTCTTTTAAAAATAGCCAAGCAACATTAGCTTATGTAGTTAAGAGGTTTATTGAGGATTTTAGCAAAAATCCAAATTGGGAGGTGAGTGGTGTTTACAACCATGTGATACAAAATTTATCTGTTGACCTAAGTGTAAACCAAGTGTATAGGTCAAAGCAAAAGGCAAAGGATTTGATCAATGAAGATGAGCAACTGCAGTATGGTGTTCTTAGGGACTATGCACAAATGATAAACACTGTAGACAAGGGGAGTAGGGTTATACTACTTCCCAGCCAAAATTTAAGAGGATGTATATTAGATTCAATGCTCAGAAGGTAGGATTTTTAGGTGGATACAGGCCATTTATAGGTTTGGATGGTTGTCACATAAAGCACAGATTTGGAGGGCAAATCTTATCTGCCACTGCCAAGAATGCAAATGACAACATTTTTCCAGTAGCCATGGTTGTTGTGGAACAAGAAAACAAGGAGTTTTGGATATGGTTTTTGGAAATTTTTGCTGATGATATAGGGAAGCCAGAGGAGCTTCAATTGGTCTTCATTTCTGATAGGCAAAAGGTATGCAAGTTTTTTTCAGTTACACTTGAACTAACATGTTTTGTTTATTTGCTAAACTAACATGTTTTGTTTGTTTGGTTATTTGTAGGGGCTTTTACCTGCAATAGAGACACTATTCTCTACTGTAGAGCATAGGTACTATGTGAAACACATCTACAACAATTTCAAAGTAGATCACATGGGATTGGAGCTGAAGGATGCACTGTGGAGGTGTGCTACTGCCACAACAGTGAGGGAGTTTGAGAGGTGCATGCAGTACATAAAGGATTTGGATGAAAAGACATATAAGTATCTTGCAAACATTGCACCTGAACAGTGGTCAAGGTCACACTTCACTCCTAGGGCCTTAACAGATTTTTTGGTAAATAACTTGAGTGAATCTTTTAACTTAATGATATTGAAGTCTAGGGACAAGCCTATCTTAGCAATGTTGGAGTGGATTAAGGTTAGACTTATGACTAGGCTTTACACAAAAAGGGAAGGGATACAGAAGTATGCTGGAAAGTTGTGTCCAAGCATACAAGATAAGTTGGAGAAATTGAAGGTTAAAAGCAAGCCATTTAGTGCTACCCCAGCTGGCAGTTTCCTTTATGAGGTAGCTAGTCAATATGAGAGGCATGTATTTGATCTTGTCAAGAAGACATGCAGCTGTAGGTATTAGGATTTAAATGGCATTCCATGCAAACATGCCATAACAGTCATTTATACAAACATTGAGACACCAGAAACCTACACCCATCTATGCTACCACAAAGAAACTTACATAGAGATATAAAAGGAGGTACTTCCTCCCATGCCTAGCTAGTCAAAATGGGCTGAGACTGGAAAGCCTGCTCCCATAGCACCTCACATATACAAACCACCAGGCAGGCCACCCAAGCAAAGAAAGAGGGCTGCTGACGAACCTAGAAACCCTTACAAAGCAAGTAGGATGAACAGACCTGTAAGGTGTGGGAAATGCAAAAAGGAAGGGCATAACTCAAGAGGGTGCAAGGCTGGCATCACTGGGGAGACACCATGGTAGAAGAGACAGAGGCTTGAAAAAGAAAAAGCTATAAGTAATTTTGATTTAAATGGCAAAAAAAAAAAACTTGTTTTTAAACTTACAAGGGTATTACTGTGCTGAAACTGGGTTTTGTTGCAAGTAAGGGGAAGGGTGCCTGCACCTAGTACTAGATTTGGATCTGTACCTCAGGCTGCACCCCAGCCACCATCCCAACAACCTACCCAGACTTACAACATGAGGTCTGCCACTTAGCCTTCATCCTCACAGCAAGAAAATCAAGCTTCACAACAAGGAAATCAAGCTAGGCCATCCCACATGAGAGCAGGATGGTTCTCTTCCTCACAGCCAGAGTTTCACACACCTAGGGAGACCTGGGATACCCTACCAAGTTCTTCACAGGTAACTTAGTTGAGTTACCTCTTTCCTAGAAGGTTGTGTAGACTGGGATATTTTTTAACAAGTGGATCTATTCTTTATTTTGTAGCCTTCACCTACATATAGGAGCACTGGTGGTGTGAGGAGTAGAGGACAGCTTACTGCACAAAGGCCACCGAAAATAACTTTAGTGGGTGGAAAGAGTAAAGACAAGAAATGAAGCTAGTGGGTACGCACCCCAGCATTGAGAGTGAAGCTAGTGGGTACGCATGCTGTGGGCTTTTTGTAATTATCAATTAGTTTGTATGGAACAATCACCTTTTTGTAATTATCATATATATATATATATATATATATATATATATGTATGTAGCTGACCTTGGAATGTGCTTTTTTGTATTTACTAGAAGTTAAGGTACAATACACTCCAGGTTATTATGTAGGTATGAAATTTTGTGGTATTATATGGAAGTTGTGGTATTATGGTATGGAAGTTGTGGTATTTATTCAATTCAGTTTATATGGAACTTAATTTGTCCAAACCAGATTATATGGAAGTTTTATTATTGTTGCTACTGATTGTGTCCAAGTAGATTTTTCCAATACACTGTATGGAAGTTGTTATTGTGAAATGGTTGTTATGGTATGTGCAGGTAACTGTATGGAACATTATTTGTCTAAATCGGATTATATGAAAGTTTATTTATTGCTACTACAGATTGTGTCCAAGTAGATTTTTTCAATACAAAGTGTATGGATGTTATTATTTTGAAATGGTTGTTATGGTATGCGCAGGTCTTTGATAATTGACCAATTCTTCTTTCATTATATGCCCAAAGACTAGTGGCATGACCAATACTTCTTTCATTGAATAGTTGTTATGGTATGCTCAAAAAAATACTCAATAATTGACCAATTCTTTGTTCATTGACACATCAAAACATTAGATCAGTAGGCTAGTGCTATTACAATGCAAATTCATTAACATCATTGCCATAACTATCTCTACTAACCAATTAACTACTTCAGGGCAACAACTTAGATAACATAACAATAACAAAAAAGATCCATGACAAAATGCATGCAAACTTCCACATTCTCTACTTCTCTTCAACAAACATGGCCTTTTCCTTAGCTTTTGCACAGACAGCTCGAGCCTTTCTCTCCCTCTCCTTGGCTTTGGCTTCCTCTTCAAGAGCCTTTTTTGTCATTTGCTTAGCTTCTTCTGCCGTTTCCAGAGCTGTCCTTTCCCTCTCATTGGCAAGTTGGAGAGCACTCTGAAGCCTAGACATCCTCTTTAGAGCCAAAGGTGTAGTTTTATTCCCACGAGGACAGGTTAGGTTATCAAGCCAAACAAAGAAAGGACACTTAGGACCAACCTTATAACGGCTACAACCCAAGAACCTCGTCCCAAAATTGTACAAACTCAAACTTGTTCTCGAAACACAAGTCTGCTCATTGCACATATGCCCACATGAACCCTAGAAATTACCGCTTGATGAAGACATATCAACAAAACATGATTCCTGGGAAGCCCAAATTTAGAGTTTCACACAGTAAGTTGGCACTTGAACAAAATATGAAACGCTAAATCGAGAACAGACACAAATACCTTGATTTTCTTTACCGAAACTACCTCCCCTAGCTTCGATGCTGCGAAACTTGTGCTTTCTCCCCCTCCAGACACTTCAAACCATGAAGAACACGTTGATCTCACCATAGGTCTCTCTCTTGAACAGTTTCTAAGTTTTGGGTGTTTTGATTCGCGTTATGTTGTGTCTTGGGGTTAAAGGGTGTTTTTGTAACGACTAGGACTGAGGTGGGTTACGGAGATTGACGGAAACATACTTCAGGTGGGCTAAGTGATACTTTTTAAACCACGGGTAGACAAAGTGATTTTCTTTCAAACCACAGGTGAGTTATGTGTAATTACCCCTATTTAAAAAGCTTTGTTAAAACGTCATCGTTTGTACCAGTGGTAGTATCATGGGGACAAGTGTCTCTGTTTTAATGACAGCACGTAAGGTCTAATAAGAAACATTACTGTTTAATTATTATTATTAGTATTATTATTATTATTAAATTGAAATGCAAATTATACATTTTAAGTATGACTGAAATTCAATTATCTAACTTTACTTTCATTTAATCGAGTTCTCTAAATTTGAAATTTATTCAATGTAGACGTTTTGCCCAATTTTGTAAAAAAAAAAAAAAATCATTAAATACATAACTAACTAATGGAAAAAAAATTGAAAAAATAAATATCACATAAAAAATTTATAAAATTAATAAAAAAATTTATAGATTTTTTTTCATGTGAAAATAATATTTTATTAATAACAAATTTTTTTTTTCAATAAAATTGGACAAAATACTTGAATTGAATAAATTTAAAAATTAATGGACTCAATTGAACGAAAGTAAATTAAAAGAGCTGAAATACCAAATTTGGGTTCAATTAGCATTTTAGCCTTTTTATATTTATATACATTTTATTTTTTATGAACATTTATTATGTTGCTTTTTTAGATATACACTACTGTAATTTTTTTGAAGACTTTCTCCCCTCTCCTCGTGTGTGTGTGTTAAAATATTTAGTATTCTAAAAAAAAAAAAATTATGTTGCTTTTGTTGGGCCTAAAACGACGTTTGTCATGGTCTTCTTCTTCTTCTTCTTCTTCTTTTTTTTTTTTTTTTTTTTTGAGAAACCAGACATAACGCCTTGGTTTTCTTGTTTAACACCTTACTACCACACCATTCCTAAATGGGAAAAGGGGTTTCACAGCTGTCTAAATGGGGTACTCAATGTGTGATTCTAAGTTCAACTCATGTTTTAAGATTACTTTCACTTCAGACACACAGTGGGGAGTCTATTAGAGAGTGCTCTCTCTATTGTTGTCCGACACTTTTCACTGTACGTGTGTTGTGTTTTATTTGTGGGTATGTGATTTATATATTTATTTGTTTTTGTTTGTGTGTGTGTGTGTGATTTAGTCTTATCAGGGTGTGAAAGAGTTAAGGAATTCTATGGCTACCTAATCACACTATTCTTTAATTCATATATCTGACTATTGTTTATTGCTCGATAAATTTATGATTTTCCTTTTTTGCTGTTTGCGTTAGCCATTTTTTATTTTTTTGAATTATTCTGATTTTTTTTTAATAGACTCTTACTTCAGCTCTTGATCACCAAAATACAAACTCCATTGTTGAATAAAGACTTTTGAATCATAGGTTGATAAAAAAAAATACCTGTAGTTCTCTATATCTGTTTTCTTCATATAGCAAATTTTGCATTGGATGTGAGATATTGTACAACAAATGAGGTGAATATACACTTTTTTTTCTTTCTTTTTTTGTTGATAATTCATTAGCTACAACAACGAGGAGGGTTTTGAGGGGAAATTTGAACTGTTTGTAAACAAAAGTGTTAGGTTCTAAGGATTAGGATCTAATGTATTTAGAATTTCAATTTGTATGTTGGCAAACCATGATCAAAACAATGCTTAGTCGTGTTTTAGACTTGCTCAAAGTATGGGTTTTAATGTAAAGTTGGAATCGAGTTTTTATGCAGAATTACTATTAACTTTCCGTCAGACTTGATCGATCGAAAATTAGACTCGATCGATCGAAAATCGGGCAGATCGTTTTTCTGCAGAAAATTCCAACTCAGCCCAAGTCCATTTAATGTATAGGGTTTTATGTTTTGCCCTAAGTATATAAGGGAAAACCCTAGCCACATTTTTAGTGTTCTGAATGCTGTGTTTGTGAATCTCATTGTGAGATCTAGAGGTGTTTACCTTCACATACACTTAGGGTTTACAAACTTGAGATTCATGTCAAGAGTTGTGTAAATCAATACAGTTGCAGAATCAAAAAAGCACAAAGATATACAAGCAGGTGCGCTTGTGGATTTGCTGAAGAATTCAAGAAAGAAGGAGTCCGTGGATCTCGGAGCTATCATGGGGTCATGGTAGTAAGTTTCCTACACTTGGGTAGCAATAAGATGTTAGTGGTCTAAGTCTTGTTGTGTAAACTTCGATTCTTTCATAGTGGATTCAGTTTACCTTGAGGATAACTAGGTCAAATCCTCCCCAGGTTTTTACCGGTGTGGTTTCCTGGGTCATCATATCTTTGTGTTGTTTATTTTCCACTGCTTTGTTGTTTTTGCTTATTTGTGTTAACCTAGATTTAATTAAATTACCTAAGTTAATCACTTGGCTAATTCACTAGGTTAATCTATTGGGTTTAAGGGGTCTAAACGAACTGACAAAAAGACATTATAAGTCTCTGTGTTTTGGTTGTGCAATACAGTTTACCTTGTCCACTACCTTGTACTTAAGCCTTAAATGCTTGATAGAATATTCATTGATCTCATATGCTTGTTTGAGAATTCAGATAGTCTTTTAAACTTTAAAATTTATGACCCGAGTGGTTTTCACCAATTTTTCATATTTTAATTTCCTTCAAGACATATGTTTCAATCTTTTCTTTCTGGATAAAAGCAAAGCATTTAGTGGATTACATACTCTGAACTAATTTGTAAATGCCATAGTCAACTAGTAATAGGTTGATTTATGAAAGCCACTGAGTTTTCTCTGGACTGAGGTTAGCTGCAGGACTGCACAAAGCTCGGGCAATTCAAGACTTTAAGGTTGTCACATATTTGGCCATTTGCCTTGATAACTCTATATATCTCAAACTAAATAAGGAGTATGTGATAAAAGTTAATGATATTTAACATGTTGCTCTAGCCATTGTTTATTTTCTCTAAAATAAAGAGAAAGATATTTAAGATCAGGCATTGTGATATTTATTTTTAGGCGAAATTACGCTATTAGTCCTTAAAGTTTACCCTATGAGCGCAATTGATCCCTCAAATTTTCAGTGAGTACTATTGATCTCTCAAGTTTTAAAAATGAGTAGTATCAGTCTATTTGTTAACTTTCCTTAGTTTATTACTTAAGTGGCTAACAGAATAGTATCTAGGCATTTTTTCAATAAGAAAAAAATTACAAAAATTATTTTACAGGTCATAAATCCATTAATACTAAAATACTTTACCCGGAAAATCAAACCCATTATAGTTTTAGTCTTTCAGATAGGGTACACACGAAACGAAAGGTGAATGGGTCATAGTCCGGTAGGCAGTAGGAGGCAAAGTTGGGGTGTGTGGCTACACAGGCTTGCATATGACGTGAGTTTCGATTGTTGAATATAACGTAGCATGTAAACCAATTGGTCGAAACATCGACAAGGCAGTGGCAGAGGGTACATAAATAAAGAGATCTGAAAAGGCCAGCTTTTAAATGTAAATCTCAATCTCTTTTGTTTGATCTTTCTCATACTATAGGAATAGATCTTTCTCATACCATAGGATACCTGAGTTTGGATTGTATCAATTTTTTTTTTTTCTTTTTTGGATACCATAGATTGTAACCATTCTGGGACTCATTGCATAGCTGTGAATACGGGCAAAGGGAAAGTTGTCCCTCGGCTATTTGTTGTTGCGCCATTGTTTATGATAGCAGGCTCTTCATTGCGGGAGCTTTGCGCTTATCCGATGATCATACGTTTTAAAGCTCTTTACCATAAACACGGTGTAAATATTTTGATATTAATGGGTTTCTTCTTACTGTAAAATAATTTTTGTAACTATTTTTATTAAAAAAAAAATTGTCAAGTACCTATTCTGTTAGCCACATAAGCAATAAACTAACAACAGTTAACAGAAGGATTAATATTGCTCATTTTTTAACTCGAGGAACCAACAGTGCTCATTTGAAACTTAAGAGACCAATTGCACAAATAAAGTAAACTTCAAGGACCAATAGTGTAGTTTCACCTTATTTTTAATACTATTCACATGTAGTGGTTATATATCGCTACAATATGAAATATCTGGGAAATTTCAACAAAATCAAATGTTTTTTGTTTTGGTGTCATATTGTTGGAGATCATTAGTGGCAAGAAGAATAATAGTTCTTATCAAACACATCCTTCCCTAACTTTGATTGGGCATGTAAGTAACAAAAAAACAACAATCTTTACCTTTTGCATTTATAATACAACCCCTTTTGGATAATGCTATAAACCATATAGGTCTGGGAACTATGAAGAGAAGATAGAGCCTTGGATATAGTTGATTCATCGATTACTGAGTCATTTGTTTCTCATGAAGTCTTGAGATGCATTCAAATTGGGCTCTTATGTGTGCAAGAAGATGCAATGGATTGCCCAACCATGTTGGCTATTCTTCTCATGCTAAGTTGTGAAACAACTCTTCCTTCTCCTAAACAACCTGTTTCCGTTTTCAAAACACCTACCAATGATTTGGGATTAGTCACAGGAAAGGAGTTTTATTCTATAAATGACGTGACAATAACTATGTTTGAAGCTTTCTATAAATGGTAAAGATTGCTGCATCTAAATTGATTCTATAAGGATTTATGGGCAAATAACATTTTACTTAGTTTATAAGAACAAATATAATTCCTAGTCTTTTTTTCTTCTTTCTTTCCTTTTCTACCAGGTGATCCAAAAGTAAAATATAAGTGTTGGCTTCAGTGGACTGTACTTTTGGGGACAGACCCAGGTGGGGGCCTAAAGGGGCCTAGGCCCCCCCGGGCCCAAAAAAAAATTTAGCAGGTTAAATTTTCCAAAATATATATATATATATATAGGCTTGGGCCCCCCTTAGTTTTTAGCTCAGGCCCCCCTCCCAAAAATCTTGAATTCAAAGCCCAGTTGGCCAGCCTAGGAGGCAAGAGTCCATGACCCATGTAAATTAAAAAAAAAAAACTCAGCAGTATACCTAACGGAGAAAGTGAAAGACGAAGGAAAAAAAGAAGAAGAAAGGAAACAGAGAAATAGTGAGGCTAGATAGAGAGCTAGTGAGCCACTGAGCCCAAACGCCGACGCAACGCAAGATAGTGAGCCCAGATGCCGACACGACGCCATCATCATCATCACGCTGACGCAACGCAAGATAGAAGAATTTGTAGTCATACGCCATCATCATCTTCACTCTCAGCTGTCCCCACCACCCACGTGAGCCCCATCTTGCCGCCATCGCCGGTTGCTCAAGCCTTCACAGGTATTTAATCTATGATCTTTCCTTCAAAACCTAATAAAATGTTTGTGAATCTCAGAATCTAACAATTTGTGCTTTCTTTGTGCTTTGTTGACTAGTAGTTGGACATAATAGGGACAAGTGACAGAAAGAAAGAAGAAAAAAAAAAAAAAAAAAGGAGGTAAAGTAAAGTAAAGTTAAGAAAAGTTTTTGTTAGTAGTGCGGAATAAATTTAGAGTGTCAGTAGTGCCGTAGTGGGATTGGGTTAGTGGGTCAATGTTAGAAAGATGAAGACAAGTAGACAACACAAAGACAAAGATAAATAAAGGCAGACCAAAGACAAAAAGAAAAAAACAAATCATATAATATAGAAAATTGTCACACAAATATAATATATATGATTCTTATTTTATTTGTAAATCATGAAAAAATCAACTACAATGCTTGATTTCTTCAAAAGAAAAGATTCAAATTCTTCCGAAGTCAACGTGGGATTGCCAACAACTAACATTGCTATTCCAATTCTAGAAAATGTGGATGTTCCAATTCTAGAAAATATGCATCCTCCAATTTCGGAAAATGTCGATGTTCCAATCTCTTAAACACAATTTCAAAGAGTTGATCTTGATTCTTTGGATTATGATCCCGGAACACGCAAACAAATATGGGAATATCATGTTAATCAACGTGATGAAATTCGACGGGCTTACATTAAAAATGGTCCGCACCAACCTCCTCTAAAGACATACAAAAAAAGTGGAAAGCACAATCTTAGCTTTCATAATCTAAATGGGGTTGTGAGACAAAATACATTCACTGTTGGTGGATTTAGAAATTGGAAAAAAGTTGGGGGAAAAGATTGTTATTTTCAAGGTTATATAAGAAAAGATCCTAACTCAGCTCATAGAGTTGCCTAGCAAATGTGTAAGGATTTGATGAACCAATCACAGCATTTACAAAGGGTAGTTGATCATTTCACTACTGAACAAATTGCAAATAATCGGTTGCAACTGAAGGCCTCAGTTTTTATTGTTCGATATCTTGCCTTTCAAGCTGTAGCTTTTAGAGGTCGAGATGAAAGTTTTAGTTCATTAAATTGTGGGAACTTTCTTGAATCATTAAGTATTGTGACTTTTTGGAATGAGAAGATTGTTAATAGAAAAAGCTCCCAAAAATGCAACCTACACATCACCTATGATTCAAGAGGAAATTCTACATGTTTTATCAGCCAAAGTGAAGAAGGCCATTCGGGAAGAAATTGATGATGCAAAGTTTTGCATAATGGTTAATGAAGCTCGTGATGAGTCCATGAAAGAGAAAATGGCTATGGTTTTTAGATATGTTGATGCAGAAGGCTTTGTGAAAGAATGTTTTTTTAGGCTTATTCATGTTGTTGAAATTGCGGCTTTGACTCTAAAGAATGGGATATATTCTTTGTTATCTCAACATTGCTTAGATATACAAAATATTCGAGGGCAAGGATATGATGAAGCAAGCAACATGCGAGGTATGTGGAATGGATTACAAGCTATGATTTTGAATGATTGCCTATATGCTTACTACATCCATTGTTTTGCGCATCGCTTACAATTGGCATTAGTAAAAGCATCAAAACAAGTTGTTCCCATTAATGGGTTTTTTCTTAAATTGCTTTTTCTGATCAAAATTGTTAATGCTTCATGCAAGCATAATGAGCAATTGAAAGTTGCCAATGCTAATGAAATAGTATGTTTGATTGAAGAGCTTGAGATTGGAAGTGGATTTAATCAAATTGGCACTTTACAACGACCTGTAGAAACACGTTGGAGTTCACATTTTAGATTAGTTTCTAGCTCGTTATATAAGGATGTTTACTTCAATTATTGAAGTTTTACTAAATATAATTGATGATGCAATTAATGGAGAACATCGGGCAGAAGCAGAGTTAGCTTATGATGGTGTAACTTCATTTGAATTTGTCTTTATCTTGCATCTTGAGAAGGAAACTATAGAGATCATTGATAAACTTTGTCAAACTATGCAAAGCAAATCTCAAGACATTTTAAATGCCATGCATTTAGTTTCATCTACTAAAGTACTTATCCAAAAATTTAGAGATGATGGATGGGATGGCTTACTCACCACTGTGATATCATTTATATGAATGCTTGTTATGTTGCGAGACAAGGTCGAGCTGGTAATCAGCAAGATAACGTTACAATTGAGCATCATTATCGAGTAAATATTTTTTATGCTGCAATAGATTCTTAACTATAGGAACTAAATCATCAGTTTAATGAAGATGCAATGGAGTTACTTAGGCTTAGCTCAGCTATAAAACCTAAAGAGGCATTAAAATCTTTCAAAAGTAGTGATCTTTGTTTGTTGGTAAAGAATTTCTATCCACAAGATTTCACAGATTATGACAAACAAGTGTTGGAGAAGGAGCTTTATCATTTTGAGCATAATGTAGTCCAGGATCCAGAGTTCAAAAAATTGAAAAGTTTATCTGAGTTGTGTCAATGGTTAGTGAGAACTAGAAATTCAAAACACTACAAACTTGTTTATAGAATGGTAAGACTTGTGCTTACTCTTCTAGTTTTTACTGCTACTACAGAACGAGCATTTTCAGTTATGAAAGTTGTCAAAACTAACCTTCAAAGCAAAATGAAAAATGATTTTTTGACGGACTCTATGATGTTATACATTGAAAAAGATATAGCTTCGACATTTAGTTTGGATTCAATCATAGATGATTTTGAAAATTTGAAAGAGCATCGAGTTCCCTTTTCATAGATAATTGTATTAAGAAACAATAGTGTTTCGTGTCTTTTGTTTTTGTTGGTAGATGATTGTATTTTAATATATTAAGAAACAATGATTTTTGGGTATCTGTCTTGGTTGATAGTTTTTTAATACAATATGGATGCGTATTTGAAATTTTTTTTTTTTTTGCTTATCTCTGGCCCCGTTCCAGCTTGAAATCCTAGGTCCGTCCCTGCTTTCCCCTAACCTTTGAAGATATATAATTGTAGTGCAAACCTCATATGCTAATCAATCAATATCAATATATATATATATATATATATTTATAAGGAGAGACCTCATTTAAGAGAGCATGAGACTTTGCCTAGTGGCGCTCTCTTTGATGATTCTCTTGCAATAAAAGATATGAACTTTTTGTTTTTTTTCATTCTTTGTTTCAAGACCATTCCTCTATCTCTCACCAAGATAAGTACTCTTTATTTACTAAATAAACACCAATTGAAAGATAATGACTCTTTATTTTCTTAGATACATCGTTCCAAGACTTTTTTTTCTCTTTAGGTTTTCACCTCTTGCACTTCTACTCTTTTATATACCCCTGCCTATAGTCTTTTATATCATCCTAACTCCAATGCACATATGAGATTCTCCAAACTAGAAAGGATGTGAACAACTTGTGGTTTTGATGCAGAGGTCAAAGGTCATTGTGGGTTTTGTGAGGTTGTGATTGGATATAGGTCTTTGGTTGTTTGAGATTTTTGGTGTTGGAGATTTTGTGTCGAGTTTACAATGATGTGGGGCTGGATATTTCCCTTAATTCACTTTTTTTTTTTTTTTTACTTATTCTCTACATTAGTCTTTTTGTATTTTTTTTACTTTTACTTTCAACATATTGTATTGCACACACATAAATAAAATAATTTTTTTTCCTTATTAGTGTGAACAATTATAATTGTATTTAAAATTATGAATGAGGTTCATAATTTAATAGATTTGAGAAAATTTGTTAATAGTTAACATGTAGTTATTTTATATGAATTTAAAAAATCATACGAAATCTTTTAGTTTCTCTTTTTTTTTTTTTTTTTTGCAATTTTCCTTATACTATATATATATATATATATATATATATATATATTGCTGAATTTCCTTATACTATATTTGAATGCTTGGGAGCTTGCTTCACAAATCTATTAAATAATAAAAATATTTTGAATATGAACATTGAGGACAATTGCACGGATGCTCTAACAAAACTAATTAAAGAAGAGGGCATGCCATTAGTTTGGAAAGTAAGTATTTTCATTATACCTTATTCTGAATACTGTAACTGTGATTTAGTTCCAGTTTTTCTACATATTTTTTTAATATTAAATTTATAATATGGTATGGTCTTCTAGGAATGCCTAAGAACTATACAATTTCAATCTCATATATCAATATTAGTAAATTAAAGCCAATCAATAGTTTGGAACTACTTCTAGAATAAGAAAAATTATAAAAATGAATTAAGAAAATGGAGCTTTAAAGCATTTGACAATAGTTTGGGAAAACATAAATACTATAAACAACAAAATGATTATTATATATGTTATATGGATCTTAAAAAGGAAACATAAAAATTATTTCCATATGAAATTGCAAAGTGTCTGCGCATTGCGCAAGACATTATCTAGTAAGTAATAATTGAAACACATTAGAGAGTGATGTAACCTATAGACAATTTCCTCAGCTCCAAGCATAAGAACTTTAAGGAAAGCTAAAAGGCACATGCAGTCTGTGATGGATATATAGTACTGTAGTAACAATGTTCTATTAATTTTTCAAGTAAATATCCTCGTCATAATCAATTGATAGGAATGTGTTTGCTATTTATTCTCACGTATTAAAAGCTCATTAATCAATATATACTAGCCTCTGGGATAAATGTTAAAAATTTGCATTTATTATATTTTGGGATTACTAAATTTTCCAATCACAAAAAAACTTAGGGTTGTGATGAAAAAATTATTTCACTTACAAATACATAATACTCATCACACCCTTAGTTTTTTTTTTTTTTTCCTGATTGAAAAGTTTAGTAATTTCAAATTATAGTGGATGCAAAATTTTAACCTTTATACCAAAAATATAAAAGAGCCTCTAAGCACGTGCTCAGAGGCTAATATTTCGTAATTATCTCTTGTTTTTTGCAATTTTGTTAATGTATTAATCAATGTCTTAATGATTGGAAGATGTAGCTATAATTCTGTATTAACCTTTAAGTGAGGAAAAAATAGATCTTCTAAATAATTCTGATAAATTTAGATATATTGTAAATGCATAATGAAATTGTAAATATAAAACTACTTACAAATTACATGTGAAAATATTTACAAAAGCTATTATAAAGAAGTTGATGGATAAATGTAAAAACTTGAAATATATACATCCAGTGAGCATGATTCATACAACATCAATACATGAGAACGATTTAATAATTAAGATATATTGTGTCATTTTGACGTGGTACATTGATCTAATTCTTACTAAACCACCAATATTGGTATAGTACGTTGATCTAATATGATTGGAAATAAAAATAGATGTGGTTTTTTTTTTGTTATTTTTTTTTTATCTTTTATTTTTGTTAAGTGAAAGATTCACGTTTGTTTTTGTTTGAGTGTTGTTGTAGGTGTTGTTGTTGTAGTTTTTTTTTTTTATTTTTTTTATTTTTTTTTTTTTTAAATGTAGTGTTTTAATTCTAAAATTTAGTCATATACTACACATCCATAACAAAAAGTTAAAAAGAGCAAAAAAAATTTAAAATTTAACACCTTTTTTTAAAAAAAATGGTAAAAGGCTGACATTTGTTTTTGGTGTTGTTGTTGTTGTTGTTGTTGTTGTTTTTGTTTTTATAATTTGATTTATGACAGTTACCAAGTTGTATTTTGTTAGGTTCTAAGAATTAGGAACTAATGTATTAGAACTTCAATTTGTAATGTTGACAAACCATGATCAAAACAATCTTTAGTCTTGTGTTAGACTTGCTCAAAGTATGGCTCTTTATGTAAAGTTGGAATCGAGTTAACTGCAGAATTTATTGTGCACTTCTGCCTGACTCGATCGGTCGAGAATTAGACTCGACCGATCGAAAGTCGTGCAGAATGTTTTTCTGCAGAATTTTTCCAACTCAGCCCTAGCCCATTTAATGTATAGGGTTTTATGTTTTGCCCTAAGTATATAAGGGAAAACCCTAGCCACATTTTTAGTGTTCTGAATGCTGTGTTTGTGAATCTAATTGTTAGATCTAGAGGTGTTTACCTTCACATACACTTAGGATTTCCAAACTCAAGATTCATGTCAAGAGATTGGTAAATCATACAGTTGCAGAACAACAAAAGAGTTTCAAGATATACAAGCAGGTGTTACTTGTGATTTGCTGAAGAATTCAAGGAAAGAAGGAGTTCGTGGTCTCGGAGCTGTCACGTGGTCGTGGTAGTAAGTTTCCTACAGGCAGGTAGCAATAGGATGCTAGTGGTCTAAGTCGCTATTATGTAAACTTCAATTCTTTCTAGTGGATTTGCTATTTTACCTTGAGGATAGCTAGGTTAAATCCTCCCCAGGTTTTTTACCGGTTTGGTTTTTCTGGGTCATCATATCTTTGTGTTCTTTATGTTTCCGCTGCTTTACTTAATATGATTGTTATTGTTTTAACCTAGATCTGAATAATAAACCTAAGTATTCACTTGATTAATTAATTAGGTTAAACAATCTAGTTTTACAGGGGTCTAAATTCTAACAAGTGGTATCAGAGCGGGTAGCTCTTTTGTGTTAGATCTTTTGATCCAAGAGCTGATCTTTGATCCCTATTATCATGGATAATTTGAAGTGTCTTTCTGCTCATGTTTGTGATGATTTGAATAAAAAGGACAATGTTGTTTTTATTGATCTTTTTGATGCGTGTGAAACTCTTCGTAAGGAATTATTGAAAACTATGAGAATTGCTAAGAAATTCAAGAAAGAGTTAAAATGGCTAATCTTGAAAAAGAAGAATTGATTGTTAGATTAGATGAATCTAATAAAAAGAATGAATTTTTGAGAAATCAAATTTCCTCTCAAGATGAGAAGATGAAAAGCTTGGAACAGGAGTTAGCTGAATTTAAAGCTAAAATTGAAAATTTGACTAGTACCAAGCCTGCTGTTGATAACAGTAGTATTTCTGGTTCTCTTAAGCCTAAAGCTGAAAAAGTTTATATCCCTCCTTTCAAGAGGAATAATAAAGAAAAGGCTTATTTTGCTAGGTTAGACAAAGGTAAAAGTTCTAATGTTGACACTGAAGTTTATAAACCTAAGTCTAAACCTACTGTTAGAGAGCATAAGAAATCTGTTTTTGTGCCTACTTGTCACCTTTGTGGTGTTGTTGGTCATATTAGACCAAATTGTTCTTTGTTGAAGCAAAAACCAAAATCTGAGACTAGATTTGTTGTTAGGAATACTGATGTTCCTAAATTTTTTCCTATTTGCCACTTTTGTGGTGTCTCCGGTCATATTCGTCCTAATTGTTATAAATTGAAATTTAAGCATTCTGTATTTCAATCTAGGATATGTGATGATGTTTCTTCTGCCATAAGTTCATATAAATTGTTTCATATTCTTTTAAAAAATTTAAGCTTGTTGGCTTGTGAAAGGAATTTGCAGGATTTTAGTCTTTCTTAGAAAATTGGTGTAATCCCTCAAATACACTCTGTTTCTCATGGATTTTCACCTACGAAGCCGAAGACTCGTGCTATATGGGTGAGAAAAGATTCTCTAAGGTGAGCGTTGCTGACTTGTCCCTGATTTAATTCTTTCAATTAGTTGTGGACATGTTTTGTTTCTGTTTTTGGTTGTTTTTCTTTTTAGGTTATTTTTTTTATTAAAAAAAATCTAAAAACATTAAAAATTTTGAAAAAGACATAAAAATATTTAATTTTGTGTCTAGCTTTATTTTTCTTGAGGATTACATGAATTATGATATCTTTCTTGATTTAAAACATGCTTGACATTGTGGAGAAACTTGAATAGCATGTGTTATATAAGTGCTAAGCTATTTTTGATTTTGTGTGAGTATGTACTAGTTTGTACATGTACTCAAGGGTTAATTAAGAAATTGATATTTCTTGTTTGTGTACCCTCTATAGCTTAGTTAAGCACTGTCATGCATTGCATTTGCATTTTTAATCATTTAGCATAATGTGTGATTTTACTTTTGGTAATTAAATTTCTTTTAAACCAAAAAGATTTTTATGTGTTTTGTATTATATATCTTGAATTTATAATCAAGGATTGCCATATTATCTTTACATAACATGTTTATGTACCTTATTTAGCTTGGATGAGCTTCTTTATTGCACTTTACTAGCTGAAGTCTTCGTAGTGCATGTTGTGTGGGAAAGATGTTTATAGTTTTTTATCACATGATCTTGATCTTGAAGTCACATGCCTTTGATTGTCGGACTTGGTCTTATTGAGAAAGGCATAAATAACCATCTTACCACTGTTTACTAGCCAATCATGAACACCTTAGTGCATATCGTAAGATTTTGTACTCGAGAAAGTGTAGCACATGCACAAAAAGAACATAAGGTGTAGCCTCGGATTAATGCTAAAATTGGTGTGTACATTATTGGGCTATAATGAATTCAAATTAAATAAAGTTGGTGTGTATATTATGAGGCAAATCAAGAAACTTACATGATTGCAAGTTTTTATTCTAGGAGATGTGAGAGTTATATGACGTAACTCTTTAAATTATAATCTCTTTCAATTTCATGTGATGAATTTTGTAGAAATTGTGATTGATTACTATGAGCATATCTCCTCACATGTTTCTCAAGCTTCTGCTAGTTGCACACACTACACAAGTTATTCTCTGCTAAACTGTGTACATATTATTGTGTGTTTTTGGTCTGACCAAACAAGTTTGAAAATTTCTTGAAATTGATGCAGAATTCATTTACTGCTTGAATTCTTAAGGAAATTTAGAGAAAATCTTATTTTGGGAGATCTGGGATAAATACATGTGTTTTTGTAAAACTTTTCAACTCATACTCATACATTTTATTCATAAAATCTAATGCTTTGAGGAGATTCTGCACTAAAATTGGCTTGTTTTTCAAAAATTTGTTTTTTCCAGAATTTCGATCGATTGAACATGTTTTTTGACCGATCGAAAATGTCTCAAAATCTCTGGAAAGTCTCAGGTTGTTTCGATCGGTATTCGATTGGTGCTGGATCAATCGAGGTATTTTCGACCGATTAAATCTGTTTTTCGATCGATCGTAAAACGGGCTGAGTGTTTCTAAAAATGAATTTTTTCTCACGTGTTCTTCACTTTTCAAACACTATTCAAATTCCTTTTTCTTCTCTCACCAACCGGTTAACCATTTTTTGCTGTTTTTGTCATTTTCCTCTGTTCTTTTTGCATCAAATCTCTCCCAAGGCCGGTAAGACTCTTTTGCCCCTCCTTTTGATTTATTTTCATTTTTCATGCATTTTTGGGTATTTTCGGCATTTAGAGTTTTTGGTATTTTTGGCATTGATTTTGGGTGTTTTTCTTTCAAATTAATCATGGGTTTTTGTGGGGACACCATATACAAGCACTACAAGTGGTTTAATTTGATTAATTTGGTGTTTTGTGGAAAATTTGAAAATCTAGGGTTTGAAATTGATGAAATTGGGGATTTTGTTCAAATTGATATCAATTGATGAAATTGGCTTGTTAGATTGATTAATTTGATCATTATATTGAGTTATTTAACTGTTGTGTTGATCAATTTATCAATTTGTTGTGTTTTGTAAAATTGGGTTTTTGAAATTGGGATTTTTTTTTTTTTTAAATTTTCATGCTCAAGCCAATTTTGTTAATTTGGATCATATTTGAACTGTGTCACTGCATTAGTTCATGCATCATTTGCTTTTCATGCTCATGCATCATATAGATTGATATTTCTATATTTTTAGTTGTGCTAACTTGCAGTCTGCTCTTGGTTTTTGTTTTTGCTCTCCTCTTTCTGTGTCTCTTTTTTTTTCTGTCCTTAGCATCATGCCTAGGAAAACTAGAGCCCATAGGACTTCTGACCCTTCACCTTCATTTGATAGTGATCGGTTTCCTAGTGAGAAGAACCAAAAGACTTATGAGATCCTTAATCTTAGGTGTCATATTTGGGGTAAGCATAGGGTCATTCTAGATGAGGTTGATCTTGAGGTGAGACGTAATTTTGAGCGTCGGGGTTGGTTACCATTGTTGGATATAGATCATCCACCTCCAACTACCTTGATTAGAGAGTTCTACTCGAACCTCTCTATCCACGTCTATGATACCAACACCTTAGTTAAGGTTTGGTTACGTGGTGTGGAGTATCGCATTACCCCTTCGGTAGTGTCTGATGCTCTTGGGGTGCCTATTGTTGATCATCCCGTTTTTCCTTATGATGAGTCTCCGCCTCTTGATGACGTTATGTCATACATCACTGGATCTTCTATCCAGTGGGGTTCTGATCCTCGAATCACGTCTGCTGAGCTCTCTGAGCTTCACTATCTTTTCTTTCGGATTGCCTGTCATTCCTTGTGGCCTATTTCTCATCTTCATACTATTCCTATTGAACGAAGTGTCTTTTTGTATGCTCTTGTTACTGATGCTCCTATCAGTTTTCCACACCTGTTTCTTCGTTCTTTGAACGAGGTGCATCGGAGTAGTTCTACAGCTCATGCTTTATTCTTTCCTGTTTTTATTCATAGGATTCTCCTTCATCTTGGTTTAGGTGATTTTCCTGCTTCTAAGCCCGTACGCATTATTGCTTCTATAGGTGCTACCTTTCTGAGGCAAAGGGCTGCTCAACTTCGAGCTAGCTCTAAGCGTCCTAGGGTAAAGCGTTCTGGTGTCACTCCACCTCCTTCTTCTTCTACAGATGCTCCTGCGGCTGGGACGTCTGCTGAGGCTGCTGATGCTGCTGCTGTTCCTCCACCTTCTCCTTTGGATGTTTCTGATATTCGTCGGACTTTGGACACTGTCATGACCGTTCAGGCGGCTCATGGTCAGCTTTTAGTGGATGTACTTGATGAGCTTCGTGCTTTGAGAGCGGATTTGGCGAGTTTTCGTCCTTCTCCTCCGCCACCTCCTTTTGATGATGAGTGAGTGCCCTTTGGCAATTCGTCACAAAAAGGGAGAGTGCATTCTACTGACTGAAGAGTTCATTTCTTGTAGAGGAGATTTTTGTCTTAGGGGGAGTTTTGTACTTTGTTGTGATACTGAGAAGCTTGTGGAATCTTTTAGATTGTATCTAGGTGCTTCAGAGTCTTTTAGATTGTATCTAGGTGCTTCACTGTGTATTTTTTGTTTTGGCTCATGATAGTGGAATTATATATTTTTGGGATATTTTTTTATGTATATATTTCTTGTTTCACTATGCTACATTGCTTATTGATTTATATTTATGATGTTATTCATGATATATGTCTTTATTTTGTATTATGTGAAATCAAGAAGTTTTTTATTACTTGTATCTTCCACACATGCGTTTATGTGTTTGTTAAGTGTTACAGGAATATACAGATTGATTCAGTCGTGCTGCTGTCTACTTTGCAACTGTTAGATAGTAGTTAGGTTGAATTTGTTTAGTGGCTTTTTATTTTGTAATGGGCTGTTTTATTTTGTAAACTTTGAGCTTTTTGTTAAATCCGCATTTTGTCACGGATTGCCAAAAGGGGAGTTTATTAGGTTCTAAGAATTAAGAACTAATGTATTAGAACTTCAATTTGTAATGTTGGCAAACCATGATCAAAATAATCTTTAGTCTTGTGTTAGACTTGCTCAAAGTATGGCTCTTTATGTAAAGTTGGAATCGAGTTAACTGCAGAATTTACTGTGCACTTCTGCCTGACTCGATCGATCAAGAATTAGACCCGACCGATCGAAAGTCGTGCAGAATGTTTTTCTGCAGAATTTTTCCAACTCAGCCTTAGCCCATTTAATGTATAGGGTTTTATGTTTTGCCCTAAGTATATAAGGGAGAACCCTATCACGTTTTTAGTATTCTGAATGCTGTGTTTGTGAATCTAATTGCTAGATCTAGAGGTGTTTACTTTCACATACACTTAGGGTTTCCAAACTCAAGATTCATGTCAAGAGATTGGTAAATCATACAATTGCAGAACAACAAAAGAGTTTCAAGATATACAAGCAGGTGTTGCTTGTGATTTGCTGAAGAATTCAAGGAAAGAAAGAGTCCATGGTCTTGGAGCTGTCACGTGGTCGTGGTAGTAAGTTTCCTATAGGCAGGTAGCAATAGGATTTTAGTGGTCTAAGTCGCTATTGTGTAAACTTCAATTCTTTCTAGTGGATTTGCTATTTTACCTTGAGGATAGCTAGGTTAAATCCTCCCCAGATTTTTTACCGGTTTGGTTTTCCTGGGTCATCATATTTTTGTGTTCTTTATTTTTCTGCTGCTTTACTTGATATGATTTTTATTGTTTTAACCTAGATCTGAATAACAAACCTAAGTATTCACTTGGTTAATTAATTAGGTTATACAATCTAGTTTTACAGGGGTCTAAATTCTAACATATTTAATCCTAAAATGTAGTTTTTAATCCTAAAATTTACCCATGTACTACACATCTATAACAGAAAGTTAAAAACAGCTTATATTTAAAATTTAGCAACTACTATTTTTTCTTTTACGGTAAAAAACTCAAAAAAAAAATTTTGTTTTATTTATTTTTTTTTTTTTAGTGAAGGAAACAATCTAGATGTGCATCAAGGTTTTTTTTCTTTTCTTTTTAATGGTGTTGTTGTTGTTCTTTTATTTATTTATGACAATTATCAAGCTATATTTAATCCTAAAATTTAGCCATGTACTACACATCCATAACAAAAAGTTAAAAAGAGCTTATATCTACAATTTAGCAACTACCATTTTTTTTTTCTTTTATGGTAAAAGACTCTAATTTTTGTTGTTTTAGTTTTTTTTTTTTTTTTTTTTGGTTAAGGAAAGGCTAGATGTGCATCCATGTCTTTTTCATTTTAGTGGTGTTATCGTTGTTCTTTTTCATTTATGATAGTTATCAAGTTGTATTTAATTCTAAAATGTTGTGTTTTAATCCCAAAATTTAGCCATGTACTACACATCCATAACAAAAAGTTAAAAAGAGCTTATATTTAAAATTTAGCAACTACCATTTTTTTTTTCTTTTATGGTAAAAGACTCAATTTTAATCTTAAAATGTCGTATTTTAATCCTAAAAGTTAGCCACTTACTACACATCCATAACAAAAGTTAAAAAGAGTTTAAACTTCAAATATATCAACTACTTTTAAAACTGAGAAAAGGTACGTAACATTTTTGATAGAGTAGTAAATTAATAATTATTAAAAAAATGTAAATTGAATTTCACATAGAATTATACAAATGATAAATATAGTTTTTGTTACAAAAGAAATTTTTTTACAACAATTTCTTAGATAACAACCACTTCATGTGAGGTTTGAATCATATAATAATTTTTGTAAACTCCCTCATGCGAACTTATCTAATATTCCATTCCAATGCCTCCTTGATGCAATCCAATAAATTTATGCATACGTCAATCTAAGAGGGATAAAAGAGTTAGGAAAAAAAACTTTAATAAAAATAAAAACCAAAAAAAGAGTTTGTGTTTGTTTTAAATTGGGAAACCAATTAAGTAGCATAATCCCTGAAAAAATTCCTATAATAAAAACACCAAACCAAGTAGTAGGCCGCCTATTATGTCACGTTATTTTACAAAGAGAGTAAATTCCTATATGAAAAAAAAAATTCCATGCCAATATTTATTGATTGGATTAATTATGATCAATGGATAGTAGGAAAATTTTGTTCTTATGGATCACACAATGTGACGCGCTATTGATAAAATAGGATTACAATTCATGTGCGAGACAAGGCAAGCCTTTTCTATCAAAAAAGAAAACCCAGCAAGCCTTATCTATTAAAAAAGAAAACCCTCTTATCAAAAAAAGAAAAAAGAAAACACAGTAAATTACGCCGCAATTGAAGACTTGAGGTAATGTAAGTGATGAAGTTGATATGTGTAGTTAGTTAACACACTGGTGGTGAGTTTTAGTTTGTCCGTTATTTTACAAAGAGAAGCGTAAATTCCTACTATATAAAAAAAGAAAAGAAGCGTAAATTCTTTAAAAATTAAAAAAAAAAAAAACTAAAAAAGAGTTTGTGTTTAATTCTAGGCCAAAACAAAAAGAAAGAATCATGACCAATATCCTTTTTCAAGGAGTCAGTTCAAGCACAAACCCTTCTTTGAAATTTCAAAGTCAGCCATGGGTAATAAGCCACCGTCAAACACCCTTGAATCTCTAATCACATTCACCCTTGGGTAAGTACTCCTTAAATTATGAATACTTGATAGCCATGGTAGGTAAGAACTCAAAGAAAGTTAATGATAAATGATAGGGATAAAACCCCCACTAGACGCCAGCAGCCTGCGTGGACTGACGGTGCGAGGTATGATGACGGACGTGGATGATGGACGCGACACCTTGACGGCACGACTCTTAAATGAGATGACGGGAGCAACGGACGACGGTGTGAGGCAGGGGGCACCAAAGCGTATCTTGCCACGCACGCTTCCCTGAGGAAATGAGTCTTGCTACGTACGCTCATACTCGGATAGATGTCTTGCGCAACACGATTGCTCCCCAAGGGATGTCTTGCCTAACACGCTTGTTGGCCAAAGGGTATCTTGCGCCATACACTAATCAGGGGTAATTCCGGTATGGAGGTATCTTCCCCAGCAAGCCTTGGCTAAGGCCCCATGCTACTATAAATACTTCCAGCACCTCCCAAATCGAGGTACGTATGATTCTACCCGACTCTAGCACTCTAGAGTTATGAGCAATACTAACTTAACCATCGGAGGGTCGTTGGTCGGTACCATGCCGGTACCTCCCTTTGAGGTTCTTTTTGCTTGTGCAGGTTCGTCCGAGGTACGTGAAGGCCCTGCAGCTTACTGAGTTGATTCTTGACATCATTAATAAACAAAACAAAACAAAGAGGAATTTGCAAATGATAGAACCTGAAAAGTTGTTAGAGCCTTTAACAGTGTCTGTTTAAATTGTTTAGAAACAAAATTCGAAAGTAGAACAAAAAGAAAGGTGGATGTAGAGTTAAATTGAATGTCTTCAATCTGAAAAGGAATGAGAGATAGAAAGTGAGATAAAAACTGAAGAAGAATGAGAGATAGAAAGTGAGATAAAAACTGGCAAAGCATATGTGAGTTTGTGGGTCTTAAAGGATAAGAATTTTAATTTACATATTTATTCTCGTTAGTTGAAAACTTGTAAGTAGTTATGATGAGGGTGTTTTAGGGATCAAAATTGAGGAATTCAAACAAGAGAAGCCCTTTAAATAATAGTATATATATATATATATATATATATATATATATATATATATATATATAAGGAGAGACCTCATTTGAGAGAGCATGAGATTTTGTCAAGTGGGGCTCTCCTTGAGGATTCTCTTGCAAAAAAAAATATAGACTTTTTTTTTCTTTAGTTCATCGTTTCAAGACTATTCATCTATCTCTCATGAAGATAAGTACTCTTTGTTTACTAAATAAACACCAATTAAAAGATAATGACTCTTTATTTTCTTAGGTATGTCGTTTCAAGACTATTTTTTCCTCTTTAAGTTTTCACCTCTTGTACTTCTACTCCTTTATATATCCCTGCCCATAGTCTTTTACATCATCCTGACTCAAATGTAACTATGAGATTCTCCAAACTAGGAAGAATGTAAACAACTTGTGGTTTTGATGCAGAGGTCAAAGGTCATTGTGGGTTTTTTGAAGGTTGTGATTGGATATGGGCCTTTAGTTGTTTGAGATTTTTGGAGTTAGAGCTTTTGTGTTGGGTTTACGATGATGTGTGACTTGATTTTTGTCAATAGGCTGAACCCATTAAGGACCTTTTATGGGCTTTGAGACTTTTGATTTGATAGATATATATGTCACTGTATACTATTCTGTCAATCTTCATCCCTTATTTCACTTTTTATTTTTACTTATTCTCTACTGTTAGGACATATGTGTTTCACATATTAGGAACATATGTCACTCTTTTATGTAATTGGTTAATCTTTTGACAAAACGCACTTTACTTGTAATTGGGTAAATATAGGATGTGTTTAATACTTCTAGAAACATTGTTTCAAGTTCAAGTGTTAAAGACAAGTCTGTCAAAGATTCAAGTGTGAAAAGTGTTGTTCATTAAAGCTCAACAACTAGCTCAACAGCTAGCATCTATCGAGCCTTGAAGAGCTATTTCAGCCCGTAGCTCAACAACAGCTCGACAGATAGGGTATCTGTTGAGATTTATGAAACTCAATTTTTCAGAACTGTTTTTCATCTAATTCGGGATTATATATGTAGGCCTTCTTTTCTCACAACCCTAAACATATATAAGGATTATTTTAAGGGTCGTTAAAGGTTTCTCGCATGTGTGGAAAAGATTGTTCATGCAAATTGTGATCGGAAACAGAGTTTGCCCTAGTTCATCTCTCTCTTAAAGAAGCTATTATGTTTGTACATCGTAGGGTTTTGTGACCAAACAACTTCATGATCTTTATCGTCTGAATGAACTGAAGAACTTTGCAGCTAACATCCTTCACTAGTTGGTGAATCAAGTCGCGTACTGGGATTCGCGCAATTGGTTAGTCACGTAATGGGAGACGTGCATTGAAAGGAGAGATTGTCACTACTGAACAAGTCCAATTGGGTATTGAGGTAAGGGTTCAACTGTAAGTTGGTATAAGATACTAAGATTCCTTTACTTGTAACCGCTTGTTGTGATAATAGTAGATTCTCAGGAGTGGCGACCTTAAAATCACCCGATGGGGTTTTAGCCGTGTAGGTTTTTCCCATTCATAAACAAATCACCATGTCAATTTATTTTCCGCTATATATTTAGTTTAATTGGTGATTTGTTTGTACTACCACGCATCTTGCACGTTAATTGGATTAATTAATAAACTTAGCTAATTAATCAATTAATTCATCACAATGGGTCAATATATTTTTAGCCTATCATCTATGTTAGTATTTTTTTTATTTTTTTATTTTTACTTATTCTCTACAATAGTCATTTTGTTTTTTGTTTTTTTTTTTACTAATGTATTGTATTGCACATGCATAAATGAAATAGTTTTTTTTTTTCCATTATTAGTGTGAACTATCAGAATTGTATTTAAAATTATGAATGAGGTTTATAATTTAATAGTTTTGAGAAATTTTTTAATAGTTAAAATGAAGCTATTTTATATGAATTTAAAAAATCGTACGAAATTTTTTAGTTTTTTTATTTTTTGGCAATTTTCCTTATACTATATATATATATATATATATATATATATATATTTGCCGAATTTCCTTATACTATATTTGAATGCTTGGGAGCTTACTTCACAAATATATTAAATACTAAAAATATTTTGAATATGAACATTAAGGATAATTGCACGGGTACTCTAACAAAGCTAATTAAAGAAAAGGGCATACCATCAGTTTGGAAAGTAAGTATTTTCATTATACCTTATTCTGTATACTAGAACTACGATTTAGTACTAGTTTTTCTACATATTTTTTTTAATATTATATTTATAATATGACATGGTTTCCTAGGAATGCCTAAGAACTATACAATTTCAATCTCATATATCAATATTAGTAAACAAAAGTCAATCAATAGTTTGGAACTACTTCTAGAATAAGAAAAATTATAAATATGAATTAAGAAAAGGGAACTAAAGCATTCGACAATAGTTTGGGAAAACATAAATACTATATACAATAGAAAACATAAAAATTATTTCCAAAGAAATTGCAAAGTGTTCGCACATCGCGTGGGACATTATCTAGTTTAATCTAATCACCTAAAACCCATGGATAATTTGATTCCGTAATGTATGCCAAGTCCAACTTTAAGGCCTAAGATGCAGCTCAAAAGAAGACAATTGTTTAAGAGTAATTCTTAATTTTGACATCCATTCAAATCGATTGAAAGATGATTTTTGAAGGATGTTTGATAATGGCTCGACACATTGAAAATTGTGAAACCAAAATCTAATTTTGTTTATTAGGTCAATTGCAGCCTTGTTTTTCAGGCCTTACATGACATCATATAAAAGGCTTATTATAGCATGACTTCAACAAGAGGTTTATAGACTGTTTTTCGTGTGCCAAAGAGAGAGAAAGCCTAAACTTCATTTTGATCAACCTATAATTCAAAAGTTTTTATTCAACAATGGAGTTGATATTTTGGTGATCTATAGCTGAAGTCACAGAGTCTATTATTCCAATACGTGGCAGCAGAGAACAAATATTTATGGCAGTCCTTGGAGTCATTTAGAGGGTCTAATTGTGATCACAGATGAAGATTGTGAGAGAAGGGATTCGTAGGGAAGAGTCCAAAAGGTCTAAAATTTGGGTGGGGTCATGAGAAATGAGAGAGAAGGAATTCATAAATTAGGCTTTGTGGTGGCTTGTTTGTTTGTATTAATTTAGTACAAACCCAAAAATAAATTGTATTAATCTAGCGCAAAAACTATCAAAGAAAACGAAGAGATAAACACAGAATCATAGTTTTGTACAATACCCTCAAGTGTTTGACAATGCCTTTTTAATGGCTAAATGCACCAGCTCTTCAAAGGGTATGTCTAATTTTAGCTCAGCATTATGCTTCCCACATTTGGTCAAACAAAATTTTTAACTGTTCCAAATTATTTATTGATTCACAAAATTGGATTCCCCTAGTATTATGTGAAGGATATTACTATTTTAGTGTCTCACTTAAAAGTTCAGTTTTGATTATCTGTATAAGCTATTCCATAGCTACCTAATGATGAAATTTTGTGATCTTTGCTGAGATTTTGTGATGCAAAGATTATGACAGAGAAGAAACTAAGCGAAGAGTAAAATAGAACAGAGACTATGAAGTCTTAACTAACTTTTTTTTTTTTTTGAAATGAAGTCTTAACTAACTTGAAACCAACTCTAGTGAACTGAACCGACTCATAACAGCTTTTTTAACAAACTCACTATAACGGCAAGATGACACCATTTGGTCCTTTACATTTAAAGGCTTTGTTAAAACGTCATCGTTTGTACCAGTAGTAATATCACACGGACAGGTCTCTTTGTTTAATGACGGCACGGGAGGCCTAATAAGACACGTTGCCGTTTCATTTTATTTTTATTTTTAGGGCTAAAATCCAAATTACACTCTCTAAATTTAATTGAAATTCATTTCAGTCTTCTAATTTTATTTTCGTTCAATTGAGTCCTCTAAGTTTCAAATTTATTCAATTCAGGTATTTTGTCCAATTCTATTAAAAAAAATGACACGGTTTAGCTACAAAATTAGTTGTAGCCTTAGACTACAACCTTACTCAATATATTTTTATAAGATGTGAATTTTGACAAATCCACCATCAAATTATATCTTATTCTTATATCTTACATGCTTGCGAAATTTCTAGAAAATTAAAGATCGATAGCCATGTCATTAACAAATTGTATAAATTACAAACTTTTGTAGTTTAAAATTATGCATAAAATATAAGATTATAGATTATATAATAAATAATATCTGATTAACACAAAATTTGACATGTGTATTAAGAGCGTAAAGAACATGCAATTCAACGGTTAGATTTTCAAAATATACAATAATGTTTATTTATTGAGTAATGTTGTAAGCCTTAGGCTATAACCAATTTTGCAATTAAACTTTGTAGAAGACTGCAAAATTCTCTATGAATTGCATGTTCTTTACACTCCAAATACACATGTCAAATTTTGTAACCTAAGGCTATAGTCTTACTCAATAAAATAAATACTACTGCATATTTTAAAAATCTAACCGTTAAATTGCATGTTCTTTACACTCTAAATGTACAAGTCAAATTTTGTGTCAATCGGATATTATTTACTATATGATCTATAACTTAATTTTATACAAAATTTTAAACTACAAAAACTTACAATTTAATGTATTTATTGATTACATAGCTATTGATCTTTAATTTTTTAGAAATTTTGCAAGCATGAAGGATGTAAAAAGAAGATGTAATCTAATGGTAGATTTGTCAAAATTTACTACTAACAAAAAAAAAATATATATATATATATAAATATATATATATATATATATATATATTAAGTAAAGTTGTAACCTAAGGTTACAACCAATTTTATAGCTAAACTTAAACAAAAGTAAAGTTAAATTTTTTTCAATTTTACAAACTGAATGGAAGTAAAGTTAAAGACCAAAATACCAAATTTAGGTCCAATTTTAATTTTAGGCCTTTTTTCTCATGTACATTTATGTTGCTTCTGTTGAGCTAAAATTAACGAAGTTGTCTTGGGCTTCTGGTTTAACACCTTACTACCACACCATTCCTTCTTTATTTTTTTCTTTTTTTTCTCTCATCTAGTATTGGTCGAAAAAAGAAAAGAAAAGGGGAATATATACGTACATCACCGTTATTTTGAAAGTAACGATTTCACTTAAATGTCTGGATTTTAGGTCCTCAATGTGTGATTCTAAGTTCAACGCATGTTTTTAAGATTACTTTCACTTCAGACACACGGTAGGGAGTTTATTAGAGTACACTCTCTATTGTTGTCCGACACTTTCTCTGTGTGTTGTGTTTTATTTGTGTGCATGTGATTTATTTATTTATTTATTTGTTTTTGTTTAGTGCTTGTGTGTGTGTGTTTGATTTAGATTGTTAGTAGATTGAGTTAGAGAAGAAACTATGCGGCAGAAGATATAAAATTCGGGGTTAGGCTCAGTCTTTTTAGTCTTATCACATATGCTAAAGGGTGTGAAGGAGTTTGCTAATGCTGCCAAAGTCACCATGGGTCCTAAGGGCTAAGGAATTCTATGGCTACCTAATCACACCATTCTTTAATTCATATTTCTGACTATTGCTACCTATGCAATTCATATCTTAAAAATAAGTTTGATTAGCATTGGTGTTTCTACTCACTTTAGGCCCAATAAATGAATCAAATTGCTTATTGCTTGAGTACTGCTGGAGATATTTGTGATTTTACTTTTTGTATGTTTGTGTTTGTGTGATTAAAAGAGATTTTTTGAATTATTCTGACTTTACAAGTCCTTTTACAATGTATGGAAATTACTGCAAATATTATGCTTCTTATTCACCAAAAGAAAAGGGAAAGAAAGATTTTTTTTTAAAGTAAAGATGCCTATTGTTCGAAGTTCTCTACATCTGCTTTCTTCATATAACAAATTTTGCATTGGATGGGAGATATAGTAGGATAAATGAGGTTACTATAATGTTAAACTTTTGACTGGTCAATAAAAGAAACTAGTGGCAGACCCACTCAATGCATGAGAATAAATAATTATTTTTCAATTGTAATTGTAATATTTTGTATAATTTGTTATCCTGAAAAATTAAACAATTGCTATTTGGTCCAATTAGGTCTACTTCAGTCCACTTCGGTTTCATTTGGTCCAATTTGGTCTACTCGGTCAATTTCAGTTCATTTTGGACAAATTAGGACTTAAATTGATTCTTTTGTAGGTTGTCTTTTTAAGTTTAGCTCAAAATTTCATTTTTTTTCTTAATTTTTGGGTTGAATAGTAAGAGATTTTATTATATTTGGACTAAACTCTTTAGTTTTGAATTAAAACAAAAAACAAAAAAAATAAATACTAGAAATTAGAAATATGAGCCCTAAAAATGAAATAAAAATGATAACTATTCAAAAGTATTATTCGGTCAACATCAGTCCTATTCAGTCCATGTTGGTCCATTCTGCCCACTTTGGTTCTATTCAGTCCACTATGGTTCTATTCCGTCCTATTTGTTCCTACTCGGTCCACATTGGTCCACTCTGTCCTACTCAATTTACTTTGATCCTATTTGGTCCTCCATGTTCCCATTTGGTCCTATTTTGTCCACTTGGTTCTATTTGGTCAATTTGTGTTTACTTTGGTCCATTTAGACCATTTCAATTCATTTTGGTTCACTTCGGTCCATTTTTGTACACTTGCATACAGGGCGAAGACATGTTTAAATTGAGGGTACCTATTCTAAATCCAAATTTATTATATATATATATATATCAAACTCCTAATATCTAAAATCTAAAATATAACATTTATTGTTATTACACTTTTGTGGAGCCATATTAACATAAAATTGATCCACTTTGGTCCGGCTAAATTTATGTTAAAGTCTTTCTAAACATTAAGGCTATGAATATACAAATCTAATATATATGGCTACTTACTCATTTATTTTAACAACATTACTTTTAAATGAATTGCATGAGGTAGATTATACATTCAAATAAAAAATTATAAAATAAATAAATTAAATGTGTGTGTGTGTGTGTGTGTGTGTGTGTGTGTAATTTTTATTTAAATAAACTATTCAAATTCTTCTTCTCTTAAAAGAGATTATTATGATAATCAAAACATATAAGTACTAAATATATATAATTTATTTTCTAAATTTTATTGTAGATAATTTGGTCTCCCTAAAAATTAAAAAAATTCAAAAAGTAATTTCCATTACTCTATTTTTACAAAAATATAAGTTTATCATTTTTTAAGTTTTTTTATTGATAATATTCTTTTATGAAATGGTCCATATTCTTCTAACTATTGTTATTATGCATTATATTTTCCTAATTTATTTTGGTATAATTAAAATTTTTAAGTTTCAAAGTTATTATTCAAATTCTCATTTTCTTAAGGAGATTATTATTTAAAATTATTACAATTGATATTACTTAAATAATTAATAGTACACTCAACCCAAACTTATATTTTGTCTTGCTCAAGTAGGTATACCAAATTAGACTGAAGTGATCTGAAATAGACCAAATTGACTGAATGGACCAAATTGGACTGAATATACCTAAATAGACCAAATTGGACCGAATAGACATAAGTAGACCGTATAGACAAAATTGGACCAAATAGAAATAACAGGACCTAGGTGGACCATATGGACCAAATTAGACAGAATAGATCGAAGTGGGCTGAATGGGCCGTGTGGACCGAACAGGACCGAATTGACCATAGTAGACAATATGGACTGAATTGACCTTATTGGACTGAATTGGCCAAGTGGACCGTATGGACCAAATGGAACCAAAAGGACCTAACTAGACCGAATAGGCCAAATTAGACCGAATTGACCTAGGTGGACTGAATGGACTAAATTGGACCAAATAGACCTAAATAGACAGAATTGACCAAATTGGACCTAATAGACCTAACTGGACCGAATTAGCCAAATTGGACCGAATAGACCTAGGTTGACCACATGGACCAAATTGGACCGAATAAATCGAAGTGGACTGCATGGACCGGATTGGACTAGTGGACCGAACAGGACCGAAATAACCAAATTCAACCGAATGGACCAAATCGGATTGAATGGACCGAACTGGACTGAATAGACCGAATTGGACTGAATTGGCCGAAGTAGACCGAATGGACCTAATTGAATTAAAGTAGACTGAAGTAGACCGAATTGGACCAAAAATGTCCAAAGTGGACTGAAGTAGACCGAATCAGACAGAATTGATAAAGTGGACCAAATGCCGATCTGTTATTAGTATAACCAAGATTGTGTTTTAATATAAATTCAAATTTTTACTTCCAAAATTCTCAAGAATTAACTCAAACAAAAAATCAAACCAAAACTATAAAGAGAAAAATATGCTACTTGTAATAGGAAACTAAAAAATGCAACACCAAAACGTATAAACCCAAAATATAGTTTTAAAAATCACAATAATTCATCAATATAAAGAAGAGCTATAAGAAAGAATAAAAAAAAATGAAGAGAGAGAGAGAGAGAGAGAGTAAACCACGTTTCAAGAGAGAATGTGAGAGAATAATAATAAATTTATAGAAAATAATATGAGAAGAAAAAAGGTAAAAATAAAAAATATTGTAATAAACACCAAATTATCCAAGTCATTTTATGTTATGTAATAAAATAACATTATATCCTTATATACTATCTTTATATATAATGCAATGGGATAATATCTATGAAATCAAAGAAATGAAAAAAAAATATAACTTAAAAACATAACATAATCACATCAACCCAAAGTAGAGTTTCAAATAATACAAAAACTTATCAACTTAAATTAGCGATGCAAGAAAAATAAAATAAAAAATCCACCAAAAAATTTAAAAAACAATTAAGAGAGAGAAATAACCTTATGTGTGCGGGAAAACTATGTTTAGAATAAAATAGAGAATTGTAAATTTATCGTAAGAAGGGGAATAAGAAAAGTTAAAAATAAAGGAAGATATATGGATTAAGGAAAAGTGATAGATAGTAGTGGGAGAATGAAAAGATAAAAGGGATGGGAAAAGTTGGTGAAAGTATAACATTAAGTTGAGAAATTAATAAAAGAAAAAAAAAGAGTTAAAAAAGAAGAAGAGAGAGAACATTGGAAGTTGGTGGATGATGTAGCTATTAATGTGGCTTAACAGAAACGTAGTAACAATGAAGTCTACATCTCAGCTTTTAGATTACAAAATCCATGTGTTTCAGTTATGCAACAAAGGTTACCTTGTCCACTAACTTGTACTTAAGGCTTACTTTGTTCTCATATGCTTGGTTGGGAATCCAGATAGTCTTTAACATGTTTTTTAAGCCATCCATTAAATTGCACTAGAACTAGACAGAAAGATATTTAAGATTAGATATTGGGATATTTAATTTGATAGTAATTTTTAGGTAGAAAAAAAGCCTTCACTGAAAAATTGATGCTTAGAATGCCACTGGTCCCTAGACGCAATTCTGGTTGGCTTGTGATGCTTGGCTTATTGACTTGAAGCAAAACCCTTTTTGATAGGCGGCTTCTTTGTTTGAAAAAAGAGAGGTGTGTAGTCCTAAAAGAAACAATTAGTCAGAGATAGGGATCAGAACGAGTAGACTTCATAATTCTCTCTTACCTTTCTTGTAGGAAGACTTCATGCCCACCCACCACCCCCTCCAAAAAAATGTTATTTTAAGTGAAAGACCACTGCACAAAAACATGGATACTGAAACCATGGTCATGCCATTGATTCTGATCATGCTTTTCTTCAGATTTTGCACTTCCGTTGACACCTTAACGCCAGACCAATCCATCAAAGATGGCCAGTCTTTGATTTCCAACAAAAATAATTTTGCCTTAGGCTTCTTCAGTCCCGGCAATTCTAGCTACCGGTATCTTGGTATTTGGTTTGTCAAAGTGGCAAATCAAACTATAGTGTGGGTGGCAAACAGGAATGATCCTATTATTGATTCCCCCGGAGTTCTCTCCCAACCAGTATGGAAACCTTGTCCTCCATGACAGTTCTAACCGTCTTCTTTGGTCTACAAATGTGTCTGTCCAGGGGACAACCTCTGTTGCACAGCTTCAATTCAGGAAATTTGGTATTGGTCCAAGGCAATAACGAAAAGGTTATGTGGCAAAGCTTTGATCATCCTACAGACACACTGCTTCCAGGCATGAGGCTTGGGTTAAATCGAAAAACTGGGTTAGACAGGTTCTTGACATCTTGGAAGTCACAAGATGACCCCGGAACTGGGGACTACTTCTATAAGATGAATCATACTGGCTCTCCACAAGTTGTCTTGTGTAGGGGTTCGACTTTATACTGGCGGTCAGGTCCATGGCCGTGGCCAACATCATCATCAGCAGCAACATCCTCATCGAGTTTTAAGTATTATTTTGTTAACAAAGAAGATGAGGTATCTTACGCCTACTTTTTCGATGATGCCTACATCATTTCTGGACTAGTGCTTCACAACTCTGGATTGATCCAGCACCTTATGTGGAATGATGGTGATCTTCAATGGAAGGAATTCTGGTCAGCACCTAAATACCGGTGTGACAACTATAGACACTGGTGCATATGGTAAGTGTGGTCCTGGGTCTACCAGTTTTAATAGGTTGAGTGTACTTGTTTGCCAGGGTATGAACCCAAGTCTCTGAAGAATTGGTATCACAGAGATGGTTCTGAGGGGTGTGTGAGGAAGCAGTTGGGGTTTTCAATGTGTGGGAATGGAGAAGGGTTTGTGAAGGTGGAGCTTTTGAGGGGTCCTGATTCATATAATGCAGTTTGGATGGACATGAGTATGAGTAGCTCAGAGTGCGAGCAGGCATGCCTGAGAAATTGCTCTTGCACAACTTTTGTCAGCATAAATATTGATGGGAAGGGGACCAGTTGCCTGGCATGGTATGTTGAATTGAATGACATTTCAGAGAGTTCGTATGAAAGGTGGGATCTAAATGTACGTGTAGATGCAACTGAGTTAGGTGGCCTTCCCCACTAGCTTGTATTTTTCGTAAATTTTCATTTCTGCCTATTTCACCTTACAAATCGTGGCCTCAGGTTTTTTCTTTTTTTGGCCCTTCAGCTACTTACACAAGGAAGTCCAATGGTTTTCTTGGCCACAAGAGGCAGCGGGCTATTACAATAATTTCTCTTATGGTGACAGTGTTTCTGGTATGCTTGATAGGCTATATATGTCTAATGAAGATATGAAGAAGAAGAAGAAAACATCCCCCTCAAAAAAAAAAAAAAGAAGAGGAACAAAAGGTAACAAAATCACTTCCATAGTATTGTTCGCACAAACACAGAGGAATATATATATATATATATATATATATATATATATATCGAGTCATTTTGGTAGACCACTTGAGCTATATAAATGCTCAATTGCAAAATTATAGTCAGCAATGTCTATCAATCTATCAATATGTTTTAGGACAGTGAAGAGAAAATTGCACAATCAATCATTACATTTTACCGGTGCCATGGACTATTTGGAGGGAAATGAGCTAGAGGAGAATAGTAGACATCCAGATTTATTGATCTTTGATCTAAGCTGCATAGTTGCTGCCACTGACAATTTCTCTCCAATCAACAAACTAGGACAAGGTTGCTTTGGTTCTGTTTTTAAGGTAAAGTTACAATTCATAATGGTATCGTTGAATGTTGATATCTTGCATATTTTCCTTTATTTTTCAATTTCCATTATTGTGCGAGTGTGAATACAAGAAAATGATTTACATGATCTAGGACATAAGTTATTGAAGAATCAGATTGTGGCATTGAACTCAATTGCTTTGAACTAATTGTTACGACTAAGCTTAATTTTGGATCATGGATTCAGGGTCAATTATCTAATGGACAACAAGTTGCTGTGAAAAGGCTATCCAACAGTTCAGGACAAGGAATAGAGGAATTCAAAAATGAAGTTATGTTAATTGCAAAACTTCAACATAGGAATCTTGTCAAGCTTTTTGGTTGTTGCATTTAGGGGGAAGAAAAGATGTTGATTTATGAGTACATGCCCAACAAAAGCTTGGATTTCTTCATTTTTGGTACGTCTTCTTTCTATTAATCTATTGCATTCATCTATTTTATTTTCTTTTATTATATATATTCAGAGAATATTTTTGGACTACATAAAACCAAATATTTTTACACTATTTAATCACATTTTGAGTATTTTGGAGTTAAATTTTATTGTAGACCATACAAGAAGTTCATTACTTAATAGGGAGAAACGCTTTGAAATCATTATTGGGATCACTCGTGGGATTTTGTATCTTCATCAAGACTCAAAATTAAGAATTATACATAGGGATCTTAAAACTAGCAATGTTCTCCTAGATGGTGAGATGAATCCAAAAATTTCAGATTTTCGGATAGCTCGTATATTCAAAGGGGACCAAATTCAAGACAAGACCACTAGAGTTATCGGAACATAGCAAGTACTTATGTGCACACAAAGCCTTGCACACTTTCCACAAATAGAAAATGAAGGCCTATGCAAAACTTAACTCTTTTTTTAATATTATTCACATGCAGCGGTTATATGTCTCCGAAGTATGCAGTATTTGGGAAATTTTCAACAAAATCAGATATTTTTAGTTTTGGTGTCATATTGTTGGAGATCATTAGTGGCAAGAAGAATACCAGTTCTTATCAAACACACCCTTCCTTAGCTCTGATAGGGCATGTATGTAACAAAAAAACAATCATCCTTTCCATTTGCATTTATAATACAAACCCTTTTAGATAATGCTATAAATCATACAGGTCTGGGAACTATGGAGAGAAGATAGAGTCTTGGATATAGTTGATTCATCGATTACTGAGTCATTTGTTTCTCATGAAGTTTTGAGATTCATTCAAATTGGGCTCTTATGTGTGCAAGAAGATGCAACGGATCGACCAACCATGTTGGCTATTCTTCTCATGCTAAGTTGTGAAACAACTCTTCCTTCTCCGAAACAACTTGCTTTCGTTTTCAGAAGACCAACAAATGATTTGGGATCAATCACTAAAAAGGGGTTTTATTCTATAAATGACGTGACAATAACTATGTTTGAAGCTCGCTAAAAGGTAAAGATTGCTGCATCTAAATTGCTTCTATGAGGATTTATGGGAACAATTAACATTTTACTCTGTTTATAAAATAAAATATAATTCTTATTCTTTTTTCCTTCTTTATTTCCTTCTGTACCAGGTGATCCAAAAGTAAAATATAAGTGTTGTTGAATACTTCCTACTTCAGTGGACTGTACTTTCCCCTAACCTCTGAAGATATATAATTAACTGCAGTGCAAGCTTCATATGGTAATAAGTAAAAAATGAAGCATGTTAGAGAATGATGTAACCTATAGAAAATTTTCTGAGCTCCAAGCATAAGAACTTTTAGGAAAACTAAAAGGCAAACATGCAGTCTGTGATGGATAGTACTGTAGGAACAATGTTCTATTAATTTTTCAAGTAAATATCCTCGTCATAATCAAATGACAAGACTGTGTTTGCTGTTTATTCTCACTTATAAATAGCTCATTTAATCTAATCACCTGAAACCCTTGGATATTTTGAATTTGTAATGTATGTCAAGTCCAGGTTTCATAGGCCTTAGATGCAGCTCAATAGAAGACAGTTATTTAAGAATAATTCATAATTTTGACATCTATTCAATCGAATTGAAAGATGATTTTTGAGGGACGTTGACTTTGATAGTGGCTCAATGCATTGAAGATTGTGAAACCAAATCTAATTACGTTAATTACGACAATTGCTGCCTTGTTTATCAGGCCTTACATGACATCGTATAAAAGGCTTGTTATAGCGTGACTTCAACAAGAGGTTTAGAGACTATTTTCGTGTGCCAAAGAGAGAGAAAGCCTAAACTTCGTTTTGATCAACCTATTATTTCAAAGTCTTTATTCAACAATGGAGTTGGTATTTTGGTGATCAAAAGCTAAAGTCACAGAGTCTATTATCTCAATATGTTGCTGCAGAGAACAAATTTTTAAGGTGGTCCTTGGAATCGTTTAGAGAGTCTAATTATGATCACAAATCTATATCTATATATTACTAAAAGCTGAAACGTAGCGTTTAATGCTGTTACTCCCACGTTGCACCACATCAGCCGCCACGTCATTTTTTTTTTTAAATATAATTTTTCCTACAATTTTAAAATGATTTTTACAATTTTCAACCCTATAAATACAGCTCACTACTTATTTATTTACTCTCACTATCACTCTATAATAAATCTGTGTAATTAATTCAGCCCACCTCTTATTTATTTAGTTCCACTATCAAGCCCAACCCAAAACCTTTTTAGTTCAACTTTAGAGTTTTGTGTGAGTTTCTTCAGCTTAAAGGAAGAAAAAAAAATTGTTGAAGCCTTTCAAGCTTTAGGGTTTTTTTTTTTTTTTTTCCAATTTTCCTATAATTGTTTTTAACATTTATTTTTTTAATATTTACACTTCTCTAACCTCTTTCTCTCCCTTATCATTTCATCTCTCTACTGCTTCTTTAATCTTTCTCCCTCCCTTACCTTTTCGTCTCCATACTACCCTCTGCATTAATATCATTCTTCATCTTCTCCTTCATCTTCTTTTATTTTTATCTCTTCTTATTCACACCCTCTTACTATAAATTTGTCACTATCTCTTCAATTCTATGCATAATTTTTCTTCACAAAAAAATGGCTCTCACTTTCTCTCTCTAAATTTTTTGGTGGATTTTTTTTTTATTTTTCTTGCATCTCTACTTTAGGTTGATAATTTTTTATATTTTTTAAAACTCTATTTTTGGTTAATGTGATTTAGTTTTGTTTTTTAAATTGTTGTTGTTGTTTTTATTTTGTTTTATTTTATTTTTTATTCTCTTTGATTGTTAAATGTTATCCTATTGCGTTTTAAAGAATTAAATATAGTATATAAAAATATAATATTATTATATTACATAGAATGATTTTTTATAGTACTCAATTTAGATGTTAAACTATGAGACTTTACTAGTTTTTGTTTATTTTCTAATCTTTCGTGGTAGACAAAGTACTCTTAATAGTTGTATTAGAAGTACTCTATAATGTCATTCATTTAAAGAAAAACAAAAGTTAGCCAAACGAAAATAATCAGATAGGTGACAAATTTTAACTTTTGCAATTTTATTTTAATTATTATTATTTTATAACAATGCATGTATAGAAATTTAATTCTTAGATTTTGCTAATAATTGTTTATTTGATAATATATTTTGGGTGGCCGAAATTATAATTTCTACAAAGAAAATAATCTTAATAGATTATCATAAACAAAATTTTATCTTAATATTGGTTCAATTAATCATTGTTAAATTTAATTTTTTTTTTTTTTAGTTTACATTATAATAAATAAAAATGTAATTACAAAATACATTAATCATTATTAGATTAGTTTAAATTGTTAAAAAAAATTTAATAAAACCACCATAAAAATAATTATCACGTACAACGCGCGGGTTTGCGGCTAGTGTAAATAATGAGAGAAGTGATCAATAGCTAAGAGTCCAAATGGTATGAAACTAGGGTGGGTTCATGATGTAATGATAGAGAATGAATTCATAAATTGGGTTTTGAGGTGGCTTGTTTGTTTGTATTAATTTAGCACAAACCCAAAAATAAATTGTATTAACCTAGCACAAAAACTATCAAAGAAAATGAAGACGAAGTGGACGAAGAAAGAACATAATCTTGGGCTTGTCTGCTGCAAAATTATAGAAATCCAGTTTTATGTTTGCAGTCTTGGCAGTGGAGGCAATGGCGGCAGCGGGTCTGCCAAGGGAAGTTGCTAGTGGTCCTGTAGGTTTATATGTCTTTTTAAATACTATGTAACAGTATATGGTTGAATTGCTATTCATCTTTAATGGCTTACTGCACATACTCTTCCAAGGGTATGTCTAATTTTAGTTTGAGTATTATGCTTCTCACATTTGGACAGAAAATTTTTAATTATACCAAATTATTTATCGATTCACAAAATTGGATTCCCCTAGTTTAATATGAAGGATTTTACTATTTTAGTGTCTCACTTGAAAGTTCAATTTTGATTATCTGTATAAACTATTCCATAGCTGCCTAATGATGAAAATTTTGTGATCTGTGCTGAGATTTTGTGATGCAAAGATTATGACAGAGAAAAAACTAAAGGAAGAAGAAAATTGAACAAAGAATATTAAATCTTAACTAACTTGAAACCAACTCTAGCAAGCTGAACCAACTCATATAACAGATTTTTTAACAAACTCTCTATAAAGCTATAAGATGACACCGTCTGGTGCTTTACATTTAAAACGTCATCATTTGTACTAGTTGTAATGTCACGTCGACAGGTCTCTCTGTTTTAATGACGGCAAGTGAGGATTAATAAGAAACGTCACCGTTGATTTATTAAAAATATTTTAGTTTCTCAAAAAAAAAAAAATATTTTAGTTATCTAATATTACTTTCATTCAATTGAGCCTTTTAAATTTTAAATTTATTCAATTCAAGCATTTTTTTCCAATTCCGTAAAAAAAAAAAGTCATTAAATATACAATTAACTAATGAAAAAAAAAATTTTGAAAAAAAAAATTTATCACATAAACAATCTATAAATAATTTTATTGATTTTTTTTTTCATATGAAAATAATATTTTTTTAATGAATATTTTTTAACAAAATTGAACAAAAGACCAAAATTAAATAAATTTGAAAATCAGTAAACTCAGTTGAACGAAAGTAAAGTCAAAGAACTGAAATACCATATTTGGGTTCAATTAGCATTTTAGCAATATAAATTTTTATTTTGGCAAAACTACGATGCTAGTCCCTAAAGTTTACCTACTGAATACTTTTGGTCCCTAAAGTTTCAAGCGAGCGTTATTAGTCTATGAAGTTTTAAATATGAGTGTTATTAGTCACTCTATTAACTTCCGTTAGTTTGTTTATTTGTGTCTAACGGAATAATGATGTAGCATGTTTAAAATGATGTTGCAACCTATTTATTATTAAAAAATTATACATCATATTATAAACTTAGAATCGAGTAAACTCAAATAATGTGAGTCTTCACTCTTCAACACATCAAACTCATTAAAATTGGATTTTCTTCAAAATCAAAGAACCTGGATTATTTTTTCATTTTCCTTCATTTTCTCAAAATCCAAACAAGGTCTAGAAATGTGTTCAATTCAAAATCAAATAACTAATATATATTTTAAAGGATTTTGCTAGTGCAAAACTCCACCGCCGTAGTAGCAGCACTTAGGCTGCGTTTGTTTTGGGTGTAAATGATTTTCAAAAAATATTTTACACCCAGCGGCATGTTTGGGTGCATATGAAAAATGAAGTTTTCCAGAAAATCATAAACATTGACTGTAAAATAAGCCCTTTGACCCAGAAAATGAATTTCGCTTCTAGTTTACCTTCAAATCATTTCCGGAAAGATGCAGAGAGAGAGAGAGAGAGAGAGAGAGAGAGAGAGAGAGAGAGCAAGAAGAGAGTAGAGAGAGTTGCGCCCCAACCCCAGATCGCACCGTCAACGTCGCGCCGCCAAGATCGTTCCGCCGATCGTCCCGCCGAGTTTGCACCGTGAAGATCGCGCCAGTGAGCTAGATCGCGCCCAACCCCAGACGTGCCGACGAGATCGCGCCTTGGAGATCGCGTCGTCAAGCTCGCGCCGGCGAGATCGCTCCTTGAAGATCGCGTCGTCAAGCTCGCCGATCTCTTTCCCGATCTCTTTCTCGTCGCCGATCTCTTTCCTGATCTCTTTCGCTATCTCTCGCCGATCTCTTTCCCGATCTCTTTCTCGTCGCCGATCTCTTTCCCGATCGTCCCCCCGATCTCTCTTTCCCTCAATCTCTCACTCTTTCCCGATCTCTCCTTCCCTCAATCTCCCACTGTTTCGTCCTCAGATTGTGAATAAAACATGTTTTTATTTTGATTTTTGGTTGTGTTAAGTGCATGAATTGAAATTTTTTGGTATAAAATTTGTTTGGGAACTGAGAAAATGTGTAAAATTTGTAGGAAAATAGCATTTTCAGAATGCTACCAAACACCGTAAATTATTTTTTGGATTATTTTCCATTGCAAAACCAAACACTCAGGTTTCATTTTACTTACGGGAATTCACTTTCACCTGTATTCATTTTACACTCGGAATTCAATCTACATTGAACCAAACACAGCCTAAAAGAAGATGGAGACAGTGAGTTCGTCAAGACCTATGCAACTCATCTCAAACACTCTAGGCGGATCTCTCACTATGCATAAACACTTATTTTATATGTAGATACATATAATCGTTGAACCTAAAACTTTGTATTCTTTGGTTTCATTAATTCTTTGGGTGAGAAATGGAAGTGATCATTCTATTGAGTATTTGCCATTAACCATTTGATCAAATACATATTGAAATTATTATTCCGTAAACATTTAATTTGAGGGTCTAAGGATTTTTCAGTGTTCAATTTTGAAAGATGGGTATTTTTTTTCTTGAGAGATTTCTACTTTGGTCGTGTATATATAGATGCAATTATGTAGACACCTCCAGCCTTGGTTACAATCTCTCTCTCTCTCTCTCTCTCTCTCTCTCTCTCTCTCTCTCTCTCTCTCTCTCTCTCTCCATAAACATGTCCTGTTTGGATTCCAAGAAATAGGAGGAAAAGATAACGAAATCTAGGAACTTTGAATTTGGAGAAAGACATGCATTTGATGTGTTGAAGACCCATATTATTTGCGTTTAGCCAATTCTAATGTGTATAATATAAGGTATAATTTTTTAATAATAAATAAGTTGCCACATCATTTAAAATATGCCACGTCATTGTTCCGTTAGACACATAGGCAAACAAACTAACGGAAGTTAACAGAGGGACTAATAGCACTTATATTCAAAACTTCAGGGACCAATAATGCACACATAAAACTTTAGGGACCAAAAGCGCTCAACAGACAAACTTTAGGGACTTTAGGGAATAAAACGTAATTTCGCCTTTTATTTTTTATGCACATTTATGTTGCTTCTGTTGGGCCTAAACGGTGTTATCGTGGTCTTCTTGTTTAACACTTTACTGCCACACCATTTTTTATTTTTTATTTTTTACTTCTCTTCTGGTATCGTGGTTAAAAAAACAAAACAAAAAAAAAAAAACAAAAAATGGGAAAAGAAGATTCGCCGTTATTTTAAAAGTAAAGTAATGATTTCACTTGAAAGTCAGGATTTTAGGTACTCAATGTGTGACTCAAAGTTCATCTCATGTTTTTAAGATTACTTCTACTTCAGACACAGACACAGTAGGGAGTCTATTAGAGTACACTCTCTCTATTGTTGTCCGACACTTTTCTATGTGTTGTGTTTTATTTGTGTGTATGTGATTTATTAAATTATTTATTTGTTTTTGTTCAGTGTTTGTGTTTTTGTGTGTGAGATTTAGATTGGTAGTAGATTGAGTTAGAGAAGAAACTATGCGGCCTAAGATATAAAATTAGGGGTTTAGGCCCAGTCTTTTTAGTCTTATCACTTATGCTAAAGGGTATGAAGCAGGTTGCTGATGCTATCAAAGTCACCATGAGTCCTAAGGGCTAAGGAGTTCCCTGGCTACCTAATCACACCATTCTTTAATTTATATTTCTAACTGTTGCTATCTATGCAATTCATATCTTAAAAATAAGTTTGATTAGCATTGGTGTTTCCACTCACTTTGGGCCCAAAAAATGAATCGTTTGTTATATAATAGATACATGTCAAATTGCTTATTGCTTGAGTGCTGAGGATATTTGGCGACTTTACTTTAATTGTCTGTTTGTGTTCGTGTGATTGAAAGAGATTTTTAGAATTATTCTGACTTTACGAGTCCTTTTACAGTGTGTGGAAATTACTGTAAATATTATGCTTCTTATCCACTAAAAAACAAGGGAAAGAAATATATATATATATATATATATATTTTTTTTTTTTTCTTTTAAGTAAAGAGGCCTGTCGTTTGAAGTTCTCTACATCTGCTATCTTCATATAAAAAACTAGTCGCTAACCCGTGCAATGCACAGGAAAGCTATTGATAACTTCCCCAATATGAAAAAAAAAAAAATCAAGATCATGGTATAAATTATATACCAAACCAATAAAATATATCACTTACAAAGTAATAAAATCTATCACATACAATGAGATATCGTGATAATTAAGAGCTTGAGATAATATTTAGAAAATATATAACTAATATAAGTACACTCTTATTACTCAAAAAAAAAAATATAAGTACACTCCAATACAATTAATTACGCAAAAATAGTTAATTTCATACTCAATCAAATATCTTTCATAAATTACATTAATCATTCTTGATTATTTTGCAAGAAAAATAATTTTAGTGCTAATAGTGCTTTCAAAAAAATTTATTATCTCACAAAGAAATATACATAATTCTTAATCTGGGTAGGCCAACCAAGGTTGAAAGTAAAAAATATATACATAGTGTGATTGTTATGTATTTCTTGATATAAAACAGAATATAATTGATATAAAATATAGTTATTACTCCAATGTCACCAACCACAACAATACAAAGAAAAATATATAGCTTGCAAATTCAAGAATACTATATTTTCCTATAGGAGCTGGTAACAGAAATAGAAATAGCTATCATCTGAAGCTTAGATAACACATTACCAACACATTACCAATGTAAATCCCTACAATATGTTATATATGTAAAGCTTTTATATATATAAATATATATATATATATATATATATAATTATATATTATCAAACTATTTACAATTACATACTAAACTTAGGCAAGAAAAAAAAAAGTAAAGAAAAGTTCATAAACAAAATAAAAATCATCAAGAAATTATAAGCTCATGAGTCCCCACTCCTCGTCACTTTCCCCTCTAAAGTCTAAACCTCTCACACTAAATACCGAATCTATGTTTTGTTATGAAGCAAAGTAGTTTATAATATATTCTTTATAGAAAGCTTCAAGTATCTTCCCAACCAAATTGAAAGCATAAATTAAAGTTAAATAACGAATAGGAAGGGAACCTAAGTCTTACGATTCTTTGCTGCCACAATAGGCGAATAGCTTGCTCAAACAATGACTTTTATATGAGTGGTGTCTCCCTCTATTAATCTTTTAGTGTGTCATGTTTTGTGGAGGAAGAACGTTGTATACATGAAAACTAATTAGGCTAAACACCATTAGAGAGTGTTAAGTCGCTGAGATAATTGCTAGGGTTTTGAGATAGGAAGAGAAGAGTCCTAAACGTGTGCCTCTCTTAACTCCAATTATTAGCCTAGGCCTCACCAGTTATATTATTGCTAAGGTTTATTGAACTAAACGTGCATTGTGTAGTTTTAAAAAAAAAAAGTTAAATATACGGAAAAAATATATTTATTTTGAAACCACAAACACATTATTTTGAAAATAGCCAGAGTCAAAAAAAAAAAAATTTAATCTTAAAAAATATATTTTAAATGTTTTTTTTTTTTCAGAACAATTTTTAAAAATACCCTGATTTCAAAGCACTCCCAAATCATGAAATCAATGGCTATTACTACCTAATGTCTTCACTTTCATATCCATAATATAATAGCTTATATATATATATATATATATATATGTATATGTGTATATATATATATATATATATATATATGTTTGTGTGTGTATATATATATGTGTGTGAGAGTGTGTGTGTGTGTGTATATATATATATATATGTATGTTTGTGTGTATATATATTTATATGTATGTTTGTGTGTATATATATTATTGTTGTTGGGTGGGTTTCTATTTACTCAATATTATCATGTACGTTTACACTACCTTATCCCCTCTTCCCCATAGCATATTTTAAAAAAAAAACTTGTAGTTAATATTACAATACAAAAAAATAAATAAAAAGTTATAATGAACTTGTGTCGAATTGCAGTAGGAGAAGATTCTTGTGTGGCACAAGTCATGACTCCTATAGTCCTATTCCTATATCAATATTGCCAAAGATTTCTGACAATTCAGACCTTATCATATTTATTTTAATATTTTAACGAAGTTGAATTCTTATTTCTATATTGTGAGTAGTTTGAAATCTTTTTAAATTAATTCTAGTCACTTGACTCCAACACAATAGGTAAATACAAAATTATGATATGTTATTGAAGACGGTTACAGCTTGTGTGTGAGAGAGATAACCGGATTTAGTAGTGTTTCAGTAGGATAGGTAATCGGGTTATGTATTTTTTTTACTGATTTTTTTTTACATAATGCTGATATAGAAAATTGTAGAGAGATCAGAGACTTCAGTTATTTATATATATATATATATATATATATATATATATATAGATTTTGCAATGGTTGGTAGATATAGTAGGATAAAAGAAATTATAAAATCCATGTGTTTTAGTTATGCAATACAGTTTACCTTGTCCACTACCTTGTACTTAAGGCTTACATGCCAGATAGAATATGCTTTGATCTCATATGCTTGGTTGGGAATCCAGATAGTCTTTTAAAATTGTGCTTCCAATTAGCTTTATCATTTTTCCCCTATTTGGATACTTTCTTTTTGGATACAATCAAAGCATTTAGTAGATTGCATAGTGTGTACTAGATTGTAAAGGCTATAATGAGTATAATCAACTGGTAGTAGGTTGATTCATGAAAGCCATTGAAATTCTCCGAAATGAGGTTAGCCAAAGAACAGTAGAAAGCTCTGGGAATCAAGCTTGGCCGAGATCGCTGATGCTAGCACAAGATTAGTAATTATGCTAAGTTTCCAATCCACCAATCCCAGCCAATTTTCTGGACAACATAAATGCCATCCTCATCAAACAATCAATTACTCACTAACGTATGTGCTAAAAGTCAATGAAATTTTAACATGTTAAAGCCGTCCATTAAATTGCACTAAAACTAAACAGAAAGATATTTAAGATTAGGTATTGGGATATTAAATTTAATAGCAATTTTCAGGTAGAAAAAAAGCCTTCACTGGAAAAATTGATGCTTCAATGCCTCCGGTCCCTAGACGCAATTCTGATTGACTTGTGATGCTTGGCTTATTGACTTGAAGCAAAGTCCTTTTTGATAGGCTGCTCAAAAAAAAAGAGAGGTGTGTAGTCCTAAAAGAAACGACTAGTCAGAGATAGGGATCAGAAAAAGAAGACTTCATAATTCTCTCTCTCTCTCTCTCTCTCTCTCTCTCTCTCTCTCTCTCTCTCTCTCTTTCTTCTAGGAAGACATCATGCCCACCCACCACCCCCCACCAAAAAAAACACAAACATGGATGCAGAAAAACTGGTCATGTCTTTGTTTCTGATAATTCTTTTCTTCCCATTTTGCATTTCCCTTGACACCTTAACATCAGACCAATCCATCAAGGATGGCCAATATTTGATTTCCAATGAAAACAATTTTATCTTAGGCTTCTTCAGCCCCGGCAACTCTAGCTATCGGTATCTTGGTATTTGGTAAGCCAAAGTGAAAAAACAAACTGTGGTGTGGGTTGCAAACAGAAATGATCCTATCAATGATTCCACCGGAGTTCTCTCCATCAACCAGTATGGAAACCTTGTCCTCCATGACAGTTCTAACCGTCTTCTTTGGTCTACAAATGTGTCTATCCAGGAGACAACCTCCTATGTTGCACAGCTTCAAGATTCAGGAAATCTGGTATTGGTCCAATGCAATAACAAAAAGGTTATATGGCAGAGCTTTGATCATCCTACAGACACTTTGCTTCCAGGCATGAGGCTTGGTTTAAATCGGATAACCGGGTTAGACAGGTTCTTGACACCTTGGAAGTCAAAAGACGACCCTGGAACTGGGGACTACTTCTATAAGATGAATCCTACTGGCTCTCCTCAACTCGTCTTGTATAAGGGTTCGACTTTATATTGGCGGTCATGTCCATGGCCGTGGCCAACATTATCATCAGCAGCAACAGCCTTATCGGGTTTTAAGTATTATTCTATTAACACCGAAGATGAGGTATCTTACGCCTACTATTTCAATGACCCCTCCATCATTTCTAGACTAGTGGTTGACAACTCTGGATTGCTCCAGGACCTTATGTGGAATGATGGTGATCTTCAATGGAAGGAATTCTGGTCAGCACCTAAATACCGGTGTGACAACTATAAACGCTGTGGTGCATACGGTAAATGTGGTCCTGAGTCTGGTGACAATGTTATTAACTTTGAGTGTACTTGTTTTCCGGGGTATGAACCCAAGTCTCGGAAAAATTGGTATCACAGAGATGATTCTGGGGGGTGTGTGAGGAAGCACTTGGGATTGTCGATGTGTGGGAATGGAGAAGGGTTTGTGAAGGTGAAGCATTTGAAGGGTCCTGATTCATTTAATGCAGTTTGGATGGACTTGAGCATGAGAAGCTCAGAGTGCGAGCAGGCATGCTTGAGATATTGCTCTTGCACAGCTTTTGTAAGCATGAACATTGATGGGAAGGGGACGAGTTGTTTGGCATGGTATGGTGAATTGATTGACGTTTCAGAGAGTTCATATGAAAGGTGGGATCTAAATGTACGTGTAGATGCAACTGAGTTAGGTGGCCTTCACTTGCTTGCATTTTTTGAAAACTTTACTTTCGGCCTTTTTTTTTTTTTTTTTTTTTTTTTTTTTGTCCCTCAGCTACTTACACAAGGAAGTCCAATGGTTTTCTTGGCCACAAGAGGCAGCTGGCTATTACAATAATTTCTCTTATGGTGACATTGTTTCTGGTATGCTTGATAGCCTATATATGCCTAATGAAGAAGAGGAAAACATCCCCCTTAAAAAAATTAAAAATAAAAACGAAGAGGAAAACAAAAGGTAACAAAATCACTTCCATTGTTTTGTTCACACAAACACAGAGGAATATATATATATATATATATATATATATATATATATATATATATATGATCAATTGCTCAATTATATAAATGCTCAATTGCAAAATTATAGTCAGCAATGTCTGTCAATATGTTTTAGGACAGTGACGAGAAAATTGCACAATCAATCATTATTTTTTACGGGTACCATGGGCTATTTCGAAGGAAAGAGCTGGAGGAGAATAGTAGACATCCAGATTTATTGATCTTTGATCTAAGCTGCATAGTTGCTGCCACTGACAATTTCTCTCCAATCAACAAACTAGGACAAGGTGGCTTTGGTTCTGTTTTTAAGGTAAAGTTACAATTCATAATGGCATCGTTGAATGTTGATATCTTGCATATTTTCCTTTCTTTTTCAATTTCCATGTTTGTGAGTGTGAATACAGGAAAATGATTTACATAATCTAAGACATAAGTTATTGAAGAATCAGATTGTGGCATTGAACTCAATTGCTTTGAACTAATTGTTACAACTAAGCTTAATTTTGGATCATGGATTCAGGGTCAATTATCTAATGGACAACAAGTAGCTGTAAAAAGGCTATCCAACAATTCAGGACAAGGAATAGAGGAATTCAAAAATGAAGTTATGTTAATTGCAAAACTTCAACATAGGAATCTTGTCAAGCTTTTTGGTTGTTGCATTCAAAGGGAAGAAAAGACGTTAATTTATGAGTACATGCCCAACAAAAGCTCGGATTTCTTCATTTTAGGTACGTCTTCTTTCTATAAATCTACTGCATTCATCTATTTTATTTTCTTTTATTATATATATTTAGAGAATATTTTTGGACTACACACAACCAAATATTTTTACACTATTTAATCACATTTTGAGTATTCTAGAGTTAAATTTTATTGTAGACCATACAAGAAGTTCATTGCTTAATTGGGGGAAACGCTTTGAAATCATTATTGGGATCATTCATGGGATTTTATATCTTCAAAACGACTCAAGATTAAGAATTATACATAGGGATCTTAAAACTAGCAATATTCTCCTAGATGGTAAGATGAATCCTAAAATTTCAGATTTTGGGATAGCTCGTATATTCAAAGAGGACCAAATTCAAGACAAGACAACTAGAGTTATCGGAACATAGTAAGTACGCATGTGCACACAAAGCCTTGCACACTATACACATATATAAAAAAAATGAAAGCCTATGCAAACTTTAACTCTATTTTTAATACTATTCACATGAAGTGGTTATATGTCACCAGAGTATGTAATATTTGGGAAATTTTCAACCAAATCAGATGTCTTTAGTTTTGGTGTCATATTGTATCATTAGTGGCAAAAAGGATAACAGTTCTTATCAAACACACCCTACCCTAACTTTGATAGGGCAAGTCCGTAACAAAATAACAACAGTCTTTTCCATTTGCATTTATAATACAACCCCTTTTGGATAATGTTGTAAACCATATAGGTCTAGGAACTATGGAGAGAAGATAGAGCCTTGGAGATAGTTGATTCATCAATTACTAAGTCATTTGTTTCTCATGAAGTCCTAAGATGCATTCAAATTGGGCTCTTATGCGTGCAAGAAGATGCAACGGATCGACCAACAATGTTGGCAATTCTTCTCATGCTACGTTGTGAAACAACTCTTCCTTCTCCGAATCAACCTGCTTTTGTTTTTAGAAGACCTACCAAGGATTTGGGATCAGTCACAAGAAAGGGGTTTTATTCTATAAATGACGTGACAATAACTACATTTGAAGCTCGCTAAAAGGTAAAGATTGTTGCATCTAAATTGCTTCTATAAGGATTTATGGGAACAATTAAGATTTTACTCCATTTATAAGAACAAATATAATTATTATTCTTTTTTTGTTCTTTCTTTCCTTTTGTACCAGGTGTGATCCAAAAGTAAAATATAGTGTTAGAGAATATAGCCTACTTCAGTGGACTGTACTTTCCCCTAACCTCTGAATATATATATATATATATATATATATATATATAACTGCAATGCAAGCCTCATATGCTAATAAGTAATAATTGAAACATATTACAGAATGATGTAACCTACAGACAATTTCCTGTGCTCCAAGCATAAGAACTTTTAGGAAAGCTAAAAGGCAAACAAACAGTCTGTGGTGGATAGTACTGTAGGAACATGTTCTTTTAATTTTTCAAGTAAATATCCTCGTCATAATCAAATGACAGGACTATGTTTGCTGTTTATTCTCACTTATTAAAAGCTTATTTAATCTAATCACCTCAAGCCCTTGGATGTTTTGATTTTGTAATGTATGTCAAGTCTAGGTTTCATAGGCCTAAGATGAAGCTCAAAAGAAGACTGTTGTTTATGAGCAATTCGTAATTTAGACATCCATTCAATCGATTGAACGATGATATTTGAGGGATGCTGAATTTGATAGTGGCTCAATGCATTGAAAATTGTGAAACCAAAATCAAATTATGTTAATTAAGTCAATTGCTGCCTTGTTTTTCAGTCCCTACATGACATCGTATAAAAGGCTTATTATAGCATGACTTCAACAAGAGGTTTAGAGAGAGAGAGCCTAAACTTCAATTTGATCAACCTATGATTCAAAAGTCTTTATTCAACAATGGAGTTGGAATTTTGGTGATCAAGAGCTAAAGTCACAAAGTCTATTATCTCAATATGTTGCAGCAGAGAACAAATTTTTATGGTGGTCCTTGGTGTCGTTTAGAGGGTCTAATTGTGATCACAGACGCAGATCGTGAGAGAAGGGAGAGAAGGGATTCATACGGAAGAGTCCAAAAGGTCTGAAACTAGGGTGGGGTCATGAGAAATGAGAGAAGGAATTCATAAATTGGTTTTGAGGTGGCTTGTTTGTTTGCATTAATTTAGTACAAACCCAAAAATAAATTGTATTATTCTAGCACAAAAACTATCAAAGAAAACGAAGAGATAAACACAGAATCATGGGTTAGTACAATGCCCTTAAAGTGTTTGACAATGTCTTTTTAATGGCTTAATGCACATACTCTTCAAAGGGTATGTCTAATTTTAGCTAAGTATTATGCCTCTCACACTTGGCCAAACAGAAATTTTAATTATACCACATTATTTATTGATTCACAAAATTGGATTCCCATAGTATAATATGAAGGATTTTAGTGTCCCACTTGAAAGTTCAGTTTTGATTATCTGTACAAGCTATTCAATAGCTACCTAATGATGAAAACTTGTGATCTTTGCTGAGATTTGGTGATGCAAAGACTATGACAGAGAAGAAACTAATAGAAGAAGAAAATTGAACAGAGACTATGAAATCTTAACTAACTTGAGATCAACTCTAGCATACTGAACCGACTCATAACAGCTTTTTTAACAAACTCACTATAATGGCTACATAAGATGACACCGTTTGGTGCTTTGCATTTGAAATGGCTTTGCATTTATAATATTCTCTTATTACTTATCAAAAAAAAAGATGACACCGTTTGGTGCTTTGCATTTGAAATGGCTTTGTTAAAACGTCATCCCTATTGTGTGCAGCTCCAACACTAGGTTAAGAGTCTCATACTCCTAAGGTCTATAATACCAAAATTCTAGCCTCCAAAAAGTAGTTGCCTATCTATTACAAGACATAACATCTAACTCCAAAAGTTGTTGCCTGCTCTGTAAAAATTCATAATTAAACAGTAGTGAGACAAAGCTAAGTAAGTAGCAATATTAATGTGCTACTGGCCATGTCACAAAGACTGCAAGTACCAGTCACTGGCCACCGTGTCGCACAGACTCGAGTGCCATAATATAATCCACCATGTCACAAAGACTTAGGTGTTGCATTACTGGCCGTGTCACAAAAATTGCAAGTACCAGTTATCGGCTACTGTGTCACATAGACTCAGGTGCCATCATACCAACATCACAAAGATCCAAGTATTTGGCTGGGTAATCACTAGGAAATCACAATTGCCATGACATGAGGTAAGGTGTCATAAAGAGCTAGCAAGTTTATATAATTGAGTTTCATAACACATTTCCGATAAATTTGCATAATTTCCAAAGAAATTCCTATCCAGTAGGATTTCCCACCCACTTGTCAAAGGACTTCCCACCCACTTGTCAAATGATGCTTTCCAATTCTTTAAATTTTCCAATTATTTGTAATATCCATTATAAATGAATCACATCAAGGCCAATCTCCTAGAATTAATAAAAACTTTTCATTATTCCCACATTATATATATACACACATTACATGTTTAAATTAGCTACTTACCTTGCAAGACCACATAAAAGCCTAGCTTCGAAGTGCTCCAACAAGAATTAGTTAGAACCTAAAGAAAAGGTATACAAGTTTATCAAGACAAGTTTGAAAATCTTAAAGTAAGTCTAGTTAAGTAACTTTAATCTCCCATAGAAACAGTTTACTTAGGCAAGCCTAAACTCATAATGTTGGGCATATTTTATTAGCTCCTTTGTGGTCATCCTCTTGCCAATCACAACTTTACCCAAAAATCTCCTTAATCTCATAAAATTTCTTAAGAAACCAAGAATTTCTTCACTTGAAAGATGTCTCACAAAACTAGCATCACAAACATTCACCAAGACAATAAGGCATCAAAACCCCCAAATCTTAGCTATAGAAAACCTCAAATGGCCACCATTCATTTAAATAAATAAAAACCCTAAGCCCTTCATGAGAATATGTTCACCAAATCAAAACTCTTAGGGCTTAATCATGTGAATATCACTTCAAAGGCTTAGATCAACAATATGAAAATCCACCAAATTATTTAGAGTTTTTACCTTAATAGTTTGAGATGAAGGAGCCTAGAGATTCTTATGAAGTTCCTCGGTGAATCTCATCGTTAAAAAGATGGTGGCGGTGATCCGATGGAGTGGCGGTTGGTAAGGGTGAGAGAGAGATGGAGGTGTATGTATGTGTGTTTTTGTGTGAATAAAAGAAAGCAAAGTGCTTATCCAAAAAAAAAAAAGAAAGCAAAGTGGGAGGAGAGAAGGCCTTAGGTGACCGGTAAAGAGAGAGTGAGAGATATTTTAAGAGATTGTGCGGTGGGGAATAGATGAATAGTTGGGAGCTCACGTGGGGGATTTTAAAAAAAATATCTGCTAGTCCCTCGATGCAATTCTGGACATTGGCCGGGCTGGCGAATTGTTTAAAAACGGTTGTTTATTAGTTTTTGATATACGTGGCTGAGTGAAAAGCTTGGTGAGAATATGTAAAATATTATTTAAAAATTAAAAATTATTATTTAAAAGGATAGATAAATAGGTTATGATTTTTAAAAAGTGCAGTATGAAAAAGTATTGTTTTTTAAAGTTGAGGGTTTAATAAAAACTGTTAAAAAATATTTTTTTAAAAAGTTAAGTGTTTAACTAGCACTTATAAAAGTGGCAGTTTGAAGAGTAAATTACTAAAAAAGACAATATATATATAAAGGAGTTTATTTCATATTTAAATCAACTACTTCATATATTTACTAAAAAAAAACTAATTAATAATAATAATAATAATAACAATAATAACATTAATAATAATAATAATATATTATTGGTATTATTTTAATAATGTTTGTGTTTATTTTATACCATCACTTTTATAAATTACCAACATCAGTTTATCTATTATAAAAACTTTTTTGTTTTCTCTCGTGTGTGTTTGGTTGGAATGATGGAAAATTGAGAGAGTGAAAAACCTTTTTGGTTGGCTGAAAAGAAAAGTAGAATGATAGAAAATATAGTTTATATAAATCGACTATTATACCCTTACATAATAGATAAGAAATAGATTTATTTATACTTATTAAATAATATAAAATTTACCAACAATTATAATTTTCTATAAAAAGTGTTATGTCCACAATATTTTTCACAATACTTTCGCAACAAAATTTATTTGAAAAGTTGTTACTAGTTCTAATTTAAATCTACCACTAAAATTATTTTTTTACTTACCAATATTAACTAATAATAATCTATTACTTAAAATTTATAGTGAAAATATTGTGGTAACATTTTTCAATTAGAATTTGTCAATCATTATATTATTTCTCCTTTCTCAGCCTTCATTTCATCCATACGTTTTTCTTTTCTTTTTTTCTTTTTTTTTTCTTCCGCACATGTTGTCCTTATCTCTATCCCCCTTCTTTTATTTTCTCATTCTTCCTCATTCAAGAATGTTCCAGCACCAGAAGTAGCTCTCATTCTTTCTTTTTTTCTCCAGCGCTCTCTCTCTGTTTTTTTTTTTTTTTCTGTGGATTTTGGGTTTGATTTTGAGTTAATTTTTTTTTTGGTTGATTTTGAGTTGGGTTTGGAATGGGTTTTCTAATGGGGTTTGAGTTGATTTTTAAGTTATTTTGTGTTGATTTTGAGTTATTTTTTGTTTGATTTTGTTGATTCTGTGTTTGGATTATCAAATGTTGAAATGGGTTGTGATGGTAGACCGGTGATAGTTGGGTGGTGCTATATTTGTATTTGGTTGATACTTTCTTGACCGGTGTTGGTCTGTAACAGATGAGCAAGAGTATGAGGGAGGGCAATTTGGTAACTGAATCAATAACTCAACGGATAAAACACAACTTTTTCTAAAAAATTGCGTTTTATGCCTAACCAAACGGGCTGAACGGACTTTTTGAGTTGGGAAAGCTGAAACAAACCGGCACTGACTTGACCCAGCATCCATTTTCTTTTCTGCAAGGAGGCTTCAGAATCCTCAATCAAACCAAATATCTATATATATTTCAAACCCCATATTGGAAAAAAAAAGACCACTGCACACAAACATGGATGCTGAAACCATGGTCATGTCGTTGATTCTGATCATGCTTTTCTTCCCATTTTGCACTTCCCTTGACACCTTAACACCAGACCAATCCATCAAGGATGGCCAGTCTTTGATTTCCAGCAAAAATAATTTCGCCTTAGGCTTCTTCAGTCCCGGCAATTCTAGCCACCGGTATCTTGGTATTTGGTTTGTCAAAGTGGCAAAACAAACTATAGTGTGGGTGGCAAACAGGAATGATCCTATTATTGATTCCTCCGGAGTTCTCTCCATCAGCCGCTATGGAAACCTTGTCCTGCATGATAGTTCTAACCGTCTTCTTTGGTCTACGAATGTGTCTGTCCAGGGGACAACCTCCTCTGCTGCACAGCTTCAAGATTCAGGAAATCTGGTATTGGTCCAGGGCAATAACAAAAAGGTGATATGGCAGAGCTTTGACCATCCTACAGACACTTTGCTTCCAGGCATGAGGCTTGGGTTGAATCCGAAAACTGGGCTAGACAGGTTCTTGACATCTTGGAAGTCGCAAGATGACCCCGGAACTGGGGACTGCTTCTATAAGATGAATCCTACTGGCTCTCCTCAAGTCGTCTTGTATAAGGGTTCGACTTTAAATTGGCGGTCAAGTCCATGGCCGTGGCCATCATCAGCAACTTTCTCATCGGGTTTTAATTACGAGTTTTTTAACAACGAAGATGAGGTATCTTACTACTACTTTTTTGATGACCCCTCCATCATTTCTAGAGTAGTGGTTGGCAATTCTGGATTACTCCCGACACTTATGTGGAATGACGATGACCTTCAATGGAAGGAATTCTGGTCAGCACCTAAATTCCGGTGTGACAAGTATAGACGCTGTGGTGCATACGGTAAATGTGGTCCTGAGTCTGGTGACAGTGTTATTGAGTGTACGTGTTTGCCAGGGTATGAACCCAAGTCTCGGAAAAATTGGTATCGCAGAGATGGTTCTGGGGGGTGTGTGAGGAAGCAGTCGGGGTTGTCGATGTGTGGGAATGGAGAAGGGTTTGTGAAGGTGGAGCGTGTGAAGGGTCCTGATTCATTTAATGCAGTTTGGATGGACATGAGCATGAGTAGCTCAGAGTGCGAGCAGGCATGCTTGAGAAATTGCTCTTGCACAGCTTTTGTAAGCATGAATATTGATGGGAAGGGGACGAGTTGTTTGGCATGGTATGGTGAATTGATTGACGTTTTGGAGAATTCATATGAAAAGTGGGACCTAAATGTACGTGTAGATGCAACTGAGTTAGGTGGCCTTCTCCACTTGCTTGCATTTTCGTAAATTTTCATTTCTGCCTATTTCACCTTACAAATCGTGGACTGATTTTTTTTTTTTTTTTTTTTTTTTTTTTTTGTCCTTCAGCTACTTACACAAAGAAGTCCAATGGTTTTCTTGGCCACAAGAGGCAGCTGGCTATTACAATAATTTCTGCTATGGTGACATTGTTTCTGGTATGCTTGATAGCCTATATATGCCTAATGAAGAAGAGGAAAACAAAAGGTAATAAAATCACTTCCATTGTATTGTTCACACAAACACAGAGGAATATATATATATATATATATATATATATATATGTACATATTAAATCAAGAGTCATTTTAGTAGTCTACATGAGCTGTATAAATGCCCAATTGCAAAAATATAGTGAGCAATTTATCATTATGTTTTTGGACAGTGAAAAGAAAATTGCACAATCAATCATTATATTTTACCGGTACTAGAGGCTATTTGGAGGGAAATGAGCTAGAGGAGAGTAGTAGACATCCAGATTTATTGATCTTTGATCTAGGCTGCATAGTTGCTGCCACTGACAATTTCTCTCCAATCAACAAACTAGGGCAAGGTGGCTTTGGTTCTGTTTTTAAGGTACAGTTACAATTCATAATGACATCGTTTAACGTAAATATCTTGCATATTTTCCTTTCTTTGTCAAATTCCATTATTGTGTGAGTGTGAATGCAGGAAAATGATTTACATAACCTAAGACATAAGTTATTGAAGAATCAGATTGTGGCATTGAACTCAATTGCTTTGAAGTAATTGTTATGACTGAGCTTAATTTTGGATCCTGGATTCAGGGTCAATTATCTAATGGACAAGAAGTAGCTATTAAAAGGCTATCCAACAGTTCAGTACAAGGAATAGAGGAATTCAAAAATGAAGTTTCGTTGATTGCAAAACTTCAGCATAGGAATCTTGTCAAGCTTTTTGGCTGTTGCATTCAGGGGGAAGAAAAGATGTTGATTTATGAGTACATGCCCAACAAAAGCTTGGACTTTTTTATTTTTGGTACGTCTTATTCCTATAAATCGATTGCATTCATCTGTTTTATTTTCTTTTATTATTTATGTTCAAAGAATATATTTGGACTACATACAACCAAATATTTTTACACTAATTAATCACATTTTGAGTATACTAGAGTTAAATTTTATTGTAGATCATACAAGAAGTTCATTGCTTAATTGGGGGAAACGCTTTGAAATCATCATTGGGATCGCTCGTGGGATTTTGTATCTTCATCAAGACTCAAGATTAAAAATCATACATAGGGATCTTAAAACCAGTAATGTTCTCTTAGATGGTGAGATGAATCCTAAAATTTCGGATTTCGGGATAGCTCGTATATTCAATGGGGACCAAATTCAAGACACGACAACTAGAGTTGTTGGAACATAGTGAGTATCACCCAAAGCATGCTTGCATGCACAACTACTTGCACAATTGCCACCCTTACGGAAAATGAAGGCCTATGCAAACTTTAACTTTATTTTTAATATTGTTTACATGCAGTGGTTATATGTCACCAGAGTATGCAATATTTGGGAAATTTTCAACAAAATCAGATGTCTTTAGTTTTGGTGTCATATTGTTGGAGATCGTTAGTGGCAAGAAAAATAACAGTTCTTATCAAATGCACGATTCCCTAACTTTGATAGGGCATGTAAGTAATAAAAAAAACAACAATCTTTACCATTTGCATTTATAATACAGCCCCTTATGGATAATGCTATGAACCATATAGGTTTGGGAACTATGAAGAGAAGATAGAGTCTTGGATATAGTTGATCCATTAATAAATGACTCATTTGTTTCCCATGAAGTCTTGAGATGCATTCAAATTGGGCTCTTATGTGTGCAAGAAGATGCAATGGATCGACCAACAATGTTGGCAGTTCTTCTCATGCTAAGTTGTGAAACAACTCTTCCTTCTCCAAAACAACCTGCTTTCATTTTTAGAAGACCTATCAATAATTTGGGATCAATCACAGGTGAGCAGTTTTATTCTATAAATGACGTGACAATCACCGAATTCGAAGCTCGCTAAAGGTAAAGATTCAAGTTAACTGCATCTAAAATGCTTCTACAAGGATTTCTAGGACAAATTAAAATTTTGCTCTTTTTGTATTTATGAAAACAAATTTAATTTCTTATTCGTTTTATTCTTAAGTGTTAAATTTTTACATTTTTTTTTTCAGTTGTTACTACTACTACTTATATTGTTACTAATAATCTGTTTTTCTTAACTTAGTCAGTGGCATTGCCTGTAGGGTTTGAAATTCCACTCTCGTTATTGTAACTATTAAATTAGTTAAAAATAAATTCACATTAACTTGGTTTTTTATCATAAGATTCAATAATTGAGACACCCGCTACCTTTCTAGTTCGATTTTTCAATTAATTCTCCAAGTTTGTTCAACTCCCTTGTGAAAGTAACAATAATATTCTTTAATTTCTAAGAGAAAATTACATTTTATCACCCTAAACTATACTCTAGATTACACTTTGCACCCAAAACTATTTGAATGAACATTTTGAATCCCAAATTTTGACATTTGTTACACTTTGCACTTGCATGTGATTTTTGCTTAAATGACGCATTGTTTAAAGACAAAAACACCCTCATCCCAATAAATTGAAAACAAAATCTCTCACGTGCATAGCATATCATCTTCCCCAAATCAAAAATCTATCTAACCCTAAATCCCCAAACAACTCTCACGTATGCGTGTCGAGCAGCTCCTCTCCCCTCACAAGTTCCAGGTACTAAACCACCATGATGCAACATGTTATGAGTGAGAAAAGGTATTTACTCTTGTATTCTAATACAACTATGACATTAGAGGACGTACACACCTATAGTATTAAAAAAAATGTTATCTTCTTTCTTTTTAAAATATACATTGAAGTATTGATGAAGCTTTGAACCAATAAAGTATCAGTTTTCCTCTTCAGAGTCAAAAAGAATGTCTCGTATATTTCAATACATTTAAAGGTTGATCACAATGTGAACTGCTTGTACCATCACAAGGCTTGTACTTAGGCACACTCAAGAACCTAAGTGGCGGTGTAGAATCTGTAGATACCTCCTTGTTCACTTCCTTAGCCCAGAACGAGCTGTGGTTGGCTGCAATTGCTGCATCCGCCATTGTTGTATTAGGTGCTGCAAAAGAGTTTTTATTTGAGGGAGGAGGAGATGCAACACGTGAGAGAGTTTTTGTTTTTAATTGTGTGAGAAGAGGGTATTTTTGTCTTTAAACTATATGCTACTAAAGCAAAAATCATGTGTAAGTCATATGCTTTCAATTTTTATCTAACATAAAAGTAAAACAAACTTTACAGTGCAAAATAACAAATGTCAAAGTTTAGAGTGTAAAATGTGCATTTAAATAGTTTAGAATGCAAAGTGTAATCTAAATTACAAGTTAAGGCAGTAAAGTGTAATTTTTTCAATTTCTAAATAACATGAAATATAAAAATAAATTGATTCTCCTTTTACTCCAAGTGATCCAAAAGTAAATAGAATTGAAGGTGAATATGACCTACTTTTTAGGTGGACTGCACTCTCCCTTGACCTTTCGAGATTATTCTTTTTTTTTTTTTGGGCTGAGACGTTGATCTTTCGAGATCTATAGACTATAACGCAGTGCAAGCCTCAACATATATATATATAAAGCCAAAGCTAAAAGAAAATTCACTTAAATCTTAAATTTGAGTCTAATTTTATACTACGTGTGTCTCATCCAATTTATTTATTTATTTATTTAAATTTTGGTGCAATTATTTACTAAACTACAAAAATCAAGAAATCTAATTTAAATTTCTTAAAAAAGTATCATACAATACGAGATACGTATTATACGATACATATCGTATTGTGTGTAAAAAGTTCTGTATCGTATCGGTGTATCGTAAGTGCTCATAAATCATACGATATAATGTGTGTATTGTATAAATCGTTTCATATCGTAAAATCATATATATCGTACGATACATAAACAAATGCTTTAAAATAAGATTTTTTGTTAAAAATTGTACTTTTATTTGAATCTAACAAGTTGTTAAACTTGTTTTTAACACAATTATTAGATTACTTAATTTGGCCTAATAAAATAACATATTCATAAGTTTTTTTCCCCTTTCTTTCTCCTATAAAATTTGGACTACACAGTACACACTTACACTTCACTTTAATATTTGCGAATTTATTTCCTATACTATGAATAAAATATTAATTGACAACATAATTATTTTTTAATTTTTGTCATTATTGTTATAAGTCCAAGAAACTAGAATGCCAAGAAGAAATATATTTTTTTAATTATTAAAATAAAAAGAATAAGAAAAGATAGTAAATGTTAATGACGATGAAAAAAGTTTTAATGAAGAAATAAGTTTGCAAAATTGTCAGTTCGTTTAGACCCCTTAAACCCAACAGATTAACCTAGTGAATTAGCCAAGTTATTAACTTAGGTAATTTAATTAAAACTAGGTTAACACAATTAAGCAAAAAATAACAAAGCAGCGGAAAATAAACAACACAAAGATCTGATGACCCAGGAAACCACACCGGTAAAAACCTGGGGAGGATTTGACCTAGCTATCCTCAAGGTAAACTGAATCCACTATGAAAGAATCGAAGTTTACACAATAGACTTAGACCACTAACGTCATATTGCTACCCGAGTGTAGGAAACTTACTACCATGACCCCATGATAGCTCCGAGATCCACGGACTCCTTCTTTCCGGAATTCTTCAGCAAATCCACAAGCACACCTGCTTGTATATCTTTGTGTTCTCTTGATTCTGCAACTGTAACGATCTACACAACTCTTGACATAAATCTCAAGTTTGTAAACCCTAAGTGTATGTGAAGGTAAACACCTCTAGATCTCACAGAGAGATTCACAAACACAGCAAAACAGAACTCTAAAAACGTGGCTAGGGTTTTCCCTTTTATACTTAGGGCAAACATAAAACCCTATACATTAAAACGGGCTTGGGCTGAGTTGGAATTTTCTGCAGAAAAACGTTCTGCACGATTTTCGATCGATCGAGTCTGATTTTCGATCGATCGAGTCTAATTTTCGATCGATCGAGTCATACAGAAAGTGAACAGTACTTCTGCATAAAAACTCGATTCCAACTTTACAATTAAACCCATACTTTGAGCAAGTCTAACACATGACTCAACATTTTTTTGATCATGGTTTGCCAACATACAAATTGAAGTTCTAAATACATTAGTTCCTAATCTTTAGAACCTAACAAACTCTCCCTTTGGCAATCCGTGACAAAACACAGACTTAACAAAAAGCTCAAAGTTACAAATTGAAATAGCCCATTACAATAAAATAGCCACTCAACAATTCAACCTAAACTACTATCTAACAGTTGCAAAGTAGACAGCAGCTCGACTGAAAGCAACCTGTATATTCCTGTAACACTTAACAAACACATAAACGCATGTGTGAAAAAAAAACAGGAAATACATAAATAAAAATTTCTTAATTTCATATGACACAAAATAAAGACATATATCATGAATAACATCATCAATATAAATCAATAAGCAGAGTAGTAGCATAGTGAAATAAGAAACAAATACAGCAAATGTATCTCAACAAAATAAATCTCCTAAACAAGAGCTAAAAAATGGGAATACACAGTGAAGCATCTAGATACAATCTAATAACTCCACAAGCTCCGCAGTATCACTACCAAGTAAACAAAAACTCCCCCTAAAATGTAAATCTCCACAAAAATCTCCTAGATACAATGAACTATGTACTCCCCCTTTTTGTGACGAATTGCCAAAGGGCACTCACTCATCATCAAAAGGTGGAGGAGGAGATCGACGAGAGCTCGCCAAATCCGCTCGCAACGCACATAGCTCATCAAGGATGTCCACCAAAAGCTGACCATGAGCCGCCTGAACGGTCACGACAGTGTCAAGCGTCCGACGAAGGTCAGAAACCTCATCAAACGGTGGAGGAACATCAGCAGCATCAGCAGCAACAGCAGGATCAGAAGAAGTCCCAGCTGCATGAGTATCTGTAGAAGAAGAAGGGGGTGGAGTGACATCGGATGGCTCTACCCTAGCACGCTTAGAGCTAGCTCGAAGTTGAGCAGCCCTTTGCCTCAAAAAGGTAGCACCAATAGGAGCGACAACATGAACAGGCTCAGAAGCAGGATACTCACCAAAACCAAGAAAAAGGAGAATCCGATGAATAAAAACAGGAAAAAACAAAGCATGAGCCGTAGAACTAGACCGATGAACCTCGTTCAAAGAACGAAGGAACAGATGCGGAAAACTGATAGTAGCATCAGTGACCAAAGCATACAAAAAGACACACCTCTCAAGAGGAATGGTGTGGACATGCGAAATAGGCCACAATGAATGACATGCTATCCTAAAGAAAAGATAGTGCAGCTCAGACAACTCAGCAGAAGTGATCCGAGGATCAGAACCCCACTGGATAGAAGACCCAGTGATGTATGACAGGACGTCATCAAGGGGAGGCGACTCCTCGTAAGGAAAAACTGGATGGTCCACAATGGGCACCCCAAGAGCATCAGACACTACCGAAGGGGTAATGCGATACTCCACACCACGTAACCACACCTTAACCAAAGTGTCGTTATCATAGACATGAATAGAGAGATTCGAATAGAATTCTCTAATCAAGGTGGCAGGAGGAGGAGAATGCTCATACTCGAGCAAAGGTAACCAACCCCGACGCACAAAATTACGACGCACCTCAGGATCCAGCTCATCTAAGATAACCCTACGCTCAGCCCAAATCTGACGCCTAAGGTTCAAAGTCTCATAAGTGACTTGGTTTGACTCACTAGGGAACCTCTCAGTGTCAAAAGAAGGAGAAGGATCAGAAGTCCTATGGGCTCTAGTTTTCCTAGGCATAGTGCTAAGGAAAAGACAGACACAAAAAGAAAAGAGCAAAAACTCCCCCTATGAACAACAAAGGTTAAAAAAAACTTTTCTCCCTCTATAAAAATAGGAAAAAACAAAACAAGTTTTGGGAAAAACAGTTTAGGGAAAAATTTAGGAGGTGGGGATAAAGAAAAACACACAAACCTAAAAAAAATGAGTTGAGGATACACATGAAGAAAAATACTCTCTCTCTCAATAAATGCAAACTGGACACTATGTGACCCATAAACAGTTGCATGAGTAGAGAAAATATTTGCACATTGATTATCCATCATATCTCTTAAGAAAAATATTTTCTGCAATTCACACATAAAAAATAGCATATATTAAAATGTACAAAGGACTCAAAAATTAATCAATCAATTTTTAAATCAAGTTGAGTACCCAATTTAGCAAAGTGTATGCATGGTATGTGTGAAAACAATGAGAGATATGACTGCAAAACTGCAAGATGGATACAAAAACAATGCAACTCATGTGAATCCTAAACATAAATGATACACACAAAAAATTTGGTCAAAACTCTAAAAACTGAAAATTTTTCAGTTTCGATCGATCGAGTATCGATCGAATACCAATCGAGTCAGACAGAATCAAACCAAAAATTTTAATTGCAATTTCGATCGGTCGAGAAATAGCTTCGATCGGTCGAAATTCTGGAAAACTCAAATTTTTGAAAAACAGAGCAATTTAATGCAGAAACTCCTCAAAGCATAGTATTTCATGAATGAAATGCATGAGTATGAGACTGAAAGTTTTTCAAAAACACTTGAATTCAACCCAGATCTTTCAAAAACAAGTTTTTCAATCAATGTGGCCTTAAAACTCAAATTTTGCATCAAAATCAAGAAATTTTCAATCTTGGATGGCCACAACAAAATCACACACAATAACATGTACAAAGTTTAGCAAAGAGTAACTTTGTGTAGTGTGTGCAACTAGCAAAAGCTTGAGAAACATGTGAGGTGATATGTGAATAGTAATCAATCACAAAGTCTACAAAATTCATCACATAAATTTGAAAGAGACTATCACCTAAAGAGTTACATCATATAACTCTCACATCTCCTAGAATAAGAGCTTGCAATCATGTAAGTTTCTTGATTTGCCTCATTATTCAAATTAATTGATTAGAAACTTAATAAAAGCCGGGATAATGTACACACCAGTTTTATTTGAATTTGTGAGATTATTATAGCCCAATAATGTACACACCAATTTTAACAATTTAACCGAGGCTACACCTTATGTTCTTTTTGTGCATGTGCTACACTTTCTCGAGCACAAAATCTTACGATATGCACTAAGGTGTTCATGATTGGCTAGTAAACAGTGGTGAGATGGTTATTTATGCCTTTCTCAATAAGTTCAAGTCCGACAATCAAAGGCATGTGACTTCAAGATCAAGACAAAGTGATCAAAAACTATAAATATCTTCCCACACAACATGCACTACAAAGACTTCAGCTAGTAAAGTGCAATAAATAAGCTCATCTAAGCTAAACAAAGTACATAAACATGTTATGTAAAGATAATATGGCCAACCTTAATTATAAATCCAAGATATATAATACAAAACACATAAAAATATTTTTGGTTTAAAAAAATTTATGACCAAAAACAAAAAGCACACATTATGCTAAATGATAAAAAAAATGCAAATGCAATGCATGACAATGCTTAACCAAGCTATAAAGGGTACACAAACAAGAAATATCAATTTAATTAACCCTTGAGTACATGTACAAACTAGTACATACTCAAAAAAAAATAAAAAAATAGCTTAGCACTTATAGAACACATGCTATTCAAGTTTCTCCATAATGTCAAGCATGTTCTAAATCAAGAGAGAGATATCATAACTCATGTAATCCTCAAGAAAAATAAAACTAGACACAAAATAAAATATTTTTGTCTTTTTGAAATTTTTCAATGTTTTTGGATTTTTTTTTTATAAAAAAACAACCTTAAAAACAAAACAACCAAAAACAAAAACAAAACATGTCCACAAACAATTGAAAGAATTAAATCAAGGACAAGTCAACAACACTCACCTCAAAGAATCTTTTCTCACCCATATAGCACGAGTCTTCGGCTTTGTAGGTGAAAATCCATATGAAGCAGAGTGTATTTGAGGAATTACACCAATCTTCTGAGAAAGACTAAAATCCTGCAAATTCCTTTCACAAGCCAACAAGCTCAAATTTTTCAAAAGAATATGAAACAATTTATTTGGACTTATGACAGGAGAAATATCATCACATGTCCTAGACTGAAACACAGAATGCTTAAATTTCAATTTATGACAATTAGGACGAATGTGACCGGAAACACCACAAAAGTGACAAACAGGAACAAATTTAGGAACATCAGTATTCCTAACAGCAAATTTAGTCTCAGATTTTGGTTTTTGCCTCAACAAAGAACAATTTGGTCTAATATGACCAACAACACCATACAGGTGACAAGTAGGCACAAAAACAGATTTCTTATGCTCTCTAACAGTAGGTTTAGACATAGGTTTAGAAACTTCAGCGTCAACATCAGAACTTTTACCTTTGTCTATCCTAGCAAAATAAGCATTTTCTTTATTATTCCTCTTGAAATGAGGGATATAAACTTTTTCAGCTTTAGGCTTAAGAGAAACAGAAACACTTCTGTTATCAACAGCAGGCTTGGTACTAGTCAAATTTTCAATTTTAGCTTTGGATTCAGCTAACTCTTGTTCCAAGCTTTTCATCTTCTCATCTTGAGAGGAAATTTGATTTCTCAAAAATTCATTCTTTTTATTAGATTCATCTAATCTAACAATCAATTCCTCTTTTTCAAGATTAGCCAATTTTAACTCTTCTTTAAATTTCTTAGCAATTTTCAAAGACTTAGATAATTCTTTACGAAGAGTTTCAAAGGCATCAATAAAATCAATAGAAACAACAGTGTCCTTTTTATTCAAATCATCACAATCAAAAACAGTAAGACACTTAAAATTATCCATGATAACAGGGATCAAGGATCAACTCTTAGATCAAAGGATCTACAACAGAAGAGCTACCCGCTCTGATACCACTTGTCAATTCGTTTAGACCCCTTAAACCCAACAGATTAACCTAGTGAATTAGCCAAGTTATTAACTTAGGTAATTTAATTAAAACTAGGTTAACACAATTAAGCAAAAAATAACAAAGCAGCGGAAAATAAACAACACAAAGATCTGATGACCCAGGAAACCACACCGGTAAAAACCTGGGGAGGATTTGACCTAGCTATCCTCAAGGTAAACTGAATCCACTATGAAAGAATCGAAGTTTACACAATAGACTTAGACCACTAACGTCATATTGCTACCCGAGTGTAGGAAACTTACTACCATGACCCCATGATAGCTCCGAGATCCACGGACTCCTTCTTTCCGGAATTCTTCAGCAAATCCACAAGCACACCTGCTTGTATATCTTTGTGTTCTCTTGATTCTGCAACTGTAACGATCTACACAACTCTTGACATAAATCTCAAGTTTGTAAACCCTAAGTGTATGTGAAGGTAAACACCTCTAGATCTCACAGAGAGATTCACAAACACAGCAAAACAGAACTCTAAAAACGTGGCTAGGATTTTCCCTTTTATACTTAGGGCAAACATAAAACCCTATACATTAAAACGGGCTTGGGCTGAGTTGGAATTTTCTGCAGAAAAACGTTCTGCACGATTTTCGATCGATCGAGTCTAATTTTCGATCGATCGAGTCTAATTTTCGATCGATCGAGTCATACAGAAAGTGAACAGTACTTCTGCATAAAAACTCGATTCCAACTTTACAATTAAACCCATACTTTGAGCAAGTCTAACACATGACTCAACATTTTTTTGATCATGGTTTGCCAACATACAAATTGAAGTTCTAAATACATTAGTTCCTAATCTTTAGAACCTAACAAAAATGATAAACATGATAATAACATTGAGTTAGATGAGGTTTATTAGACAATATGATGAAAATAAATTATTATTTTTGGGTCATTTGTATATATTATCACTTTTGAATTTAAGTAATTTGAATGCATATATTATAAACATATTCTAGTTTAATTTATTTAGTTAGCTTGTTAAATATTATTACATAAGTGATGAATAAATTAGTTATTAGTTGAATATATTTAAATTTATAGTGAATATACCATTTATATATGTATATCTATAATTAATTTTTTTTTAATTTTATTAAGTGTTTGTGTATCTTACGACACACAATACGAAAAAAAAAAAAATCGATTCACGATACGATTCACATTTTGACAACTATGTATATATATATATATATATATATATATATATATTATATGTATAATCGTGGTAAAATTTAAATACACATTTAGCTATGCTTATTTGTAAATGTATCTCATGTATATTTACGAAGTTGCAAGCTAAACATATTGGAAACTTACCTAACCTATTGACAAATTTATGAGTTCCAAGAAAGCTAAAGCCAAACATGCAGTTTGTGATGGATAGCACTCTGGAAACAAAATAGTTAGATAGTGGTTAGTGTTCATGTACCATTAGGTCGTTACAAGTTTTATAAATAAATAATATATATTTCTTCTTCTTTTTTATGAGAATAATTTATATTTCTAAACATAAACATTAAATCCATATATTTTAGAAGCTCAAATACATTAGCGCAAAATATTAGTCCAAATAGCTTGTTTTATAACCCCTTTTTTTTTTTTTCGGATTTCTTGTATCAGTAGAAATATTAAAACCAATTGAAACACTTCTGCCGTTTATCCTCCAAAGAAAAAAAAAAAAAATACCAATTGAAACACTTGAGAAACCCACAGTACAGCTCGATAATTTATTTAGTACATTAATTTTGAGGGTATTTGAAATTGGTACAAAATTACAACCTTGGAAGAGAGAGAGAGAGAGATAGAGAGAGGGGCTTGGTATACTCCCTTTCAATCTCCCTCCCTCCTCCTAAATCCAAACGAACCTGAGGGGCTTGGTATAAAAGATTTGAACGTATGAATATTGATGGTGTGGTTTGAGACAGTGATGTCAGCTTGGGTTAGCCTCTTGCATGGGTTTTTGGGTTGAAAAAAAGGAACAAGATCTTCTCCATTTCACTTGAAATAAAGAGATTCTATTTTTTGGTTAAGATATCATTTTTTTAGATCTACAATGTTCAGGCGGTCATTAAATAAGATGACAATCACTACACCTTTGAATATGTAATTTTTTTTTTTTTTTAATCTCAATCATGAAATGGATCCATTTCAAATAGAGAAGAGTGTCCAAGAGGGTAGTTAAATTCAATTGTGGCAAAATAAGTGATTCATATTGGCTTTGCCTTTTTTTTTTTTTTTTTGGATAAGAAAGAAGTCATTAAATAGGTAAAGATAAATTGGGAAAAGTATTGGGGATGGGCTCCTCTCCCATTTGTTATTCTCCAATTGTCTCCCGTTTTAATATGGATGAATGCCACGTGGAAACAAAATAATCCAAAGGCCAAAAAATAAGCCACGGAATTCTCTCTCTTGTTTCGCCTCCCTCTCCATCACTTCACATCTTTTCTCTCTTTATCTCTCTTTTCAAACGGACCATACTTGAGCATCAGAGTATAAGAGGCATCAAAACAAAAAGAACAAAGGATGTGAGTGTTGTGCTTGGCATTTTATCATTCTTGGCAAGAGTGGTCAGATTTGGTTCCTCCCAATAAAAGGTTGGGTATAAGGGTAAGGATGGTAATCTCACACCGACCTTACACAGTAATATTTTCTTGGCTTCCCTTGAGAGAATAGAGATCTTTAACTCCTTTTTGGTCTCCTCATGCACCGATTTTCTCCAGCTAGCAAGCTCTGATCTTGGTGCCGACTTAGCTCTATATGAAAATTTATCAAATAAAAAATTGGATTTGTTTCGTGGCTTTTTTTTTTTTTTTTTTCCTTTGGGTTGCACAAAACTCACATCCTTTGTCCCTTTTATTTTGATGCTTATGATGCTTAGGTTTGGTCTGTTCAGAGAAAGAGGAAAAGAGCAAAAAGAAAGAGAGAGAGAGAGAGAGAAAACAGGTGAAAGTAACAGGAGAGTGGAGAAAGAAGAGAAAGAATTTTATAGCTTGTTTTTTGGCCTTTGGATTGTTTTGTTTCCACGTGGCATTCATCCATATTAAAACGGGAGACAACTGGAGAATAACAAACGGGAGAGGAGCCCATCCCAAAGTATTGTTGCATAATAGGTTATATGGCAGCAAAAAGAAGGCAACATGTATTTAAAAGTCATGATCAGGTGGATCCTTGAACATATGTTGCTTTTTTTTTTTTTTTTGCTGCCTCATAACCCATTATGCAACAGTTATTGCATATTAATATGCAGCATAACTTTTACCATAACATTTATATTGTAAAAGACAAGAGGCTGGTTTAGTAAATTAACGTTCACTTTTTTTTCTTATTTTATGAGGAGAAAATTAATGTTCAATTTTGTGGCGAAAGAATGGACCTTTTAATAATGTTCAATTGGCTTAATCAGTGTAATATATTTAAGGAAGTGGAGATGGAATCTACAAGTGTTTTAGAGTTATTAAAATAACATTATAATATATTTTTAAAGGGTAAATTGAAAATTATACCCCCCAAAGTCTGGAAGTGTTTGAATTTTACATTCTGAAATTTTAGAATTTGGATTTTACCCCTTGAAATTTTGGGGTGTATGGATTTTACATCCTAACGTTTCAGAATTTGAATTTTATCTCGTAAATTTTAGGGGTGTTTGGATTTTACCCCATAAAAATTGGAGGTATTTGGGTTTTACATCTTGAAATTTCAAAATTTGGGGGTGTAAAATTCAAACACTCCAAAACTTTAGGGGGTAAAATCTAAATTCTGAAACGTCAAAATGTAAAATTTAATCACACCTGAATTTCAGGAAGTAAAATTCAAATTTTGAAACTTTAGAGTGTAAAATCTAAACATTCTCAAACTTTAGGAGTATAATTTGAGATTTACCCATTTTAAAGAGTCTAATATTTTATAGTTATATAAATGATTTAGATTTGTTGACACCCCATTTTGCAACCCGCATTTAACCTCATAAGAGGGTAAAAGGGTAATTTCACCTTAGAAATATGCATCTTGATTATGGTCACTTGATCCTTAATCTCATTTCACCAAAATGATCTTGATGTTGTAGCGATCAAATTGACTGGTCATAAGCCCTAATCAAACCATCAGATTGAAAGTTATCATCAAATCAAGTTTTAATGGCCAAGATGCATTATCACAAATTGAGTCCGACTATATGTTATTATGAATAATTAATTCCAATTGGTTATAATTATAATCAATTTGAGATTAATGATGTGTCATAATTTGATTAGTTAGGATTACATTTTATGGTGAGGTTGCATACACCTAATTAATTAGATAGTTAAGCATTAATTATTCAATGAGTAATTTGTGCAATTATCTTTTAATTAGGGTAAATTTGGAACCAATTAAGTCTGAAATGGGAGTGATTGGAGCCATTTAATGTTAATTAGGAGCTAATTTGGGACATATTAATGTTAATTGTGCTGAAACCATTTTCTAACAAATGACCTCTGCTCACTATTTCATCAATATCTCTCAGAATATTTTGAATCTGTGAATGAGGTTAATTTTCCAAGAAACTAGACATCCGGGGCTTCAATTTGAGCATAAGAACGAGCCAATTCCGATCAGAATTGAGTCAGATATGATTTTTCGAAGTTGGCTCTACTAGCTGTTACAGTAGCTACGGGAAAACCGAATTTTGGCTTACTCCTCACTCCCACCAATCTTTCCATTTAATGCACCAGATTTTTCCAAAGGCTAAAATGAGGTCTAGGTTCATGATTCTTTGTCAACCCTCATTAAATGGCCTTCTATTCATATTTCCTCTACCACTACTATATAAACTCACATCTCCTTCATTCCAGAGACACACAAAAACCCCCCTCTCTTCCCCTCCCTTGAGTTCTAGTGAAATTGAGTAGTTTTGTCATATCTTGGCCTTCCTGAGACTCAAGGTATCGAGTGAGACTCACTCTTCCTCTCCAAACTCTTCTTTCCCTCCATCCTTAGGATCTCTACTAAGAGTCTCCTCCTCCACCATATGGATCTTGCATGAAAGTATAATTTCTTTCCCTAACTTGTTTTTTGTGTTGCCATGATGAGAATTTAGGATTAAAGCATGATAGTAACTGTTTAAATTCTCTTGAATATGTTTGAATGTTCTTAAATGTTCTTCACACCACATGGCTTAATTTCATTGGCTACCTGCACCACGTCAATACTATCATGGATTTTAGAAAAATCTCTTTTAAAGCCCAAAAAGCCCATATTTACACAAATAAGGCGTCAAAGCCCATAGTTCGAGCTCGTACACAACATCTCATTTTTGGCTTATGATCCAAGCTCATGAATCTCATCGGGGGAATTTTGGGAGTCGTGGTTTGGAGGGCCAAAAAGTATGTTCAGTAAAGCTCCAGCGGTTCAAAGTTAATAAAGGAAAGCATGTTGCTTGGCATGCGTTCCCCAATTCCCTGAACTCTGACGGGTCAGTGTGCAATAGGTAACATTGGGTAAGCCTTTCATATCACATGACACTTAAAATGATAAAACTCTCCATGCTCTTTATATAAAAATTAATGTCCATCATATGATATAAGTTTTAAAATATAATTATATCACATTATTATTTTTCATACAAATCAATTCCAAGCACATGGCTAAATATATATATATATATATATATATATTAGCATCTCATATCTAGCATTAAATGCTCTATTTACTCTCCAAGATTTAGTTAAAGTACAAAAAGACCATAATTACATCTCTAAAACTTCATCAAATATTAACCAACAAGTTTACTTACCAAAATTATATATGGATTAAACATATAATTTTTTCCAAGAGAGAGGAAACTTAATTGAAAATACCAAAAAAACAGCTCCAGCGGAAGCTGCAACAACTTCTGCAACTCCAGCGGAAGCTGCAAACAGCTTCTGCAGAAGCTGTAATAGCTCCAGCTAAGTTGCAAAAGCTCCAGCAGATTGACACATGTCCTAAAATGATGTCATTTGCCCATTAATACCCAAAGAAACAAGAGGATTTCATAAAGATTACTTTACCATTTTTAGTTTAACCATGAGTTTAATGCCAAGTATTCTCCTCCAAGCAAATGATGTCATTTAAATGACATCATCCAGCTGTGTCATCAATGATGTCCTAAAATTTCTTCTTTTGGTTGAAAAACAAAAGACCACTTACCTTGTCAAAGATTTTCCCCTATTTACTAATTTTCCCTTCAACTAAGTTTTGATCTAGTTACACACTTGACTCTATATAAAGAGGACCAAGCTACACACTAGAGCATTCTATTCCTTTCCCACTCCATGGTTTTGAAGCTCCACTCATTTTGCTACCACATACATATTTTCTTATTTCCCCATCTCCCTTACCAAATTCCTCTACATAACTAACAACATAGCACACATATTACAACACACCATTATCCATTACTCATCTTTCCCACACTCCATGATTCTAAAACTTCATCATTTTTGCTACCCAAAAACACATCTCCATCTCATTCTTTATTTCCCTTACAAAAATCTTTATTCTTAGAAAGCAACATAACTCATGACATAACACAAAAAACCACTCCAGCAGCAGCCCTAATCTCATGTATTTACCACATTTAACCTTCATATCATCTATCTCACACTTCCATATATTTCACAAACACATTCCCCACAAAATACCCATGCACACCTCTTATACATTTTTAAATTCCATGTCCAATAAAGTATCTACATATAATTCTCATACATAATACAAACACCATATCTCACAACACACACACACACACACACACACACACACACACACATATATATATATATATATATGTATATATGTATTTCTTACCATCTCCACACATCTTAAAACATATCAAACACTCTTCCAAGAACTCATTACTAAAAGCCCTTTCTTATGAAAGGCACAAACTTATAAGATCAAAAGCCCTTCTTATAGAAGGCAACATCACTCAAACTTGACAAAAAGCTACAAGAGCATTACATGGGAAAAATCATTTAAGTGCATGATTAAGGAGACAAACTTAACCAACCGATGCACACGGCTGAACATGCTCTCTCTCCCTCCAGTTGCACCCATTTTTCCTTTTCAAATATAAAGGTTGCTAAAATGTTAAGTCCACTGATGCTACGGCTGGAGCTGCAGAACATGAAAGTTGCTGAAATGCTAAGTCCACTGATGCTACGGCTGGAGCTGCAAAATATGAAGATAAGTCATTACATTTTATCCTCAAATTTATATTATTAAATATATTTTATTCATTATTATTTTACCGCTAGATGCAAGCCATTTTAACATCATCTCACCATTTAATAAATATGGTCTCACTAATACTTCATTAATAAACATATGTACTAATAAATTGAATCCATATCACCATTGGACACATATTATTTGGACATGAACCACCATTAGACACATATTATTTGGACATGAACCACCATTGGACATATATTATTTGGACATAGACCATTGATGGACATACATTACTTGGACATGGACCATTATCGGACATACCTTATTATATCGAACATGAACCATGAACCGCAACTTGACATAGACTATTGGACTCATTCCATTGTTGGACATTTGACACCTAATTAATTATTTTCTAACGTTGGACATCACTTAAGATACATGATAATAACATACCAACTCACCATTTAATCAAAGCTATCATGCTTAGCATATTATTTATTTATTTCAACCATTATCATGATTCTAAGGCTTTGGGTTTTATCTATTTTGTAGGCTTAAAAATACACCGAAAGCCATTGGACTATAGGGCTCAATGTCGAGTTCCGGGTTTGACTCCCCAAAACAAATTCAAGCTTAGCAAAGTCACTCTAAAGACACGTGGCTACGCGCAAAAAACGCCCCCAACAGTGTTCATGCATAAACACTAGTTTAGATCTTAAACTCACATCAAAAATATAAAAAAACATGTTTGTTTCATAATTCTTTCAAATCCTTGATTCTAGGTTATCACCGTCCACACACATACACTAGAATTTATTTTTCAATTCAAATGCAATGCTTAATCAATTGAATTAGGGTTTATTACATGCACACACATTAAATTCAACATGTAAATTGATTGGCATATTGGATGATATGATATGAATGTTGGCCAGCATAGTCTAGAAGACCGGTTTCACCGGGTAAGGTGGGTGCCTAACACCTTCCCACCTTGTAACATAGCCTCCGAGCTTAGATCAAGGGTTAATAGATCAAATGCCTCCTTGTAATTTTTTATTTTTAGATTGTAACTAGGAAACAAAGCCATGTACTTTATCTTAGGTTGTATCTAGGACCAAAGCCATGTAATTTCCTATGATCAATGTAAATTCAATTTCAAATTAATAAAATGAGAAAATTTTCAATTATGGTTTTCTTATTTTTCCAATAATTAAATAAATGGCGACTCTATTGTAAAACCCTTAATCTAAAGGGGAAAATATAACTAGTCGAACCTCCATTTTGAGAGGCAATAACACGACTCCACCCATTCACGTGGGTTTGGTCTAACACACCCTATAAAAAAAGGGGGTTGGGGGCGCGGTCTCTCACAAGATTATACTATGTTATCAATATTGTGAATGCCTATCAAAATAGTGCAAGCCAATGTTTGTTTAAATATTGACAAAATTTGAATTTTTCATTTTTTTAGAGAGTTTCAATCTATTGTGTCCATTCATAACAATAGTTCTTTATCATCAGACTAAGACACCAATTAGTTTTTGGTGTAAGCAGAAATTGAACCTTAGATCCGTTATTCAATCATTTAAGATTTTACCAATTGAGCTAACTGGAACCCACTTGAATTTTTCATTTAATCATGAATAAATGCAACTTTGAGAATCTAATGTTGGAGTTACATTAAAAAACTTGATAAAATCTATGGATACAAACAACAAAATCAATACAAAAAAATTGGTTTATAGTAGCGTTTTTAGGAATTGCCACAATAGGTAGACCTATTATAGTAGTTTAAAACTTGTGCTTTCCTTAATAGTTGGCATCTCTTATTTATTTATTTTTTTTTTATGAGGAATTAGACAATCTTTCATTCAACAGGCTGAAATTGGAGTACAACAGAGAAAGGAGATTACAGAAGCTGAAACTAGTCAGATATCATCTAGGATTAGGTGTTCAACACAGCTGGGATTAACTCCCTTCCAAATTTGAGTAAAACCTAAAAGTCTAGCAGCTTTTGCAAGTTCGTGGGCGACTCTGTTGCCATCCCTTTTCAGGTGTTGGAATGTGCACCAGCTGAAAAAGGCTAAACAGCTTTTAATGTCTTGAAGGATGAGACCAATCTCACCATCAGCATCTCCGCAGTTAAGAGCTTGAATAATAGAGAGGGCATCTGACTCAAAAATAGCATGGGAAAGTTTCAAATCCAAAGCAAGTTGCACACCATGCAGAAGAGCAAAGGCTTCAGTAATTTCTGCCGAGTAGGAAGATTGAAGAATTTCGCTAGAGGCTGCAATAGGAAGGCCTTGGCTGTCCCGAACAATCACCCTAATGCAAGCGTTGGTGCCATCATTAGAGGTGGCTTCATCAACATTTATTTTGAAGAAGCCAGGTGGAGGAGCTTTCCATTTGAGGGCTGGGGGGAACTGTGGTAGTGGAGGATGGGAGCAAGCATCCTTTAAATCAATGAGGGTTCTGATGGCTATTTCCGAGCTTCGGCTTGGAGGAGAACCCGAGTCCTCATGCACTGCTTGATTGCGATTCCACCAAATAGACCAGACTGTTGCAAAGAAAATCTCCAAGTCATGCGAGGTGCCCCTCACTATGATGTCTAGGATGATGTCAATAGGATCTCGGATTGGGCGTGAAAGGTCAACAGGGTAGTCAGACCAAAGAGCCCACGTAAGCTTGGCATGATCACAATGAAAAAGAGCATGGGCTGTAGTCTCTATTGCTTTGTCGCAGATGGGGCAGAAGCTAGAACACGTGAGTAGACTACATCAGCTTTCCACCACTTAGTGTCCTCGTCAATAAGGGATGACACCATTGGAAAATCTCCAAAGTTGGAAGGTGGGGAGATTACTTTGAACGTAGTTGGCGTTGGGAGCCACTTATCTTCCCATATGTGGATTTACGCCCATTTCCCACTCTTCATCTAGTTCCTTTCCGGATCACCTCAAGGCTATTGTGAATGCTTCGCCAGGCATAGGACAGGCTGCAGCCTTTTTTAGAGTTGAGAATATCATCATGTGGAAAATACCTAGCTTTGTAGACTCGGGCCACCAAAGAGTCGGGGTTGGTGAGGATTCACCAACCTTGTTTGACTAACATTGCTAGGTTAAAGGCTTGTAAGTTCCGAAAACTCAGCCCACCGTGAAATTTTGACTTGCACATTTTCTTCCAACTAACCCAAGCAATTTTGTGCTCTTTATCTTTCTGCCCCCACCAAAAGTTGCGCATCATATTTTCCAGATCAGTGCAAAGAGTCGTAGGGAGCTGAAAACAGCTCATGGTATAAGTTGGGACGGCTTGTGCGACTGCCTTGATGAGAATCTCCCTCCCACCAATTGAAAGGAGTTTTCCCTTCCGACCGGCAAGCTTTTTTGCCACTCGTTCCTTGGTTTCAGCAAACACTTGGGTTTCTGACTTCCCAATGATGGAAGGAAGCCCCAAGTACTTGTTATGCCTCGAGTCTTGCATCGGCCCAAGTAATCTCAATATGCACTCTTTTGTTTCTTGAGGGATATTTGGGCTGAAAAATACCGAGGACTTGTCAGTATTAATTTTTTGTCCAGAAGCCGCTTTATAGCTTTGGAGTATGCTGACAAGTTTTTGGCATTCTTGCGCGTTTGCTTTGCAAAATAGAAGACTATCGTCAGCAAAGAAGAGATGGGTGATTATAGGGCAGCCCCTGCATATTGAGACTCTTGAGATTTGCTAGTTTTGGGCTGCATCGTGAATAAGAGCTGACAAACCTTCTGCGCAAAGGAGGAAAAGATATGGGGAGAGGGGGTCGCCCTGTCGGATGCCTCGGGATGGTGTGATGTGGCCAAAGTTTCACCATTTATGATCACTGAATAAGATATAGAAGAGACACAATGCATAATAAGATCAATTAGTTTGTTATCGAATCCCAACTTCATCATAATCCCCCTAATAAAGTCCCATTCAACCCGATCAAAGGCTTTACTCATATCTAGTTTAATTGACATAAAGCTTTCTTTTTCCCCTTTTTTATTTTTTAGATAGTGCATGAGCTCATATGCTACTAGGACACTGTCAGAAATTAGGCGTTCGGTTGTGACGGCACTTTGGTTTTCAGAGATGGTGCTCGGCATGACAGTTTTTAGTCTATTAGCCAAGACTTTGGATATGAGTTTATAAGTCACATTGCATAGGCTAATAGGGTGGAATTCCGTCATTCTGGTGGGGTGGTTGGTTTTTGGGATGAGGGAAATATTGGTTTTGTTGATCTCTGCCATGGGAGTATTGGAATTCAGCACATTCAAAACCATGTTTGTAATATTAGTGCCCACAATGTCCCAGTAATTATGGAAAAAGACAGCAGACATACCATCAGGTCCTGGGGCTTTTGTCAGATGAATTTGCTTCAGAGCCTTGAGGACCTCATCCCTTGTGAAGGTTTTGGTGCTCTAAGTTCATGTCTTCTGTCACGCGTCTGGGGATAGAGCCAATGACTTCATTTACTCTAGTGGGATAGGTGGTGGTGTAGATTTTCTCAAAATAAGCCACAGTAGTGGTTGCAATATCAGCTTTGCTTTCACACCACTGACCATCATCATTGCAGAGTCCAAGGATAGTGTTCTTTTTCTTTCTTCTCCTAATGACTCTAGAACATGTAGTGTTTAAAATCCTTTCTCCCCTAGCAATCAAATTAATATATATATATATATATATATATATATAAAGAACAAAGGTGTTATCTTCTCAATTATGCAACCTATAGAGGGAAAAATGTTGTAACACCCCCCTAAACTTTTAACAACTAGCCAAAACACCCCTTAAACTTTTATATTGGTCAATTTACTCCATAAACTACATACAACTATCAAATAAATACATTAGTTAGTCTCCCATTAGAATACTAACAAAACAGTCATGTGAAACTCACGTGGAATTTCAAAAACCAAATCTAATCCATGAACCTGAATCACCTGATGCTAGAGGAGAGAGAAACCTTCGGGTCAAGTTTAGAGAGAAAGAGGAAGAGAGCTCATTGAACCAAACCAGCCATCTATAGTTTCATCCAAGTCCATATTGTACTTTACTTTTACTTTAAAGATAACCATAAGCTCTCCTAAATGAGGCTTTAGGAACTCTAGGATTCCTTGCTTCAATCTGCTAGGCTGGATTATAGGCTAGCGATTAAAGTAGTACAAAAGAGCTTGTTTTTATTCCTTAGTCACTAATAAAGTTCTAAAGGAAAGGAATCAAACAAGAAAGTTGTCTCATCGGAGCCAAAGTTTGTGTCCCACCGCCGATCTCACTATCCAACTCCTATGCAAGTCAATTAGGACAGAGCAGAAAACTTACCCAACAAAAAATGCAAAATCAAATAATATCAACACGAAAGACACCCATCTGCATAATCAACTCAACATCAACCAAATAGCAGAAACCTAATAAAAAGTGAAAAAAATAAATAAAAGGAAAGAAAACCATAACTGAGCTTATCATTGAAGCAAACAAAGGTTAGTGGACGGTGGCCCAGCAAGCTCCAGATGTGATGAAAACTAAGGGGGATGGCAAATTTGGAGAACACATGGTGGGTGGTCTTGTTCATGATGTGGTCAATGATGGTACAAGTGGGCCAGGTTGTACCCGAGTCACATTGGAGATACCATCTATGTCTTTGGTCGGTTGGAAATGGAATAGAGGGGAATGGAAGAGAGAGGAAGGGGTAGAAGAAGTAATATCAGAATCAACAAGAAGGGTAATGTTGTAATTTTGGGAGAGGAGGAGTTTGCAGATCTCAATACAAGGGAAGAGATGGCCTTCCGCAATTTTAGGCACCCCCGAAATCTCACCTGAGCTTGAACTTGAACATAAAGAAGACGTCTTTAATTGAACTTGTTTTTGATAAACACAATAGAAGAAAGCTGGTTTTTAAGGTGATTTGAGTTGAGTGTACTAAAATTTGGTTTGGTTTGATGGGTTCCAACTCCAGTGAGACAAACAAGTCTGGTTCTATGGGCTCTCTCCCTCTCTCTCTAATGGCTTGTTTGGAAGTTTAGAGAGAGAGAGGAGAGTAGAAGGGAGTAGAGGGAAAGAGAATAGTGGGGAGGAGAGTAGAGGGGAATGATTCCTCTCTACATTGTTTAGATGTTTTTAAAATTAGGGAGGGAGAAGGGGGTAATTAGCCCTTTAGAAATGGTAATTTTGTTAATTTAGAAAGGGTAAATTAGGGAATTCATTTGGCTAATAACTTATCTACTCTACTCTCCCTTCAAATCTCTCCAATTTGGAGGAATTAAAAATGAGGGGTTAGAGGTAGTTGAAACCCCTCCAAACCCCTCCCCCTCATTTCTTAAAAAACTTCCAAACAAGGTAATTAAATTACTCTCCCTCCCTCTACTCTACTCCCCCTCCTTTTTTTAACTCCCAAACATGCTATAAATTTGACCCAAGGTTTCTCTCTCCCCTAGCATCTAATTCATGTATTAGAATTTAGAATTGGTTATTTGAAGTTCCTGTGAGTCTCACGTGACTGTTTTGTTAGTATTTTAATAGGAGATTAACTTTTGTATTAATTTGACAGTTATGAATAGTTTATGGAGTAAATTGGTCAATTTAAAAGTTCATTAATTATTTTGGCCAATAATTAAAAAATAGGTGTAAGAGCATTTTTCCCGCCTATAGACCTAACGAACCTTTTGTAGACAAAAAGTTAAAGAATGGATCTTTTAAATAGGTGAAGTAAATAATCTTTCCCTTTTAATAGTTACAAATAAATGTATTAGTATTAAAGTAATAATATTAGATAAATACCACTTTTCACTATTTATTTATTTATGGGAGAGTTCATAATTCTCACTCTAAACTATAAATTGAGCTGTCTCTATTTAATAATTAAAAATGAGTAGATATCCCATGCCGTTAGTTAAACTGTTAACACATAATGGAATCTTTTCCTTCCTAGGATATTCCACAATAAAATGACGGAAACACCCCAACTAATTAGTTCACCCAAATAGCCATATTACCAAACCACTAAACTAAATTCTCCTTTTTCTCCAAAACAAGATAAAATAAAATTCTCGCAACATAAACTCTTCCTGAAAATGGCAGCATCCTTCTCAACCAAAAGGATATGGACCATATGGTTGTCAAGCAGAATTTTTTATTTTACCAAAATTAAAAGAAGTGTTTGGTATATGGAGTTTGAGTTGTGACTTTGAAGCAAGATATATGCATCTTCTTTTGCATAGTACTAGTAAGTTACTCGTGCAATGTACGAATAATGTTGTAATATTTTATATAAGATAGTTTTAAATAATGTTATATAAATACTATAACATAATTGTTATAGAACCTTATTTGTAATTAGTTCATTATAAAAAACAATAGTTATAAACTTTACACATATATCCATTATAAATATTCAATTGCAATGATTAGAAATAAAAAATATAAAAAAACTTTCGAGGAATATTTTAGAATAAAAGTTGATATAGAATATGTATTTCTTTTTCCTCTTAATTCTAAAAACAAATACACATAATAAACACCCATGGTCAATTACATCATTTATAAAAACCACAAATCTACAACGTCCAATCTTAACATCAAAATAGTAATTGTCGTATGTTGTCACTCAATATAAAACGCAAGCCCCCTTTCTTTGGTTGTAGGCAACTCATACATGTTAGGATTAGATGAAACAACAATGTCAGGGCTAGGTAGATGTCGGCGAACAGTGGCAGGTCTAGAAATTTTTTTCAAGGTGTTCCTCAACAAGCATAAATTATACAATATAATAAAAAGAAAAATTTATATATTGACAACAACAACAATTAAAAAACACACAAAGACATAAAGTTTACAATTGTCTTCTACGTGGTTTTCTTATCAAATATTTGTCTATAATTCTAGTAAAAGAATAAACAATAAACTATAAGTTCATTTGCAATATTAATAAAATTATTAATTATTGTTGTTTAGTTGTTCATTAATTTTTTTGTCTTTTATAAACTATAATTTGTTATATTATTGTTTCATTAATTATAAAATTATTAATTGTTGTTTAGCCTAACATAATTTAATTTGTCATCTTTTATAACGTATTGGTTAATTAAATTATTGTTTATACTTACGTATTAATTAAATTAATATTTATTTAATATTTTTATATTATAATATATTTAATTTAAAATTTATTTTTGGTGAATTTCTTGCCCATTTGTGATATTTTCATCTAAATTTTGTGTTATATTTTGTTTATTACTAATAACAAATTTATCTCTTGATACTTTTTGAGACTCAATTAGTTTTTTTTTTCTTTCTTTTTTTAAGTTTTTCATATCCAGATGCATATTATCTAGTAGACATTTCTAATCAAACAATGTATTTACAAAGACTAAAATAAAAAATAACTTTGAAGTGTAAAGCAAATGAGAAATAAAACCTGATTTATATAAAAAGTATTGTTATAGTTTCATCAAACAATAACAAATTTTTAGCAATCTCAACTTACATAGATAAAAATTTATTCATTATATTCCCAATAACTAAAATATATATATATATATATATATATAAACACAAGATTAAAAAAATAATAATAATAAACACAATACTATACAAGCCCAGGCCTTAGCCCAGCCAAGAGGATGCCTGCCAAGATGGCACCCAAAAAAAAAAAAAAAAAAAACGTAGGCTTAACAAAAAAAAAAAAAAAAAGGCCCAGACGTGGTGAAACGTCCAGCCCATTGCCTAGAGAAAACTTATCTTTAACAAATCTAAAGAAGACTAGAAGAGTCTAGAGAAAGGCAACCCATTACCTCAAAAGTCAAAAGACTCAAAACAGCCATTCTTCAGTTCTGCTTCTGCAGAATCAAAACCCAAACGTAGCAAAGTTAGTAGCAGCGAAAAAAAAAATCAAAGGTGAGATTGGAGGAAGCTTAGTCTAGAGCCGGCCTCGACAATGGGAGTGGAGAGAAAGAATGAGAAAGGCGCAGGGCATGAATTGAGAGAAAAAAGCAGAGCAAGAATGAGAAAAAGAAAGGTAAAAATTGTAGAGATTTGAGGTATTTTAGTATTTGTTTTGACAACTTCTAATCGCGTTTTTGGTTTTTTATTTTTTTAGAATCCGTGGGTTTGCTACCATGTTGGTTTTGCTACCTTGTATTTTTCCATTAGACTGGGTTTGTAATCTGTGATGTTGGGTGTTTTTTTTTTTTTTTTTTTTTTTTTTTTTTTTTTTTTCTGTGGGCTTGCTCTGTTACCATTTTTTTTTTTTGGATGTTACTAATTTTAGTTGAGGGTGTTCCTAATTTTTTTTTTTAAGGGTAAACAAATAAAAAAATTTTAATTATTATATATAAATTTTTTTTTTAGGTCAGGGTGTTCTCAACGTGGCGCCGTCACTGTTGGCGAAAGATTGAAAGTAAATGATATCATTTTTTGTTTGTGTATATTTGACATAGGATGGCTTAAAAGGCTATGGCTAGGTATATATAAAATGGTAGAAGTACAAGAGGTTAAAATTGTGAAATAAAATGTAAAGAAGTTTGTGTGTATGTGTGAGAAATAAAAAGTCTTGAAGCATTAAACCAAATGATATAGAAAATATTTATATTTTAATTAGAAAGGTCCTAAAACTTTGATCCAAAAAAATCAATAATTAATTTATTATTATCTTGAGAATATTTCAATTCTCTTTGCATAGAATACGTCATGTGGGGGTAAAAGGCCCGATGCCAGATCTTGGGCCGTGGGCTTGTCCGAGGAGACCCTTACATCCGAGGACAACAAACTCTTGAGGGGTTCGACCAGCCCAATTCGATTCTGAAGTGAGTCACCTGGAAAAAAGACTAGTCCGAGGAGGCTTGCCTGTTTGGACGGTCAAGAGGGTGTCCCGGCGGGGTGCTCCAGCGTCAGTCCTAGTTCCCCCGGAGAGTCCCTTGATTTATATGGACAAATAGGACAGGTGGCAAAGATCAGATATTAGGCAAAAGGCTGCTGTCACCGCATTTATGACCCTGCATTTAACATCATGGCCGCATTAATGGGAAAAGACACCTGAACAGTGACCTCTATCCTTTACAGCTGCCCCATGAAGGTTCAGGATGAAGGAGGATGGGACAAGTGTCAAGAAAAAGCCCACGTCATGGAGAAAAGGCATATAAATGGGAGAGGAAGAGAAATTGAGGAGGAGGGAGAAAAAAGGGGCACTCAAGAGAGAGAGAGAGAAAAAAAAAGAGAAGTATTCATAACATATGTACAAGCATACTCCTCGAATTATGCTGAGAAGAATGAAACGTGTATCGGTAGGGTGCTTTAGAATACTGGAGTACTTAGACGATTGCAAAGTGAAGAAAATCACTTTCTCATGACCTTTCACATATATAGTAGGTGAAAGTGGTGGGATCTATCCCGCCCAAAATTTCACAAAGAAATCCCAACCGTATGATCTACCTCCCGCCGTTGATCATGGAGACAGAACGCCACCTAGAGCAATAAATGACGCACTACAACTTCCAAAGCGTCTTTGGAAAGTGGAAGTCTCGCGAGACGGTGCCTCCACGTGGAGTTAGTTGGACGGGGGGGGGGGGGGGGGGTCGATGGCTTTCACCCCTGAAAAATTCAAAATCCCGTCTCTCTCCTCGGATAAGAGAAGAAAACCGAAATTTTGAGGGGCTATTGTGGGGGTAAAAGGCCTGATGCCAGATCTTGGGCCGTGGGCTTGTTCGAGGAGACCCTTACATCCGAGGACAATGAACTCTTGAGGGGTTCGACTAGCCCAATTCGATTCTGAAGTGAGTCACGTGGAAAAAAGACTAGTCCGAGGAGGCTTGCCTATTCGGACGGTTAAGAGGATGTCCCGGCGGGGTGCTCCAGCGTCAATCCTAGTTCCCCCGGAAAGTCCCTTGATTTATATGGACAAATAAGACATGTGGCAAAGATCAGATATTAGGCAAAAGACTGCTGCCACCGCATTTATGACCCTGCATTTAACATCATGGCTGCATTAATGGGAAAATACACCTGAACAGTAACCTCCATCCTTTACAGCTGCCCCATGAAGGTTCAAGATGAAGGAGGATGGGACAAGTGTCAAGAAAAAGCCCACATCATGGAGAAAAGGCATATAAATGGGAGAGGAAGAGAAATTGAGGAGCAGGGAGAAAAAAGGGGCACTCAAGAGAGAGAGAGAGAGAGAGAGAGAGAGAAAAAGAGAAGTATTCATAACATATGTACAAGCATACTCCTCGAATTACGCCGAGAAGAAATTTGTATTAATCAAATATCTTATCAATACAAGTCTGATCACCGTCATACTTGGGCTTTCAGCCTATACGTGTTCAATCAAGTATTCTTCAGCCCACTCTCTTTACAAATTCATTTTAAGGATACCATATACGGTCTGGGCTTTCAGCAGCTTCACTCATAGGCCCAATCCAAAATTTGCATCCTTACACGTCACTTGGTAAAACCTTATTACTATTAGTCTTTACTTATTTTTATTGTTTTTTTAAATACTAAAACAGTGGATATGCTAAAAGACATGAAGAATAGAGAAATGTGTAATGTAAGTTTAAACAATTAATAAGATATTAATGAGATAATAGTAAAATAAATTAATGTGAATTTATGGGTAAAAGTAAAAAAAATTAATGAAAGAAGTAAAGAAAAGGCTAAATGCAAAAGTAAAGTGATAGTTGACAGAACCTCATATACTCTTGCAATGAAGTCTTTGCTTTTATATATATCTTAATATATAAAAAGCGGCAATGCCGCTACAATGCTTTGGCATTGTGCATTCAGTGTGTTTGCACTGTGCAACATTGTAGCGGCAGCAGTGTTTGGTTTCGTAAGTCTTTTTTTTTTTTTTTTTTTTTTTTTTTTTTATAAATATTGATGTAAGTTGATATTTATATTGTTATACTGACACAAAAAATTTTATAATATTTTCACAATTATTGACGTGTCAATTTCTTACCGTGCCATTTTCGTGAGTCATTTTTTTTTTCTTCAGTAATCGGTTTTTTTTTTCTTTTAAATATTGATGTAAGCTGACATTTATATTGTTTTACTGACACACCAAATTTCATAATATTTTCATAATCATGGTTTAGTTAGTCACATTTTTTTTCCAGTAATCAGTTTGTGTATTTTTGGGCAATGTCGCTACAGCGCTTCGGCACTGTGCATAAGTGCATTCAGTGTTTTGCACTGTGCAGCACTGTAGCGGCAACAGTGCTTTGGTTTTGTGAGTCCTTTTTTTTTTTTTTTTAGTAATCGGTTTGTGTTTTTTTTTTCTTTTAAATATTGATGTATGTTGACATTTATATTGTTATATTGACACAACAAATTTCAAAATATTTTCACAATTATTGACGTGTCAATTTCTTACAGTGTCGTTTTTGTGAGTCATTTTTTTTTAAATATTGATGTAAGCTGACATTTATATTGTTTTACTGACACAACAAATTTCACAATATTTTCACAATTATGGTTTAGTTAGTCACATTTTTTTCCAATAATCAGTTTGTGTTTTTTTTTTTTTAAATATTGATGTAAACTGACATTTATATTGTTATACTGACACAACAAATTTCTATATAACAGTGTTTTTGTATTGTTCATGCAGTGTTATTCACTGCTCATCTATAGTGCCGTTTTTGTGAGTCACCTTTTATTTTTTTTTCAGTAATCGGTTTATGTTTTTTTTTTCTTTTAAATATTGATGTAAGCTGACATTTATAACATTTTACTGACACAACAAATTTAACAATATTTTCACAATTATGGTTTAGTTAGTCACTTTTTTTTTTTCCAATAATCGTTTTGTGTTTTTTTTTTTTTTAATATTGATGTAAGTTGACATTTATATTGTTATACTGACACAACAAATTTCTATATAATAAAAGTGGCAATGCCGCTACAGTGCTTTGGCACTGCACATGCATTGTTATTCACTATTCATCTACAGTGCCGTTTTCGAGAGTCACCTTCTTTTTTTCTTTTTCTTTTTTCTTTTTTCTTTTTTTTTTTCTTCAGTAATAGGTTTATGTTTTTTTTTTTTTAAAATATTAATGTAAGCTGACATTTATATTGTTATGCTGACACAATAAATTTCACAATATTTTCACAATTATGGTTTAGTTAGTCACTTTTTTTTTTTTTCCAGTAATCAGTTTATGTTTTTTTTTTTTCTTTTAAATATTGATGTAAGTTGACATTTATATTGTTATACTGACACAACAAATTTCATAATATTTTCACAATTATTGACGAGTCAATTTCTTACGAATCGAAATAAAATAATAAAATATGAGATTGTAGCCAACAACAACTGAAAATAAATGTTTTGGCAAAGCCGCTATAGTGTTTTCACACTGTACATCCAGTGTTTTGGCACTGTTCATCTACAGTGCTATTTTCGTGAGTCACTTTTTTTTTTTTCTTCTTCCAGTAATCGGTTTGTGTTTTTTTTTTTTTTTCTTTCAAATATTGATGTAAGTTGACATTTATATTCTTATACTGACACAACAAATTTCATAATATTTTCACAATTATGGTTTAGTTAGTCACTTTTTTTTTCCTAGTAATCTGTTTGTTTTTTTTTTCTTTTAAATATTGATGTAAGCTGACATTTATATTGTTATAATGACACAACAAATTTCTATATAATAAAAGCAGCAATGCCGCTACAGTGTTTTGTCACTGTTCATGCAGTGTTATTCATTGTTCATCTACAACACTTATTGTATCACAATATTTTCACAATTTTTGAGATCTCAGTTTCCTATAAATCAAATTAAAAAAAAAAATGCTAAGTCCACAACATTTTAACATTAATTTCTACTGTGGGGGTAAAAGGCCCAATGCCAGATCTTGGGCCGTGGGCTTGTCCGAGGAGACCCTTACATTCGAGGACAACGAACTCTTGAGGGGTTCGACCAGCCCAATTCGATTCTGAAGTGAGTCACGTGGAAAAAAGACTAGTTCGAGGAGGCTTGCCTGTTCGGACGGTCAAGAGGGTGTCCCGACGGGGTGCTCCAGCGTCAGTCGTAGTTCCCCCGGAGAGTCCCTTGATTTATATGGACAAATAGGACAGGTGGTAAAGATCAGATATTAGGCAAAAGGCTGCTGCCACCACATTTATGACCCTGCATTTAACATCATGGCCACATTAATGGGAAAAGACACCTGAACAGTGACCTCCATCCTTTACAGCTGCCCCATGAAGGTTCAAGATGAAGGAGGATGGGACAAGTGTCAAGAAAAAGCCCACGTCATGGAGAAAAGGCATATAAATGGGAGAGGAAGAGAAATTGAGGAGGAGGGAGAAAAAAGGGGCACTCAAGAGAGGGAGAGAGAGAAAAAGAGAAGTATTCATAACATATGTACAAGCATACTCCTCGGATTACGCCGAGAAGAAATTTGTATTAATCAAATATCTTATCAATACAAGTCTGATCACCATCATACTTGGGCTTTCAGCCTATACGTGTTCAATCAAGTATTCTTCAGCCCACTCTCTTTACAAATTCATTTTAAGGATACCATATACGGTCTGGGCTTTCAACAGCTTCACTCATAGGCCCAATCCAAAATTTGCGTCCTTACAATTGGCGTCGTCTGTGGGAAGATTACTATTGCATCTGGGTGTCGAGGCTTGAATCATGGTTAGATCAGACAGAGCGGAATCAGGTGGCTCTCAGCACGTCGACCATTTTCTGCACCTTGAGCGTCAAAGAGACCACGAAGGGAGTGTGCACACAAATCGCACCTCGAGGAGTCGACGTCGAAGCGACAGTGACGAGTCTCCCGAGGGCATGCAACGCAAAATCGATCACCTCAAGAAGAAATTGCGCCGTGCACGTAGGAGGCGCAGTCCGTCTAGCAGTCCATCCATCACAGATGACTCCTATGATGACGATGACGATGCCAGTTACAAACGCCGCTCTAGGACACCCTCAAGCGAGTCTTTCTCCCACGAGGAAGAGCATCACCGTGACCGCAGGTGCAGGAACACGTACTCAAGGGGTACTGGGAGTGATGCCATGACAAGGGCACTCAACCAGATTTCCAGATCGCCCTTTAAGCACAACATCGAGGGAGGGAGTCTTCCTCGGCGTTTTACCCAACCTACCTTCACTGCATATAATGGACGGACTGACCCTGTGGAGCATGTGAGCCACTTCAATCAGAAAATGGTTGTCCATTCTTGGAACGAGACCCTTATGTGCAAAGTATTCCCCTCCAGCTTGGGGCCTATCGCCATGAGGTGGTTTGACGGTCTCGCAGCAAATTCTATCGGGTCCTTTCGGGAGCTCACTAGGGCTTTCTGCTCTCGTTTCGTGACGAACACCAGGGTCCCTCGGCCACTGGACTCTTTGCTGTCCATGTCCATGTGAGAAGGGGAGACGCTGAAAACATACTCAGACAGATACTGGGAGATGTTTAACGAGATAGATGGGGATTTCGATGATGTGGCCGTGAGAACCTTCAAGGTTGGCCTACCAGCCGAACACGACCTGAGGAAGTCCTTGACCAAGAAGCTTGTGACAAGTGTACGCCGACTCATGGATTGTATTGACGAATATAAACGGGTTGAGGAGGACCAGCTACAGGGAAAGGGAAAGGCAAAGGTTGTCTCTCAGGAGAGGAGGGACTTCAGGTCGGACAAGTATAGCAATAGCAGGCCGCGGAGAGACTACAGTGTGCAGTCCGGGTCTGCTGTATTGCAAGCAGTCCATGCCGTATTCCGAGAGCCAATCCATCAGATTCTGGAGAAGATCCAGAATGAGCCATACTTCAGGTGGCCGAACAAGATGGCGGGCGACCCCATGAAGCGCAACCAAAGCCTTCATTGTCAGTATCATCAGGAGCCGGGGCACACAACCGAGGACTACAGGACTTTGAAGAGCCACTTGGAATAGCTGGTGAGGGAAGGAAAGTTACAACAGTTTATTTATCGGCCAAATAACCAAGGTAACCATATAAGGCCAGGGGCTTCGGGGGCCGCCTCATCAAGGCCACCTTTGGGCACGATTAACGTTATCTTCGTGGCTCCCGGGAGAACTGGATCCTGCCCTTCCAGAATAATGTCCATTTCCAGGACATCCACCGAGGACGCTAATCAAGAGACGAAACAGGCAAGAACGGAGGCCCGACCAGCCTTGAGCTTCTCGGACGAGGATAAAGTGGGGACAATACAACCCCATGACGACGCTTTGGTCATCACCCTCAGAATATGAGGGTACAACATGAAGAGGGTGATGGTTGATCAAGGGAGTGGAGCTGAGATCTTGTATCCAGACTTGTACAGGGGACTGGGCCTAAGGCTTGAGGATCTGACCGCGTATGATTCGCCCCTAGTCAGCTTTGATGGAAAGACTGTCATCCCCAAAGGTCAAATAAGACTGCCCATACAAGCGAGGTCTGAAGTGGTTGAGGTGGACTTCATCGGTATGGATGCATACTCCCCCTACACGGCCCTTGTAGCCAGACCTTGGCTCCATGCTTTGGGGGCCGTTTCTTCGACCTTGCATCTAAAGGTTAAATTTCCGTCTGGAGGACTAGCAGAGGAGATTGTAGGCAGCCAACCTATGGCAAGGCAGTGCCTCGTAGCCGCCATTTCACATCGGCCTGCTGCCGAGCTGGCGACCACCTCGGTCAAGGATTCGTAGCAATCAAAGGCCCCGACTCCCCCAAAGGCCGTGGGGCCGGCCGAGGAGCAATGCGAAAAACTAGAGAAGGTTGCAATTGGGGAGGATCCAGATAAGTTTTTCCAAATTGGAGCCCAGCTACCCCCTCAGGAAAAGGAAGAGCTGCTGATTTTCCTCAAGAGAAACGTAGACGTGTTTGCCTGGAACTCTTACGAGGCTCTCGGAGTAGATCCCGGATTCATCTGCCATCACCTTAATGTGAGCCCAGCTGCCCTACCTAAAAAACAGCCACCTCGGAGCTCATCTAGGGAACATTCTGACGCTGTCAAGGATGAGGTGAATAAACTCAAGCAGGCAGGGGCTATCAAGGAGATCTTCTATCCAGAATGGCTGGCTAACACGATGGTGGTGAAGAAGAAGAGTGGGAAATGGCGCGTGTGCGTAGATTTCACGGATCTAAATAAAGCCTGTCCAAAAGACCCCTTCCCCATGCCTCAGATTGATCAACTGGTGGATGCAACCGTAGGGCACCCATGAATGAGCTTCTTGGATGCCTATACCACCAAATTCCCTTAGCCCTGAATGATCAAGAGAAAACAGCCTTCGTAACTCCCTTTGGGAACTACCATTACAAGGTGATGTCATTTGGTCTGAAGAATGCAGGCTCCATATATCAGAGAATGATGACCAAAATGTTTGAACCACTGCTGGGGAAATGCATGGAGATTTACATCGATGACATGGTGGTCAAGAGCAAACTGGAGTCCGACCATGTCGGAGACCTCGAGAACATCTTTGAGGTCTTAAGGAAACATAAACTGCGACTCAATGCTTCGAAGTGCTCCTTTAGCGTTGGATCAAGAAAATTTCTGGGATATATGGTCACACATCGTGGAATAGAGGTCAATCCCGACCAGATAAAAGCGATCAACAGCCTGTAGCCTCCTCGGAACCCGAAAGAAGTACAGAAGCTGACTGGGATGACTGCCGCTCTCAACCGATTCATCTCCAAGTCTGCAGAGAAATGTCGGCCTTTCTTTCAACTGCTGAACAAATGGAAGGGATTCGAATGGAATAAGGAGTGTGTTCTAGCTTTCCAGCAACTAAAAGAATACCTAACTCGGCCTCCCATCATGTCCAGTCCCGCAACGGACGAGGTGTTGTTTGCCTACATTGCTGTGGCCACACACGCCGTGAGTTTGGTACTTATATGAGTCGACAATGGCGTGCAGAAACCTGTATACTACGTGAATAAATCCCTTCACGAGGCCGAGGTCCGTTATCTGCCACTTGAGAAGGTTATCTTTGCAGTAATTCACGCCACTCGTAAACTCCCTCATTACTTCCAATCACATACAGTTGTGGTCCTCACCCAACTCCCGCTCAGATCACTGCTTCGGAGTGCAGACTATACGGGAAGGATTGCTAAGTGAGGTACCATACTAGGGGCTTTTGACATAAAGTACATGCCTCGCACCTCGGTTAAGGGGCAGATACTGGCCGATCTAGTGGCCGAGTTTGCTGAGCCTATGATAGAAGAGATTACTGAGACGGTACACATGGATGAAAATTCAGTTGGCCTAGTATCAGTGCAAGAGCCCACGCCTTGGAAACTATATGTGGACGGTGAGGCCAATCTAAGAGGCTCAGGAGCGGGGTTAGTTCTAATATCCCCCGAGAATGTAGTTATTGAAAAATCCCTCAGATTAAACTTCTCGGCTACAAACAATGAGGCTGAGTATGAGGTACTACTGATCGGAATGTCCATGGTCAAAAGATTGGGAGGAGATGCCGTGGAGGTGTTCTCGGATTCAGCTCTAGTCATCGGCCAGGCCAGAGGAGAAGCAGAAGCACGTGATGGAAGAATGCAGAAGTACCTAAGGCACGTCAAACGGTTGCAGTCACAGTTCAAGTCATTTAATCTGCAACATATCCCTCGGAGTGGGAACACGCATGCAAATTCCTTGGCCACTCTTGCAACCTCCTCGGCTCAGGGGCTACCTCGGCTCATCCTTGTGGAGGATGTACAAAGGCATTCTGAGGAGATTGAAGGACCTCGTATTTGTCAAGTTAGAGTAGGGCCAAGTTGGATGGACCCTATGGTGGCGTATCTCAGAGACGACGTCTTACCGATAGACAAGGCCGAAGTCGACAAAGTGAGGAGAAAAGCTCTTCGGTTCTGGCTATCAAGGGATAACAAGCTATACAAACGTTCCTTCTCCGGACCCTACCTATTATGTGTGCACCCTGAAGCCACAGAGCTGCTCCTTGAAAAGTTGCATGAAGGGATCTATGGCAGCCACACAGGAGGAAGGTCTCTATCACACAGGGCCTTGACTTAGGGATATTGGTGGCCAAACATGCAAAGGGAATCACAGGCATATGTAAAGAAGTGTGATCAATGCCAGAGGTTTGCACCAAATATACATTAACTTGGAGGAGTTCTGAATCCTTTGTCATGTCCATGGCCTTTCGCTCAATGGGGCCTAGACATCGTAGGCCCTTTTCCTAAAGCAGTCGGGAATAAGAAATACTTGGTCGTCGCAACAGACTACTTCACCAAATGAGTTGAAGCCGAGCCATTGGCAAACATCAGGGATGTGGACGTCTAGAAGTTTGTGTGGAAAAATATCGTGATACGGTTCGGAGTACCACATACTCTCATCTCAGATAATGGCCTTCAGTTCGACAGCAAAACCTTCAGAAGATTCTGCTGCGGGCTAGGCATTACCAACAGGTACTCCACCCCTGCATACCCATAAGGAAACGGCCAAGTTGAAGCAGTTAATAAAGTCATAGTAAACGGTCTTAAGAAGAGGCTAGATGATGCCAAAGAAAAATGGGTGGAAGAGCTATCGCATGTACTCTGGACCTACAGGACAACTCCTCGGAGGTCTACCGGAGAGACTCCCTTCGCAATGACATATGGGGCTGAGGCTGTTATCCCCATTGAAACTGGGTTCCCCACAATGAGAACCAGTTCATTTACTTCGATCGGCAACAACGAGCTGCTAAAGGACAACCTGGACCTAGTCGCCGAGCGTAGAGAAAATGCTGCGATTCAACTAGCCTATTATCAGCATAAGCTCAAGCAGGGTTATGATGCCAATGTCAAACTCAGACCGCTTGCACCAGGAAATTTGGTCTTGCGAAAAGTCATGGGCACTGCGAAGAATCCGGCCTGGGGGAAGCTGGGACCTAATTGGGAAGGCCCCTATCGTATCCTATCAGTTGCTGGAATAGGAGCCTTTTATTTGGAAGATTTAGACGAAAGGGCTGTACCACGTCCCTAGAATGTAAATAACTTGAAAAGGTACTATTACTAATGAAATCTTCCATTTTTCTCATTGAAGTTTATTATACTACTAAGTGTTAAATAGAACCTCGGTCAGGCCTGGTCCCTCGGACCACCTACCTTAGGAAAATTAACACTACTAAGTGTTAAACAGAACCCCGGTTAGGTCTGGTCCCTCGGACCACCTACCTTGGGAAAATTAACACCCCTAAGTGTTAAACAGAACCTCGGTCAGGCCTGGTCTCTCGGATCACCTACCTTGGAAAAATTAACACCACTAAGTGTTAAACAGAACCTCGGTCAGGCCTGGTCCCTCGGACCACCTACCCTGGGAAAATTAACACCCTGAAGTGTTAAACAGAACCTCGGTCAAGTCTGGTCCCTCGGACCACCTACCTTAGGAAAATTAACACCACTAAGTGTTAAACAGAACCTTGGTCAGGCCTGGTCCTCGGACCACCTACCTTGGGAAAATTAACACCACTAAGTGTTAAACAGAACCTCGGTCAAGTCTGGTCCCTCGGACCACCTACCTTGGGAAAATTAACACCCCTAAATGTTAAACAGAACCTCGGTCAGGCCTGGTCCCTCGGACCACCTCCCTTGGGAAAATTAACACCCTGAAGTGTTAAACAGAACCTCGGTCAGGCCTGGTCCCTCGGACCACCTACCTTGGGAAAATTAACACCCCTAAGTGTTAAATAGAACCTCGGTTAGGCCTGGTCCCTCGGACCACCTACCATGGGAAAATTAACACACTGAAGTGTTAAATAGAACCTCGGTCAGGCCTGGTCCCTCGGACCACCTACCTTGGGAAAATTAACACCCTTAAGTGTTAAACAGAACCTTGGTCAGGCCTGGTCCCTCAGACCACCTACCTTGGGAAAATTAACATCCCGAAGTGTTAAACAGAACCTCGGTATGGCCTGGTCCCTCGGACCACCTACCTAGGGTAAATTAACACTCCTAAGTGCTAAACAGAACCTTGGTCATGGCTGGTCCCTCGGACCGCATGCCTTGGGTAAATTAGCACTCCTCTACATTAATATGAAGTATCATCTTGGACCTCAAACGTTCTAGGTCCCTCGGTTCATTCGTTCAAAACTATAACACCATCTCAAACTTGTAACTACATATTGCACACTTCGAGTTAGTCTTCTCACTCAATTTTATTATTTCTAACGAGTCTGCCATGGGTCATGTCTGTTTGAATTCATCCATATTTGCTAAGACAAGATCGAGTTAATTGAATTGTTTTCAATATAAACGTTAAGGTTTTCTTGTTATTAACCGCGGAATGCTATTGTCCTACCTACGATAACCTCTTCATTACGTGTAAGTAGAGATTTGATTCTATTACGATAATATTCTGTGGACTTAAACTTTTCGTAAGTTTAGAAACTTCGAAGTAAAATAGACAGATAAGTGAAATTGGAAACAGAATAGGCAAACAAAACATTCTCATTAAATAGAAAGTTGGGGTACATGAGCCTGTTATCCAAAAACAACCATTACATTAACAAGAAGGAAAAAGAAACAACAAATAACTGCAAGTACGGAAGCCAAAGCCTCAAGCCTAGTCAGTCTGAGGAGGAGTTGTACCAGGCAAGCTCGGCTCGGCCGCCGAAGTAACTGCTTCATCGGCCTTTTCTTGATCTGCGGTCACAAAAGTGGCCTCCGGAGTGGCTTGCCCCTGCGGAGCACTTTGTTCCTCTTGAGTCTCATGGGAGGCCTCAAAAGGAATAAGTTCTTGGCTCGTTTGCTCCAGGGCTCGAGGTGGCGGAGGAGCAGGATCAGCCAGGTTCGCAGCAATATCTGGGTGGAAATAGACCCTCCCCGGCCGCCTGAGATCGGAATCTTCCGGGACTCCAGCCAAGTTCAAGGCCTCCTGCCAAGAAACTTGGCAGTATTCCCTGCATACTTCGGCGACCTCCTCCGCAAGCCTCTTTTCGGTCTCTTCTATGCCGCGGATGTACTCGGCTTCTTTCGCGGCCTCAGCAGCCTTCAACGCCTCACGAGCCTCCTTTTCAGCCTTCTCGGCCCTCTCAGCTCAGGCGTTGTACTCCAAGACAAGACTCCTTTCGGTGGCCAGCTCTATTTCAGTCATATGCAGCCTTTTCCGCTGGTCTTCGGCCTGATCTTGGGCGCTTTTTAGCCCGGCTTCTGCACTCCTTCTCTCTCTTTCTTCAATAGTTAGCTTCTTGGCTAACTCCATCTTTTGGTGCTTCCGCTCCCCCAGACTCTTCTCCACTTCCTTGCGAGATTGGGTCTCGGCCTTGGCCAAATTACGGGCGTCCCTAACCCAATCCTCCGCCACATATACTTGCTGGGTGAGCTGCACAAAAAGAGAAGCAAAATTACGTTAGCACAAAGATTATGAAATTACACAGTTCAAACGTAAATAAATCCTAAGTGTACAGGAATGAGGAAGAACTCACAATGGCTAAGTCCCTCTTCATGGACATAAAGAGGTCGGCTTGCCTCCAAGACCTCACCGTGTCCATATCTCGGGGTAGGAGCAAAGGGCGTTCCAGGGCCTCGGCAATATAGCCCGAGTGACCGTTTTGGAATTCCCGAATGGAGGCGGTGACAGGGATGGGAGCCCCATCTAGGTCCAGCCGCGGAGCCCATGCTGATTGTTGTTGAACTTCCCTGGGATGGGGGTCGCTTCTGTGCCTGGACAGGGAAGCCCTGCGATCGTCTCTCCCTTCTTTCTGCTGTTTTGCACCTCTTTGCTGCGGAGGGGACACTTCACCTTCCTCGACGTCTATATCTACAACCTTCCTTTTCCTCTTCAAGTCTGGTATGGGAAGAAGGCCGGTCGTAGCGGGAGGAGGAGGAGGAGGAGGCAGCTAATCAGCACCCTTCTCTTTAGGGGCATCCTTGGAAGACGACCCTGCGTTCCGCCCTGCCACGAGGGCCTTCAGTCCCTTCCTCGGCTGCAATGGCATCTCGTCCTCGTCTTCAGAGGTTTCGGAACCTTGAGGGGCAATGGGTTGGGTTTGGACTTCTTCCTCTTCTTCGAATCGGAATTGGTCTATCTCCGTATCCAATGATGGCCGAGTCGAGGCAGATTCTTCCCTTTGTATACTTGGTTGAGGAGCAACTTGTTGGAGCGGCCAGGGAACAGGGGGAAAGTCCTTATTCGCCAAAAAGCCCAGCCGAGAAACGTCTACCCGTCGAAGTCTTTTGTCCCCCGCCCGGATGGAGTTCCCGATTTCTTGGAAGTTGTCTGATATTGGATCGAAGTCCAATATCAAATGAACGGCACGCAGCTGGCCGTCCGAATTAGCAAACACCTCAGATCGAAGCAGGTGATTCAAGCCGAGCACGTTCACAAGGCTAAGCTTTGGGGCAACAAACTGTCTATCTGCAGTCACAGTCAAAAGAAAGACACAAGGTTAATCATCACACCTCTAAACCAAACACATACACAATAAAATAAAACGAAATCTAAACTGCAAACCCTACGTTATCTTAATCTAATCCTAGAGTACCCCACCTGGCTCCCCCTCTGTGGTCGGACAATGGTGACCGTCATGCCACGCCCTGGAGACGATGACGTAATCGTCCTTCATGCCCTTGTTGGACTTCGGAAGGCACGATATCATCCTCACAACAGGAGATCGGGATTTTAAGTAGTACCCCCCCTCTTTCAAGGAATGACATTCGTACATATGTACGACGTCGTGCCAAGTGAGTTGTATGCCCATCATCTGATTAAAAGCGTCTACACAGCCCGAGACCCTAAACATGTTAGCGGCACACTGGTGCGGGCACAGCCTGTGATTTCTAAGGTACTCCCTAGTGACGCTACCCATAGGAATGGTCATTCCCCCCTCTAGAAAGGCGATCACGGGAATAACCACCTCACCGATCCTCCTAGAGGTAATAATATTTTTAGGTGGGCAATAGCGAAGGCTAACCCCCTCGGGTATGTTATACTTCGCCTTAAAAAGCTCTATGGCTACGGGGGTATCGACTAAGTTTTTAAACCTACCCATATGGATATCTAAAGGGTTGCTACGAGACTCCCCTGAAAGCCAAAATGGAGAAAAAGAAAGAGGCCGAGGTGCTTGGCCGAGATGGAATGAACAAAGGAGCCGAATACTTACGAAAGAGGTTGGTATTTCTGGTTCGGTAATCTCTTAGGCACCTAGGGGTCTTTGTAAAAATCTCCTCGGAATGCCTAGAACAATGAAACGTGTATCGGTAGGGTGCTTTAGAATACTGGAGTACTTAGACAATTGCATTACAGCTGCCCCATGAAGGTTCAAGATGAAGGAGGATGGGACAAGTGTCAAGAAAAAGCCCACGTCATGGAGAAAAGGCATATAAATGGGAGAGGAAGAGAAATTGAGGAGCAGGGAGAAAAAAGGGGCACTCAAGAGAGAGAGAGAGAGAGAGAAAAAGAGAGGTATTCATAACATATGTACAAGCATACTCCTCGGATTACGCCGAGAAGAAATTTGTATTAATCAAATATCTTATCAATACAAGTCTGATCACCATCATACTTGGGCTTTCAGCCTATACGTGTTCAATCAAGTATTCTTTAGCCCACTCTCTTTACAAATTCATTTTAAGGATACCATATACAGTCTGGGCTTTCAGCAGCTTCACTCATAGGCCCAATCCAAAATTTGCGTCCTTACATCTACAATCCCTAAAGTTTTTTTTTTTTTTTTTTTTCTAGTAATCGGTTTGTGTTTTTTTTTCTTCTTTTAAATATTTATATAAGCTAGCATATACATATATATATATATATATATATATATATATATTGTTATACTGACATAACAAATTTCATAATATTTTCACAATTATTGAGGTATCAATTTCTTAAGCACTGTAGCTACAGTGCTTTGGTTTAGTTAGTCACTTTTTTTTATCTTCAGTAATCGGTTTGTTTTTTTTTTCTTTTTTCTTTTTTCTTTTAAATATTGATGTAAGCTGACATTTATATTATTATACTAATACAACAAATTTCACAATATTTTCACAATTATTGACGTGTCAATTTCTTACAAGTCGAAATAAAATAATAAAATATGAGACTGTGATGATGCCGCTATAGTGCTTTGGCACTATTCATGTAGTGTTTTTCACTGTTCATCTACAATGTCGTTTTTATGAGTCACTTTTTTTTTTTTCAATAATCGGTGTATTTTTTTTCTTTTAAATATTGATGTAAGTTGACATTTATATTGTTATACTGATACAACAAAATTCACAATATTTTCACAATTATGGTTTAGTTAGTCACTTTTTTTTTTTTTTTTTCTAGTAATCGGTTTGTGTTTTTTTTCTTTTAAATATTGATGTAAGTTAACATTTATATCGTTATACTGACACAACAAATTTCACAATATTTACACAATTATTGACGTGTCAATTTCTTACAAGTCGAAATAAAAAAATAAAATATGAGACTGTGACCAACCACAATTGAAAATAAATGTTTTGAAAAAATGTTACAACACTTATTGTTATTATAATATTTTCACAATTGTTGAGATTTCAGTTTCTTATATATCAAATAAAAAAATGCTAAGTCCACAACATTTTAATATTAATTTCATAAAAATCATAGGTAAACTATTATTGATGGATAGCTCTGGAGCTACAGTGCTTTTGGTTTATTTAACTGGCACTATAGCTACAGAGCCTAAA